>CM034542.1:50323810-50971955 GCA_020002185.1 Paraescarpia echinospica
CTCTGTGTCTCCTCCTTGTTCCCTGCTGTACAGGGGTGAGGGTCAGGTACAGTATAGCTGAACCACTCTCTGTGTCTCCTCCTTGTTCCCTGCTGTACAGGGGTGAGGGTCAGGTACAGTACAGCTGAACCACTCTCTGTGTCTCCTCCTTGTTCCCTGCTGTACAGGGGTGAGGGTCACGTACAGTAAAGCTGAACCACTCTCTGTGTATTCTCCTTGTTCCCTGCTGAACAGGGGTGAGGGTCACGTACAGTAAAGCTGAACCACTCTCTCTGTCTCCTCCTTGTTTCCTGCTGTACAGGGGTGAGGGTCAGGTACAGTATAGCTGAACCACTCTCTGTGTCTCCTCCTTGTTCCCTATGTACAAGGGTGAGGGTCAGGTACAGTATAGCTGAACCACTGTCTGTGTCTCCTCCTTGTTCCCTATGTACAGGGGTGAGGGTCAGGTACAGTAAAGCTGAACCACTCTCTGTGTCTCCTCCTTGTTCCCTATGTACAAGGGTGAGGGTCAGGTACAGTATAGCTGAACCACTCTATGTGTCTCCTCTTTGTTCCCTATGTACAGGGGTGAGGGTCAGGTACAGTATAGCTCAACCACTCTCTGTGTCTCCTCCTTGTACCCTATGTACAGGGGTGAGGGTCAGGTACAGTAAAGCTGAACCACTCTTTGTGTCTCCTCCTTGTTCCCTATGTACAGGGGGTGAAGGTCAGGTACAGTATAGCTGAACCACTCTCTGTGTCTCCTCCTTGTACCCTATGTACAGGGGTGAGGGTCAGGTACAGTAAAGCTGAACCACTCTCTGTGTCTCCTCCTTGTTCCCTATGTACAAGGGTGAGGGTCAGGTACAGTATAGCTGAACCACTCTCTGTGTCTCCTCCTTGTTCCCTATGTACAGGGGTGAGGGTCAGGTACAGTATAGCTGAACCACTCTCTGTGTCTCCTCCTTGTTCCCTATGTACAGGGGTGAGGGTCAGGTACAGTATAGCTGAACCACTCTCTGTGTCTCCTCCTTGTTTCCTGCTGTACAGGGGTGAGGGTCAGGTACAGTATAGCTGAACCACTCTCTGTGTCTCCTCCTTGTTCCCGGCTGTACAGGGGTGAGGGTCAGGTACAGTTAAGCTGAACCACTCTCTGTGTCTCCTCCTTGTTCCATGCTGTACAGGGGTGAGGGTCACGTACAGTAAAGCTGAACCACTCTCTGTGTCTCCTCCTTGTTCCCTGCTGAACAGGGGTGAGGGTCACGTACAGTAAAGCTGAACCACTCTCTGTGTCTCCTCCTTGTTTCCTGCTGTACAGGGGTGAGGGTCAGGTACAGTACAGCAGAACCACTCTCTGTGTCTCCTTCTTGTTTCCTGCTGTACAGGGGTGAGGGTCAGGTACAGTAAAGCTGAACCACTCTCCTTGTTTCCTGCTGTACAGGGGTGAGGGTCTGGTACAGTAAAGCTGAACCACTCTCTGTGTTTCCTCCTTGTTCCCTGCTGTACAGGGGTGACGGTCAGGTACAGTATAGCAGAACCACTCTCTGTATCTCCTCCTTGTTCCCTGCAGTACAGGGGTGAGGGTCAGGTACAGTACAGCTGAACCACTTTCTGTGTCTCCTCCTTGTTCCATGCTGTACAGGGGTGAGGGTCAGGTACAATAAAGCTGAACCACTCTCTGTGTCTCCTTGTTCCCTGCAGTACAGGGGTGAGGGTCAGGTACAGTACAGCGGAACCACTCTCTGTGTCTCCTCCTTGTTCCCTGCAGTACAGGGGTGAGGGTCAGGTACAGTAAAGCTGAACCACTCTCTGTGTCTCCTCCTTGTTCCATGCTGTACAGGGGTGAGGGTCAGGTACAGTATAGCTGAACCACTCTCTGTGTTTCCTCCTTGTTCCCTGCTGTACAGGGATGAGGGTCAGGTACAGTAAAGCTGAACCACTCTCTGTGTCTCCTCCTTGTTTCCTGCTGTACAGGGGTGAGGATCAGGTACAGTAAAGCTGAACCACTCTCTGTGTCTCCTCCTTGTTCCCTGCTGTACAGGGGTGAGGGTCAGGTACAGTAAAGCTGAACCACTCTCTGTGTCTCCTCCATGTTTGCTGCTGTACAGGGGTGAGGATCAGGTACAGTAAAGCTGAACCACTCTCTGTGTCTCCTCCTTGTTCCCTGCTGTACAGGGGTGAGGGTCAGGTACAGTAAAGCTGAACCACTCTCTGTGTCTCCTCCTTGTTCCCTGCTGAACAGGGGTGAAGGTCACGTACAATAAAGCTGAACCACTCTGTGTGTCTCCTCCTTGTTTCCTGCTGTACAGGGGTGAGGGTCAGGTACAGTACAGCAGAACCACTCTCTGTGTCTCCTCCTTGTTTCCTGCTGTACAGGGGTGAGGGTCAGGTACAGTAAAGCTGAACCACTCTCTGTGTCTCCTCCTTGTTTCCTGCTGTACAGGGGTGAGGGTTAGGTACAGTATAGCGGAGCCACTCTCTGTGTCTCCTCCTTGTTTCCTGCTATACAGGGGTGAGGATCAGGTACAGTAAAGCTGAACCACTCTCTGTGTCTCCTCCTTGTTTCCTGCTGTACAGGGCTGAGGATCAGGTACAGTATAGCGGAACCACTCTCTGTGTCTCCTCCTTGTTTCCTGCTGTACAGGGGTGAGGGTCAGGTACAGTAAAGATGAACCACTCTCTGTGTCTCCTCCTTGTTTCCTGCTGTACAGGGGTGAGAGTCTGGTACAGTAAAGCTCAACCACTCTCTGTGTCTCCTCCTTGTTCCCTGCTGTACAGGGGTGAGGGTCAGGTACAGTATAGCAGAACCACTCTCTGTGTCTCCTCCTTGTTCCCTGCAGTACAGGGGTGAGTGTCAGGTATAGTACAGCTGAACCACTTTCTGTGTCTCCTCCTTGTTCCATGCTGTACAGGGGTGAGGGTCAGGTACAGTAAAGCTGAACCACTCTCTGTGTCTCCTTGTTCCCTGCAGTACAGGGGTGAGGGTCAGGTACAGTACAGCGGAACCACTCTCTGTGTCTCCTCCTTGTTCCCTGCAGTACAGGGGTGAGGGTCAGGTACAGTACAGCTGAACCACTCTCTGTGTCTCCTCCTTGTTTCATGCTCTACAGGGGTGAGGGTCAGGTACAGTAAAGCTGAACCACTCTTTGTGTCTCCTCCTTGTTCCATGCTGTACAGGGGTGAGGGTCAGGTACAGTATAGCTGAACCACTGTCTGTGTCTCCTCCTTGTTCCCTGCTGTACAGGGATGAGGGTCAGGTACAGTAAAGCTGAACCACTCTCTGTGTCTCCTCCTTGTTTCCTGCTGTACAGGGGTGAGGATCAGGTACAGTAAAGCTGAACCACTGTCTGTGTCTCCTCCTTGTTCCCTGCTGTACAGGGGTGAGGGTCAGGTACAGTAAAGCTGAACCACTCTCTCTGTCTCCTCCTTGTTCCCTGCTGTACAGGGGTGAGGGTCAGGTACAGTAAAGCTGAACCACTCTCTGTGTCTCCTCCTTGTTCCCTATTTACAGGGGTGAGGGTCAGGTACAGTATAGCAGAACCACTCTCTGTGTCTCCTCCTTGTTCCCTGGTGTACAGGGGTGAGGGTAAGGTACAGTATAGCTGAACCACTCTCTGTGTCTCCTCCTTGTTCCCTGCTGTACAGGGGTGAGGGTCAGGTACAGTAAAGCTGAACCACTCTCTGTGTCTCCTCCTTGTACCCTATGTACAGGGGTGAGGGTCAGGTACAGTATAGCTGAACCACTCTCTGTGTCTTCTTGTTCCCTATGTACAGGGGTGAGGGTCAGGTACAGTAAGCTGAACCACTCTCTGTGTCTCCTCCTTGTTCCCTATGTACAGGGGTGAGGGTCAGGTACAGTATAGCTGAACCACTCTCTGTGTCTCCTCCTTGTTCCCTATGTACAGGGGTGAGGGTCAGGTACAGTATAGCTGAACCACTCTCTGTGTCTCCTCCTTGTTCCCTGCTGTACAGGGGTGAGGGTCAGGTACAGTAAAGCTGAACCACTCTCTGTGTCTCCTCCTTGTTCCCTAAGTACAAGGGTGAGGGTCAGGTACAGTATAGCTGAACCACTCTCTGTGTCTCCTCCTTGTTCCCTATGTACAGGGGTGAGGGTCAGGTACAGTATAGCTGAACCACTCTCTGTGTCTCCTCCTTGTTCCCTATGTACAGGGGTGAGGGTCAGGTACAGTATAGCTGAACCACTCTCTGTGTCTCCTCCTTGTACCCTATGTACAGGGGTGAGGGTCAGGTACAGTAAAGCTGAACCACTCTCTGTGTCTCCTCCTTGTTCCCTATGTACAGGGGTGAGGGTCAGGTACAGTATAGCTGAACCACTCTCTGTGTCTCCTCCTTGTTCCCTATGTACAAGGGTGAGGGTCAGGTACAGTAAAGCTGAACCACTCTCTGTGTCTCCTCCTTGTTCTCTATGTACAGGGGTGAGGGTCAGGTACAGTATAGCTGAACCACTCTCTGTGTCTTCTCCTTGTTCCCTATGTACAGGGGTGAGGGTCAGGTACAGTAAAGCTGAACCACTCTCTGTGTCTCCACCTTGTACCCTATGTACAGGGGTGAGGGTCAGGTACAGTATAGCTGAACCACTCTCTGTGTCTCCTCCTTGTTCCCTATGTACAGGGGTGAGGGTCAGGTACAGTAAAACTGAACCACTCTCTGTGTCTCCTCCTTGTTCCCTATGTACAGGGGTGAGGGTCAGATACAGTATAGCTGAACCACTCTCTGTGTCTCCTCCTTGTTTCCTGCTGTACAGGGGTGAGGATCAGGTACAGTAAAGCTGAACCACTCTCTGTGTCTCCTCCTTGTTCCCTGCTGTACAGGGGTGAGGGTCAGGTACAGTATAGCTGAACCACTCTCTGTGTCTCCCTTGTTCCCTGCTGTACAGGGGTGAGGGTCAGGTACAGTGCTGAACCATGTGTCTCCTCCTTGTTCCCTGCTGTACAGGGGTGAGGGTCAGGTACAGTATAGCTGAACCACTCTCTGTGTCTCCTCCTTGTTCCCTGCTGTACAGGGGTGAGGGTCAGGTACAGTATAGCTGAACCACTCTCTGTGTCTCCTCCTTGTTCCCTGCTGTACAGGGGTGAGGGTCAGGTACAGTATAGCTGAACCACTCTCTGTGTCTCCTCCTTCTTCCCTGCTGTACAGGGGTGAGGGTCAGGTACAGTATAGCTGAACCACTCTCTGTGTCTCCTCCTTGTTCCCTGCTGTACAGGGGTGAGGGTCAGGTACAGTATAGCTGAACCACTCTCTGTGTCTCCTCCTTCTTCCCTGCTGTACAGGGGTGAGGGTCAGGTACAGTATAGCTGAACCACTCTCATGTCTCCTCCTTGTTCCCTGCTGTACAGGGGTGAGGGTCAGGTACAGTATAGCTGAACCACTCTCTGTGTCTCCTCCTTGTTCCCTGCTGTACAGGGGTGAGGATCAGGTACAGTATAGCTGAACCACTCTCTGTGTCTCCTCCTTGTTCCCTGCTGTACAGGGGCGAGGGTCAGGTACAGTATAGCTGAACCACTCTCTGTGTCTCCTCCTTGTTCCCTGTTGTACGGGGGTGAGGGTCAGGTACAATATAGCTGAACCACTCTCTGTATCTCCTCCTTGTTCCCTGTTGTACAGGGGTGAGGGTCAGGTACAGTATAGCTGAACCACTCTCTGTGTCTCCTCCTTGTTTCCTGCTGTACGGGGGCGAGGGTCAGGTACAGTATAGCTGAACCACTCTCTGTGTCTCCTCCTTTTTTCCTGCTGTACAGGGGTTAGGGTCAGGTACAGTATAGCTGAACCACTCTCTGTGTCTCCTCCTTGTTCCCTGCTGTTCAGGGGTGAGGGTCAGGTACAGTAAAGCTGAACCACTCTCTGTGTCTCCTCCTTGTTTCCTGCTGTACAGGGGTGAGGGTCAGGTACAGTATAGCTGAACCACTCTCTGTGTCTCCTCCTTGTTCCCTGCTGTACAGGGGTTAGGGTCAGGTACAGTATAGCTGAACCACTCTCTGTGTCTCCTCCTTGTTCCCTGCTGTACAGGGGTTAGGGTCAGGTACAGTATTGTTGAACCACTCGCTGTGTCTTTTCCTTCCACAGTTTTCTGTCCATAGCTCCGTCTTTAATATTTTATTGTCCCCTGAGGATACAACTTGTTCGGCATCCATTTATTGATGGCTTGAAGGAGTTTTTTGTAAGGCAACAGGTCACATGATGCACATGTCGATTGTCTCACAATCTCGGCTGTTCATTCCTGTCCTTTTGAGATCTCTCTCGACACTGTCTCCCCATCTTAATGTCAGTCGTCATCTTCTTCTACCTCCTTCTTCTGTTTTTCTTACTCTCTTTGTGAGACAGATATTATCTTCTAATACTCTATGTTTACTACATCTCTTTTGCACTCTCAGTGGTTTATATAAGAAAGGTTAAACTGAGTTCTAGGAATTGTATACGCTAATTTATTAGTTCTCTATGCTGGCCATGTTCAGTGCTAAAGACATATTAGATGTGAACATCTAGTGCGAATTGCATTCTTTTTGAAAACATTTAGTTCTGCTTGTTGTACAATGCTGCTTTGAACTGGAACAAATATACTTAAAATGCATACACTTCAGCATTCAGTTGTATAAAATATATTAATATCAAAACCATACAGAAACACAGCTCTTTCAGTGTATGTCTGGTTGTATGTATCACAGATTTTGGGTGAATAAATTTATCAGTGTATGTCTGGTTATATGATCGATATATATTCCATGATTTTATGTGATTAAGTTAATCAGATGGATTGGTTCAGATGTTTTATCTTTTCTCATACCTCACGTTCCATCTAGTGGTAGGAGGAAGAAGGCATCTTAACGCTGATGAAAAATAATGAAAGAAAAAAAGGTAAGTTTGACTGTGAAATACATAAAAAGATACAACTACTATGATTTTGTTTTAGGACTTCGTGTTTGTGTCGGGCCGAGCACGCACTAACCGACAGATCTTGGCCCTGTGCATTGGCTACTATGAACTCTTTATCAGACGAAGACAGGTGGCTGAAAAAGAAAGAAAAGAAAGGACGAGTGAAATTCCTTGTCCTGGAGAAACCAGTGATGGGGGAGAAAAGATGGAGGAAACAGAGACCAACGGAAGTGGGGCTGCCTTCCCTAGGGAGGAGGCAGGAGGATTGGAAGAGGAGATTGTACCCATGGGAGAATGGCATTGGGAGAAAGATGGAGAGAAGGAAGGAGAAATTCAGGATGAAATGAGCAGTACTGATGGAACAACTTCAAGGTAAGAAGGAAGAAAGTCGGGATCTAAATTATACAATACCATTGGTTTGAGTTATAGGCATCCTCGCGCGCCAGGGGTCACTGTTGCTGATTGCCAGCCAGCAGTACCCCTTGGCTGATCACTTTGCAAAACTCTGAATTTAAGCTCAGCCTATGAAATCGCTCACTAGATCAGCAGATGTCGGTAGGTCAGGTGATCATAATAAAACAAATTTCAACCAACTGTGGCTCATGTTACATGGTATGTTTAGGAAGTAGAAGCAATTATTCGAATACACAATACTGCTCAGCTGCTCGTGCTAATGGGCGAACGGGTCATTATATATTGGGAATCCCAGAAGTCATTTATCCGTCTTCAAATTGGGGCGGGTATTTGCGCTGTTCTCACGGGTGATGCAATCGCGACTGGCGAAGTCAATGACTAGTTTGACTCAGCTAACTTCTGCACTTCGCGTAGGAGATCTACCAGTGCTAGTTTTGCATGGCAAACAGCCCTGGCTTGTGAGGATGGTTATAGAGAATCATTGTTTCATTGCTTTTTGTCATCAGTAGTATGTGTTGATGCATATTTGTAGGTGTCTGTAGGCATTTGTCCAAAATAAAATTATCTTCTTTTTTATTAATTGTTAGGACACACTATTATGCCAATTAAGGATGTAGCAATGTAATATAGTGCAAGTGACGTTATATTGTTATTGCATATAGTGTTTAAAGTTTTAGAATGTAAGACCATGCTGAACACTTGACTTCCTCAGTTTAAATTCTATCAAAACATACACATACAATTATGTTTATACCTATATATTAATAATATGTTCTTATGTACAAGTGCCAGTATTCACCTTTCACAAGGCGATATCTTTTCTAAAAGAAGCAAATTGTTCAAGTTTTGCAACAACCAAAGGTGGATTTGAATGCAGATTCTGTTGGTTGATTCTCTGGTTATCTTATCTCTAGACCATGATGTCCCACTGCACGCACACACACAAACACATTGGCGCACACACAAACACACGCACACACATACATACACAAACGCATGCATGCATGCACACACACAAATGCACGCATGCAGCCATGCACACACACAAACACACCACACATACCAGATGCACACAAACATATGCACGCATGCACAATTACAAATTACAATTAGTTTTGTAGTTTCTGATTCATCATGGACACAATTTTGCAGTTTAGCAATCTTAACATTGTGTCTAAATTTAATAAAAATATGTCCAATAAAAACTTACATTAATCATAAGAAATAGCAACATATCATGGATTAGTATTAAAGGACTGACTCGTCTTGTTTTTGTAGCATGGGAGACGACTCATCACCCACATGCACAGACACAAAGAAAAGTGAGGAAGATATCGTTGAATACATGCTGAATGAAGGAACTGCTTATTTCAGTTTTATATAGTCTAGCCTAATGACATTCATTACTACTTTTGTGGACCCTTTATATGTAGTACAAAGATACTCAATAAGAAGGTATTTAGAGATTAGGCCAGTTTTTGTTATCTGTAATGTTAATTGTATTGTTATGAGAGTTCAGATGGCTCAAATTTAGACAGACTTTTGATCTTGTTTATTTATCACAGTGATTTTGCTTGGCTATATAAAAAGGTTTATGTAGATATCGGTCATAACGGATACATTTTTTTAACTGGCAAATCCTTCAGGGAAACATGACAAATAATGAACAAATATTAGACAGAAACTTATGTTGACGCAAAGTGACAATGATGGAAATATGTCACTACAATGGTATTGTGTCATGTAATGTGTCATTGTGATGCAATATAGTCACAAAGACACACATGTTGTCATGTTGAGTCTGACAACATAATTATTGTCACCAAAACATCACAGTGGCATTGCATACTGGTGACCCCATGTACTGCGGATTCAAAATATGCCGTTCTCATAAATATCTCAATAAACTTTTGTGATAGATATCCTATTTTTATTTCTCTAACACATATTTAGTCCAATCTAAGGAAACAAATTGTTTTTAAAATTTGGTTTTAGTAAAAAACTTACAAATATCAACAATGCTAATGCACATGACAGAAACACTTCAGAGACACCCATCTTACCTGCAATTATTAGCCAATGACCAACAGTTATTAACTGTGTATGTGAACTTCACTTGGCAGTTACGTCCACTCTCATGTCTCATAGACATTGCTTTGCATTGAAATCTCACTAGATCTCATAGCATGGTACGTGACAATGCCACATCACTGTGACATTTTTATGTAACCATGTTGTACCAGTATTACTGTGTAACTGTTACTATGACAAAGCATACAACAAGATCTATTATACTATAGTATTGGTTGTACATTGTCAAATTGTAGCAAGCAAACGTGTAATAATTTATCATGACCGTGGATTTAAGATTAGGATCTTTGTGTTGGAAGCAGGCTTTTTGGATGAGGGAGAGAATCAGGGGCCACCGATCCCTCCAAAAACATACCTACTGCGGACGACTTCAGATGATTACAAACCAACAGAAAATGTCAACTTGGAGTGGAGCGAAACGAATCCCAATCCATGTTGCCACACAGGAATGGTAGTTTCCCCGTCATCTTTTTAAAGGGCATGCTTCATTTAAACTTATCAGATTTCATCAGATGATTTTGTTCATATTCCACACAACACTTAAGTATGCCACCTTAATACAATTGTTTCACTCATCTCATTTAACAAAAAAGTAAATCTACTTGTTGTCGACGTTCCTTGCTGTCTCGAAACTCATGTGGCTGACTAGTTTGGTGTGAAGGCTAATTGTAAGCCCAGGAATTAGCAAATTATCAGATGTAATGCCCTAAGTCAATTCTTTCAACCAATTAACCAAACCTAAGCACCAAAGAACCAAATTCGCGATGTTGTTGAGTGGAGGAAGCAGCTTTAATGTTTTTAATCTGGCACTTCAATTGTTAAATTTAATGTAGAACATACAAACTGCTGCCACATTTCACTGGCTCCTATGCTGCCTGCTTGATTAATTCCTAGCATGCATCCTTAATTGATTGTTTCAGGAGCATACAGGGGCAAATGAACTCTGGGTGACCTTTCATGATGATGATGTAATGAACAGGGAATTTGAGTCAACCCAAGTAGCACCTCCGTTTCTGGTTGTAAGGCATGGCTCACCAGAGGTCGCCCCTGATGTGGGGTCAGAGGTCGCTGTGCTAGAGGTCACACCTGTGTCAAGGTCACTGTGCCTGGCAGCCATTGAAACTATAGAGGATGTGGAAGAATATCAGCCTCTGGGATGCAGTAAGTCATCTTTACTATCTACAATTTATTACCAAGAATAAACCTTAACACATTCAAAGTTTATTTTATACTTTATACAAGAGAATACAATAAGCAAGGCTCAGCTTTCTTAGATAATTCTATCTAATATCTATATTGATTGCAACCAAACTACATGTACGTATATTGTCATAAATATCAGATTTTGTAATTATACCATAATTGTAATTGCTTTTTTGTATAATTATAATGACATGGTAGTTACATTTCAATTCTCAAATCACATTTAAACGAGTTGTAAGCCTTCCTTTTTTAGAAAAACTGAAGTAGCATAATATGCATGCATGTGTTATTGTAATTGATTTGTACATTTCAAAAACTTAAATGTAACAAAAAGTAACTGTACTGTAATTTTGTGATATTGGACTGTTGTATTGAAGCGTAAACATTATTTGGGAAGTTATTCTCCTATCCAGGGTTTATTTATCTGTGCACAAGATTGCGATGTAATGTTGATTGTTGCCAGCAGGTGGCACTTCTGTAGTCCACTTGGAGGCACCGCTGTCAGATGCAGAAGTTCACAAGGTGCAGATATTGAGTTTTTCTAAAAAGGTGAGTTGATTGATCTAAGCAATAGATATTAAACGTTGTTGTGCTTCTACATGAATTATCATCGAGAAAGCTGACCAACTTCACAATGATCTTATTATAGTCATATTGTATGTGAAGCTACTCCTAAATGCTTTCCATGTTGGGTGCCAACCTTTCACACAACTTCACACCCTACAGACAGGGAAACAAGAGAACAACTTTCAGTTTCATCTATGAACCCGTGAAGAAGCCATAACACTTTTTTGTGTGATTCCCAGTATGTTAGCAGTTCATAGACATTAGATGTTAGTTGCTGGGTTTCTGAAGGCGGACGACCTAATACCCTTCACAAACTACCAGATTATCATGTTAGTTAATTACTACTATTGCTACTCACAGTATTACAAGGGGTAGTATTATTTGTAACTGGGGGGAGGGGTTCTTGAGGAGCTCAACCCCCAATATCAAGGCGAATTCAGTTGGAGTTGATTCATCATATTCTGATGCCTATGCTTTGTATTGTAGGTTCATCCAGAGCAAAAAAGATGTGAGACCGACTGCAACACAGCCCAGTCCGGACACAGTGTCTCTGACAACTGTGAGCCTAGTATTCGCGAGGGAAACACGAAGCAGAGGGTGATGCTGTTTGAGGCTATGTGATGTGATCATTGTAGGGACCAGTCGTGCAATTGCCATGGAGACTACTGCCATGTAGTTGCTATAAACCATTTGATTGCCATGGCAACTAGATCCGCATATAAATATGCATGTACAATAAACGATGGATATAACAAATTTGCTTGTAATTTAGCTTACATAGAATAAATAAGGTTCTATTTTTACCAATTTGAATATAACGAATAAATTGGCCGGCCCAGAGCGATTTGTTACAACTGAGGTTTAATGTACATTATATATTACATTATGTACTGTGTGTTTGTTGGTATGTGTATGCGTATATGTGTATGTTTTAAGTGTCTGAGTGCATACCTATAAAATGTGCAGAATGAAAATGAAATGAACATAATATATGCAACATGTTCGCCTTGGATGAAATAAGAGTACTACAACTTGCGAGTCTTCATACTTACTGCTATTATGCGGACACCCTCTGTCAAAATGGCATAGCGTGTATTACAATAAACCACCACATAACTCGGAGAACAGTGTGAATTATCTGAATATTTATTCACTTTACAAGAGAGCCATGCTGCTCTGGAGAGCCACTGTCTCCCACTGACCTAGTCCACTGTCCATGTATCACGCGTGTGTGTGTCTATGTGTTCAGTCTTTAGATGGCTTGCTTGATGAGGTTTGTGTACGTGTTGATCTTGCTGGCCATTGACATGTTGACATACTTGTCCCCGATGTTCACCACCATGCCTCCAATGAGAGTTGGGTCAACCTACATAGACCAGACTTATGAGAGATGGATCAACCCACAAACACGGCATTATGGGAGATTTGTCGAAGGGTAAACATCAAATTAATGAGAAACGTGTTTACCTGTAAACACCAGATATATGAGACAAATGTTAATGTAATATTTACTAGCAAACTCAGATGTATGTGGGGTGAAATATTACATGAGCCATGGTCAAACTGTGTACATTGGATATCCACAAGTGATGTTCTTGCATCAACTTTTGTCACGCACACAACTGGTGTATTGCGTGGGATTTACTGTGATATGCATGAATATGGACGTACACACAAGAAATTCAACAAAACTACAGTTAACTAGCTATTATTATATTGTAATTTGTGTAGCTAATATCTTGGTTATTGCAAGGGAAGTGACAATAACAGTATATTGGTTATTGTTTGTTTTAAAGTTAGTGAACTTCACTGAGATGCATGTAAGAATATATTTGTTGACAGCATATTCCTATAAAACACAAAATGAAACAAATGTGTAAATCACTGATTTTTCATGTTATTAAAATCGTGATATAAATCGCTCATTTAAACCAGAAAAAATACTAACACATTATCACGACACAGATTACATCCCAAACTAGACATGTCAGAATTTATTAGAATCTGTCCAGATGTATGTGGGGTGAAATATTACATCAGCCATGATCGGGCAGTGTACACTGGATTATTATAAGTGATGCTCTCGCATCAACTATTGTCACACATACAACTGGTGTACTACATGGGGTTTCTGTGATGCAATTAAGACATCTCTGTACTGTTCATAAAATGACATATTCCTTATATGCAACTACATTTATTTAATAGTAAGTTCTTATAAAGCGCAGTATCCATTCCTGAGGACTTCTCAAAACACTTTATACATACAGTGGACTGAGACATCTAGGTGATAGTCACCATCTGGACCGCAATCAGGGCTCCGTCAGTATATTCCATCCAGGGGTGGCAAGAATTATACCATGTAAATGTTCTACTTAAATAGATAAGCAACGTTTCCAAATATCACAGACAGATGCTTAGATCAAACTACTAAATATAAGTGTTCAGATTGTTACTGGGTTTCTTCCTAATTGACCAGAATGATAGTCCACAGCTGATCTGACCCACCTTTGACTGGAGCTGCAATATCTGTCCCTTCTTCAGGAACTTCTGTAGCGTGGCCTCAAGCTGCTTTAATAGGCCCGAGTCCAACGGCTGAAAACCCACAACACTCGGCTTAGACAACTCTTGCAAAAACAAATTATGTCTTGTTAACATAAACAAGTGCTGTGAACACAAACAAGTTTTGTGAACACAAACGTGTGTCCCCGTGCGCACGCATGTGTATTGTGGTTGATGTATGGCAAGTGTGTGTGTGTACGTATGTCTGTGTATGTTGAGGTTGGTGTTTGTTGTAGGATGTATGTGTTGTGTGTACATATGATGCCTGTGTTGGTATTTGCTGCGTGATGTGCATGCGTGTATGTACGATGTGTGTCTGCGAAGCATTCATGTGCGTGCATGCATGATGCATGTGTGTGTACTGCTGTATCCCTGTTGTATCTGTACCTTGGCGGTGGTGACCACACACATGATCTCGCCCCGGTGTGCACTCATCAGTCGGCTGAATGAGTTGAGCACTCCGCGTACGTTCTTTAACCGCCCGTTCTCAGCCAGAGTCACTGTCAACAGACAGACAAATCATGCAACAATTCTATATGAGGTCTGTCCTAACCAATGTGAAAAACCACAAGTGCTATTGGTATGTCAAAATCCTGCAGTACTTTAATATTGAATGCTGTAGAAATGCAGGTTTAACCAAACAAGAAAACCATGTATATAAATAATACCAGAAAAAACTGTCAACATATATCACTGTCCAAACTTTAACACTAAATAAATAATACATATTACACTGTTATTTCCTCATCTAACGATTATCACCTGGGCCAGACATAAGGTGGG
This sequence comes from Paraescarpia echinospica, assembly GCA_020002185.1. Lineage (NCBI taxonomy): Eukaryota > Metazoa > Annelida > Polychaeta > Sabellida > Siboglinidae > Paraescarpia > Paraescarpia echinospica. The sequence continues at coordinate 50,338,301 of CM034542.1, forward strand.
ATTAAAGAAACCTGCTATGTTGCATCATGAGAAGAAACCTAGTTAATTATGGAAAAAAACATGACAGCCTGGTACTTTACAGCATTGAAGTAAAACTACCAGAAAATACAATTAAGTGGAAGAATAATGGTCTCACAGCATGATGGCCTTTCTTTCTGGGATTACCTACTATGCTGTGGATGATGTCAATCTACTTCCCTAGGCATATATGTGTGGTTTAGAATCTGTCCAGATGTGGAGTGAAATATTACATCAGCCATGGTCGGGCAGTGTACATTGGATATCAACAAGTGATGTTCTTGCATCAACATTTGTCACGCACACAATTGGTATACTGCGTGGGGTTTTCTGTGATGCACAAAAGTGGCAGCACACGCAGGAATTTAGGATTTAATTTTATTATTTTAGAATATTGAACTGAACATGACAACAACTTGACCCCAACACAGAACTTACAGGAATCGTCACAATGTTCATTAACTAACAATACAAATACATGACAACATTTTTTGTTGAAAGTTTTTATTATATTGTTGCACTAATAGTGTGCAGGACAGGCTTTGTCACAAGACTACACAAATATAATAAAGATGGATGCCTTGGGTAAGACATAACTTATTCATTGCAGTTTGAAAGATGTTTCTGTTTACTAGATATATATACATGAGTGTCTGAGAAACTGTCCAGGTGTATGTGGGGTGAAATATTACATTAGCCACGGTTGGGCAGTGTACATTGGATATCCACAATTGTTGTTCTTGCATCAACTTTTGTCACGCACTCAACTGGTGTCCTGCGTGGGGTTTTCTGTGATGCACAAAAGTGGTAATAAAATAATGAAAAATGTTATGTTTCGACAAGAGTTGTTCAACTATGCAAAAACGCCACAGTTGTGATACACAAACAAGATCAGATCAGAACATTTTACTAAACGAGCTAATTAACTTGAGTTATTAGAGGGACACTAATCAATTTGTCTAACCAATACCTGTGTAGCTTATTGGATCTTAGACAATCTAATGGCTGATTTTGTTGGTTTAATATTATTTAAAATCACGCATTTGTGAATTGCATCACACTGTATGAAATGGAAGAGTAAAACAAATAACTGGATATGGCCACATTCGATTATTTGTGCTACAGACAAATACACACTACAAGTCACTCACCAAACAAGTTGATGGTCAGATCCGAGCATCTCTGTGCCTTTAACACCTCTTCTAAGATACCTGGAACAACATTAGAAGGATATATACCGGTAGGTACAATATTCAGTCAGGACTAACTTATGTTGTATCAAAATAAACAAATGTTTTGCATTTGAACTGAACTGGTATACCATGGGTGATACCTCTGGTCATGCCAGACTATGGATATAGAGTGGAAGTTAATTAATTTGGACATCAATAATCCACAAAAACTCAGCATCAGGACATTATTTCACAGAAAGAAAAATTCCAAATGCTAATATACCTTTTTATGTGCATGACTTATTTATAACAAAACTTGTCAATCTGGACACATTTACTATGGAATAAAGGGTTAACGAGGTTCCAGTGTATAGATGTTGTAGAAACTGTCCAGGTGTATGTGGGGTGAAATATTACATGAGCCACAGTCAGGCAGTGTACAGTGGATATCCACAAGTGATGTTCTTGCATCAACTTTTGTCACGCACTCAACTGGTGTACTGCGTGGGGTTTTCTGTGATGTACAAAAGTGACAGCAAACACGGGAATCAAGAATGTTGTGTTATTTCAGAATACTGATCAAAACACAGAAATACACTTTGCAAATTATTCATTAATCTGAATGCTCAATATTCGTCTATAACACTGAATTAGAAACAATGGTAATTATATTTGTTTTTGGTTATGTGCAGTGAGTTTAACAACTCAGATTTTTTAGTGATTTTCTTTGCAAAATGAGCAGCAGCAACATAGGAATCAGGAACAGGAATTTCATTTTAAAAGTCAGAAAATTATGTTGGTGAACTACAATAAAATATGAAATAGGGCACTAAAACTATTTTGGAGAAAACACCATTGTTTCATATGGATCATACAGGTACCCAGCAATGTCTTAGAATCTTTCCAGGTGTATGTGGGGTGAAATATTACATTAGCCACGGTCGGGCAGTGTACATTGGATATCCACAAGTGATGTTCTTGCATCAACTTTTGTCACGCACACAACTGGTGTACTGCGTGGGGTTTTCTGTGATGCACAAAAGTGACAGCAAACACAGGAATCAAGAATTTTGTGTAAGTGTTACTTCAGAATACTGATCAAAACGCAGACATATGCTTTGCAAATGTGTCAATAATCTGAATGTTCCATATTTGTCAACAACACAGAATTAGAGAAACAATTGTATTTTTTTTTATATGCATTTGGTTTGTTAACCCAGATTTGTTATAGATTTTCTTTGCAAAATGAGCAGTAGCAACACATAGGAGTCAGGATTTTAATGTTAACAGTGTTTCGTCAGTCAGCAAATTCTGTTGGTAAACTACAATAAAATATGAAATAGTGCACTAACAAATTCTAGAGAAACAACCATTGTTTCACATGGCTCATACAAGTATGCAGCAATGTCTTAGAATCTTTCCATGTGTATGTGGGGTGAAATATTACATTAGCCACAGTCGGGCAGTGTACATTGGATATCCACAAGTGATGTTCTTGCATCAACTTTTGTCACGCACACAACTGGTGTACTGCGTGGGGTTTTCTGTGATGCACAAAAGTGACAGCAAACACAGGAATCAAGAATTTCGTGTTATTTCACGTTACTGATCAAAACACAAAAATATGCTTTGCAAATTATTCATTAATCTGAATGCTCAATATCTATCTATAACACTGAATTAGAAACAATGGTAATTTAATTTGTTTTTGGTTATATGCAGTGGATTTAATAACTCAGATTTCTTAGTAATTTTCTTTGCAAAACGAGCAGTAGCAACACAGGAATCAGGAACAGGAATTTAATTTTAACAGTGTTTTGTTGGTCACCAAATTATGTTGATGAAATAATGCACTAAAACAATTTTGGAGAAAAGACCATTGTTTCATATGGATCATACAGGTACCCAGCAATGTCTTAGAATCTTTCCATGTGTATGTGGGGTGAAATATTACATCAGCCACAGTCAGGCAGTGTACATTGGATATCCACAAGTGATGTTCTCGCATCAACTTTTGTCACGCACACAACTAGTGTACTGCGTGGGGTTTTCTGTGATGCACAAAACTGGCAGCACATGCAGGAATATAATTTCAGAACACAGCTGCATAAGATAAAGAAACGAACAACTCCGCAGTACTTCTAACAGCAACCAACCTTTCTTCTTCGCACGTCTGATTGTTGGGTTGGCGACAAATGACGCAAATTTGACATCAGATTTTAAGATCGACTGAAACAAAAATGGGCTCTGTAAAGAATGCATCAAGCCTGGCTGGTGCAGGTAGTTTTTATCGTATTTTGTGTTTTTAATTCTATGACGTGCAATTTTAAGTTCTGCAAACAATGGCTACACAAAATCTTAGTTGGATAAAAAAGCTTGACATTTATCCAGCTAAACAAATGTTTAAACTTCCTTGGACAGGTGACATCAAACCTATGCATCAAAAATAAATACTTTCCAGCATTAATTGAATGAGAAAAAATTATGAAATTACACACAATGTTCTATTACTTAACTTAATCCTCTTCATGTGGGTTGACACATAAGGCGAATGTTCTATTTAATATATAACAAGTTGTGGTACATTGGAGCATGTACACATTTTTTACCACTAGTTACCACTTTCCTAATGGAAAGTTTGAAACTAGAACTTTTTACCTTTCTGCTAATTTAGAATAAACAAATGCCAATTGTAAGAAACTAAAACCATGTTTACACAAGTGATTGTGTAATTGTTGGGCAATACATCGTCACCCGTTCATTGGATATATTACTTTTTGGTTCTTTCAAAAAGCGATGCATTTGATTGGTCGGGTGACAATGTGTCGCCAGACAATCGGACGACTGCTTACAAGTACAAAATAAACATTTAGCTACAAACATTACAGATGGTGTGAAATCATCAAGTAATCATTACCTGCAGTCGCTTGAGTTCACCTTCAACGGAATCCAGTGTGTTGTTCTTGGACGCGGCGGAGTAGAGGGCATGAGCGTAACGTCCCTCGATGCCAAACACAGGCACTGGTGGCTACAAGCAGAGACATCAGTATGATTTAGACACACTGGGGAACTCATTTGACTGGTCAAGGAAATATTTACAACACTCATAATAATAGTAACTTTATTTTTACACTAATTTCCAAAGTAAAACTCTGCTCATCAGCACTTGTTTACAAATTACTGAAATATAAATAATACTGAAATAAATAAAATATTGCTAAACGTGGCCAAACGAAACCGAACAAGAGAAACTAAACCACACAATGTGTAAAAGCATTTCAATGTAATAGAATTATGTATGAGTGCAAAATGATACCCAGTATAAATAACAATTTGAAGATGGACAGATTTAAATTTAAAAAAGTACAATACCATGACAAGCCATATTGTCAAAAACAAAAATGATGCGTAAAGGCGGGTGTATACAAGGTTATTAAGCCTTACTTTTAAACCCAAAGATTGAGGCAAGTTATTAAGGCAAGGTACATACCGTCACCAGCTTCCCTCGAACAACTGACGTCGAGCTGAACTTCCGGGCCTGCATGTGGAATGATACAGTCAGACACAGGTGTGTTTAATAATGCACAACATCTTTAATAATAATAAGTAATAAAATATATATATATATGAGACTGTGGTCATGTGGATAGATCTATGAAATGTTCACATCGCCATCGGGTGATCTTGTGCAAAGCTAAAGGACAGGGTCCTGGATGGTTCGGCCGCCGACGTGTTCGGCCCACGGAGACGGATGGTTCGGCCCATGCCAACGGATGTTTTGGCCACCTTCACAGAAAATTCGACGGGCAATGTCAGATGTTTATGCCCATTGATAATTATCAAAGCAGCGGTCGTCTCGGTCCTGCCTCAGCGCACTGTGTTTGATTCGGCCCGTTGCGTTTGAAGATTGTTTTTAATGTTTCACAATAAATTACCTACCACCTCTTTATTGTTTGTTGGTTTGTTTGAACTCGCACACTCTTACCTGGATTGCTTGTATGTGTGATATTTGTTTGTTTGTTGCAAAATATCCATACATTATCCAAGCAGTAAGCTAAACAAACACGGCAACGGAACACATGATGTGACCACATGCAATGTGCTCACTCCCTTTATGTAAATGATGTCGATTGAACAGATAAAATGTGTGACCACACTTTTCAAAGACGCATTGATGGGGGTCTTATTCTACATTTCACAGCTTTATTGTAACGATTTTCAAGGGCTGTATGACGATAACGAATGTGTCTCCTTTCCAGAATAAATATAATTATTATTGCAAGCTATACATTGAAACATTACGCGTAAATATCTAATAATTCGTGACACATATACCAAAAATACACAAGTCAAAATAGTTGCATGCAATATAAGAATTATTTAAACATTTATCAAATAAAATCTTCGATTTCCGCAGCAACTAAGGTCGCAAAAGTCAGATTTCTAAACAGAAGCAGGACGGTTGGTTCAGCCCATAGAGCCCACCGACACTGGTTACTGTGATAGTATCGCCATCTGGCACATTAAGTTCCACCAGTTACGGTTAAATAGTTCATTATTATACATGTAGATGGCATGGCATTGTTCTAGAAAGATCTGTTAGCCGGGATACGGAAGGCACTTCCGCCCAGATGTACCACGATGTTGACATGAGTAATTAAACAGTTCTGTTACAATACACGTTGTCTGATTATTGTAGAGTACAGTAGAGTACCATTCCTTGGTGGCAGCCGGCAACGAACCCTATAGATACAAACTGACGCCAAGCGGCACTCTTTCGTCGGGGATCGACCAAGAAATGAGACTTTGAACGACAACGACGCACGTCTGAGTCTGAATCAATGCTGTCAGCGACCTGCTAAGTGAATCGTCTTACATTTCGATTATGGGAGACCTTTCAGGCATTGAACCTCCGCGCATGAACTGGTCGGCAGCAGATTTGCCAAATGCTTACTATGAGTTTTGTCAGTATTGCGAGTTGATATTCAGTGGCCCTCTAGCAAATAAAGATGAGGCCACACGGGTGATGTACGTGTTATTATGGGTCGGCCAGGAAGGCCTACGCATGTATAATACGTGGAATATCTCGGAAGATAACAAAGGGAAGCTAGATGTGTTGTGGAATGGCTTCAAAAACACTACTGAGCCTAAAACAAACTTCCGACTAAATCGCTTCCACCTCCAAAAATATAGGCAAGCGACAGGCAAGAGCATAGATGAATTTATGACGCGGTGCAAGCTGCAGGCAAAAAAGTGTCAATTCAGGGACACCAGAGAGACTGACGAGCGGCTGATAGAGCAGTTGATCGTGGGCGTCAGACACCCGAAGGTACAGGAGAAGCTGTTGGGGCACGATGCGGCCTTGACCCTCGATAGTGCGATGGACACCGCGAGGACTTATGAGGCGACGGTGGCAAACATGCAGATGTTCAATGACGGAGCGACCGTCCACCACGTCCACCAGCAGCGCCACTTACGACAACAGCATCACTCAGACAGCCGTCAGATTGCAAATACTGCGGGAGGAGACACCCCACCTGTCGTGACAGCTGCCCAGCTTACAGCAGCAAGTGTTTGGCGTGCGGCCGAGCCAATCACTGGAAGGCGGTCTGCACGGCCAACGACTCGAGACGCGGCAAAGTGGATGCACGCTCCAGACCGACACGTCGTCACGACACCCCGGGTAGAAGTTCAACGTTGAGAAGGAGACCAGCAGGTCGAGGTGACAACCCGACCACAATCGACAACATAGACAGTGTGCAGCAGATCAACGAACCTTTCGAGACTTTAGTTTTTGACTCGATCTACGCACAGAAGGACGCACGCAACGAAGTCTTCACGTCCCTTGACATCGTGATGAAGAAGAGGCCAGCGATCCTCAAAGTCAACACAGGGGCGCAGGGAAACGTTCTCCCTCTCCGGGTATACAGACGAATGTACCCCGGAAACCTGGACGCTGAAGGCTACCTCATGCCCACCTGTCTTCGAGCGAATTCCACGGTACTGACCGCTTACAACGGCGAGCGCATCCCGCAACACGGGACGATGACACTGCGATGTGCGCACAACCAGAAGAGCTGCGAGATGGACTTTTATGTCGCCGACACGCCTGGCCCAGTCATCATGGGGCTGCAATCGTGTCGATCGCTGGAACTCGTGACGATGTACTGCGAGGTCACCCGTAAATCACCCGATGACGTCATCAGATCGAAGGAAGACCTGCTGAGAAGTTACCCGGACCGATTCCAGGGAATTGGAAAGTTCAGCGGTGACTTCCACATCACTCTTGACCCCAACGTGACCCCTGTCATCCATGCGCCAAGATGATGCGCGATACACCTGAAAGACGAGGTGCAGCGAGAGATAAATTACATGCTGGAACTCGGAGTCATTGAGACGGTGACACAGCCTACGGATTGGGTCTCCAGTATAGTATACAGCAGGAAGTCAAACGGACGATTACGCATCTGCCTAGACCCGAAGGACTTGAACAAGGCCATCAAACGTCCTCACTACCACACACCGATGCTAGACGAAATCACGCACAAGTTGGCCGGTTCAGTGACATTTTCGAAGCTAGATGCACGACACGGATACTGGTCGGTACAGTTGGATGAAGAGTCGAAGCGTCTCACGACCTTCAACAGCCCTTTCGGCCGGTACTGCTTCAAGAGGTTGCCATTCGGACTCAACTTGAGCCAGGACGAATTCCAAGAACGGATGGACTACATCCTCGAGCAATGCCCTGGGACGATCGGCATCGCCGATGACGTCGGTGTCTTCGGGAAGACAGCAGAGGAACACGATGAGAACCTGCACCACCTGATGAGAACGGCTAGACAGCACGGGTTAGTCTTCAACCTGGCGAAGTGCGAGATAAAGCGGCCGAGTATGAGGTTCTTCGGACTGGTGTTTGACGCACGAGGTGTCCACCCAGACCCAGAGAGGATCTCTGACATCCAAGGGATGAAGACACCAGAGAACGTCACACAGCTACAAGAGTTCCTCGGCATCGCGACCTATATGTCACCATTCACACCCAACTTGTCCAAGCACACAGCACCACTACACGACCTGGTGAAGAAAGACGCAGACTTTGTGTGGACGCAATCACACAACGCGACCTTCGAGAAGACGAAGACGCTAATCTGTCATCAGATCACCCTCAGCTACTTCGACCCGGACACAGAGAGCGTGATTCAAGTCGACGCTTCGAGCCGAGGGTTGGGTGCAGTCCTCTTACAAGGAGGAAGGCCGATTGCGTTCGCGAGTAAGTCGCTCAGCGGCTGTGAACAGAGGTACGCGAACATTGAGCGAGAGATGCTAGCAGTCGTTTTCGGATGTGAAAGGTTCCACACTTATGTGTTCGGGAAGGCTTTCACCATCGAGTCCGACCACAAACCACTCGAGATGATACACTTGAAGAACTTGGCGGCAGCTCCGCAGCGCCTCGAACGGATGCTCTCGAGAGTACAGCCGTACGCGATCAAGATCAAGTACAGGCCGGCAAGGAGATGTTATTAGCTAGATATGCAACTCCACCCGGTTCAGTTCTCCACATCACGGCTGGAGACGATGCGCCTAGAGACACAGCAAGACCCCGAGTTGACAGACCTACAGTCGGTGATCGTCAAAGGATGGCCCGACAGGAGGAACCAAGTACCTTCGAATCTCCGGAAGTACTGGGCGTTCCGAGATGAGCTGTCAGTTGCAGATGGAATCATCTCTAAAGGTGAATGTGCGGTGGTGCCCAAGACGTTACAACCTGGTATACTCAAGAAACTGCAAGCGGCCCACCAGGGGGTCGAGAAGACTCGCCTACGAGCTCGCACATGCGTGTACTGGGGCACGATGAACACTGACATCGAGATCATGGTGAACAAGTGCGGAGCGTGCCAAGAGATGCAAGGAGCACAGATGGCTGAACCACTGTTGCAACACGACGTTCCAACACGTCCATGGCAGACAGTGGGCACCGACCTTTTCTCCATCGGAACACGTAACTACCTGATAGTGACCGACTACTACTCAAAGTTCTTGTTTGTGAGGAAGGTAGAGGGAGCAGTGACAAGTCACGCAGTCATTGAGCTGACTAAGGAGATCTTCAGTGAACATGGGCCACCGGACACCGTCATCAGCGACAACGGCCCGCAGTACAGCTGCAACGAGTACCGCCAGTTCGCCAGGGAATGGGCATTCAACCATATCACTTCAAGCCCCCATTTCCCCCAATCGAACGGGTTTGCAGAGAGACAGATCCAAATGGTGAAGCGGACGTTGAAGAAGGCCGAGGCGACACGACTCGACAAGGCGATGGCACTGCTATTACTACGTACAACGCCGATAGACAGTCGGCTACCGTCACCAGCGGAACTCCTCTATTCACGAAGACTAAAGATGAACATTCACACTCAGTTACGAAACACTCGCACTGATCGAGATGATGTGCGGCAGCGACTGCTTGAGCGACACCAAAACCAGAAGCTCTACCACGAGTCGCGAGGTACACGCTAGCTGGCAGACGAAAGACCATGTCACTGGCTCCTGGCATCCAGCCATCGTCAAAGTGGTGCGTAACGAACCGAGATCATACGACGTACTACGCCCCAACGGGGGCACTGTGAGACGAAACCGATGCCACATTCGCACGACAGGTGAGCGTTACTACTTCCTGGGCGATCACGAGGACGGACCAGCGGTCGATCAACCCATCCGTCAAGACCCCGTACCGGAAGAGAGTGCGGACGCCACACCCGAGGTCGTCCCATCAGCACCACCCCCGAGACCGGAGGCGCGTCTCGTTCGCGCCAGAACCCGTCTACCGGACGAGGAGAAGTGTGCGACCACCCCGCAGGCTTGAGCTCTAGATATTCTTGAACGTTTCATAGAGACAGATACGCAGTTATTTAGACACTCGCTCACACCATAATTAGAAATGCGCGCACGTGTAGATTGACACGTTACCACGTGACATCACGTCTTCTTTGGACATTTTATTTCTTACTTAGCAGTTAGCTTTGTAGACAATTTGTATGCATAGTACTATCGTTAGACGTCACTTCATTGAAAGAAGGGGGATGTGATAGTATCGCCATCTGGCGCATTAAGTTCCACCAGTTACGGTTAAATAGTTCATTATTATACATATAGATGGCATGACATTGTTCTAGAATGATCTGTTAGCCGGGATACGGAAGGCACTTCCGCCCAGATGTACCACGATGTTGACATGAGTAATTAAACAGTTCTGTTACAATACACGTTGTCTGATTATTGTAGAGTACAGTAGAGTACCATTCCAGTTACAGAAACGGTTGATTCGGCCCACGCGAACGCAAGGTCACGGTTAACCGGTTGCACGAACGGATTGTTCGGCCCCATGGGCCGAACCCGTCGGGGGCCGAAACATCCGACTCCCAAAGGACATACACTGTACAGGGCTGCAGTTATGTAAAATCTAAACGGCAGTTTATGCCAGAAATGCAACATCATCAGCTTGCCCAAATTGCTATCCATCATTAGTACTATGTGTGTTAGTGTGTTATTTCAACTGCTTTTTCAGTTCAAGACTCGAATTGGGTTGGAAAGAACATAAATACCTAAAACTTAAAAGGCTTAACTCCGTGCCTAAAATTTAAAACCCGAGCCGGTCAGTCTACTCTAGAGAAACGTTGCATTAAACCAATTTAGCTTTGGCATTCCAACATCATGGTGGTGGGGGCAAACCAAAATGATTGTGAGTAAATGCAAATCATAAAAAAAGTCTTCGGTGAAAGTCTTTTATAGCATTTTCAACAGAATTTAGTGCTCTTACCAAAACGCCGAACTTCGTTGCGGTCGCCATCTTGAAGGTCGACTGGGAGACAACCGGAAGTTCCCTTACTTATTTAATTAATTTATATTTTAACATTTAGTCAACATGTCATTTTAGTATGTGAAGCGCTTTGATTAGTATTTACTTACTTAAAAAGCGCTATATAAAAAACGGAATTATTATTATTATACATGCGCTAATCTGCAGCTGTCATGTTGTTATTTGTTGGTCGCCAGAGGACTGCACTGTATTCTGCTTGCACTATAAATGCCAATTACACCAGTGCTCCGATTACACTTGCAATCAACACATAAAGGGTCACACCACAGTTAACCTTCCTGTTGTGTTGAAAATGGTGATAATTACAATTTGAAAGAAATTTTTTTATGGGCAGGGGCGTACCCAGGATTGATGTGTTGGGGGGTTTCCAAACGGGTATTACCAGTGGTGCGGAAATGAGGGGTGGGCTATCGGAGCTTCAGCACCACTGAACATTTTTCGCCGACACTCCGCCGCATATCTTCACATCTTCCTTCACCTTGTCGCTATCTCGGTTGGCTCAACTGTGACACCGGAAGAAGGTTGGGGGCTGTGTAGAAATTTGAGATTTTTGAATGGAACAGTTCTTATAATCTGACACAACGTTAACATCGCCACCAATGGGAAAGTTAAGTCCTGTCAGTGAACGTCTGGGTGGAGTTGGTCTGTTAGTCCCGCCCTTGGCCATCTGTCAGTGGAGTTGGCCTGTTAGTCCCCACCCCAGGCCCCCGTCAGTGGTTGTGTGGATGGAGTTGGCCTGTTATTCCCCGCCCCAGGCCTCCTGTTAGTGGATGTGTAGGTGGAGTTGGTTTGTTAGTCTCTGCCCCAGACCCCCCTGTGGGTGGAGTTGGTCTAGTTAGACCCCGCCCCTGGTGGGTGGAGTTGGCCTGTTAGTCCCCGCCCCATGCCCACTGTGGGTGGAATTGTCCTGTTGGTCCCTACCCCAGGCCCACTGTGGGTGGAATGGTCCTGTTGGTCCCTACCCCAGGCCCACTGTGGGTGGAGTTGGCCTGTTAGTCCCCGCCCCAGGCCTCCTGTCCTCCAGGCAGTGAATGACAGCCTCATGCCACGTGAGGCCAGACCCAGCCTGGGTTGTACAGAGCTGTCTCGGCACGGCAAGCCCAGCCAACTCCTGTCACTGTGTCAAGGACATCCAATGGCTGTGACACCAGTGGATGCCAAAACCAGTGACGCGAGACAGAAGTTTTTTCCATAAGAAGTAAGCACTCCAAGACTTGTCTTTTATAGGGGTAGAGGTTCTCGTCAGCTTCAGAGAATCTTCACTAGAATAAGGATCAGACATCCTTGCAAGACAGCTTTCCTCTGACACAGCAGAACCTAAGTACACTCAATTAAAGATTCTTTAATTGAGCATACTTCGGTTCTGCCTGGATAGAATTCAAACAGTATATAACATCTAGAATGCTCTTGGTTCACGTAACAGACACATTGATTCTTCCACAAGGACATTCAAACACCTTGAAATTTACCAACAATCCAGAAGCCAAACAAAACCAGAACGTTTGTGCAAGCCATGATAATGTCTAAAGGAAAATGTTGTTATCACATTCAACAAAGATATGCATGGATAGGTGTACTATATTATAGAATTATACTACACCAGCCACATTTGTTCAAGTTATTATGTTTTATAATAATGTTATTATAAAAGTATGAAAAACCACTAACAACTTTGCTTTATCTAAATTCAGGAACTTGCACACACAATCAGCAAATTAGAATACAAAACTAAGTGCGACAACTTTATTGATGTTCTTATAAAAATAGTTACGGTCTTAGAATGCAGACTCATGGACATTCGTTTTCTCTGAACAAAATACAATGCAAGTCCACAAATAATACAAATGGAAACTAGTAAGAAGCAAAGAAATATACAGTGGTCAAGACACCAAAAGTTGCTGTTTAAAGTCAAACACTGCAGCAGCATCAAACTACAATATAACATGAAAGTAATAAACAACATGTCCATGCAGATGAATAAATTGCATCAAACAGAGCTACTGTTAATGCAACTATGTATTTACAAGCTATACATATTAACAGATGCAGAGATCGAGCAAATATTGAGACAAACAGTCGAAAAACCATCTATTATAATACAATATGTGCATCCATTTTGCATTGTTGACATAAAATAAACTGAATACAATGATGTTTTATACTTTTATACAATTATAGTATAATATTGTTGACTGTCTTGTCGTGACTGACAAACATCTGACATTGATGCTGCTGAACAGTTTGTTTTCTGATAAATACGATAATTATTTTGTAATATTGAAGCACTACCTGGCTTTGGTATTTAAAATGTAAATATATAATTTTCACATTAGGATTGTTGCAGGCTCCATTCTAAATAACACAATATTTAAACAAACAACAAATTAAAAAGTCAAAACCATCTTGTTCTGACGGCACAGACATATGACAATTCCAGATTTAATTCCTTCTGTTTGTGTATGACATCTTCGAGTACACAAGACCACACACAACCTATTACCATGTTAACTAAAAATCCTGACACACAAAAATAAGGAATTTACTGAACAGTCATCAATATTAATTTACATATTACACGTGCATTTAAACATTAATGCAAGGCTCCAAGTACTAGAACTTTAACATGACATTTTGGTTCTGTAGAAATGGTGTACAGGCGTGTTTTGATGCTAGCTCCTTAAACATAATTTACAGCATTAGTTCTTCTGGCAACTTTCACTGTAATCCAACCATATAAATGTTATCATGTTGGTTACACTGTACTGTCTGGATCATTATGAATTATGTAATAACGCAAGTAGAGGGGTAAGGTCATATTAAGGGTATATTTATGCAGGATACATTCTGTGATGTCTTCAGAGGTATACATAAAAATGACACTTGAACACAGATTAGTTTGACATGGTATGATCTCGGTGAACAGGTAGTAAAATGTGACACTGTATGCAGTGAAGTCCATCACGTCGGCTTGTCCTGAATGAGTCGCCACCGTTCCTTATCTTTCAGCATGTCTTCCATACGCAGTGGCAATATGTTTGAACAACCGAGCACCGGACATCTGGGAAACAAAACATCTTGAGCAGTGCATCTTTATGTTCTGCATCTAACAACCATTCGTCACTAAACTTGATCAGCACTGGCGGAGCACAACCAAATGTTATTAGTGCAAACCAAAAAATTAATTTCAAATGTTGTTGCAAACCATGATTGCCATACCATGTTGCTACTTCACAGGGTGCCATTTACTGATGATCAGACCCATGTTACCACTAATCTGCAAGTGCTGACATGCTGTTTTGCAAAATTAAGAACTAGAGAAGAAATTTCAATGAAATGATGGTAAATCTATTTTGCTGAATAACTCATCAGTAATGCATTGGGATGTTCTTGAAAATCAGCTTCATGAACATCCAGTGAAATTAAAAAACATTCAAGGGTACTTACATGGGAGAAATGTTATTTCAAAACTAAAGTAAACTGTGATTCTTCAAAGAGATCCAGCAAAAACAACTACATTTTTACTTATCTGCCTGAAACTATTGTGACATCTTAACTAGATAATAAGTTAAATAACTATATTTCTAAGATAACCATGAAAATCACATTTTGTGTATTATCATTACAACTATTCAATTATAGTTGTTCTGTGTCACCTTCCTTTGTGTCTCTGTTTGCACAAATGGACTTTCAATGACAGTAAAACACAAACAAGAAGTTGTCCGTACTTTGCTTTGTTGGCGCGCTGTTTGATCAACTCCTGGACACCCTCAAAGTCGTAACTGTGGCCACAGTGGCGGTTCTTCATTGGCCGCTTCATAATCATCTGTGTGATTGGACAGCGGATGCTCATGCTCTCTGATGTCATCATGACATCATCACTGTTTGGTATCTGTTGGCAGTGATTCAGCAGTTTTCATGCCACCAGTATATAGATATACAACTCTTACCCGTAGGTATACAGTAGACTACAATTTATAGAATTACTTCAGGCCAGAGAAGTTTTATTCTACCCCGATGCTGATTCACAAGGTACATCTAAAAACTATACAAAGCTGGAATAGAGAAAGATTTAACCCCAGCCACTATAATTATTTGAGTCTATAATCCGTTGATTCTGTTATAAGTAAACCTGCAGTACAAAAATGGGCCAAGTGGCCCTGAAATCCTTTGGACTAATACGTCTATATGTGACCCCGGCTGACCAAATGAGTGATAAGTCGGAAAAATTGTAACATTGTTTTCTTACATCCTTGTAAAGGTTTGGTAGGGTGCTTTACACGGTTTCAAAAAATATGACTGCTACAAAATTTGGCAAAGTTATGGAGCATTGAACATGGTAGGGATCAAAAAGTGAAAATGAAGAAAACAGCTGTTGAAGTTTTACATTAAATATGCAAATGGATTGCATGGAAATATTACATGCACAACATTCAAATGTGGCACACAGTATGTAATATGTATGTTATGTTGCAATGATACACTGGAAATACAAATGTGCTGCTACAAAGACTTATCAAGTTATGCCAGATTATGTCTTCATGTGTAAAACTAAGAGGACAGATTATTTGAGAGCAAAAGGTAGACTCACTGTTTGACGCAGTTTAAAACCTCCAGGCAACTGTCCAGTTTAACAGGGGTCTAGTGGCTTAATGCTGTCTGTTGACACAAGCTACTGCCAGTGACCAATCACACATTAGTCACAGTTTCCATCAAACAATAGCAGGCAGAGAATCTTAGCTCCACAGCTGGGTGTAATACACAACCAGAGCCACCACTGATTCATGGTCAAGTAGATTAGCTAATGCACCAACTAAGACAATACACAATACTGTGAGTGACAGTGTCCAGAGTGAGGCCTAAGCAGTGCCTTATCACGTTATGCCAGATTATGTCTTTATGTGTAAAACTAAGAGGACAGATTGATAATGTTATAAATGAATACTTAAAAATAACCCCACAGAACTAATTACAGTTATTGTTAAGATGTTTAACCTAGTTCTATTATCTGACATTGTACCAACAGATTGGTGTATTGGGATCATTAAGCCTATATATACAAACATAGCAGCAGACACTGGGACAGTGTGACTGCTGCATGGCTAAATGGATGCAATGGTGCTTTGAAGTTAGTTCTTCTGCCAACTATCCTTTTCACACAAGCCTATAGGTTTAGTGGCCGCCAGCACACTACTGAGCCTAAACTACCATGCAGGTGTGAAAAACGTCCTGATGTATTTGAACTTGAGCCACTAATTAACTGTCCACCAAGCAGTAGCAGAGCAGTTTTATAATAATAATAATCCACAAGTTAAGTGGCAGTGATCTTCCTTTTATCATTCATGTGATGTTTCTTGTTTGTAAGCAGGGCGGACAAATGGTTATCATACGTAGACAGGTACAGAAAGAAACTGACGTTTTCTATAAAAAGAACATGTTTGCCTATCAATGGCATGTATTTCCTATTGTTGCCGTTTCTGCCAGGCAGAAACAGTTTCTGCCCGGCATATATCAAACAACCCTGTAGGTAATTATTAATCAAATGTTTTTTTGGTGAATCATAGTTACAGATCATTAAGGGTTATGATGGAAGTAAAATGTTGACATGTTTACTGTTCACTTATTGCACCACGGCTTGCATTTAGAGGAATAATGAGAAATCGGGAATTACTTTTCTGTGGCATAAGAATAACTCATTTCACAAACTTCCTGCTTATATAAAACAACTGCATAAAAATAGATATCCATGCAAGACACAGACTCCGCATGTGACAGATGTTTTGGGAAGGGGAATAGTGTTCTGTTTCTGGCACAATACACAAAATCTACTGTTAGGGGATAGTCTCAAGGGCCCTTCTCAAAACCACATCACTAGATAGTGTAAACATTTTGCATTTTGGGGGGCTGTGTCAGCATTCTTCTGATGTGATGTAGAGTTAACACAAGGAGAAAACTTGTCTCCTTTGTTATTTGCTATTTATCTGAATGATTTTGAAAACCGTTAGTCATAATTATATGGGACTTGACATGGCAGCTGGTGAAATTTACAACAACCTTAGTGATGATGACGTAGACATTTTCTTGCAAATGTATGTTCTACTATATGCTGATGATACTAGAATAATTCAATGAAATACAGATTTCTTGTGTATAGTGGAACTATGTCAACTCTTCTAATGGTTGACATTTTGGTTGTTTCAGGATGACCTCTTAGAATGTAGGCACAACTGTCTAGTGGGCCCTGTCTATTGACACGGAGCCTCTGCCAGTGACCAATTACAAATTAGTCACAGTTACTATCAGGCAGCCACAGTGAGGTGTGACAGATGTTGTAGGAAAAGGGATTAGCTGAACAAAAGGACTGTAAGCATGATAGATCTGCTGGTGCAGCAGACACTTTAGTTAGCAAATTTAGCATTTTAGGTGCCCTTAGAATGATTCAATCAAATACAGATTCATTGTGCACAGTGGCGCTACCACATGAAATGTCTTTGCAAAATTAGAGAAAAAGTTACTTAAAAGAGTTTTTGAAAAAATAGGCAAAATGTGAAAATTTACCAGTTTTGGGGTCCTTTTTGGGGGGTCATTAGGTGCCCTTCGAATGATTCAATCAAATACAGATTTCTTGTGTACAGTGACACTACCACATGAAATGTATATGCAAAATTAGAGAAAAAGTTGCTGAACAGTTTTTGAAAAAATAGGCAAAATGTTACATTTTTACCAGTTTGGGGTCCTCGGAGGCCCTAGGGAGCCCTTAGAATGATTCAATCAAATACAGATTTCTTGTGCATAGTGGCAGTGCCCTAAGATATGTCTATGCAAAATTAGAGAAAAATTTGCTGAACGGTTTCCGAGATATGGCAGCTAACGGCGTAGGGTGTACGCAGAGTGATGGCAATAGTCCCTTGGACCTTCGGCCAAAGGACTAAAAAACATGTAGATGTGGCTTAACATTATTGACATAGGTTCCACAACCGAGTCCCATGATATCCACACATACACATACATTATACATATAAAAAATATTCATATATATATATATATATCCAGTGAAAACAACATTATATAAACCCTGTTTAAATCAAAACTTAATTATGAACAGATTTAAATGTAATTTCTTCAATTCATCCAGCCAGTCCAACCGAGCAATGTTGTTTACACAATATATATATAAACAACATTGCTGGTAAAGATAATGGTTAGAAACGTCCTTAAGAATTACCCCAGTTGGCGTATGAGTAACAGTGTCCTTCGAGTCAATTAACAGTTCATCGATTATCTCCAAGTCAACATCATCGTCGTCTTCCTCCCTGCAGCACAGAAACAATGCAATTTTTTACCAGTTTCTTTGTAATGTTTTATATAAATAAATATCCGTGAGAAACCAGCAAGTTTACCGGTGGCACATCCTGATGTTGAAAGTTTTCAGTACACATGCTCACTGTCAAGGAACTAAATCGATTTTAAAGAACAAAATCAGGCCTACAAGCTCAAAATAATTTTAGTGAAACGGTACCCAGGTGATTTCCGATCGTTGGGGTCTAGAGGGTTAAATGTATGTGTGTACATACACGGCTGGCGGCTGCACAGGATGACTTGTTCTTGTGCTTTGGGCATCAGTCCCGCTGTCTCCAGACACTGACGGCGCGGTCATCATCAACGAAGAGCCCCCAAAACTTGTGGACGCGACTGACGACACTTCCGAGACATTACCGACAACTGGTACAGCTGGTTCATAGGAGGCACTGGGCGACATGAGCCTACTGTACTTGGCTCTTATGATCCTCTGCATGTCCTCAGGTAAGCTCTGTGCAAGTCGTGTCCGTGTGGCCTGGTTGATGGCGAGGATGTTACCGCCAAATTGCGTCGTCGGTGCCTCGGCAGACGTTGGCGGAAGTCCGATTGACACGGTCCGATTCGTGCACGGCGGTATCGTGCGTAAACACATTGGGGATGAACCAGAACTGGCCACTGATGTCACTACACTGTTTGTCGTTGTCGTGGCAGTAGTCTGCATGGCGACCCCGGAACTGACATGATAGGATTGCTGTGCAGATGTGACAGCGCTCGTGACAGTACACGTGACAGGCGATGACGTCGACGGTACTTCGTCGACCGACGACGACGAATTACTCCTGACCACCACCACTGAACCTTCGCTGTGCGCCGGACTCTTCTTATCAGATGTCGCCACTGTCGAACCGAATATCATATGCTGGATGCGTTCGTTCGTCTTCAGCATGATCTCTGGCCGGATGTTGCTCAGCAGCAGAAGCGCCCCTTTTTGGTCGATCTCGCTGAACACCGGCGCAAATAAGCTCGCTTTGTTTATGACCCAGAATATGTGCAATAGTTTGCTAATCTGCACCGTCGCCAGCTTTGTCGCAAAGATGGCGATGAGGCTGCAGCTAGAGAAACGTGGATTGAATGCTTCCAGTCGCTTCATGCAGTTCGGTAAGACAAACAGGAACATCGTCTGTTTCTTGTTGCGTCCCAGGTGCGCCATGCACTTGACGATGTCCTCGCAATGCACATGGAATGGCTCAACTGAAAGTACCACAACAAGATGTTCCATGAGCAACTGTGTTAACAAAACGTTTGTTAGCTTAAGTGAAGAATTTGCTTTTTTGCAAAATCTCATGAAACACAAAAACACATTTTAAAAATAACATGAAGATATTTTAGAGATATTTCCAAATTTATACATGTTTGTCCTTAGAACATCAATAAAAAATTCAATGTTGCCAAGATATTGTCCAACACATAAACAAACTGAATTTTAGGAACATAATTTATATGTAACTTTGAAATGGCACATAACAGTGCTAATCTTTTCACTACAAAAGTTACATCCAGGATGGACATAAAAATGGCCATAACATAACATTATATTTTACCCGTGTGTTAGATTCCATTGATTTTAGGCCATAACTGATGTAAGCAAAAACAAGTACGTTTTCATCACCTTACCACTTGTCCTACTCTTTCCCTTCACATATTAATCCTGTTTGTGGCTTCCCCTCCACAGATTTATCTTTTCCAGTTTTTGTGATTTTCCCTTGACATATTTACCTATTCCGTTTTTTGTGAGGTGCATTGTGAATCCACCCTCACCGAGTTGGAGAGGTTTCTGAGGCTTAGTGCGCGTACGACCAAACCAGATGTTGCTGACTTCGATGTTCATCTCCAACGTCAGTTCTCGAGGCGCCCCAGGGCTGCTGGGAGATTCGCTCTCGGGCCTGCTTGAATTGGGGGACATCGGAGTCCTCGGACTACCTGGGATAATGAATGCAAAGAAAACTATTTTACTAATATAATTTTATGCTAAAAAAATTGTAGCTTTTAATAGTAGTATTACTAAATGTTGTTGCAACATACAATGGTGGGCATTTTGGTTTAAGCACTCATGCACCAATTCATCAGTACTCCAGAAAGGGGCATTGCAGGATATCAAATTGATAGTTGACAGGTTCTAACATCATTTCATTTAGATGCATTTGCTTTGAGTTACAATTCTTATCGGACCCGAGGACATGTTTTCAAAAACAGCACGCTGCCGTGTAAACAAACTGATTCTGCCAGAATCACTCGTTAAAACATATCTGGGCATTCATCATGTTATTATATAGATATGGACTATACTGTATAATAATTATGCTGCCTGCCTAATTGTGTTTAGTAAGCCTATAACAATGTTCACGATTTGGAAGATACGATCCCGAAGTATGTTCAAATGGTAAACAAAACATCCAGTTTCATAACACGCTTTATTGGCAATAATGCCAAGGTGCGCTAAGTTAACCACAATACCTTTTGATGTTCAACAGTGTCCCATTTTCCCACGTTCAACATAGCAGGCTGTTACACATTGCTAAGCCCATATATTCCGGGCAGAGGAACAGACTGCCTCCCTTTAAAATAAAGAACAACCAATCACCAGAAGAGCTACCGCTTCGATGCAACGCTGTCTGACCGGCACGTCTGTTCTTGTCACTCGGCGTCACTGTCGGCATCGTTAATGTTAACGACGATAGTGTGGTCCCTGACAACGATGAAGTTGCTATTGGCGATGCAGGGGAGGCAATTGGGGAAGAATGCGTCGCGACCAATGGCGACCCTAACACAACGACGCGGCTGGACTGAGTGAGCATGAGTTGAGAGCTTGATGAAGACTCAACTGTGTTCGGATTATTGCTGACACAGATGCTGATGTTGGGGCCGCCCTGATAACAGATCGCAAAATTTTATAACACTTTGTAATGGATCAGTAAGAAAGACATAAGACTGCAGTGCCTTGTTCACTTTGCACTTGGAAGAGAGTAAAAAGAGCAACAAATTTAGCTATATTTTTATTTAAAATGATAAGAATTAAATTCATAAGGGTAACTTTGCAGTGGACTAAAATACATAAGCCATCATGAAATTACAGGCTTATTGATATTGACAAGGTTCAATAGATTACAACCAACAAAATGTATAATAAAATTATGGATAATTTAATATTGGTTGTTTTATTAAAACATTAAATTTAATTTAATATGGTTTTATTAAAACAACCACTCCTAAAGTAGCCACCTAACGCAACCAGTACCCGGCTTTTTAGGTAATTTTACTCAACTGCAATGAATAATTGGTGATCAAAACAACAGCTATAGCGGAGGCAGGTGGCACTAATCGCAAGTTCCTGGAATTGCTCTGTGGCGTTGGGTGTGACCAAGACAGCATATGAGACGAAGTACAGCTAATTCAGTGAACTTCCTGCTAATACTATTACCACCCATACCTTACTTGAGAGGCTGGTTCCGAGGAACAGAACAGATAAGATCACTTTAACCTGACCTCTTACCTGTAGTAACGACGATGACGTGGGTCGAGGTTGTGTGGTTGACTTTGTCGTGACTGTGTCAGAGATGGGCGATGAGGAAGCTGTACTGGCTTGTGAAGAGGTGGAGTGGCTGAAACAGGAAATCAACACGAGCTACAGATTGTGGAGGTTCAACCTTGAGGTACATTGTTTGTGGTGTGGAGTTATGAGCATAATGTTAAACATTTCAGTTTTACACTGATATCAGTCTCCACGTGAGTTAATCTGTTGCAAAGTTATTGGTGGTTGATTTGACCCACTTAAAGAATTCAAGTTTTTACACAGACAATATCAAAGTTAGGTACTTACATATCACATACCATTCAATCCAAAACATGCATCAAATATACTTTTTCAAGATACTGATTCACTATTAAAACAAATTATACTTTCACCCCAGCGAATGTACTTTGGCTCTTCCTCAGTTTTGTGGAAAGTACTTTACAGTCCGAACCACTGTGGCTATTTGACATCCCCTAAACTGAGTACCATGGTAAACTTGGAAATTCCTCAATGTGAAATATTTACTAAACAAAACCAGACGCAGTCAGGGCCCCAAAAACTGTCAAAAGCATGCAAATCCCACTTTCTGATTACAATTTTTATTAAAAAAGGTAAATTCTTATATAACACAGTATCCAGTCCTTAGAACTGTTCAAAGCGTTTTACACATCACTCCCTGGCAGACCTGTTCAATCGAACACCATCTCGACTTCTCTGGGAAGCATTCAGCAATGCTGTAATTAATGAGCACAGACTATTCATATACATATATCCACTACTGTCTATAGCCAGGTACTCATTCATACAGCCTAGTGAACGGGACAACGTATAGTGAACAAACTTGTTCATGGTTTCAAACAGAAGAACAGGATTCAAAGCTGGGTTATCTCGATTCAGAATCCGATGCTTTAGCTACTGCGCTCCGTGCAAAATGGTAATAATATCGTAGGAGTTGTGCACCTATTCACACTGACTCACCCTGGAGGGGGTGTGTTGGGTGATATGGTGCTGAGTATACGCTGATATTCCGATTCAAACCACCACGACACCTTCTGTGTCTGTATAAATATCTAAAACAAAAGATCTTTGTTACAGTACATCTAGAATAAAAATAACATTAACACATTTTAGAGATATTTCCAATTGTTTTTTATTTAAACCATTATAATCTCAGTTGTAACGAAGAACGACTATTAAGGATTTTCAAAAGCAAATAAGCCGGAACAGCTGCATCCATCTATATTTGTCAAAACAAAGTACAACAGTATTTGTTGCAAGGTAGATCAAATAAAAGTAGTGATCGCAAATTCTTAATCCTCGGTAGATCAATACTGCTAAGATACAGACACATAGCTATATTGGACAGCGACACATAATGTAAACAATTTAAGTGCGACAACAATCAACATTGTAACATGATAACAGAGACTGCTTCATGATAGTTAATATATTCAACTATATATCAGAATCAACAACAACAATAAGGTTTCAAACACATGCTGCCAGTTTTGGACATAGAAAGGGGGCGTGAGACAGTTACTATACACTACCCTGTCCAAAATAGGGTGTCCTATCCAAAAAGCATTTGTTACGCATTCCTCTAACAAATAACATGACACACAAAAACTTTCCAATGGGATATCTGAAGAAGAGCCTTAAAACCCTCAAAACCTACTCTTGCCCAGGAAACAATTAAACACATACAAGGTTAGAGTCTGCCTCATTGTCCTCTCTACTTTCCTGTCATGCTAAAAATCTTTTAAAAAAGATATTTAGTTACTGTGTCGTTGTTTGACCCACACAAACATGTGTTGCTCTGAATCTTGCGAGATCTAGCCACTGATCTCTGCATATGACTTACGAGAACAGAGCGTGACTTCTCAAGGCAATCACGTCATGTGCGTCAACATGTTTTTTTATTGGTTATAACCACTAGGACGATAAACGCTGTTAGCAAACTTTTCGCGCGGTGCTGTGTTTTCTTACGGAAACTAAGTATATCACTAAAACCAACTTTCCTGACAATTTATTTGCATAACATGATATAAACGAGTGGGAGGGAGTCACAATATGGATATCTTTCACAAATTTTTCTTCAGATTTTTATTAAAATGGCATGTTACCGGAGACTCTGGGTTCTTGAAGTACTTTTTCAGGTTGTCAAACATCAGCCTCACATCAGAGGCAAACTCGTGCGGTGCGTGATAGTGACCATTACGAAACCGTTTCACTATCTCGGACAGGTCAATTGGCTTCGGCACCAGCAGATAGTAGCCCTGTAAGACAAGTGTAATCTGTGCGATGTTTTGTTTGCCATAAATAAAGTTGACAACAACATAAATTGTTTTCCAGATGTTGTTATGGACACAGACATGTTTGTTTTGTGCAATGAAGTGATTTAACTGAATAAAATAAACTTCTGATAAGAAATTAATTATTATTATCATTGTACATTTTTGTTATTTATGAACGAATATGAAAACAATTTGTTATTAAACGTAATATTCTTAAGCCACAAAGTTTGTCAGTACGATGCACCTGGGATGCTCTCTGAAAAAACTCTCCATGCATGTTCTTCCTACAAGTTTGAGCCACACATATTCACCGGATACTTTCTGCCATTGAGGGGTTCACGGAAGGGCTTTGCTTCCTCAAGTTCCAGCATGTTTTTAATTAGCTTCAGACATTTCCCCTTCCAAGTGTGATTTGACTTAATTCGGGTAAGACTGCCTGAACCAATCACCGGGACGTGCTGAAACGAAAGCATATTATATTTATTACACCAGCGAGTGTAACAACATAACAACCAAATTATATTGTAAACAAATGCTATGTGGTTGCTATATAATTCATTTCCACTGGGTAGATTATATTTAATCCAGACATTTATGAATAAGCTATGTGCAGATTTTACCAAGCAAATACAGTAACTAAACATGTGTATCTAATATACCATAATGACCGTATGTATTGGGACACTTAAAAATAATTGAATTATCAGCTGTCCCAAAAGAAACGGAGCACAAAAATAAATCTCAGATTCACTGTCCCAATACTTAGGGATGCGACCGAGTCCTGACGTCCTCAACTATTACCCTGCTACTAACTATTTTTGAGTGTCTCAATGGCACTACATCCCGTGTGTCCGAATACACAGGGACAAAAATAATTACATTAAGGTGTCCAAAAGTATATGGTACAAAAAATAATTATTTTTCTAGATTTTTAGGGTGTCCCAAAACATACGGCATCCCAATACATACGGTCATTATGGTAAAGTTGAGTTTACTGAAATCTGCAAGATGTTTGTTATCTTCTATACACGTAATTGGCTGCCCTGGTTACATGTTTTTGTTCTTACCATGTGCTTTTGACCACCATTGATAGAGTTGGTCATAGAATGTGCGATGCTGGACATCCGCTGAGCCAGCTGGGACAAGTCATGTTGACTGTTGCTTCTTGTTGGCGCACATGGCACTGTAGTAAAAACCGCTTGATAGAAAGACGTCCTTGCATTGCTTGTTAAACAACAACATTAAATCTGTCAATCTATTAATAATAAGGTAACCTTTACTGCGCCTAAATCCTTGGAAGCTAAGCTCAGAGGCGCATCAAGATAAAGAGTCAGTCAATCTCAAAATTAATATGCAGTATTCAAGTTGTCAATAGTGTGCAGGCAGAATGTTGACAAGAATAGTGATATTTTAAATAATGTTGTCTTGAAGTTCCGTTGAAGAAAGAAAATCCATTCATAGATATTATTTTATTTGTAACACATATCACAGTGGTGTATATAAAATACTATAAAAGGAAGCATTAGAAACATAATAATACACATGTAATTGTCTTTTTATATAGTGGACCTATTTAATGAAAATCACTATTAGTCACTGATTCATGTACGAATGGCTTGAATTAATATGTGTTCCTAAATTAATATTCTCATAGTACTGATAAAGAGAATACATTTCCAAGACATTTTAGCATCAATACATAAGTCTAAAAACTTGTGTTAAATACAAGCAAAACATCTTCCAACTTGTCGCAAGAAAGTCCCAGTATTACCTGAGGAGCTGACTGCATTTGAATATGGATGTGTGTTCTCAAATCGACCATTCTGAAAGCGCCTCTGTGGTGCCTTCTGCCTTGCGTAGTAATAATTACTCATTGTGGGTTTGCTACCTGAAACACAGTCACACACAAACATCAGTGGCACAGTAGCAAGAGCTCATTTCATTAAGCAAAATATCAAGCTGATATCATAATAAGCAAATAAATGATTACTTACATCTTAAGTAATGTGTTTTATGTCAGTTCTAATGAGCTCAAATGTGCAACAATTATCAAAATGCAATTTAAATAAAAAATAACGTTGGTCAGATTAATTTCAAACCAAATTATCTCTCTCATTGCCAGTGTACTGATTCCACTGACCACTGTTTGTATACTGAAATGCTAAATAAATAAATCCATTTTGCAAATTCTACTGGCATTGTCTGGAAGCTACATCATTATAAGTAGGCCAACAAAATTAAGAGATACAAAACGAAAGTGTTTGGTTGCTGTAATGTTAATGAAGTTGATGTATGCACAATTCTAATAGCAAAAATAAACCAAAGTCACAACCAAAAAGATGTGTATGTTTATCATGTTGTATGACAGTAATCAACCATATTATTGTGGCTGCCAAATGGATGAGCCTAGATAAGCAGATATGTTAGTGGAAGTGAATTCAATTGTCATCTGACTATCATGTTACAATGTGTATATCTGGAGTTACATAGAAAAGCGTTTCCTTTTAACAAAATGTATCCGTGAAATGTGCACACTCAAAAATGTGTGCAGACTTTAGAACAATATTTATATTTGTCTAAAAACATCATGGCATGCCATTTCTTGTATGCTATTGCCATTTTGGTGGCACTGAAATGTATTGCAACTTAACATGTTTATTCGGCTTTACAGGTATGCAATGTTCCTCATCCTTTTTAATTCCATCATTTACAAAACCACTGGTGAAATATTGTTAGCAATGTCTGCTTTCTGGGTACTCTCTGGTGACGTGTGGATTTTGGATGTTGATAGGGTTAGGGCTAGTGCAAGGACAACTAATTTAGATCATTTTAATTATAAGATTTGTGAGATGTCTGGCGGCTGTAGGTGGTCGTTTTCATGGTTAGGTCAGAAAGTAAAAGATTGTCCCACTTTAGACTAATCTAGACATTTAGTCTTTACTTTTTAGGCTTAGCCAAAGTTCGGAAGCAATTGTTGGGTGTCCAATTATTTCTTCCCCGCAACATATCTCGCGTTCTAGTCGTTGTAAACACAATACGCTCTCATGTTGTGACTCGTGATTTTTAAATAGTTATGAAATGACAGGAACGTACGATGACTAAAAAGTGGATCATGTCAGCTCGAAGGCGCACAGCTAGCCTGGACCAATCCACTATTGATAAACGGGGGTGTGAGGTTGTGAATGGCTTTGGGGAATGGTGTGAATGAATGGGTGTCTACTTGTTGACATGGCTTTGATGTTGGAATTGTTTCAGTGAAGACGGCTGCCGAAACACTTGGCGTCTCTCGGCAGTGTGTGCAGCAGCATTTCCTCTTCCTGCGTGAAGTCTGCTCTACATATCTTATCGACAACCCGTTAGCTCTCGGCGGTGTTAACGTGGTCGTTCAGATCGACGAGTCGCTCTTCCGCCACAAGCCCAAATACCATCGTGGTCGCGCCCCTGCCGCCGACCAGTGGGTATTCGGCGTTGTAGACACTTCTACTACGCCTGGAGTGGGCTACATGCAACTCGTGCAAGACCGACGAGCAGTGACGCTGATCCCCATCATCGAACGTGTCGTGTTGCCAGGATCAATCATCCACAGCGACCAGTGGGCTGCCTACCAGCAACTGGGCCAGAACAACAATTACACATTCGCCACAGTCAACCACAGCAAGAACTTCATTGATCCAGCCACGGGCGTCCACACTCAATCCATCGAAAGCTACTGGGCCAAGGCAAAACAGAAATTTAAGGGGATGAAAGGGGTTTCGTCGGAACAACTTCCAAGCTACCTCGACGAGAGGATGTGGCGAGATAGGTTTGGGACAGACGTCAGTGCAGCCTTCCGCAACATCTGTGCCCACATCGCATTGCAGTATCACGTGTAGACGACACCAGACAACAATTTTCAGAGCCCACACAAACAGCTCTTTTCGTTTAATCAAAGCCAAGTAGACACCCATTCATTCACACCATTCCCCAAAGCCATTCATAACCTCACACCCCCGTTTATCAATAGTGGATTGGTCCAGGCCAGCTGTGCGCTTTCAAGCTGACATGATCCTAAAAAGTTAAACTGTGATTACCCGTGTCACTGTGATTCTGTGAAACGGCAATGTTTTTCAGTTTTTGCAAACAACACTCAGCAGGTCAACAGAGTGAACAGAACAGGGCCAAGCCGCCAACTGTTTTAATTGTATATTTTAGCCTATGGACACAATATCCAAACTGCGTTCTTTCTTAAATCAATAAATGCACAATTAACAGTAACCAAACAAAAACCAAACGGGTACAAAACAGTAGTTAAATTTGTGGCCCTGATATATTCCTTTAAAATTCAAATACCGTCTTTGCATGGTAGTCGCCATAACAGGAAGTAGACATTAGTCCGCAGCAAATTTGCGTTTATCGTGTCATCAAAAATATATTGCGATACTCAAAACTGTTGTTCTCGTGTATTCATTAGTACAACAGACATTAGAGATCACGTAATGCCATCATATATGCGACTGGAAACATATAGGTCTTATAATGGAAAAACATAAGTCATTCTCCTTTCGACTTATTTGGATCCCGGTAGGTGACAGCACATGACATTTTCTGTTCTTATTCATAATTATTAGCTGGTCCCATGCCCGCTATACGACCCCACTGTTGTTATCACTAAGCAAAGCATCTCACGATTGATCGACGGAATTTATGCCAAAACCAAATCTTACAGATAGAATAAAACCTAGTACGACAGTTAGTGTGTATGTATTAGTCAAACTAGTAGGTTTTATGCCACACTCGATAAACAAGGGATTTTCCTAAATTATCCGACACCATATCAAAGCCATACTAGACTGTATAATTAAAACATCAATGGCTCAAATGTCACGTGACACGATCTCGTTGTAGCAACAGCGATAATTGTTTATGTCAGCTGTTGCCTGGACTGGGAATAATTTTTAGTTGTACACGTTTATTACATGTATTGTTCGCTCGCTCGCTCGCTCGCTCGCTCAACCAGTGAGTATGAACTAGGTGTTCAGATGGCAGTACGAACCGTGTCGTTAACGTTTTTATTATGAATTTGTTGCCTGTGTGTGAGAACTTTAGTCAGGTGTGACGTATATCGATCTACACAACACAGTCAGGTGTGCGATATTTAGTCAGGTGTGACTACCTACCTGCCTAGTCACATTTATACGGTTTAGTCAGTGGTGTGGAGTAAACTCTCGTACGCACGGTGCGTTGCAGATATTGTTAGACGGGAAAGGATTAATTAATCAGACGAGACATGTATATTATTATAGTAAGGTGTGAAATATGTAGTCAGTTATAAAGGTTATCCATCTTATGGATAATGTGCTAGCCCACTTCCGGGTAATATCTCGATATAGGTTTGTTATTGTTTTGTGCGTACGACATACCGGCTTATCGCAATAAAAACAACAACATGTGAAACGGTGGTTAAAATGTGGTTAAAACATGTGAAACAGTGGTTAAAATGTGGTTAAAAACACTTCAATGTCATTACATTGTGCAATGTGGAATTATTATGTTTGCTGCCCAGTATCACAGTTGCTGTTTGAATACTATCAGTGAGGTGGTATCTGGTGCAGCTGGTTGGATGGTGTTCCAGAGACATGAAGCTGAGGGAAAGAAATATATAGTCAGGTGTGAAAGGTTTAGTTAGGTGTGAAAGACAAAGTCAGGTGTGAAAGGTAGTCAGGTATGTGAGGTATTGTTAGGTATGCGAGGTGTAGTCAGGTGTGCGAGGTGTAGTCAGGTGTGCGAAGTGTAGTCAGGTGTGCGAGGTGTAGTCAGGTATGCGAGGTGTAGTCAGGTGTGTGAAGTGCAGTTACGTGCAGTCAGGTATGTGAAGTGTAGTCAGGTGTGCAAGGTGTAGTCATGTGTGTAAAGTGTAGTCAGGTGCAGTCATGTTTGTGCAGTGTAATCAAATGTACGAGGTGTAGTCAGGTGTGCAAGGTGTAGTCAGGTGTGCAAGGTGTAGTCTGTTGTGGTCAGGTGTATAAGGTATAGTCAGGTGTGTGAGGTGTAGTCAGACGTGCATGGTGTAGTCACGTGTGCAAGGTGTAATCAAGTGTGCAAGGTATAGTCAGGTGTGTGAGGTGTAATCAGGTGTGCAAGGTGTAGTCAGTTGTGGGAGGTGTGGTCAGGTGTATGAGGTATAGTCAGGTGTATGAGGTGTAGTCAGATGTGCAAGGTGTAGTCAGGTGTGCAGGGTGTAGTCAGGTGTGCAGGTATAGTCAGATGTGTGAGGTGTAATCAGGTGTGCACCTGACTATACCCTGTAGTCAGGTGTGCAGGTATAGTCAGGTGTGTGAGGTGTAGTCAGGTGTGTGAGGTGTAGTCAGGTGTGTGAGGTGTAGTCAGGTGTGCGAGGTGTAGTGAGGTGTGTGAGGTGTAGTCAAGTGTGTGAGGTGTAGTCATGTGTGCGAGGTGTACTCAGGTGAGGTGTAGGCAGGTGTGTGAGGTGTAGTGAGGTGTGCGAGGTGTAGTCAGGTGTGTGAGGTGTAGTTATGTGTGTGAGGTGTAGTTAGGTGTGCGCAGTGTAATCAGATGCTCGCAGTGTAATCAGATGTGCAAGGTGCAGTCAGGTGTGTGAGGTGTAATCAGGTGTGTGAGGTGTAGTCAGGTGTGTGAGGTGTAGTCAGGTGTGGCATATGTAATCAGGTATTTGAGATGTAGTCAGGTGTGTGAGGTGTAGTGGTGTGTGTGTGAGATGTAGTCAGGTGTGTGAGATGTAGTCAGGTGTGTGAGGTGTAGTCAGGTGTGTGAGGTGTAGTCGTGTGTGTGTGAGATATAGTCAGATGTGTGAGGGGGGTGTAGCCAGGTGTGCAAAGTGTAGTCAGGTGTGTGAGGTGTAGTCAGGTGTGCAACGTGTAGTTTCAGATGTTTGAGGTGCAGCCTAATTATTTTTAAAGAAATTTGCAAGGTTAAAATAAGTATTTTACAAGCCAATTATAATTTCTTCTATTCCAGATCATCCTTCCCTCGAGGGATGCAATTAGTGCCGGTGTCCTCCAAATTATGCTGCTCTGTCAACTGTTTCAATGGGATGCGGACCAAGTACTTATAACTCAGTAACTTCGTTACACAAGCCTGTGAATTCCCAATTCAAGAAGCTTGTCACAATGGAGAGCAGGGAAGAGGATGTTGGTTTTATTTCCGTAGTAGTTGCACCGCCACCGGATATAACAGCACCGATCTCAGTGGCTGATCCAAACTCACAGCTGTCACCTAAACCCAAAGGCCTCAAGAGCTTTGGTACAGCCAAGATGCAGTTGGAGGAGTTGTATGTTGAACTGGACAGACGGTGTTCGGAGCTGCTGGCGATTGAAGACTACGCTAATGAGGATTGCAAAGAAAATCTTCAGTACGTAAGGGAGGTTAGTATCTATGGACGGGGAACACCAGATAAGAAACTAGCAGTGGCCAACTACCTGCTCGATAAAGGTCTTTCCGAGATCTTCCGCAGAATCTGGCAATGTGGATTCCCGTTGGATTTTCTTAGTCCAGAGAACAAACAGATTTCAACTAACATGAAATTTGTGATGATCGGTTTGTGGAACTCGACGGATAGATCGGCCGCTCTGTGCGACCAAGTCATACAACTGAACCTGCAAGAAGACATATTTCGTTATCTGCGTGACGAGAAAATGAATCCAGAAGAACTCGACGATAAGAGTAAGTTGTATTTCGTGAAAGGACTTCTTGGTATATTGCACAATACGGTACAGTCATGCGCCGCAGCGAGGGAAGCGTTCAGGGAATGCGGAGCTGTTGCCCTTCTCCGAAAATTCCGTGCGTCTAGCAACAAGATGATCAAACTGAAAGCAAGCCTTCTTCTCGCGTACATCATCACTGAAGAAGAAAACGAAGAAATCAACGCTGACAGCAACAACTTTGCATTTCTGGTGAGTATCTTAGCGAGTGCGCTGAAGTCGCCAGACCACCAGTCGAAAATATATGGTTTCCAGGCTGTTGAGTTGATCAGTGGGTTGAACAAATTAGCTGCAAACGATGGAAATAAGGACCGGATAGTAGACAGTGGAGCCCTGCCATTCTACATCCAGTTAATGCAACCAGAATGTTCCGAAAGAGAACAGGAGATGGCAGCGCAGGGAATTTGGATATTGTCGTTCAAATGCAGGGAAGCGATAACGAACGAACCAGGATGTTTGGAAGGTTGGTATTTTTATTTATATCTTTATAATATGTTGTGCTTTTTGTGTTGCTTCTTTTAAGGTTAATACGGTTGTGATGTACGTCTAAGGTTGGCAGAAATGTTTGGCGACACGCCCAGACTGTCAATAGGATAATAAAAGGAAATGTAGACCTATTCAACATTGTACTATTTATATGTTAATGTAGTCACACATGTTCTATAAAATTTACACAGAATGTCAACAGCATTGCTGCTAAATATTTCTGTGAATTATAGATATGTTTACGTAAACTATTAATATCGTAATGCTAACGATGACAATGATAGGCAAACATAATCAAAGTTTCAGTGTTGTTTCATCAAAATGTTAAAACATAACGCATACTTTGTAATAGTATTACATGAAATAAAATCATTGTAAAAGGTACATGTAGTTACTTACACACGTTTTGGTTAATTTGAAATACCCTCTGAAATATTAATAATGTAGCTTTGTCTATGCTGTTTTAGCACTAAGGCTACTGTCAGAGTCATCAGACACAAAGGAGACCGTCAGAAAAATGGCTAGGGGTGCTATATGGATTCTGGAAGATCATACCCAAACTGAAACACGGAGGAAATGTAAAAAGAAAGTTGCAAAAAGTGATCATAAGGGTAAGGCTTGAAGTGCATATACGTGCAACGGTAACTTGAATGTTGCACAATACCACGCCTATTCATACATGCGAGCACGCACGCACACACATGCAAACAGACGCACACACACATGCAGTCCTAGCATTGTGCATGATGTACTATAAAGCAATGCCTAATATTACATACGTACGTATGTTGTGTACATACGTAAGTGCATGCATGCATGCACCCATGCAGGCACGCACTCACACATACACGCATGCACGCACGCACACACACACACAGCACCCCACATGGTCCATCCTTCTGTCTCTGTCTCTGTCTCTGTCTCTGTCTCAGTCTCTGTCTCTCTCTGTCTCTGTCTCTGTCTCTGTCTCTCTGTCTCTCTCTCTCTCTCTCTCTCTCTCTCTCTCTCTCTCTCTCTCTCTCTCTCTCTCTCTCTCTCTCTCTCTCTCTCTCTCTATATATATATATATATATATACAGGTATATATATAATGTTCTAATAAAATTATCGTATTACATGTTTTCAGAGGTATCAGAAAATATGCCTCACGTGATGATCAGTTACCAGTGGGATTGCCAGTCGACGATGATACAAATCAAGAACACACTTGTACATGCGGGATACAAAGTCTGGATGGACGTGGAGGATATGAGTACGTAGCTAAGTACATCGTTAATATGATATATTCAGTTTAACTTTTTCTTTTTATGGATTATTTTTCCACAAACTGTTGGTAAACTTTGTATTAAAGGTTAACGTATGTGATTTACAATATATCTAGTCAACGTTATCTACGCTATTACAATATAACTATTCAACGTTATCTACGCTTTGAAGGGTCCACATTTTCAAATATAAATAGTTTCCAATGTTGAACTACTTGTGTAGTTAAATATAGGTCAATTACATCATCATGTAATGTACTACTTAAAATTATCCTTGTAGCAAAGGCTCAAGAATGGGATTCTTTCTGGAAGGTGTTGACTTTGTTTTTCACATATAAAATAAATTATTCTTTTCTATATATCAGGCGGTTCCCTACTGAACGCGATGGGTCTGGCTGTAGATAATTCAGCCGTTATTCTAGTAGCATACTCACACAAGTACAAGGAGAGCCCAAACTGCCGCACAGGTTGGTCAAGGTGCTGTTTTACATAGGGTACAATGAAAACAGTGGCAGGACTAGAGCTGTAAAATACACAAGTTCATGTTTTGTGTTTACATTTCAATTAATATGTCGCTATCATAGTAATTTATCAACATACATAATACGTATGCGTATGCATGTGTGTGTATGTATGTGTGTGTGTGTGTGCGCGCGCGCGCGCGTGCGTGCGTGCGTATGTGTGTACGTGTGTGCGTGAGTGTCGCTTTTGCGACTAATGCGTGCGTGCTTCTTTGTGATTCACAAAGTATCATTCTATTTTCAAGCATATTTTAATTGTTCCAAGTATGTTGCAGTAAACACGTTCACTGTAGTACATCTATGGCAATACAAATGTAGTACCATAGTTACCATGCACATTTCTACGATTGACCAAATGACTAGGGGTCTACATGTTATCACATTCAACAATAATAGATCTACAAGACTTAGTCATGTTTATTTATTCTTTCTTTTTGTGAATTGGTTGTATTACTAACGCAATATTAAGTATCGTATAAATTGCAATTTATTGTATTTATGTGATGTGCCGTTTTATGATTGTTCACACGATTTTCAGCTAGTCTGGCAGTATTTCAGTATTTTATTTCACATACACACTTGTAATTATATGTGTACTATTTACATTTTGTATGCAACAAATCAGTTATCAGGTTTTTATTCGTCATTAACTTGTAAAGATATATACAAACATGCTGAATTTGTCATACCAATATCATGTAATCTTGTAGAGGCAGACTATGCGTACAGTTTGAAGAAACCTATCGTGCCTTTGAAAATGGAGCGTAAATATAAGCCAGATGGTTGGCTTGGGGCATTTATTGGAAACAAACTGTACTTCGACTTCAGGTTCGTTGAATATATTAATTTGCTGATGGTTTTTGAAAGCAGACCCCAAAGTGACTCTGTTGTGGTAGATCTAAACAAGCTAATAACATAAGACATTATCTGTATAGTGGTACGCTAATTTTGGAATATTGTATGTGCGTCTCCTCCTATGCACCGATGTCCATTTGCCTATTTCTATGTTAATTCAGTCCCTTTGACTGTTGGCCTCTGTGTTTTTGATATTTTCAGATTGTATAGCGAGCTTTTCTCCTATCAGAGAGACATGTTTTGCATCATGGATGGGTGTAAGCTAGTAATTAAAAGAATGCCGTAGGAAAAGGAAAAGGCTTCGACTTGACCAATATCTCACCAAACTGCAATCATTATTCGTTGACCTACGCGTTTCCATGTTAGTGGCAGCATGGAAGCAAACAATGTATTGGAATATAATGAGATTAGGGATGTCTATGGGAACATTGTCCAATCCAATACGTAGAATGTGATAACTTCAGTTGCTTTATGTCACGGCATAATACATGTCGCACACTATAATGATCAAAACATTGATTATTTCTCGTTCTGCCTTCCGATTAAGCAACCGGTGAGTTTTAATTTAAAATGATTGAACACGTTATACACCGCATATTACACACACCTGTTCACACACGTACCATGCGCACGCACGCACGCACACACACGTGCGCGCGCACACACACACACACACACACACACTCACACAAACAAACACACATACACACAGTTTTTTCATTTGCATTGACCATAATCCATGATGCACTTGGCTACTATTAGGATAATGTATTAGAATAAATTTAATTACAAAACTTCCACACTTCCACTGTAAATGGAATCTCTTATATACGTATATCATATAACTAAATTTGAGAAGTGAAGGAATTATCGCATTCTACGGATTTCACGATGTCTCATAGATATAATGAATGGGCGTTACCAATATAATGTTAGCTTCTTATGGATTGTAATATGATTTACTTTGTCAATTAGTGACCACATCTTTGTCTGTCCTCTCTATGACTTTTACAATGTGGTTGTTGGTGTATATGATTTAAACAATATACAAATTCAGGAAAAAAAACACTGCGGCGTTTTGTCATGACGTGTAATGATTTTTGTATTGTTGGATAACTAAACGTAATGCAAATTTACGAAATAGCTTGCTCCATTTAAATTATGTAATGGTATTGCGATTTCTTTTATTTTCTCAACCGTGGCAATTCAATGTATTTCTTGACTTCTACAGTGAGCCAAATCGTTTCGAGTCATCCTTGTCGAAACTTATGAAAGAACTTGGAGATCGCGGCAAGAAACCAGACAACGACAAAGGTGATTGTAAGACTCTCCCATGTTCATATAGGTTCACGTCTTCAGGTAGGAGGGTGCAAGTAAATATTTATGTTTTCCTTTCTTTCTGATTAGCATTCAATCAACACTTTTTCGTTGTTTGTTAAAGCAAGATATCTGTATTATTCCACACACTGTAGAGGCTTTATCTTTTTAAGAAGGCTTGTATCAGAGATAAGAACTGCTATGTTTTCGAGACATCATATTTTATACGGTTGCCCAGAGCTGCTGTATCAAAGATCCTTTGCCAAAACACATATTCGTAGACATTTCCTGTCTTAATTTAGGCATGGCATGACAATCTCACACTGTATTGTTGTCGTATTGATGTTAATGGATAGGTCCTCAGAACTGGCCAGCTGGCAAGACTTGATTGGGTCAATGCTGACTAGTATTGCAGAGAGTTCGTTAACCCAATGAAGTTTGCCAGCAGTGTGTGTTTATATGCATGCAAAGTATTTGTACATTTTAAAATTAAATCCGAGCACATTTTGGTATTCAAAGTTTCCCGTATCGCATTCCACACCTTAGCCATGCACTTCTTCAAACTATATTGTTGTTAGTAAAATCGTAACATCAGCTTATACTGACCATCTGTATAATACTACGCTAACTTTGGGAGAGTGTGGCAATATCTCCTCCCAGGTGCCAAAGACCATTTGCCTTTGTTTTTGTTCATTTGCTTCCTTGGACCATTGGCCTCTAATCTAATAATTGACAATGTATATAAAAACACAAAGGTAGTTATTTAGAGATATTTACTTTCGTGTTTGCGAGTTTAAGATCAAAATACCGTTACTGTGATAACATCAGCCCTTGGGTTGTTGCTTCAAGGTAACAATGTAGTATTAACTGATGCTAACAATAATGTAGTTCGTTTAGAGTGATCTGCTGATGCTTGGCCAACGTTTTCAGTTACCGTAACACAGGTTCCATTATTGGACAAGACCTCACCTAGCCCATCTCGTGATTCTGGAGATGGAGGACACGTATGTCCACTGCCCACCAAGCCAACAGGTGTGACGAGCTGGACACCTACGGACGTTGGAAAGTGGTTGGCCGACAGCGGACTTGCTGCACGCAGGAAAGAGTTAGTAATGCTTTGTCACTTCTCTGATTTGACTAATATATAATGTCATGCTGATAACAACACATTTCTTATTAATGCATCCACACTTTTATAATACCCGTAGATAAATTTGACAGTCTTACCAAGATTAATCCTTTAGCACGACTAAGGTCTTAATAGGATAACATCATCATGCCATGACATCATGAAAAATAAACCACATCCCTTTTAATTACATATGACCCACCTTCAGACAGCTATCAATTTACTTTTCAAACACATTTATGTTGCAAGTGTTTACCAGGTTCATTCATTCATTCTTCGTGTAGATAATATTATGTACGTTTGTTCTATTGTGCACATTTAAAAATGCATAATTCATTCATTAGTCACAGGCCAAATATACATTTGTTGCAAGTCAACACATATTTTACAATAACAACGCAGCAAATACGTAAACATTAAGAATATTTAGCACATCATCAAATAATCTTTGCATTCCACCAAAATAATGTGATTGATCAAACCAGTGGCTGTAAAACAGTACAGTGGCTTGTGATGTATGGAATGTACATAACACACACGCAC
Organism: Paraescarpia echinospica; assembly: GCA_020002185.1. Classification (NCBI taxonomy): domain Eukaryota; kingdom Metazoa; phylum Annelida; class Polychaeta; order Sabellida; family Siboglinidae; genus Paraescarpia; species Paraescarpia echinospica. The sequence continues at coordinate 50,376,360 of CM034542.1, forward strand.
GCACGCATGCACGCACGCACACACACACACACTCACACTTTACATATTTACAAAAACAGTTAACCTTGCTGCGCTATTCTTAGATTGGCGGACATCGATGGAGGCTTGTTGCTTGAGATGCGTGATTTGCTGCGTGCTGCTCCAGAGTTCTTCTGTTCCACGTTGAAGAACGACCTTAATTTTTCATTTGTCGACATACTCAATTTCAACAAAGCTGTGAAACAACTGGTGTACTAAAATATCATGCTGAATATGTCTACCCTAGCTATGCAGTTAGTTTTGCGCTGATTAGCATTGTACAGTGGTGTATGTAGGAGTCATTGGATCATGGCTCCTTTTGGTACCTTTTGGAGTTCCCAGGAATGGCACCGTGTACTGTTTGCTATGCCAGTGATGGCTGTTTTTTCTGTTTACATGAATTTAATACAGCCTAAGATTTAAAAAATAAGCTGGAAATTTAGTTGTATTGATCAATTGTGTTTCTTTATCAACGTGGCCTTTGGGTGTCAGAGCAATGTTGCTTATATATTGAATTCTTATTTTTGTATTATTATTATTGTTTCAATATATCATATGTAAGTATATATTTTTATAGATAAGATAGATAAGATAAAACACATGTTTTATTAGCAACTCAGCTGAGTTTGATTCACATTATACAGTCGATAAAAGAATACAATAATTAATACAGTGAAACGTTACACATTAGTAATACAATCTTCTTTTTGCCATTTAATATTTATTGCCATTTGTATAACCCCTATGGTATTAAAAAAATACGATATCTGTTCGTCTGGGTCCTTGGCAATGGGTACATAATACTCTCTCTTATATTATAATTGGTGTGTCTTTTTTCAGGTAGCAGATGATTTAATTTGTGTGTGCTAATTTTCATCTTGTTGAACATTTTTTCACACATATAGTCTCGTCTTTCTTTCTTTAGGTCAACATAACTAAGTATTTCAGCATAACTTGTACCAGGGAAAATGCATTTTACTCTTTTCTGTACCATATCAATATTGTCTGAGAAGTATTGATTTAAATTAGTATTCCACACAGGGCTTGCGTATTCAAGTACCGGTCTCACAACGCTGACATATACAGTAACCATGTCTTTCTGGCTAATTCCAGCTCGTTTTAATTGATACAAAATGTAAACTCGTTTCCCAGCCTTTTTCACAATATTCTCCACACGTTTATTCCATATAAGATTATGTCAAATTGTAACACCTATAAGTTTGACACGGTCTACTTGGTCTACATCCATTCATTGATCTTTATTTTTAGTATTGTATTTCGAAAATTACCATCTTGTCCAAAACTGATGATCATCTCTTTTGATTTTCTTGAATTAATTTTCATGTCATTCTATTTTGTCCACCTGGCGGCAATGTCAACGGATTCTTGCATAGCAGATACACCTTTTCTATCGCATACTTCGAATAATGAACTGTCGTCTACATAGTTATATATCGGAACAGGCATTTCTAAATTGTTTATGTAGAATAGGAAACAATTAGGTCGAAATATGATTCCCTGTGTTACTCCTCCATTTGGGTGACCAGAATACATTTCCTATTTTCACTTGTTGAGATCTATGACTATATAGTAAAAATGTTGCCATCCATCTTATAATGTGTGGGGGCAAATAATATATTTGTAGCTTTTCAAGTAACAATGATGATTACTGAGGTCAAACGCTTTGCTAAAATCTAGCATGGCAACTCGGACATAAGAATTCATTTTATCAGTCGCCTCATACCACATGTGTACAATTTCGACGAGAACGTCAGTTGTAGATGTTCCACCAATTCCACCAAATTGCCTAGAATCTATTTTTCTTTCAAATTTTGAGAAGACACCATTAACTGTTTAAGGCCAAAATAACAAAATGACTCGTGTAAAAAATAAGTTAACAGTATCTTGTTAACTGGAATAACACACTAAAGAATAAGACAGCAACAGAATGCTGGAATATCTTAAAGAATGAAATAGAGTGCATCGTAGATAAATTTGTTCCCTTCAAAAAACAAGGGAAACGGACCAGAAAGAAATACTTATCGAAAGAAGTCATTAGAAAAATTAAGTACAAACAAAGAATGTGGAAGTCATATAGACGTACTGGAAATGACGAAGACTACAACATTTATAAAGAAGCACTAAACCAAGCTACAACTGAAATTAGAAATTCGAAGAAAAGCTACGAAAAAAAATTAGCTTGTAATATAAAACAAGACAGCAAGAGTTTTTATGCATATGTTCGTAGCAAACAGAAAGTTCAGGATAAGGTCGGTCCTCTAGAAGATAGTGTTGGAAATATAATATCAGAGGGATTCTTAATGGCAGAAGACCTGAATTAGTATTTTAGTTCAGTGTTTACCAGGGAAGATATTAGTTCACTGCCAGTACCAGAGGCTAAGTTCAAGGGGGCAGAATCGGACTATTTAGGACAGTTAAATGTAACACCGGAAATGGTAGGTAAGAAAATTAGGGCTATGAAGAATAATAAATCACCTGGAGTGGATGGGATTCCGCCCAAACTACTATTGGAAATTGTAGAACAAATTAGCATACCACTTGCCTCAATTTTCAACTTGTCATTAGAAGAGGGCGTGGTTCCCTTAGAATGGAAAGAATCGAACATTATACCGTTATATAAAAAAAGGTTCCAGAAACAAGACAGAACTACAGACCAGTGAGTTTATCGTCAGTTATTTGCAAATTATTAGAACGACTAATTAAAGATCACATGGTGGATTTTCTTGTTAAACATAACTTGTTCAACCCATCTTAACATGGGTTTCTAAAAGCGAGGTCATGCTTAACAAATATGTTATGTTTTTTGGAAGATATCACTAAGTGGGTAGACGAGGGATCACCAGTAGATATCATCTACCTAGATTTTCAGAAAGCTTTCGACAAAGTGCCACATCAAAGGTTACTGCTTAAACTAAAGGCCCACGGCATAGGAAATGGTTTAATTAACTGGATAGAACAATGGCTAATTGACAGAAGACAACGTGTAGTAGTTGATGGGGAGGCTTCAAACTGGAAATTCGTTTTGAGTGGGGTACCACAGGGATCAGTACTGGGACCTATATTATTCTTAATAATTATATATCAACGATTTAGACGATGATGTAACAAGCAAGGTGTTGAAATTTGCATGGTATAAAAGTGTTTACAAGGATTAAAAGTGATGGAGATAGACAACATTTACAAGTTGATCTTGACAGGTTGATCAAATGGTCTGAAAAAAGGCAAATGTTGTTCAATTTTGGGAAATGTAAATGCCTCCACACAGGACATGGGAACGAAGATGTACAATATACAATGGGAGGTTCTGTACTAAGTACTACTGTTAAAGAAAAGGACTTAGGGTTAACCCTTAGTGCTGATATGAAGGTTTCAGAGCAGTGCAGTATTGCTGCTTCAAAGGGAAATCAAATCCTTGGATTAATTAGGCGAAACATAACGTATAAGGAAAAAGAGCTAATAATACCACTGTACAAAACAATAGTTAGGCCTCATTTAGAATATTGTATTCAAACGTGGAGGCCATATCGCAGGAAGGACATATATATGCTAGAAAGAGTACAGAGGAGAGTAACTAAAATGATACCTAAACTGAGGGATCTTAGTTACGAAATACGCCTACAAAAATGTGGTTTAACAATACTGGAGACCAGGAAATTGAGAGGAGATCAGATAGAAGTGTTTAAAATATTGAATGGTTATGAAAATATTGTTAGAAATATTTTTTCTCAGTTAAGAATGATAGAAGGACCAGAGGACATGAAGTTACATCAGTAAAGGAGCAGTGTAGATTAGATATAAGAAAGTTCTCATTCTCACAAAGGACTGTAAATGAATGGAACAGATTGTCTCCTGATTGTGTTTGTTCTAGTAGCGTGAATATGTTTAAAAATAAAATTGACACACACCTTAAAAGGGCGGGATACATGTAGATAAAAATGATTGGACTCTCGATAAGCCGAAAGGCTTCCTTGTCCACCTAGAGTTAATTTTCTGGATGGCAATCTTGTTAAATCTTGTTAATGTGGACGTGTATAAGGTACATTTACATTACCAGCTTGATAATATTATAGTGGATCGTAGGTCTTGCATCCCATCCACCTCCGTGAATAATATGGTAGATCTGAAGGCATGTCCTACAGATCATCTTAATCATGTTCTCCTTGCCTCATAAGTGTACAAAGACTTGTTTACTGAAACACGTGGATGTTTTTAATTGTTCTAACGTTCGACATAGCCATGCCGTTTTGGCCAGTTCAAAATATTAATTTGACAGAGCGAAAATTTACCGTTTTGAGTTTATGAACATTATAAAAAGTCAGTACAACAAACACTAATACTATAGAACTCAGTATCAATTTATTTTTAACAACACTGTCACTGTCAACAGCCATTTCATTTGACTCATTGACAGTGTCCCGGCGCCTGACACTTTTTCGGCGGTGTTGATAATTCCATTGATCGTTGTTGCTATTAAACTCCATTAGTCTGACACTGGCACGTCACTTCACATCCCTGAGTCATTGGGATAGTGAAACATACGTCTGAATGGTGACTGTTGCCTCAAATACGTAACGCATTAACCGTTTTCCTATCTGTTTACATGGGCGCCACAACGCGGTTAACTCATCGACGCCAGACGGCGCCACGCACGTAATAATCAATGGCCGCTCCATTGTTACTGCGTACAGTGACTATGCTTGGTATATAATTGCTTTGGTCTGGGCTTGGCTTCTACAATGAGACATACGCCGCGTGAGAACGTTTCGTGATGTGTTCGTTGAGCTGTTATGTTACCTGCCCGCTTGGATAAGTATAAAATATTCGTGGCGTAAGGTGAGGGTTGACCAGGCTCATACTGGCTGCCTTCAAGTTCATCGCTCTGCACTAGTGAACGCAGTAGTTCAAGGAACGTAAGAACATGAATACATTTCAATATGTATTATGAACTACAAATATAACAGTTTTGAATACTACAACAGGATTAATAGTTTGAAATAAAGTAATATTTTGTGTATGTCGAAAAACCATGTAGACTGTGGGTGTAATTGTTATTAATGATAATACTTGGTGGATTGTTTACTCTCCCTCTAATAGGTTGTGTTTAATGCATTATTTTGCATATTCATATTTGACTCTGAACATATACAGGTTATTTCTGTCACGCGTGTAGTGCTGATGAATGTCATATATTTGTGTGTTGGGAATAACATTGAAGTAATCGGGTAACAATGGTTTAAGTTTATTTAATATTCCTATTGTTTTATATTTTTTAGCTATGACTGCCAGTTTAAATGGTTATTTATCGTGATGCCTAAAAAATTGAAATTATTTACACATTCAATGTATGCTCCATCCATTTCTAACAGAGGGTATTCTATTTTCTTTTGAGGCATATGAAAAAATATGAATTTAGTCTTTTTTTGCATTTAGTGAAAGTTTATTAGCTTTCAGCCAATTGCTAATCTTTGTTAATTCTTTGTTGATATTTTCACTTAACGTTTGACTTTCTGTATTTTTTATTTATGTAGTGTAGTGAAAAGGGTGGTGTCGTCAGCGTACGTTATGAATTTGAAAAGATCGCTAGAAAGTGCTATATCATCGATATGTATTATAAATAAGAGTGGTCCTAAACTTGAACCTTGGGGGCACCAGTGTTTATGACTATTTTCTTTGACTTACAATTTTCAATGTCTACATACTGTTTGCGATTTTGTAAATAACTTACAAAGATCAAGAATGTTTCGTTCGAAAACAATATGGGCTATTGTAGTTTAACGTTTTGGAATGGAAGTATTCATGGATTTGATCAAACAACCCTTTCAAAATTTTTTGAAAACTAGCAGAATAGAAATATGGTAATAATTGTTAAGATCAGAAACATCACCTCTTTTGAAAACGGGTATGACTTTTGCCATTTTTTATTTGCATGAAATATACCAGTTATAAAAGATTTATTAATAATTAGAGTGACTGCAACTCTAATATCATTTTTTTTAAATAATTTTTAGTAATTTAGTTGATATACCCTCTTTTCCACAACTAGATTTCGGAGGTACGCTATCAGTTATACTAACAGTAGTATCTACGTCAATTGGGTTAAAATTTTAATTAATCTATATAATCCTTATAACGTCTAAAATATCATAGATATTCGAATCCACTACTCAACCAACGAAACCATTGTATGGAATCTACAGCAGTGTTCCGAAAACGTACTGTACAGTCTTACATAAATGGCATGTTTTCAGCTGAAATAACTATTGTGATGTAACTACTTGTTTCTGTACTATAGATATGAAATGTTTGTCAGGTAGGACTATTACATTCTGGTGTTGCTTAACAACTAATTTGAAGATGGTTTAATACAAAATTTTGTAAATTTATACACAGTTTATTTCAATGTTTGTGTTAACTTCAGCTTATTTATATAGATACTTACAATGTTGTGAATTGTCTGTCCCCAAACCTGTGAAAACCTATGTATTTAACTTGGTTTTATTAGTTGTTTAATCGACAGCATACCCAATAGGCATATCATGGTTCAGCTTAATGGATGGAATGTTTAAATTGTATTAATTTAATGTTGTACGTTTACGCATAAACATCTAAGTTTTATTACTGTATTCTGTATTGTTTTAGAAATGTACACATTTAAGCTGTTTTACATGCCGAGGACACAAAATATTTTCCTATATTTTAAAGAGAATGTGTTTGTATTTCCAAAATGTGTGGAATTTTATAATTGTGTGCACATTCCATCTCCATAATATATTTATGCATATTTTGTCAGTAACGACAGCTTGTCGGTGTGTGTGTGTGTGAGTGAGTGAGTGAGTGAGTGAGTGAGTGAGTGAGTGTGAGTGCGTGGGTGAGCGAGTGAGTGATTGAGGGTGAGTGAGTGAGAGAGAGAGAGAGAGAGAGTGAGTGAGTGAGTGAGTGAGTGAGTGTGTGTGTGTGTGTGTGTGTGTGTGTGTGTGTGTGTGTGTGTGTGTGTACCCTGGTATATATTTATTGTCATGTATAAAATATACAGACAAATGAAGATGATTAATAAGTCTACCAATGGCTGGAAGAATGGACGCTAAGTTAGTAAGTTATGTAATTGTATATGTCCGCGTGTGCGTGCGTGCCTGCATGCGTGCATGTGTGTATGTCTGGTAATAAACATTGTCGTTGCAAACGCACGCACACACACACACACATACACACACACACACACTCACACACACGTAAACATATAATAAATAAACGATCAACACAAGCATTGTAAACAATAACAATACAGTTTACTATACAACTTTCATTAGGTACACAGAAACAAGGAGGTATTAACAGAGAAACCATACACGATTATTCTACAAAACTACTTTTTTGTGACATTGGTTTACAAATTGTAATTATTAATAAGAAAACATAGCCTGTATTGGTGTCTGATTCTACCTGTGCTTGATTGTGTAAAGGCAATGTGGTTGAGTAAGAATAAAATAAATACAAAAAAGTGTATTGACAAATACAGTTGTATACGTGAAAATCTGCATACATTTATTTATATTTATCTTCCTGACAAAAACGCCATCAGCGTGTCAGTCTCATGCCGACAAACATTTGGCATGTTTAAAAAATATTCCCCAGCCTTCCGACTGCTATGTCGTTGGTGCAGTGATTAAGTGACACATAATACTGTGAAATGTTGGATTGTCATTCTTTGGTTCCACTCATACACTAGATGACCTTACACAAATGTGCGTAACAATACTATTCGAGTCTATGTGTTTGGCGGGGATGTCCCCATGGACTAGCAATACCCGGCGGGTCACGAGGCCGCGCTCTTATTGTCTCTGAAGCCTCTAGGTGGTTTCCCGATCTCGGCCAGTACGTGAGTGTACAGAGGCCGGTCTCGAATCTCGACGAGACGATAGGTGAGACTATTGAGACCGTCGTACTGGATGCGCCGTGTCACAGTGTAGAGCAGCTTCGCTCTGAAACACATCGGAACATTACACAGGTGCTAAATGTTCTGCTTTTGACAAAAATGAAATAAAGATATGTTCTTATATAGCGAACACCATCTCGACTTCTGGGAAGCATTAATCACGCTGCAGTTAATGCGCGAAGATTACATTTCTACACAAATATCAACCACTGTCTACAGCTGGTTACTCGTTGATACAACTGAGTGCACTGGAGCAACGTAGAGTGAACATGTTAGCCCAAGGTTCGACACGGCAACACAAAATTCGAACTCGGGTTCTCTCGATCGAGTGTCCGATGTTTCATTTACTGCGCCACCGCGCTCCACGTTTTTGTCATAGTTCTTGCTTGTTGCATTCTTTGTCAAATAATGTCCTTTCTTTCCACTTGTTCTATAAAATGTGGTTGCAGACCGTATATCATATAACACACATAAGCAGGTCGTTTTATGTCCGTGTTGTGGGAGTCACACACTTCTTCCTTTCTTTTGACTCCGACAGGAGAATTGCCTAAGTTTAAGATTTAAATTGGAACCTGTGATATTACTTGTTACAAAAGTCTTAAGGCCGGATATGTTTTCTCTGAGAAAAAGATACTCTCAAGCCGATATATCAGGGCCGACTCGGTTGCGAGCGATAACAACGTAAACTATAGACAACTTGCACACCTAATGCCGTGGTCATGACCGGGTGAATGCTATACGATATTTATGTGAGGATTACAGTTTAGTATGAATTTAAACCAACAGTTACATGCAATGTCCCCAACAAAAATATGAAGCCAAGAACCTGTCGCCAAGCAGATCCTGAGGAGAAAATGGGATTGGATTGGACGCACACTGAGAAAGCCAACTACAAACATCACAAGACAGTCTCTGACATGGAATCCTCAAGGAAAAAGAAGGCGAAGAAGGCCAAGAAACATCTGGCGAGTGACACAGCTGCAGAAGTAAAGAGAAGTGGCTACACCTGGAAAGAAATAGAGAGGATCGCCCAAATTCGTGTGCACCGGAGAGTCGTCGTCGGTGGCCTATGCTCCTCTAGGAGCGAGGGGCATAACTAAGAGTGAATATAACTCGGAGACAAAACCCGCACATCAGGCCCGCCAACTGCTCTCAATAATGAACGATTATTCCATGTCAAATATCTGTATTTTCATATCGGTATAAGTTCCATCGTATATGATGTTGGTATATTGGAAACACCGTTCTTTTGTTTTTGTCAATAAATAATAAGTATATACAAAGATAGAAAGAAAACATAATCTCTATTAACACATGTTTACGTGGCATCGTTTGCAAAATGTATCACGTACTCGTTGTGGAAATCCTGCATTTAGTTAATCGGGTGTCTCTAACGATTAACGCCAACATACCTTTTTCTCCAGTCTGAAGGTTTTCGCTTGGGATGTTTGATCATCTTGTAGCGCGCTATCGACGCTCGCGGCCTTGTGATCCGCAATCCGACGTGCATGATCCTATAATGACAGAAACGGATGTCCCCGTATCAATAGTAATAACAACAACAACAATAATATTAATAATACATTTCTTATAATTTAATCAAGAAAACCATCAAAATAATTTTTAACGGGCGCCATATGTTAGTGCACAGGCCTGTAACCAGGTTTTGCTGAGGGGGGGGTCGTTTTTGATATTCTGTTATTATATATAACATAAATTATATATATGCATCCTGCGTTGTTGCATATTATATACATATTCCTAACATACGCTGACCAGATATGTATATAGCGCCGCGCTAGGCAGACCGATGTTTTTTTAAGCAGACCAAGATATTATATATTCAACTTCACGACCAATATTGATGTGAATGATGTCACAAATAAACGGCAAACCTACTGCTACGTATGCAAAAATAACAACAGCAATTGTAAAGACACTCAACGTTCATATAAGAGGTTCTTTAATGACACGATATGCGAAAATTATTGCTTTTGACTGAAACCCGTAGGGATATCACAATTAATGTGCAGCAGAAGAGATAATGAAGACATATGGTCTTGGCACATTCAGATTGATTCACTTGAACGTGTTCAGCTGCTTCGGTGGCACATTAGCTTTCATACAAGAGACTGTTTAGTTGCAGTTTCCTTGGGAAACGGTCTGGAAAATAATTCACCGTTTGATTGACATCAACAGGAACATCATAGTGGTCATCAGTGCAAGCGAGGAGAGACGTTCTTGGCCCATACTGGCCCGCATCAATATTCCCAGGCGCCGTAGAGCGCTGGCACTTCTTTCGCATGACGTTACAGGGATTGTACAGGCCAAATGCAACAACACATATATGTTGGGAATGATTCACGCTGGCATTCCTTAATTGCCTGTGCACAGCTGTTTGGGCAGTCGTTTGGCTCTTTGCTGCGATAGCGCTGCTCCGATCGATGCAACTCTTCTGGTAGCACGCTCAGAGATGGCGTATCACCTTTGTACATGGCGATTGCTTCTGCAAGTAGTTCAGGCTTAGGAGTGAAGTACTTCTCTGGGATAATGCTGAAATCCCCCCTCCAGAAAGTGATCGTATCTGCAGGTTTTAATTCTGTGCAAATTTCATTGAACAGCTAAAAGTAATTACTGATTGCTATGCAGCTGGTTTAGCGGGAAAACGGAGGTGGGTATGAGGGTTCCGACCGGAGGGGGGGGGGGTCATTTTCGGAGGGGGTTCGTAAACGTGGAATTAATCCGAATCCCCAAAAATGTAACATATTTACAAGTTTTCATTCTGTGCAAATTTCACTGAACAGCTAAAAATAAATATTGATTGCAATGCAGCTGGTTTAGCGGGAGAACGGAGGTGGATATGAAGAGTTCGAACGGGAGGGTTTCGTTTTTGCATGGGATTAGTCCGAACTTCCCAAACAAACGTTATCATATTTTGTTTTAATTTAATCCTGAACAGATTTCACTGAACAGCTAAAAGTAATTAGTGATTGCTATGTAGTAGGTTTAGTAGGAAAACGGGGGTGGGGTGAGGGTATAGGCGAGAGTTCGAGAGTGGGTTCATTTTTGAAGGGGGGGTTCGTAAAAAGGGGGGTTTGGGCGAACCCCCCGAACCCCTCCTGGTTACGGGCCTGGTATATATGTGTGAATCAATACTGTTGACCATTTGGTGGGATTCAGCACTTAACCATGTATTCCGTTATTAAATATGTGACTTAAAAGGTAAAAAGGATGTTCTTATATAGCACAGTACCCTTTCCATAGGACTGCTCAAAACGCTTTAGACATGTCCAATCAAACACCATCTCGACATCTCTAGGAAGTATTCAGACACGCTGCAATTACTGCGCGAAGGCTGTTCATACACAAATATCCACCACTGTGTGAATCTGAATGGTTACGTCGTAAGAAGCCACTATTGGCTATGGTTTATGACGTGATAAGTATATAATGTCTATGGTCAGGAACAAATTTACACAGCTGAGTGAACTGGTGCATGTGATGTGAAAGAACCTTCCCAAGATTCGAACCGGCAGCAAGATAATTCGAACCCGGAATCCCTTGATTAAGAGTCCGAAGCTCTCCACTCTACGCTACCGAGCTCCACATCATATCTGCCTTCCTATCTTATTAACCATCGCCCCCCCCCGAACTTCCAAGATCTAACGGGTCCATACAACTGAACGTAGCCCAGTGTCACGGAAACATGCAATTACTTGTTTTCGTGAATGTTATACACTGATGTGGATAATCGCATTCTTCAAAAATTAAACTGCGTATTCGTGTCCACAATAGACGCACCGTGTCTACGCTATTAATTGGTCACAAGTACAAAGACGAGAGAGTAACATGATGTTTATTGATTTGTGCGATGTAGGTCTACATCATTTTGCAACAGTTGCAATGGTCGCGGGACGCAAAACGTTTTCTGCACCGTCTTCCTATTATTATTATTGTTGCTGTTTTTATTGTTATTATTATTTCAATTATTATTATATTAAATATCGACCAACAAACCGAAAGTTCTGTAGAGATTATCAACATTCGACGGAAGAACATTCGAACCATAAATAATTGTGTAAAACGTTAAGTAGGGTTAGGGTTAGGGTTAGGTCTACACGATTTGTTACAGCACAACAACTGTCCGTAAAATTGGCCTATAAACTTCAAGAGAGTATACACTGAAAAACAATATAATCAAATGCAATTGAGGAATGTATTAGCAATGATGTGTCCTTCTGCAGTTACTTTGTTGCCCGGGCAGAAACTGCGCGACAACGCAAATATATACCTGCCAACTCTCCCGGAAAATCGGAGTCTCCTGGATTTTGGGTGTATCTCCCGGTCTCCTGGAATACAGGCAAATCTCCCAGATTTCCTCTGAAATTCTCCAATAGCACCCCCTCCCTGTCTTCGAATCTTCGAGACAGCGCGACACCACGGGAGACATAACAATTTCCAACAGCACCTCTTCTGATGTCAAAATACGACACAGCGCGACACAGGAAGCGTACTCAACCGCTGATGAATCTCCCTGATGTCAAAAAAAAAGTTGGCAGTTACACAAATTATAAACATTACGCTCGGGATGCAGGCCTCTCAAATAGACATAGTCACACAATAAGCATCTTACGATCACATTCGATGTAGGTGTTGCGCAAGAGGATTTGTAAGCGGCGCTCGCGGTTCTAAACGTCGGGACAGTGGTGACACGACAGTCACGCGACCACAGGAAGTACTGAAACCGCATGAGACTCGTCTATTCTCGCGCTGAAGACGGATGAGTTCTCACATGCCCGTTGACAGCGACACGGGAAGACGACGTTTCATCCTGCTCGCATGATGAACTGATGCATTAGCTGTCCGACCAACTTTGGTCAACCCCCAGTTCACACGGGTTACCTGCCCTACGCACTGAGCGTCTATAGCCTATGTACCCAGCGGATCGAGCACGTCGTCTCGTATCCAGGGTCCTAGGTAGAAAATGTTATTTTCGTTTTAATTATATTTTTTGTCTATGTGACATTTAACCGTCTACCTTTTGCGGTGTACGAATTAATGGGTTCTTTCTTTTTTAATAGTGCCAAAGACGTCATTGTAGTTGAACGTATTAATTAAAAAACAACCGAGTAATCAATACTGTACACTTATACAATATCGCTGTGGATTTCTGGCCAACCCGATGGGCAATCGAATGTCACATTAGAAAATAAACAATGCGTAATCCAATAAACGAGCAAGTAATCACGTTCAGTGGAAACACAAGAAACTCAATCTTGCAATTGTTATCATCTGACAATCCCTTGAGAAGAAGACACTTTCCTAGATTGTCATAGATCATTATTTTCTCCTAGAACTTATAACGTACCTAATTGTTATCTTCCAATACATCACAAGAGGCACTGAATGCTTGCACACCTGGTACTGCATTCAGTAATTAGCAGTCGGATATGTTTATAATAATGGTCAATGATATGAAATTATGAAACGATATATTTCCTGCAGAAAAATCTAATCAAGGTGTGGTATTATTACTTATCTACATTGATATTTATAGAACGCACGAACGCGCACGCACCTACACACACACGCATGCGGACACGCAAGCTCGTATGCACGCTTAGGAACACACAAACATACAAACGCGGGCGCGTGCACACGCACACACACACACACAAATACCACAGGAAGTCACAATTTCAGTGACTGTGCTGGTGCGTTAATTGGTATTATTATTGTTTTCTTTTTGTGGTACTATTTGTATTATAATTACTATTAATATTCGTATGAACTGTTGTTACTACCATTATTGGTATTACGCCATTCCTGTTGTTACTACCATTATTGGTATTACGCCATTCCTGCTCATTACGCATGGAAGGCTACAGAAAATGACCTGCAGTGGACCATTAATTTTCATTAACATTCTTATGAGCTCAAAAGCCCGATTTTGCTCTCTAAAACTGATTTCGCATTTTTAATAAGATTCTTAGATTTAACAACGGAGTCAGTTTAATGATGGATTTCCCTTTCCGTAAGAGCTCCTTATCGCAATGAAACGGCACCCTGGTCACCAGTGTGATTGTGGCGGAGAAGCACGTACGCCGATCACACGATCGATTATTCGTAGTACATCTGCTGCTGGTCATTCCACTTGCGAGCGCGCACGTTTTGCTGTTTGGCGACCAGGAGACAGACATCTGATGGTAAAGATTGACAGGTGAGCGTTGGCCTGATGGGACTGCCTTTTACCGTGTGCACAGACACGCGGTTCAGCTGCTTCCCGGTGAAGTGCTCAATCAGGATAATCACACTGCCATTTGAGCTGGCGAAACATAATTGAACAATGGTATCGGTACTGTAAGAGGATGCCATCACGCGTTCTTGTGCATGGACATGTACGGAACGTAAAGTTATTCGGCTGGTGATGGTGGAAAAGGCGAAAGGTGATACAGTTGCGTTTTTTTTAAATACGTGGTCGTAATAATGTAAGTATTTACGAATACATTTGCTTTATTTTAATATCTTGAGAAATATAACTATTTGGATAACCCACGTATTTGTATTTTATAACTTGGCATTGGCATCGGAACGTCGTGTACATATTTGTTGCACCCTTTCGGGTTCACTAAAAACCTGCAATTGCACCTCATTCAGGCTAAAAAACTTCTAATTGCACCCCTCCTTCAGGCAAACAAACATCTAATTGCACCCTCCTTCAGGCTAAACAAAAACCTCCAACTGCATCCCCATTCAGGCTAAACAAAAACCTCCAACTGCATACCCATTCAGGCTAAACAAAAACCTCCAACTGCATACCCATTCAGGCTAAACAAAAACCATCAATTGCATCCCCATTCAGGCTAAACAAAAAACCTCCAACGGCATCCCCAATCAGGCTAAACAAAAACCTCCAACTGCATCCCCATTCAGGCTAAACAAAAACCTCCAACTGCATCCCCATTCAGGCTAAACAAAAACGTCCAACTGCATCCCCATTCAGGCTAAACAAAAACCTCCAACTGCATCCCCATTCAGGCTAAACAAAAACCTCCAACTGCATCCCCTTAAGGCTCTCTCACACACACAATCTTCGTAAACTATCTGGTGCTAACCTCAGGCCCCAACGAAAAGAAGAAGAATGTTAGGTAGATCGCGTAGGCAGAAACTCTGAGCTGCAAATGCGGCATGATTACTTCATTGGGTCGGCAGACAACGCGGCATTGGCAGCGAGTTGCGGTAATGATCATTATGGTAGTTTCTAATTATACGGTTCGTCGGGAGGCACACCTGTGTCCATATGTACTGATGAGTACGTTGATAGACTAGCGCACGACAGACTAGTAGCAGCGAAACGGAACAGTCGATGGAGGGGCCAAATACGGTGTTCACTCGCTGACCGAAATTAGCTGCGCACGAATGTCTTATAACGGAAATGATGCTAGTTATATACTTAGGGGGTTTCTCTGTGCGTGGGTGTACGTGCTTGTTGACTTGCAACGTCGCATTAACTCACGGTTTATGATCGTATCCTGCCTTTTACTGTACTCGAGTATCGGCATTCATTAAGCCCTCTCAGTCCGACACCCGTGGAATGATGCCGCTAACGACAGTGCACAGGCTCCAATGTTGAAAAACGACCTGGAAACCTACACTGTACTAATTAGAAAAATACAGGCATGATTTCACAGATGGTATGTCCACCGACATGTCTTAATTAGAAACGTACGTGCAAGTAATCTCACCTTAAACCTGACATGGCGTGACGAAACTGTTTTCGGTTTTGATTAGGTTTAATTATTCATTCACATTAACATATACAGATAGGAAATTTGTAGTAGTGCAGGACATATTCAGAGGCAAGACTCTCTCTCTCTCTCTCTCTCTCTCTCTCTCTCTCTCTCTCTCTCTCTCTCTCTCTCACACACACACACACACACACACACACACACACACACACACACACACACACACACAGGTGTACCCACCTGTACGCCATGTCGTCATCCTCCGCCCCCCAGCCCCAGTACAGGTTGGAGTAGCCGTTGAGACGCTGGAAGTGTGATGTGCGCATGTTCAGTACGCCTCCAACGAGTTCCTGGTAGGCGAGTCTGCGTGCAAAATAATACACGTTATGCCAGTCACATGTGTCACAGATCTACAAGTAAGCAAATATGTTTAACGCAACAGAGACGTATATGTAGACATTACTATATATTAACGTTTTGTAATATTATTAAGACTAATTAGTAAAACAAATTGATGAGTATTGTATTTCTGTTCAACCTCTTTCCACCAACACTGCACGGTACATGTTGTACATCTCAAGAAACTTGTTTTTGGTGATCTGTATATTTCGGCATCCTCGCATCTTGAGCAGACTGCCTTTTTCAGCATGTTTCTTCAGAGGTTACTATGTACAATGTCAACAGCCGAGTAACCGGATCTTCCTTCCACTCAAGGAACACTATTGTTTCTTTAATACAAAAGGTGTATGTTGTAATAGTGGAACGTGTATTCTTGGTTTATTGTTGGAAATAAATTATTTAGTTAGTTAATTTATATTTAGTTACGGTATATAATAATTATAATGCAATAAGTAAGACTGTTTACGTAGAACGCAGTATATACCAATACGTCATCCTGTTAAATAATTCAGGCACTAAACCCGATAGCGGAATTTGGCAGGTCTTCTTTAATGGGATCCATTAGCTGAATCCGGGGGCGTCTATGTCCTGGGATGACTTTGTGCAAACGAAACTCAGATGATGAGAAACTAATCACGGCAACTTCTCCATTATTCAGCCACATATACATTAAAAGCAAATCATGCTACAAAACACCGAGAGGGAAGAATTTGCTTAATACATGGGACACAGCGGAATAAGAATAGGAGAAAAATGAGTGACCTTATGAATGGTATCATCATTGCTTATATTATGCCCAAATAATAATAATTGTTGCGCAATACCGTAAGATAGACATATCTTTAGATAAACGTAGCGACGGGCTACGTTTTATAGATCTGTCTTTCAAAATCTTAAACCAAAACTATATGTCATAATATCGCTGTCGAAATATCATAGTTTACTGTTGCAACAGCCTATGCCGTGTAAGGGTCCTGGCCCAGCAAATAATTGAGAATTTCAATAAATGAAAAAAACGCCTATATAATATTATTTCTTATTAAGTAACGAAATGTCATAAATAGAGTTATGCTATTGGCTATGACGGGACACACGGTAGCTTTATTAAATATTGGCAATAATTCTAATGCGCTATGAAGAATACCGTTTTTGCACAAAAATAACGCATTACTGCTCGTTTAGACTAGAGCTATAATGTTTTGCATCTACAGATTAAAATGAGCCCGGGAGAATCCGACATGGACATACACTAGCCAACTTCTAACCCACAGGGATTTGTTGGCCTTATGTAGGCCTAGGAGTGGCATATACATACATACATGCATACACGCATACACGCACACACGCACACACTCGCACACACACACACACATACATACATCCTCTTCGGTCTTCATGCAAACTTGCCTATGTACCGCTCTTTAACCCATGTTGTTTTATAATCGAATTTGACAGGCTGGTGCATCCATAATATATCGAGTCGGTTCTTCAGTGCATTGACTGTTGGCGCTGTGACAATGGCTTCGGGTAAGGTGTTCCATACATCAAGTACTCTCTCGCTAAAGAAGTGTTTTCTTAGTTCTCGTTTACTCCTGTTTTTATACAATGTTAAAGAATGCCCCCGTGTTCCTTCGTACAAGTCCAGATTAAACATAGTGTGCGTAAGTAAATATTCCATTCGAGTATTTATAAACATTAATAATGTATCCCCGTAATCTACCAAATGTCAATGCTGGTAAGTTTAAGATCTTTAGTCTCGTTTCATAATCATAATGTTTTAATTCTGGCACCATTCGTGTCGTTCTTATTTGGACAGTCTCAAAAGTATCAATATCGTACTGATACTGTGGGGACCAGACTGCCACGCCATACTCCAAAGAAGGTCGAACAAGTCCCTTATAAAGATGGAGAAAAGTTGTCTTGTCTAGATATCGATACGTAAGACGGATTACACCCAGCAACTTGTTTGTATTAGATACAGCCTGTTGGATATGCTGTGTTGATCATCAACCTGGGTGCCTAGGTCTTTCTCGACACGGCTACACTCCAGAGGATTAGTACTTGCTGCTGTAGTCAAGGTGTAGTTAAATTTTGGGTGCCCATGTCCAATTCTCATAACTTTGCATTTGTCCGGGTGACAGTGTAACTGCCACTTCTCAGCCCATTTCTGTAAAGGGTGTAGTCATTGACTAAGACCCTTTGCTTGAGATAGGTGAGGAATGCTTCTATCCATTTCAGTAGTTTTCCTTTAATTACATATCCATTTAACTTTGAAAATAGTCTCTGATGTGGTACCGAGTCAAATGCCTTCTTGAAACCCATGGTATATAGCATCTACACATTTTCCATCGTAGACCATTTTTGTCCAGTCATTCAGCGTTGAAATTAACTGTGTCATACATGATCTCCCAGCAATGAAACCATGCTGTTGGTCTGCAATTAACTTGTTAGTTTCCATGTGTGTTATGATGACATCCTTAACCAGCGATTCCATGACTTTACAAGCCACTGCAGTCAAGCTTACCGGCCTGTAGTTTGCTGCTAAATGCCTACTGCTTTTCATGTAAATTGGTGACACATTCGCAGTTTTCCACACTTTTGGTAAGATGCCTGTATCCAAGGACTTCCTGAATATGATGTACAATGGCACTTTCAGTTCCTTCGAGAGTTCCTTTACTACACGGAGGCGTATACCAATAGATCCTGGTGATTTCCAAGTTTTGAGATCTCCCAGTGTTTTCTCAACATCTTCATTTGTGAAGTTGATATCATCTAGGGTATTGATTCCCTGGTGATCCTCAACTGATGGTACATTTGGCAAGTTTTCCCTAGTGAAAACATCACTAAAGAATTTACTTAGGACCTATGTCTTCTCTTTGTCTGAAGTTGTTAGTTCTGCACTATCGTCCTTTTGGAGATCAGCTACTCTTGGTCTTGTTTTTCTCTTTGATCGAGCATAGTTCCAGAAATTATTTGTATTGCTTGTAATCTCATGTGCAATGGACTGCTCAAGTGTCTGGACTGCCTGTCGAGTAGCTCATCTTGCTTGATTCCTAGCTTTCGTGTAATCTAGGTAGTCGTTCCATTCCTTTGTTCGTAGGTATTTATTCCAAGCCCTATGCTTTTTCATCACTTACTCCATTGTTTTCTTGTTCATCCATGATGGCTTATACTTGCCTGATTCCCTTGATTTCTTCTTGGGGATACACTTAATCCTCTGTCTTTTCTAGTCTACTTGTAAGCATTTCCCAGCTATCCTCTGGATCTGGTTTCTCAAATTTGGTTTCCCATTCATCTCGCAACATTTTTCGTGATTGTTCGTAGTTTCCCCTCTCATACATGAATGTTTCACTGTTTGACCTGGAACTGGTATTTGACATTTGGTCAAACAGTGGTCACTCTTTCCGAGAGGATCCTTGACATTGTAGAGTTTACCATGTCCTCTTCATTAGAAAACATCAAGTCTAATAGATGTGGGACTTGGTTGAATCTGTAGCGTGTCGGTTCCATGATGTGTTGTATTAGGAATGCGTCTCTTGTGCATTCTAAGAACTGTTTCTCTGTTCTGCACGCTCTCTCATTAATATTTGCATCATCCATCGAGTTAATATTCGGGTAATTGAAGTCTCCCATCATTAATATGTGGGACGCGTTCATGTCGTCTAACTTGCGTATATGTTGACACAGCTTGTCGTTGTTGGTGTCACTGCACTTGGGGCTGCGGTATATACATCCAGCAAGCAGTTTATCTTTTTTGTCTTTTCCTGCTAGTTTTTACCTCCACCCAAACACACTCGTCAAACGATGTAACATCATTTATATTACATTCTATGGGTTTAAGTGAATTGAGCACATACAGGCATACACCCCTTCCACTCTTCTCTAAATTAGAACACATTTCATATCTTTCAAGGTAAAGTTCACATGGTACAACATTGAATCTACAATTTTTTTGTTTTATTTTTATTATCGTTGGTTGCGACTGCGCCACTCGTTTAATTCAGGCAGCTTGTTCATTAGTGAATCAACATTTGTGTATATACAATTTGTGCTCGCAATCGGTGCTGATGGCGCAGATCGTGTGGAGCTTTGTTCAGCTCCTGTTTGCTGTGCTTTCTCATCCTCTCCAGTTGCACGTACTCATTGTGCTTTCAGTGTTTCTTGTTTGCATTTTCTTCACCACATGTTTAGTGTTTTCTTTCTGTCCTTGTCTTGTATGATGGCTCTTCCTGCCTACGAAAGGGCTTCTTCCTGACCACTTTGCCGCTTATCCAATTCCTTCTTCAGCTTTCGTCTCTCCTCTCTTTACCGTTGGGTCAAGTCCGAGGCAGTGTGTATTTCCTTCAATATCTCGATATCACCCTTCTGTTGAGATCGCCTCAGTGATTGAACTCTGTTCATGAGAGTCATCTTGTCGCTTTCACTGCTTAATACTACCTTTACAGACCGACCATTTCTTTCCTTTTTCTTTCCCAGTCGACTGGCTGATTTTATGACGGTTACCTGCACATGGAGCTTTTGAAATAGTAATTCCATTTTGCGCTCGTCCTCTCTTTTTCGCTCCTTGCTACTTTCGCTTGTTATATATTATTAGGTTTGCTTTTCCAGTTCTTCCTGATCCCTTCTCAGCCATTCTCAGATATTTTGTATCCATCTTCGTTTCGTTTGGAGATGTTCTGCCAGTCAATATGATACCACTTTTCACAAATTTCACAAGTCAGGGCATAGTGTTTCCCCTTGGCATCTTTTAGACAGACATCACATGTATTTACATGTGTACTTTGGCTTGCACCCCTCTGCCTTTTTGCAGTTATCAGTTTTAGTTTTCTACGGCTGAATCTTTATTTTTAGTTATCGCAATATTTATTACGCCTATATATTTTCATACCAGTATAATATATATATATATATATATACTCACTCATGGAGGCAAGACTATATTTGGAATAAACGTATAAGCGGAAGAAATCTACATACAACTCTGCGTCTGTACTCCAGGGCGACTCTGGGGAAACATCCTGCCGAAAGGCCTGTTAGTACATAGAACATGCAGGAGTGCTTCTATCTGGGTATACGATAATCTTATAGTATTATTTAACTGGATATTTTTGTTTGCTTGCTTAAATGTGCTCTTAGGCCTAAACTATAAGCACTACTGAAGTGCACATACCCGGAAGCAACCGGAAGAAACACCACCCGGAATTAAACAAAAAGATGTCAGACAGTTGACGGAAATGAGAATTGTTACACAAAATTTAAAATTCCATCGCATCGGCGGAGAAATTTTACCGATCCATGAGCGTACGCTACTGGTGTGCTATTTAGAAAAAAACATCTACTCTAGCGATATCCTTTTAACGAACTCAGAAACAGCAAACAGATTGATTTTACGCGCAGCCTCTAAGTAAAGAAAACTGCCCAACCGGAAGTCACAGCACCATATGTTTGGATGCACCATAAATGTCACATATATTGTGAGGAAACGACTATGTGTTAAATCCGCAGCAGTGGCGGAAAGACCACAGTTCATGCCCTTAACTTGGTAACAGTATGTTAGGGCGTGTATGCTAGATTATATGTCGCAGGTGGCCGGCCGTTTCTCACAACAAGACAGACTTAGAAACAGGTATTGATTGGTCCAGCGCGCGATGTCTAGTATTCGCCATTCGCAGCGTGACGAGAGATCAGGCGCAGCGAGCACGTACGGTTGATATACGCATGCTATACAGGCACATTCATCATCGTTTGAGTTCGTTTCATTGCTGGAGTAAACACTCTTCGTGACGCTATCACTCGCGTGTCCTGTAAAACGCCATCCATTATAATTCTCATATATTCCAATTTCATCACGTGTTTCACTCATTTCCCCTTGGTATCGACACAGTAAGCTGTTGCATTCGATGTTCCGTTTGGAACTATTATTAAATTATGATTATTATTCATCGTAGCTTCCACCCACGTGTTTATTTTGATGCTAACTATCTACTACATTTATTCTCGGTATCACAAGTCGTCGCCATTTTCCTGCTCGGTTTCATTTGCTGGTGTCAGTTTCGCCCCATGTTAGCTACACTGCAGTAATGCATGTATACTAACATTATTTTGTTATTGTCTGTGTCCGGTCATGAGGACGGGGTTTGATTCCATATTAGTTTCAAATATCCAAATTTAAATCTACGATGCATAGTCTCGACTCGTACATAAATAGATTCCGACAGTTAAAGAATGAAAATGTAGGTTATGTGCTTTCATCAACGATATTGTGGACGTGTAGTTGGGTGCACATAAATGAAACCCGCGAAGTCGTCCCAGGTTGCATTGTGTCTGAGTAGTTGTTGATAATAACTGTTGACTGCAACTCATATGTGCGCTAAAATGCAGAATTGTGTCATGTGGTAAGATTTTGACCAGCCTTCGGTTCCCGCGACCGAAGTATTCTTATTTGAGTGTTTGAGCTGGGGATATAAAATATATAGGTCAATTGCCAGTGCAACGTTTGTATCACTGTGAGTTAATGTCTACGTCAACAACTAGTTGATTTCCCACAAGGATTGTATATCACTAGCCAGCGTAACCGATTACGACATCGTGGGCAGTGCATGTGGATGTTAGCTAACCATTAAGTAAAGTGAGCCTTACGTTTTGTCAAATGTAATACCTTGTCTGATATTTATATTATGTTCAATAATACCATAGCTACACAATGTTGTGTTACCTTTTAAGAAATGTACAGGTATTTTGCGCATCTGTTTTTAGAAATAAAACAGTTCCCCGGATAGGAACGAAATACACCGTAGCATTTCATCGTTTGGTGCGGTAACCTGGACACATTTATATTCCACATTTGTTACTGTGGATCCAGCTGGTTAATAAGAATATATCCACTGATACAATACGCGAATATATATCTTTGTATATAAACTAGATATTATCATATAAAGTTATGTGAAGTAAATTGCTGCTGGTCATACTATCTTTTTTGCATTTTCTAATAAATAATACGTCTTTGTTTAATATTAATAATATATATCACAATACTGAGGGTCTATTCCTATGTCTTTAAAAGCAAACTATCAGTTTTAAATAAACGAGTATTAGCAGGTCCATAATGATAAGCAGACGGCGGCAAGCTTGGCCTTTGCCAACAATGTTGAGAAAGGTTATGTATGTGAATTATATTCCTATTGCGGCATGCCGACTCCTAGATCAAACATTCCCGCATACAGTTGACATTTTAAAAACGTTGCCTTATGTTAAAGAACATATTTCGGGACCAGAATTTCAACAAAATATACAACAGTATGTCAACAGACTCAACACGCTCCGCGTGTTCAGTATCCGTCTTTGATGGAGTGACGGAGCTGTTGCTAGGCAACAGGTCACGTGATGGATAGGTCACCCACCTGTAGCCCATCTCGTCGATGGCGACGGACATGTGCCGCGGCTGGACGGGACACGAGTACATGTTGCGGTCGTCCTCCGGCACCAGATCGACGTCGTGGAAGATGAAGCACTGAAAGTCGTAGAGCTTGAGCGCCTCCACGAAGCCGATGTTCATGATGCGGGCTTTGTTGAACGTGTCAGCGCCGAACTGTGAACGGAAACAGACCACGTTGTGTGTGTGTGTGTGTGTGTGTGCGTGCGTGCGTGCGTGTGCGAAAGCGTGTGTGGTGTGTGTGCGTGCGTGCGTCTGTGCGTTTGCGCGCGTGTGTGTTTGTGTGTTTGTGTGTGCTTGCGTGTGCTTTTGTGTTTCTGTTTATGCGTGTGGACGCGCGTACGTATGTTGCGTGTGTATGCGTGCATGTGTGCACATGTATGTAGTTATATATTAAGACCAGTGTTCGTGTGCCCGCAGGTGTGCGTGAGTGAGTGTGTGAATGTGTGTATGTCTGTGTGCGTGCGCAGGCTCGTGTGTGTTGTGTGCGCGTGTACGTCCGTGTGTGCGTGCATCTGTGTGCTTGCGTGTATATACAAGCTTGACTGCAATGCTGGCAACCTGCCAGAGGAGCTAGACAAATCTCATTACTTTTCGTTGTCTTTTCCAATAACATCTCACCACCACCTGCTTGACGTAGCTGCGAAGCTAAAGGCAAATGATACATTAACGCGGTATGAGGTGTCAGGTCATTGTCAGTTTCTTGCACTTCCAATTACTGTTTGTACAGTACGAATAGCTGAACCACATGTTTTTGTGACTTGTAAAGATTGATTAGATTCAACAATTGTGAGGTGATCCTGTGAAAGAGCTACTTTCTCCAGAAATGTTTAGTCGTGAAGATTTGCTAGATGCATCAATTGTCAGATGATCGCGTGAAAGAGCCTGAGTTTCTTGAGAAACCTTTCACTACTTAAGCATAAACATACAGTTTGCAAAAACACGGATAGACTCAATATGAAATATATCTCGCGTTCCTGGATTGCAGCCTCTCAAATACTCTTTAGCAGACGACGTGACGTTCGAGTGAGATATATCAAACTCACAGCCTTACTACAGGCAGCTTTATTAACGATCTGCCTTGAGGCAAGAATATTCTTGGCCAAAGAATATAGGCGGGTGCATTCACCTTGTCCCACCGCGCGGAAATCTGTTTAACTTCGGTTAAATCCAACATCCACTCAGTGCCACTGCTGGTTATAACAGATCATTCTTATCGATGCAAACTTCCTACCAAAGGAGATAGAAATAACCAGGTAGAAAGAAACCAGCTCAAAACAATGAATGACTTCTTTCGCAGTGCGTGAGAGACGGCTGGCATGCCGAGCAAAGCACCAACACAGAAAGGTATCCACAGTGGACTCTCATTACGAAGACTCATGATGTACGGAAGACCTGCTTAAAGAACTACATGATGTACTTCTAAATCACCGTTCAACCTTGCACTGAGTTAAATAGCCACTGATATAATAATAGTAATGGAATTACTTCTTTAGCGCCAATATCCTCGGTAAATCCGAGCTCAATGGCGCAACAAATCCAAAGGATTGAACGTTCTCATTGTCAAAATATATAGGACATCGAAAACATGGAACAGCTTGACAAAGGTCTTCACCACGAGAATCCGCTGTGGTTTCACCATGATGATGTGTACCTGTTCGACGACGAAGATGCGGTAGTCGAGCTGCTGGCGCTGGAGAATGGGATGAAGCTGAGAGAGCAGCAGGATGAGGTGGTCCTCCCGGTCCCTGTATGGGATGATGACGGCTACCTGCAGACACAAGGCACGAATCGGTGGCCGTTAAAATGTCATCGTCTCATAGGTTCGAAACAGACTTAATGGAGTTACTTATTTGAGAAACAATCTATATCCGCTAGTAATATTTAGAGTAATTTGCATGGCACGTACGCCCACCCACCCGCATGCACGCCCACCCGCACGCACGCACACATACACACACACACGCACGCACGCACGCACGCACGCACACACACACACACATAGCATATCGGCGCATGACAAACACACTCGTATGCATACAAACGCACGCACACACGCACGCACGCACGCACGCACACACCAAACACACACGCACGCACGCACACGCACACACACACACACAGTCATTCACACACGCGTTGTTGTCGCCAGTGTTCTGTTTTGTCATTTGCCTTACTTCTAACAAGCGAAACAGTTCCATAAAATAATGAACCTGTACATCAGTTTACGTAGTTGGAAGGCCATGACTCTTGTAGTACTTTAGTGTTTGCTGTTAATACTGAAGTGAATATCCCACCTTGTGTCGTGCCACACATTCTCTCGGGTGCCATTTCCCCCCAGGGAGTATTTCCGGGTTATTCCGCATCACTTCCGCTACAGTTACGTTGTGCGCGAGACCCACATTCACGGACAACCGGCCTTCTGCAAAAAATAACAACAATAATACTTATAATAACAACAATAATAATTATTATTATAAATACTATTACTATTATAACAACAATAACAACATTACTTCAAACGTAGAAAAGTAAAACGGCATGTTCTTATATACCGTAGTATTCAGTCCTGAGGACTGCACAAAGCGCTCCACACTTTACCCTGGCTGATCTGTTAAATCGAACACCATTTCGAATTATATGGGAAGCATTCAGCCACTCTGCAACTAATAGGCGAAGACTATTCGTACACAAACATCCACCTCTGCCTATGGATACCAGTGGATAGAAGTATAATATAATAATGTGGCAGTTTTAGAATTGTGATGTGCATTTCCACTTGTGGAAGTTGTGTAGGTAAAATAAACAACCGTCGATGCATAGGTTGTATAATCGTGACAAATACAGTTTCCATTAAAAGAAGGCAAAAACATATTAAATAGGGTAACCTAAACAATTGTTTGCTCGAGCGACACGAACGAAATTGTAATTCTTATGCATTAATACACAGACCATTCGACGTTTTCCACATGTTATTTACCAGAAGTGCTATGGTGTATGAATAGCGCCTTGATGCTTTGGTCGAAAACATCCGTGGTTCAGCAAGAAGATGCCAACGTTTGCCCCTAGCGACATTTATATGGGGTTAAAACTGTTCAACGGGCAATCGAGGAGCGATTTGCTGTGTAAACCACAGCAGAAAGGAGGTAATGTGTCGGTGATAACGCGACTAATCGAATACAGTTTTTAGTCAAATCTAATTATACGCATAATCTGTGTAATTACCTGAGAGACGTCTGCAAGCGGCCTTAACGGAATTATCGACTAGTCTGACCTAAGTCGATTTTCCTCGTGCCTGCGTTTTGAGCAACGCCATCTATTAGCCGCAATTTAATCAAACCGCGATTGACTGCGCATGTAACGTCTGACGCGGAGTAATGGCAAAGGTAATATTTGCAGTTCGGTTGTTGATCTTTGAACTATTTAAAAAAAAACACCTTGAGTGTAAATTTAACAAGATTCAACAAATTAGTAATCCAGAGTAATACACTTCAGACAACAGTGTCACAACACGAGGACAGAATCCACTGACTTAACGAGACATCCACCCACATAGTACATTCTTATTGACACAGTTACACTCTCATGTTATAAATGAAGCAGTATTTGTAACTTAAATTCATATTATTGTTGTTGGAAATAAACTAATGATTATATTTTTGTACTTTTCAGAAAATATTTTAATAAAATGTCTTCCAGACTCGTTTCAGTAGTTTGTAATTTCAGGACACCCTTTCTTCTCCACCAGAGTGATAACGTTGTGCAACTCGCTACCGGAAGACACATATCATCAATCAACTGACGTCCCGCCTCTGAAGAGATTGGAAAGACCACCCAGACCTGTCACTTATACAATTATAGTTTTACAAACTAACCTAGACACGAGCTAGCCTAGGCACATAAAATAATAATAACGCCAACAGTAACAATAGCACACAGATCAATATATAAATTGGAAAACAACTACAGAAACCAAAACCTTGAGACGGTCTCAATGCTCAATAATGGGCAACTAATGACCGCTCTTGAGGTAAGAACTTGAGGTAAGAACTTGTTCACGAGGAAAGACGAAGGCGCACCACAAGCGTATACTTTTGTGCAAAATATATTTTGTAAGGTTGAATAAAACTATATATTTATCAAACTAAAACAACATTTTTTATATAAAATAAAAGGTCTGTATAACTGCTTTAAGTCGTGTTTGAGACATGGGTATCTCGGTACAGATACTAAACTTTTCTTTTACTATGCGTTAAGAATGATTCGATTCACTCGTGAGAACCTCAAAGAGGCTCACACGGGACTACACATTGGCTCGATATTGATCACGTTAAACTGTTCCGTGACACTGACGCACAAGGGTGAGTGAGGACCAAACCCGTTGGACAGAATCTGTCCAGTGACGTCAAAAACATTTGAATAATGTTCGGCAAGTCATTTCCTACTGGCTACGTGCAACGGGATACGTCAATTGTAGTATAATAAGTTGGTTGGTTAGTTTGTTGGTTGGCTTGCGTGCACTTTCAAATAAAACCTATCACCCAGAATAGGAAGAACAGTAATAAATAAAGAGCATTACAGGATGTCAATATACCGCGTTGATATGTGGACCACTTTGCTTAGGCAGTTAATAGCCTACACCCAGTTACCTCTGCTATCTGGCGGTTCGTAAATTGAAGCCCTTCACCATCCTCGCACGCCAGGGGTCGCTGCTGCTGATTACGTCAGTGCCAGCCAGCAGTGCCCCCTGGCTGATCGCTTTGCGACTCTGAATTTAAGCTCAGCCAATGAAATCGCTCACTAAACCAGAAGATGTACGCAGGTTAGATGGTCATAATAAAACTAATTTCAACCAACCGTGGCTCGTGTTACATGCAATGTTTAGGAAGTAGACGCAATTATTCGAATGCACAATACCGCTCAGCTGCTCGTGCTAATGGGCGAACGGGTCATTATATATTGGGATTCCCAGAAGTCGTTTATCGTCTTCAAATTGGGCCGGGTATTTGCGCTGTTCTCACGGGTGATGCAGTCGCGACTGGCGAAATTAATTACTAGTTTGACTCAGCTAACTCCCGCACTTCGCGTAGGGGATCAGCCAGGGCTAGTTTTGCATGGCAAACAGCCCTGGCTTGCGGGGATGCAGGATGTCAATATACCGTGTTGATATGTGGACCACTTTGCGTACGCAGTTAACAGCCTACACCCAGTTACCCCTGCTATCTGGCGGTTCGTAAATTGAAGCCCTTCACCAATCAATGTGACTACACCAACAGGCAGCTCTAGGCCTGTGTACAACGTGTGACACATCGCATTCTTTTTGTGCATTTTGGACAGTTTCTTCGTTTTGTTGCCGACAGTTTGTAACAAAACGTATACCGAAGGAGACGCGTGTTTATAAACACAATACGATGTTTCTTACAATCCCTTTATTGTTTCCATATTTCCGTAGAACAATGGGGAACGGTACAAATATTACAAAACGAGTGACGACCAACAACAGGTCGTAACTTATAGGTTGCGGAACCCGGGTGGCTGTAGATAGGATTACGCCCATATTTAGAACCTGAAGGTGATTTTTGCGAGGCTCATGGAGGGCAATTGGAGGTTTTTGAATAGCCCCATCCCCCCAATGTCCACCGCCTTCCGACGCCAGTGTAACTGGTTATTTATAATCTATATATATATATATATATATCGTTGATATATTCGAAGGCGCTGTTCCTGTCTAACAAGGATATATGGATATAATATTTATAACGCCGTAGCGTATATTTCTATCAATCGTAATGGTCAATGAAAAATACAATATGTATAAAGTATGATTTGGAATGAAGTAGGAGATTTAGGCATCTTCCGTCTGAGCAAACAAGGATTTAAAAAGGTAACTTACTACATTTCCAAATCATGAACGTAACTGAATCCGGAAGCAACTTACGTGCTGATGTTTAAACTATAAAGTAGCCTGTAAAGTGGCTACGACGGCGGACATCTTTGGAAGGGGTAAACGCATCCTCGCAAGCCAGGGCTGTTTGCCATGCAAAACTAGCCCTGGCTGATCCCCTACGCGAAGTGCGGAAGTTAGCTGAGTCAAACTAGTAATTGACTTCGCCAGTCGCGACTACATCACCCGTGAGAACAGCGCAAATACCCGTCCCAATTTGAAGCCGGATAAACGACTTCTGGGAATCCCAATATATAATGACCCGTTCGCCCATTAGCATGAGCAGCTGAGCGGTATTGTGTATTTGAATAATTGCTTCTACTTCCTAAACATTGCATGTAACACGAGCCACGGTTGGTTGAAATTAGTTTTATTATGACTACCCGACCTGCCGAGATCCACTGATCTAGTGAGCGATTTCATAGGCTGAGCTTAAATTCAGAGTTTCGTAAAGCGATCAGCCAGTGGGTACTGCTGGCTGGCACTGACGTAATCAGCAGCAGCGACCCCTGGCGCGCGAGGATGGGTAAACGGGATAAGGTGCAAAGTTAAGTAAAACAGCGGCCTGGCTGTACATTCTCAAAAGTCTTTACCCCCCCTCTCACTGTAAATAGCGACTCTTCGCAGGGGGCGAAACGGCGAAACAGGCAGTGTTGTTGGCGATAATACCGGAAACTGATGACAGATAGATTTAGGTCAACTAACAAGACAATCAAAACCACCAGCCTCGCTACGTTACTGTGACGACGAATTATGATACTTATTCCAGTACAACTGGGTCGTGGGTTTAGCCTCTTTAAGGGTTAACATGCAGAAAGTTGTTAATTAAATCACTCAACATTGAAAGGAATGCTCAGCCCGACCACGAGTCGATCGTTACCGATATATTTCCGTCCAATTACATTGTATGGCGTTATCTCTGAAACAATTACTACTATCACAAATAACATTCCACTTGTGACAAATCACATCTCTTGTGTATATTTCAAAATGATTATTATAAAGTCATTGATTGATGGCAGCAAAAGTAGGCTCCTTCACAACGTAATAGGAAGCTTAGATAACTTATTTTGCGTTTTGCCAGTCGGAGCGGAAACTCAAATTGACAAAACGAATTCGGACCATGTTTCTAAATTGAATAAAAGAAATGTTTGTTCTGTATAATAATCGTACTATGATTTGTTAACGTCTAAACACTGGAGAATGTCATATACATATTTGATTGACAAAAAAGTAAGAACAAGCACGTATTTTCTATTCATGCATTCTTCACACTTGTCACGTCCAATATTATTGCATGCATTCATCCCTCTTCAGCAAACTCACTCAATTCCTTCTCCCCGAAGTTCTTCCTTTCGTCCCTCGCCATTTCCATTCAATGACCTTATACATGTATACTTTGATCGTCACAGTGCTACACAATTGAGACCTTCACTTCCGTTCTTAAGGCGACAATATCCCTGTCTTTCAAAGCTGGCTCTTCAACTGCATTAGCCCATTGTGAATACGGTTCTTGATAATGTGACTAATTTAAGTAACATCCGCAGACGGTTTAACGATTTTTTTAAACATTTTTAATGATCAAAAGAACCTACTTTGGTCGTTATGTCTGGTAATTTGTCAAAGCCAACTGCAGGGCCGACATTTAGCTTTTACCCATTTAATACGGTTTCTGAAGGAGCAAGAAAAGTCGACAACATGACAACAACAAATTTTGCACAAACGTATCGCACGTTTATGCGAAGAATCCATTTGTGATTAAAACAAAACTTGAACGGATGTTGGGTCCAACACTAAATAAATTGATTAGTTTTCACCAAAACTATATAAACATGAGTTCCGGAAAAGAGCTAGAATAGGATAACACCAATTAGGTGGGTTTGTTGTTTCACAAAATTAACCGGAAATGTGACGAGCGAAAACTCGAGTAGGATGGCACCGCCAAAAGCAGTCTGTTTTATGAAAGACATTAAAAGCAAATGGCAATCTAGGATGACGTAACGCCTAACAAAGTACGAACGCGCAATAATGTGCGGACGACGAGGGAGGTAAACTGGCTGTATTAGTTAACCGTATAGCAGATCCCAATGCGCGCAACAATTTCTGATTTGCGCATTCAATTACGCACAGAAATGCGGCGAATTCGTGTCGCTCTGTGGCTGCCTGAGTCGGCTGGTATGGCACGGGACAGACTCCGTAGCCGAACACAATCACCGACTATTGAGTTGGACATCGCAGGTTTATAAGATCTGCTAGAGGGAAACGTGGTCGTGTGGACATGTGAAATCAGAATGATCTTGGCAATTCTAAGATGCGCCGAGGTTCATTCGTTTTTTTCTATGTTCACTCTTTCTAGTCAAGTTATACACGTACAACAGTCAGAGATGTCTTAATCAGAAACGAGGCGCGATATACAGTAAGACGCATACAGTAAACGACATTGTTTTGTAATTAACACATAAAAAACATAATTCGTTAAAAGTAAAGAATGGTTAGTCATCAAGTCCGTTGGCCAAGCTACAAACTATTGCTGTAAAAGATAGTGTTGATACTTCGTGTTTTACTGTTTTGTCGAAATAAACATAAACACACAAAAAGCATAAGAACACGCAATAATATCTACCAGATGTAAACTTATCCGATGTTTGTATAATGGATGCAACATCTAAGAAGTGATAAAAGTTGATAGAGAGGAGACAGACTGCCCTATTTCTGTAATGGAAACAAACAGTGAATGATAAAACAACTATACATTTTTGTCAGAACAAAATCGAAGATGGATTCTTACAAACAGTATGCAACAACCATGATTGTGCAACGTTATTCTGTAGTGACCTTCGTATGCTACGATCCATTAAAAAATCCTTCATACTGATCAGCCAATTAATTAAGTCATTAGTCATACTAATTGAACTCTGAGGCATAGTAACCCCTGAAGCAAGTATCTCCAGATGCGAGCAGTGTGTGCATGTTAGTGGTGTGTGCGTGCATGCTCGTATGTGTGTTTGTTTGTGTTTGAGTGAGTGAGTGAGTGAGTGAGTGAGTGAGTGAGTGAGTGAGTGAGTGAGTGAGTGAGTGAGTGAGTGAGTGAGTGAGTGAGTGAGTGAGTGAGTGAGTGAGTGAGTGAGTGAGTGAGTGAGTGAGTGAGTGAGTGAGTGAGTGAGGGAGTGATGGTGAGTAGTAGTAGTGAGTGAGTGAGTGAGTGAGTTTATGTGATGGAGGTGAGTGATGAGTTTAGTGAGTGGTGAGTGAGTTTATGATGAGTGAAATTTATTGATGGTGGTATGGTTGATTTATTGAGTGATTTTTTAATGATGATGTTTATTTGATGATGATGATGAGATGATGTGGTGAGTGAGTGAGTGAGGTGATTGAGTGAGTATGAGTGATGTGATGATGATGATGAGGATGAGTGAGTGATGAGTGATGAGTGAGATGATGAGTGATGATGATGATGATGAGTGATGAGTGATGAGTGATGATGATGAGATGATGATGATGATGTGATGTATGCGTGAGATGATGATGATGATGATGATGATGATGATGATGAGTGTGTGATGTGATGATGATGTGGATGATGTGTGTGTGTGTGTGTGTGTGTGAGGTGTGGTGTGATCATGATCTGTTGTGAGACTGTGGTAGAAAAGATACAATGGTGTGTGTGTGTGTGTGTGTGTGTGTGTGTGTGTGTGTGTGTGTGTGTGTGTGTGTGTACATGTGCTCTATACATCTATGTATCCATGTTACATATTACATCTTTTACATGTGTATCCTGTTGCCTTCCTGCCCGTACACGCATCGTTCAAATATACGCAGAAAGATACAATACGGACCTATCAGTCTGGCCTAACTAAACCGGACGGGACAGCAGCGGCGACTCTATGTCAGCGAGACATCGGTAGGCGACCGACAACCGAGAGATCAGACGACCGACGTTTGGCGGCGAGTGATGAGGCGTTTATTGAGCACTCAGTGACGGCGAAAAGCAGAATGCGGATTTCATGAGGCACTTATATTATTGATCTGCTGTGCTCGAGACAAGATACACGAGGCCCCGGGAAGCCGGTTGGCCTAGGTCTGTCCTCGAACTAAATCGTAATAACTTGACGGCATTCATGGTCAATAATAAAGGCGGTGATACAATAATGATGACTGGGTAGAATCACGAATTAAATAGGGCTGTGATTGCAAAGGCATGTGATGATGATGATGATGATGGTGGTGATGATGATGATGATGGTGGTTATGGTGATGATGATGGTGGTGATGGTGATGATGATGGTGGTGATGATGATGGTGGTGGTGGTGCTGCTGCTGGTAGTGGTAGTCGTGGTGGATGTTCGTGAGCGAAATGGGCGTGTGATATCGAATATTAATTTGTTCTGTAGACACAACTGAACCAGAAAACAAAGGCGATACTCTGAAAAGCATCGCGTAATGCGTGCAAGAATTACATGCAGCTTGGGCAATTTCACTCACGCCACGCTACCTCGGGGCACTCAGTTGTACAAATGGCACCTGGCAGTGGTGGGTATTTACCACTCAATAGTATTCGCACAGTAATGGCAGCGACGCTGAATGCTTTCCAGAAAGTATGCAAGAATTATGAAAATCGATGGAATTTAGCAAGTATTCAGAAACAATACCAAACAAACAGCCGAAAAGTGACTTAAGCTCATGTTCATCTATATTTTGATACGCTAACGTTTGATTATTGTAACTGCATCCCCTCCGAAGCGTCGAGATCCGCTCGCCTCTGTCTGTGCCCATTCGTTTCACTGAACCATTGTCTTCCGATCTACCAACTGGATTTCGATTTTTGACAACACAACGGTTACTTACATTGTTATAGTTACTTACGTAATATAAACACAAAATAGATATGTACTGCTTTTCTGGAGGCCATTTCTCCTACTTGAACGAACAGAGTGATGACTCCGTAATTATGATCTGGCATAATTGTGATAACTGACGATCTTTGTATGTTGCTTCCATGAATGGGTATAAGCTAGTAGTTCCTAATTTATGTCAAACGAATTGGCTAATGTGATAACTTCCCTAGGTCTTAATGAAGGAAGTCCCTACGTCTTAAAGATGGTAGCAACACCAGGCCTAATACAAATATACTAGAGAAGACGGTATTAAGAACTGCCTGATGTCTCGGAGAGGAGATCAGTTTTGTACCAGAGCACAAATAACATTTCACACTCGGAAAGTTGATGCCTGAAAAGCCATCGAAAATGCTATTTCATGCTCGATTAAAGCGACATCGCTCTGCACAATTGAATGATGCCATTGGGCAGAATTCTAACTGGCATTACAACTGGTCTAAATTGTCAAGTATAACTAAAACACCATGGCTAACAGTAGACACCATTAGCTAACGCAATAAGCACAAACCTGACGCCAAAAACGTACGCCAACCGCAAAGTTCTACGTCACAATTTTAGCGATCCAATCACAGGTTTACGCGGGATCTGCAGTTCGACTTCGCGTATGAACGCCAAACATGGATATTTCACGTAAGTACAAACGCCGACTTATTTCGTACATAAATAGTCATGGTAATTCAAATGTAACTATACAGAGTAATAGCTACACCTTTTTAGGAACACGTGCTTATAAAGAAAGCTGAGTTATAAATTACATGAATGCATGTTTGACGACTTTTAAAAAGACCTACGACTTGCTTGTTTTCATCTGCAGCGATGCAGTGGGGCGCAACAACAGTGCAATACGCATTTGTTTATTAGACTCCACAAGCTTAGCTTTAGGCTTATGAATGGCTAAGCGCACCTATGACTAACACATGTCTATCTAATGTTTCCACATAGATAGTTATATGGGCCTACTACGTATATTAACCTAAACTTATGTGTTTATTTTGGAAATGAAAATCTGTTGGGGATAGTCTCAAGGGCCCTTCTCAAAACCACATCACAGATAGTGTAAACATTTGGCATTTTGGGGGAACCTGAGGTGCCCTTAGAGTGATTCAATTAAATACAAATTGCTTGTATCAATAGTGGCACTACCACATGTAATGTTTATTCAAAATTAGAGAAAAAGATATTGAAGAATTAAAAAAAACAGGACCAGGCTGTGTCAGCCTTTTTTCATGTGATGTAGGTACCACAAGGAGAAAACTTGTCTCCTTTGTTATTTGCTATTTACTTACACTCTGTTAGTCATAATTATAAGGGACTTGACATGGCAGCTGGTGAAATTTACAACAACCTTAGTGATGATGACGTAGACATTTTCTTGAAAATGTATGTTCTACTATAATTATGCTGATGATACTAGAATGATTCAATCAAATACAGATTTCTTGTGTATAGCGGAACTATGTCAACTCTTCTAATTGTTGACATTTGGTTGTTTCATGTGTAAACTATATTGTGAATCTGTAATTATTAGTCTATATTGACACAATTGATTTACATTGTACCATGTCTACACAAGGCAAGGCATGTGTAAACAGAACTGTAGAATGCATTTGATATAAATAAAGTGTATGATATTTCACTCTAGAGTTGTCCAGAATATTAATTTTCTATGGTTGTCACCCACAGGTGACAATGCATCTTTAACCAATAGACACCACAAACATCAAAATAAACACAACTTGCAATTATAGAAAATCAATAGTTTCGAACTATTCAGTTTAACAGGCGTCTAATGCCTCTGCTCTGCCTGTGTTCAAGGTCTGGAACAATAGCAAGCTGGACCGCTAGCCTCCAGAGTAGGGTGGAGGTGAGTAGTCCATTACACAAGATAATGCCACTCTGCCAAACTGAATCAGCAAGTTCAAGCAGATACAAGCAAAATGTGATCATTTAGCTTTTTGGGAGGCCCTGATGTGCCCTTAGAATGATTCAATCCAAAAAATTTTTCTTGTGTACAGTGACACTACCCTAAGATACGTTTATGCAAAATTAGAGACAAAGTTACTGAACAGTTTTTAAAATATAGGCAAAATGTAAAACAATTACAAGTTTTGGGGCCCTTGGAGGCCCTAGGGAGCCCTTAGAACGATTCAATCAAATACAGCTTTCTCGTGCTTAGTGGCAGTGCCCTAAGATGTGTAAATGCAAAATTAGAGAAAAAGTTGCTGAACGGTTTCTGAGATACGGCAGCTAACGGCGGACGGCGGTCGGCGGACGCAGAGTGATGGCAATAGTCCGTTGGACCTTCGGCCCAAAGGACTAAAAACAAACAACGTTTATAACCACTTTACACTTAAACTATTAAGATCAAGCAACAAAACATGTTTTTTTATATTTCAGATGCCTCATAAGGAATCACAGATTCTAAAATGTTATGCTTCTCAAAATGTGCACATGTGATTTGGGAATCCTCCCACAACATTCAAGAAATTCATATTCTGGGCATTTTCGTGAAATAATGGAAAACAATCAGTTACGGATGTTAATATTTGCAACGTTAGATAAGCATTCTTGAAAGAAGGAATTTGTAAATCGAATTTGTATCGGGTTCGATAGAATAAGAAGTTCAACAACTCTATAAAAATCCATTCAAAATTACCAGAACCTATACCAGCATTTTGTTTAAATGCAACACATCCAGATACACACGAAAACACGCGCGCGCACGCACATACATCCACACACACACACTCACACAGATACACGGAAACACACAAGCACGCACGCACGCACGCGCGCGCGAGCACGCACGCACACACACACACAAATACACACGGACAGACGAACAGAGTGACAAACTGATAGGCGGGCGGGCGGGCGGGCGGGCGGGCGGGCGGACGGGCGGGCGGGCGGGCGGGCGGGCGGGCAGGCAGGCAGGCAGACATACCGACCGACAGACAGACAAATAAATAGACAGATAGTCAGACAGACAGACCGACCGACATACATACATACATATAAACAGTCACACAGACACACAGACAGCGCGACCACAGTGTATTGTAGTTCCAAGTCGTACAATAATTTAGATTAGCATCCGCCGAAGGAGACGTGGGCCGCGACGCCGGCAGCGTGGCGTCAACCCCTCACGCACAAATAACTATCGACCGCCTCTTTGCCGCCGCAAATGGACTGCAAATCATCACTTTAGTGTCGCGGCCGAGAGGCGACAAAGGATTACAAATGTCGTTAATTCATAACGCTAACAATAACATCATATTCTTGAACATGTCTACAGCGCACGCCAAAGCTGGCATTTAATCATAGTATCGTGAATTTATGTTCACAGAAGTCATGAAATTGCACCGGTTATTGAAGTTTAAAATAATACCCTGAGAAAATGTTCGACGCATTTGCACATGACACCATTGCTGACAACAACGGAAAATTCTACAGTTGTCACGCAAAATCAACATTTTGATGAGATACTTTATATATATATATATATATAAGTATATATTTATATTCATATATCGTTAGGTTTTGTAGAGCGTGGCTATATGCAGCGTCACGAAGAAATTTAAACACCACAATATCGTATACTCGTGACATATAAACATGACAATGTCATGCAGATTTCGGATTACGTTATTTAGTGCATGTTATCTAGGCGTGAATTTAGGCCAACGCTGATGTTTAACTAATGCACGACTTTAACTTTATTGGCGATATTATTTTCTGCGCGCGCACCCCTAAACGAACCTTTTTGCATGGAATGATTGGCGAGTTAAACATAATAATGTTTATGCGCCAAATTAAATGCATTTATTCAGGGGAAGCTCCGTGACGTGGTGTTGATATTGCGTGTGTTTAAGAAAGTCGTTCGCAGTATACAAATATTAACTGATTTGCTGCAAATATCACATTCGGGTACTGAACAATACGTTAAATCTGTGATTCGCCGGAATTGGAACGAATTTCATTGTGGGCCGCAGAAGCATTTTATGTTTAGAAAATTGTACTCCAAATCGATTGGATTAGTGTTCGAATCCGCTTACTGCTGCTCCGCATGCAGCTTGGGCAAATTCACTCACGCCACGCTACCTCGGTGCACTCGGTTGTACAAATGGCACCTGGCAGTGGTGGGTATTTACCACTCAATAGTATTCGCACAGTAATGGCAGCGACGCTGAATGCTTTCCAGAAAGTATGCGTTGGCGTTGTTCTGCCAAAAGACGAAGCGCTTTGCACAGTTCCAATGATCGAATACACCGCTACATACGTTTCTTTGTTGTTGCTATCGCCGCTAAACAAGCAGCACGCCTATCTGTATTAACATAGTAAAGTGCACTCGTGGGCGTAGTTAGGATGATAGCCTATGCACGAGTGGGGATATGACTCTGATAGATGAGGCACACATTATGTCACGAAACGGCACTTCCACACGTTAGGTAATTTGGCGATTTTGACCGTGCTCGACGGGGATTCTAGAGAAGTCAGAAATGTGTCTGGCACATGAAATACAAAATACTAATACTTCATCACATAACACACTCGGGTCATCTATCAGATTGTCATAGCTCAGAATCAGATGATAAGATCTGATATGATGTTGATATAAATCTTCAGATCGAATAAGCGATTGCTACCAGAGCTTGTTCGTACTGATAGTTCAGCACGGAAAACACCAAGGACACGGAAAACACCAAGGACACGGAAAACACCAAGGACACGGAAAACCGGAAAGGCCATAATTGAGGGAGGATAAAAAAGCTATGGATAGAAAACTTTGGAAAGAAAAAACATAACGAGTGGTTCGGTAATACTGCCCCCGATCCTCACTGAACAGCAGTAGGAGGACAAATATTAAAACAACTATCGTCCACACTGTCCACACGTCAGTCTAACGTTACGGCACTTTTTTTTAAATAAATACTAGGTCAATCACTGTCTATGTAAACGGGTATTTTGGGTATACAACTATAACATCTACAAGTAGGGTCTATATAATGTGCTGCCAAAGGAAAACAGCAAAATAAACCATGTCATGACAGGTAGTATATATCATCCACTTGTGTGACAGCAGGTAATTAGGTTTCATTTAATTTCAAATAATTATATATTTAGTTTTTCCTTATAAATTATGTTTTGATGGGAACTTCCACCGTGGTCGTGGTTACACATTTATTAGCCGAGGCATGTTCAGGGTCACCCGGCCCAACAGCCACGCAGATCGATAATCCATCTGGTGAGTTGGACAACTGACCAGACAATATATCAATCAAACCGCCACCCATTAAGTTGGTACCGTGCGGTCAGACAGAGATGACTACTGGAGGCCATGATAGGCCGGAATGGACGATAACGATCACTTGTTCATTGTTAAGATGTTGTCAGTGCACATTGTCTGTCGTGTGCTCCATTAATTAATGCATGACTGCTCACCTAATCATACTAACGACACGCCAAGCCGTGCAGGCCGTCTTAATCCGCTTTGTCTTCGTCCTCTCAGCATACAGGGTTTGTTTGTATGTGTGCGTGTGCGTGCGGGCGTGCGTGTGTGCGTGAGTGTGTGTTTGCCTGTTTCCCATTAAACCGTTACGTTCACTCGCCAAATACAAACTTATGAGAAACAAAGCAATACCGAATAGAATATAAGATTTTCTGACAAAGTCACACAGTTGTCAAAATAAGGAATTTATATAATTATTCATCAACAGGACGTTACCAAGACTAACCAGGAACACATACGAAACGTAGGCCTACATTTATGCACTTGACGCTTCGTCACTGCCTTCATGTATAAAGGTGTATTATATTGGCCTACATTATGAACTCAGCTAAACATTTTACTTTTTTTTCCGATGTCAATTCGCTTCTTCCATCACTCCAATTAATTTCAGGTGCAAAAAAAGAAATTTTATTCTTTTGAAATCTTATTTTTAGCTCACTTTATTGTCCAACTAGCGGTCTTAACTGCCCCAGTTTGTGTTGTTATCGCCCATTTATTACTCGTGGCGCGCGGTAACAACGCCAATACGCCAGCAAAACGTCCATAAAACACAATATGTTTAAAGAAATGTTGGCATTTTCGTACCTGAAAAGATAGGGAGTGACGAATGGCACATAAAGGCATAACAAATAAATAGAATGTTTTTTATCGCAGTGAATAATTTAGGCCAATACAACAGGCCTCCTTCATCATTACAGCTGACACGAGCAAATAAAACAACTCGATATTCAGTTGCAGACCTTGTTCTATATTCCAAGCCGAGAAGTGGCCGAACACATCACGCTGTATTAGTCTAAATCATACAAGACCAACTACCAGACCAAATTGATTACACTGGCTTCATCTGTATACATTAGTCGACAGCACAGAATATGTGTAGCCGGCTACCTCTCGGAAACACCGCATAATCACGAATTACAAATCGCTATAGGCGACAAATAGGCCTATAGCGACAGCGTCCGAATTTGGTTTATATTAGTAATAGCAGAGGAAAGCCAAGTAGTGACTGTTGGTAACGAAAACTGAAGCTGAGCTTGATCTTGCACTCCAAATGAACACGCTATGTATTCAGATCGATTGTTCGTGACCTATTTGTTATAACATGTGCTCTGCATAATGTGGAATTAGGTATCCCAATTACGTATGCTCTGATTATTTGCAACCGTTCGACTCGGTAAAGTCACAACATGTTTAACTCTTTGCATAATTGATGTCTTAAGGTTGAATCAGCTCTGTTTAAAGTAAAAAAACGGCCACACAAAGCTACAAGTTCACGAGGCAAACATACAAGAAAACGATTTAATTGATTTTTCGAAAATGAAAGATGTTTTCATATTTGTGTCACAGAATAATGACACTTATTAATTTCGGCAAAGAGTGAAAACTTAAATGCATGTATCAGCCACAATGTTGTTATACTCGTTAAGTTGCGTGCCAGGTTTCTCAAGCTTTTTGCCTTATCAAATAAAAACAATCATTGAGCAACTGACCTAGTTGATTATTTATGAACCCTGGCGGCATGACACTAGGCAATTCCATATCCGGCGCAATAGTCAATCGTTAACTGCGTTTCAAACAATTATCCCGCATCATCAGGTGTATCAGATTAAGCGCTATTAAATTACTGACTTAAAAAGCATGCGTCGATATCGCGGACATCAACCACTGTAAACGTTCGTGACAGTGACCGACATAATATTGGAGGCCAAACGCGATTATCCAGTCTGGTCTTAATTTTGCACGACCGAAGATGCCAGGTCCAAGAACTGGCTCATGGCACTGCTCAAGTGTGGAGCTCGGTGGCGCAGTCGATAGAGCATCGGGCGCTCAATAGAGGGAACCCGAGTTCGAATATTGTGTTTTGTGTCGAACCTTGGGTAAGTTCGTTCACTGAAAGATGCTCCTGTTCGCTCAGTTAGCTGTGTGAATGAGTACCGGGCTGTAGACAGTTGTTGCTATTTGTGTATGTATAGTCTTAACGCATTAATTGCAGCGTGGCCGAATACTTCCCAGAGAAGTCGCGATGGTGTTCGACCGACCAGTACGTTGAGCAGTTTTAAGGACTGGACTCAGCGCTATATAAGAGCTTTCATTTTTAGGTTTGGCTATATTTAACCGGGCAGATCTCCCGGCACGCCGTATGTCACGTGTATATAGAACATATGTGGTTGTTCAATATTGTCAAACTCTACTTTCCTTTGTTGTAGTATCTCAGCATTTCCAGTGACGACTGGTGAACCAGATTCTTCTATAAAAACCTCTAAACCGTCGTGGTAATGTTGAGACAGATAGTCGATGGATTATTTTGCGTAACCTAATTCGGAAAACCTCGGCACACCTTCGTTTATACTAGTAACGTTTATTTGTGGCGATCAGCTATTACACAATTATACTTCAATAACAAGGCTAAAATCTCTCGATGTTATAATCCAGAGAAGTCGATATATGTGTAAAGCGCTTTGAGCATTCATAAAGACTGGATACTGCGCTACATAAAAAACTTACCTTTTTATAATAATCTGGCTGGAAAGACCATGACAGAACTGATTGAAGACACCTGTGCGTGTGTGAAAAGACCGCCAACGCCTGTCCAATCAATGCACGGCACCATTGATGCACTATAGTGGTGCATAATGAATTAGAAATAAAACTAAACACACCGGGAATTCATGCGACATTGCAGTAACCGCCTTCGGGACGTAGACCCAACGCAAATAAAATGCACTTTCGACACAACGCAAACATCCTTTTATATTCGCAGATAAATCATCGGATATTATAGCGAGGTTACCCCGCAACAAACGAACAACTGATGGCGAACACGAGCTGATTCTGATTGTAGACTGAGAGAATTGCCAACGGCGCTTTGACGTTGTTAAAGTAATTGGAAGGTAATCGATCCGGACATAGACGCAACTTATCACACGATCTACCACACAAAACCTACCAATCCGTCAACATTGTTTAGCGCCAATCGATATGCGCTGTTTTTTCGCCGTGAAACACCCAAATGATATCCTGCGCCAGAGCTGCGCTAAATGTGGTAAAAGCACAGGATGGCGAATAGATAACTTTGTATAACAACGTGCTGACAACGACAGTGACTTTGTATTTGAGTGATTACTATTATTCAGTATTGTATGTAGTTCTTAGAATAAAACTGGTGGGGTTTCAATAAAATATGTTTCTGTTTTCATTGCATTTACTCGTCATCATCATCATCATCATCACCATCATCATCACCATCATCATCATCATCACCATCATCACCATCACCATCATCATAATCACCATCATCATCATCATCACCATCATCATCAACATCATCATCACCACCATCATCACCAGAGATTGCGGCCCTCACATTTCCATTACGGTAGGTGTCTTTCAATCGTTCTCTCATGCCCCTTCCTAGAGAGAATGCAAGACTATCATGGATTTTGTTTCTCTGCCGACTTTGGTGAAGAGTTGTTATTTCAGAGCGCTCTGAGTTCGAAACACGGACCGGGCAGGCATGATATTTGGTGTTAAAACCTGGCTCTCAACATTGGGGACTGTGTATCCCTCGTGACTCGGAGACCACGTTAATGTCGG
This sequence comes from Paraescarpia echinospica, assembly GCA_020002185.1. Lineage (NCBI taxonomy): Eukaryota > Metazoa > Annelida > Polychaeta > Sabellida > Siboglinidae > Paraescarpia > Paraescarpia echinospica. The sequence continues at coordinate 50,419,856 of CM034542.1, forward strand.
TCCCGTCTCAATTTGGGACGTAAAAGAACCACTGAGGACGACAAGCACCCTGGCAGTGACCACCCTCAGTGCCAGCATATAACGGTCGGTTTTGCGTTAATGTTCTGAAAAAGGCTGATTAGTTGAATGAAACCTCATAAATCATTATGAAAAGGGACTCTTTTGACTATTCGTCGTCTACTCGTACTGAGCCAGTTGGTTTAGTGTTTACCGTTATGCCATTCGAACAAGCCATACCAGATGCTCAGTACACCAAATTCCAATAGAGATTCCCGCAGGATATAGAACGACAGGCAGCATCAAATGCTTTGGTGAGTTTATGAACATAAGCCATAGCTCAACTTTACGGTTTTTACTTGGACTTTCTCTCTGATGTATATATCCTGATGATATCCAATAGTATTTTGGGAGCGTGATTTACTAGATCCAAAATCCTGTATGGTCTACATCACGTGTACCTGCTACTTGTGTAAAGGTTACCGTCTCTCCATCCTTTCCCCTCGTTGGCTACTCTCATATTGGCCAGACATAATCAGTGATTTCCTCATGCTTTGAGAGGTGGTGAAATGTGGTCCAGGCCCAGTATTTATATCAAAACGAGACGATAGAAGAACTATGGATGGATAAATCATTGCAACACGCAGATATACCGGCAATCTTGTTAAATCTTGTTAAATCTGATTAAAGACGAGTCTGTCTAACAAGTTGGATGATACACCAGCACTATACATCGATCGATGTAGATTTATCATCCACTGTCATCATGATTACATGATCACTTACTGGTGTTACACAGGGTATTACGTATTATAATGAGGTATCGTTGATTATATCACAACATTCACACATTGATGTTTTGGTGAACTGCTAAAAAGATCCATATTTTATTTTCTCTTGGCCATATCCTGTCCAACTTCAGAAATGCTCACACTATCAAAATTCAAACGATCAGTTTTGCTGTGAATTGAAATTGTGTGTCATCCGTTAATATTCTTACACACATATGTACGTGCGTATGTACGTATACAAACGGAATCTTTTTATCCTTGCAACCATTATCCGGATAATGGTTGCAAATATCATTATGTTCATGTTGCAGACAATTTAATTAGGCAATAACTTTAGGGAGTGCTATAAAGATGTAGACGTGACTGAACAACCTGAGATTGAGCAACACGTTCAAAGACCGAGATGCCTGAAGTTCCAGGACAACCGAACATAAACACGAAGAGGACTTGACTTTCACGTGTATAACAAGCAAACATAAATATACATGGAATGTGTACGATCGTTATTCCTACTATAACCTGGCATGATTTGCGTCGTGCAAGTGGCGTTGCGATCAATCTGAACGTGCAGGAATAGACGTTCTCATTGGGAGTCGAATGATTAATGGTCTAGTGGCGACCTAGCAGTTGATGTAGATAAGCCTGAACAATATGAATATCTGCGTCTGCGACATCGACGACACTCATAACAATATGTCACATGCAATATCCAATGTAATCTCACAACTTGCAATCCATGTGAACTATATGGGACAACCTGGCCATGTTTATGACATCCCTCCTTTTGGTCGCATGCACACCGCCAGAATAGGGGCGAGATTTATCTCGACAGCTGCTGGCAAAGAAATAATAACTAGGTCAGCAGGATGCACCGGCAACGCAGTGGTTGTCTATGCCTTGAAAATGTTGTCGAATCACAGCGACAAGCTTGTAAGACATCACTCGACGCCTGCGGTGGCTTGTCAAGTCCGCACCACCGATTAGTTTTTCCTCAGACTCCTGCAATTGAAAGCGGCCAATCACTGGTGTTAACGTTCGTTTCATGTGAGAACGTTTGCCTTGGAACATGTTGGTCTCCTCTTGTTTCCCTGTATGTCCGCGGTGATACTGGCCTCGACACAGATCCTCGATTTCTGTTTTCTTTTCTTTTTCTCCCCCGTCGCTATTTCTCACGCACGCTGTCTTCACCAACCTTCTCCACTCCCCTCTATATGTCGCTCTCATTCTATACTCCTCTCCCAAATTCCTCAAAATCACAATCCTCCAATCACAGTTTAAGTCGTCCTCGCCTCCTTTTCCTTTCCACTCTCTGGGCATCTGCTTTCTTTTCTAACCGTTCTACTCCCATTCTCTCCTCATGTGCAGCCCACTTTAGTCGACATAACAAATGCATTTTCTAGATCTCGCATTGACAGACATTATCCTACTACAATGTTGTACATGAGCCTACCATTGTTTTTGTTTTGTGCACCGGATCCTTTGGTGCGCATAGAGAAGATGGCAGCCGGGAAATTTACAAGCACTTTGAACAGCCTGAGAACGTCTTTGGATGTACAATCAACAGTAATTAGAAGACACTCTCCCAACTTCCACTCTGCCTTCCTCCAATCGATCAACATACTGAAAGCTGTATGACACAACACTAGAGACACACTCAAGATTGATAGCATTACTGATGTTGGAAATTACAACCGAACACATGTTGCCTTGTGATACATCCTTACTGCGTCCCAGTGTCGTTGCATTGGTCATGTCACACGAATCAGCAATGTAGCTCTTTTAAAGACATCGTTCCATTGTGAGCTATCCGTAGAGAAAGGCCTTTGTTGTGCATAACTGTGGAATTACAAATGTCTTGTAAAGAGAGACCTCAAATCCATGTACGTCCCGGTCAACTGCAGAGAAAACACTGCTCACGATCGGCAATAACGGTGGCAAGTTGCAGACTGAAATCATTCACATCGAAAGTACAATTACTGAGAAGTATCAACATGACCATTTATGCGGACATGACCTTTCAAACAATCCCAGTCTTGTGATTTATGTAACGTTTGCAACAAAGGTTTAATTGCACAACTATGACTATGGGGAAGCAAATATCAAAACATAGATGAGGCTTTTTATATTCTTATCATGTCGTCATCAATTTCGACGAACAACAAACAGAAAAGAACGCGTTCATTAACTAATGCAAGTTACATTTAATGAATGAAAATGGAGAATAAATATAAAGCAAATAATTCGTCCTTTGAAAACACAATGCGATTGTATTGACTTATGTGGGTGACAGTCGACATGGCAGCTTATCGGAATTTGATTTATTGCATCCTATGCATTGCTATTATTTTACGAATGTGTTTACACTGTTTCACTGCGGTATCCGGTTTCTGTCAAACCGTTTAGTCGACCGTGAGGAAGCCACTACAATAGCACTAATTCGCGAGTCACTGCCAAATTATGTGCAAGAAGAAAGAATGAATGTTAAAGGGAAACAAAAAGCAACTTGTTGGTGTTATGCACCTAAACGAGTTAATGCAAACTAACCATTTGCAACTATAATCAACATTTCACGTCAGTGGTTAACTCAGAATGTGGTCTCAAAATGGAAGGTTCTAATAAAATGTCGGACATCCTGGAGGCTGACATCTTCCACATGGCAGCTTCCTAGTTTTGCGTGATATGAGTTACACTTTTATATGCACGAACAACTATTATAATATCGTGCCGTTGCAACACGCAGATGTAACATGTTTACATGTTACAGCAACAAAGCAAATTTGCCGATTATTTACGTCGTAATCTACCTGACCTATATATATATATAATAAACCAGCGATGGTTATAAACATCTCACAACATACATAAAACAACTTATATAATTGAAAGTGGTATAATTATCTGAGAAAATAGTACTACAAATGTTAACAAAAAGAGAAACCTGACAGTATATGACACGTCGATTAAGCAAAGGAACAACCAAAGCATGTAGAAATATGATAACTAAAAATCAAGAATAAGTCAGGTGACGTATAGGGTATGTGACACATCACACAGATTAATGTTAACACCGCGTAGCTCAATCCAGCTGGTGGGGAATTACGGAACTGCGTCATTGGCATGTTAATGCGCATGCCCCAGACGCCGATCATCGACAAAGTGCGGTCTATGGAGAGTCGTAATTGCACCAAAACAACTCTTGTTAAACAAAAATATCGACGTGTTTCTATGTGTCGACCTTCTGCACTTGCTCGAAGTCCCCTATGGCTATGGCTAGAGAGAGCCACCAGAGGCCGGTTGCTCTGCGGGGAGTTTTACGCCTCTATGTCTGCCCACATGCACCGAGCTTTTGCAAACGTGAGTTCAAGATCGCGATCACACCCAAGAACGTGATGCTTTAGTGATTACTACATAGAGGGAAAGGTCGTGAAAGTAGCATTTTCAGTGGCCAAAACGGCACAATATCAACACAGTGCAATTTGGTTTTGTTAGATTAGACCGACAGTTGTGATATGATTGCTTGTTCTCGACATATGAGAAACTTAGTTATTTTAATGAAAACACGCGAACCTTTATAATTAGTGATAGGCTTATATATATATGTTACGTAGAAAATGGAACCTGGACTCAGCGAAACAAGGGGTAGATTTGGTTGAGCCGAAAGAAATGTTCCTCTGTCTGCATACTGTTGAATATTTAGCCGAATGTGGCTCAGTTATACAGGAAACACTAAAAGTGGACAGCGCCGAATATAACAATACTGGCATAGATAGACTAGCCATTATAACCAGGAATGGTGACCAAATGAACCAAAGGCAAGGTGCGCTTATCAGAAAACGTAGAACGATGGACGTAGGAATACTACAAAATTCTTGTTTGTAGTCAAACATTCCATGCCCTTAAATCGATTCCAACAGAGCTCTGTGTGCGGCTACAAATGATACGCTACGAATTTTCAACAGGGACTGCTCATCTTGTTTATTGGAAAGGTCAACAACAGAACTGATGTAGGTTGTGTTGCAAAACGGAAGTTGCCAGGAAACAAAGATAAAAGCAACCTATACCTATGTAAATATCAGCAAATGTTCTCGGGTCGTTCCGGGCATATAGATGTACGCATAAATACAGGATGCGCGAATTAAACACGAACGGAATATAAACCGCCAGAGAAAACAAAGAAATGGCACTGCACGCTCAAAATATTTGGAGTTGATAGAAGAACAACTATACAGACAGCATAGAAATTACCAGGTTTAGGAAAGAAATGGAGGATAACACAGAGATTTAACAAGATTTCACTGGACTGTGAAGTTAAGCAACAATTATTTAAGCTCATAATGGCAAGTGAACAAAGAAGCCATTGAATCATCGAAAGCCCAACAACCGTTCTTCAACACATATAGTTTAGAACAGCAGCCGACTGCGAAAGAAAGGGTACAGGTGGAACAACTATCTTCAATTGGCCATACTGGAAAGTTATCATTATTTTTGGTCGGCCGGGCCGTAGCATAGATGAGCCGCTTCCATACGGGTCGATCGTTCATCAGGGGTGGAAGGTCTGTCTCTTCAACATCAACGCTTTCGCAGATGAGCTTAGCGTATGTTTTCTTCAGTTTCCCTCTGTTTTATTGCCGTGAGTGGTTATCCACAAGATGAATATTGACACGTGTTCTTTGGTGTTGCAATAGCAATGAGCAGTTAGTTGTAGTTTGTAGGCGCGTCATGCGAATCTTGTTTGTGAGTTTATCTAGGCCTACACATGTCCGTAGGACATAGAGTTCTTCATTTGTAAGATATTACATAAATACAATTAATACAGCTAATCAGTAGCAAAACGTTCGGATACAGTTATTTACATCTGCATGCACTACACCGAATGTTTTTATCATAATTCAGATTTACAGCTGAAACATTAACATATTTCGCGATCGCCGTTTCATATAGAATATGGAAACCATGGAATATGTACCCGGGGTATGAATTCTATATAATAATGCATTTGATAGAAATACTGCTATAGAATATGTACCTCCATGGAATGTATGTCCCCTTTACTATAGTCATATTTAGAGTGTATTTGTTTTATTATAATGCTAGGCACACACCAACCGACTAACGCCGACTTGCGTTGCCAGTCGGCGCAAAAAGCAGTCGGTGGTAAACGCCAATTAGTTCCGCCGACTAGCGCCGACTTCTGGCCGCACACACCAACCGACTCGCGCCGACCGTCGGTGCTCGGCTTGATCCTTGTGGAAAAAATCCACTATAAATACGCGTGTTTACTACGGAGTTTATCATGTGTTTCGATACACCTACAATAAACACATGAAACATTTATAAAAATTAGGTTAAAACGGCTATCAGAAAAACGAAACTTGTTACATAGTAAGTCGACCGGAGCTTCGCCGTCAGCATTCACGACGATATGGCTTGAGCATTTAGCATATCCTCCAGCAAAGAATCGCATAGCGTCGAGCTATGTTGTATAACAGTAGGCAGAACGTTATATTTAGTCGTTTCAGTTAACAGTTATGTTGAAGTGTAATCAGTCGCACCCAACGAATTCCTCAAAAACGTGTTCCACCGCTAACGCTGCTTTGCGGATTTTTAAGGCTTAATATATATGCGCCCGGTAGCGGCGCCACCAGAGGTAGCGTTTTTCACAAAACAAAATGGCGATTCTTGTCGGAAGGGTGAAACAAACTTACAAAGTCAGGTGGAAATTAGGTTTATTTGTGGCGCCTGTTTTAAGAACAAGTGAAAAAATGACTACTCCAGGACGTATGTCTCTATAATATGTGTACTTTTTTTAGGTTAAACTTAAATTTAATTAATATTACACAATTAGTTAATTAATTGAAGATGAAATAGTTTCCAGTAATCATAGTATGCAACATAACAAAAAAGGCGATGAACTTGACAATATACATTATATTATAATTACATGCCGTCTTTATAGACAGAATAAATAAATCAACTAATTAGTTAAGCATAATTAATTAATTAATAGGACAAGATGAATCGATTACTTAACCAACAATTTAGTTAATTAATTAATTACCTGTTATGCCTGTATGGTTGATATAAATTGATGTCAGGCCATAGATATAAATAGAACACGCTAGTTGAACTAATCTATAGGGGAATGATTAATGATGTAACTCTATGTGTCAGACTCAAAGCTCCTCAGCTTTCCGTTGATCTGTTACATATTATGATCACTGAACTTGATTTGCAAAGATCTGCATATTTCATTTGATATATTACACACCATGATCATAAAACATTAGTTCATCTTGTTCTGTTAATTAATTAATTTTGTGTTCTGCCTACACAAATGGTAGATATACATTAGTTTCGAAGCACCACAGCTTTCAATTGATACATTACACATTGTGATCACTTAACTCGAATTCGCATTGCTCTATTAATTAACTAATTAACGTAGTTTAATTAATTAATTGTACTATCAACACAAATGGTAGATATATCTAAATATATTGATTGCGAAGCTCCTCCGCATTCATTTGATACGTTAAACACTACGATAACTATAACATATTTCATTGTCTATTAATTAATTAAATTGGTTACATTAATTAAGTTTTAATTAAATTATACACATATTATTATAAAGATAAATGTCTTAAAATTATACTCTAGTAAGACAAATATAAAAATAAATGCAAGTATATATTAAAATTACATGGGGATATGTACTCTATAGGGGAGGTACATGTTCTATTATTGAATACATACCCCGGGGATATGTACTCTATAGGGGAGGTACATATTCTATTATTGAATACATACCCCGGGGTACATATTCTATGGGGGTATGAATTCTATTTGACACCGGTTTTCATTTATAAACTTTCTATCGCCAACGGAAGAACACTCATTTCAAGAACGTACGGATCATATTTCGCAACTGTTATTTTCACTAATGTCAATCTTTGATCTGACCGATACTCAATAATGTTTAGGTCGCTGACAACGACAATCGATCGGCAAATCACGCAGTCGACCAATTAATTGTTTGTGACATTATTGTGCCTAGTGACCGTACTCGAAAGCCGACACGACGGACACTTAGGACGCATTCATTTAATTACTGCCGCTAATCAGGTTTCCCGGCAGTTTCCGGTCAATGCAACGACACAAGGACTCTCAACTGTACTAAGAGTCTTACTTACGAGTACTGCTTATACGTTCCACTGCAATTGATATCGAATATCACTCGTTAATCTGTAGTTGTGAATAGTTTAAGTAATATGCGAAGTCGGTTTAATGATCAAAGTGTCTACTTTTGTTAAAATCATCGAACGATTAGATTTCGGTCGTTAGCTCGGGTAACTTGGTAAAATAAACTTACATTATATATATAAACCTGGACCTGTTTGGCATTTTGGCCGATTACGCACCAGATACGATAACAATGATGCCATATAGTTTGTTAGACGATGTCACCAAAAGGAAATAACACATGCACGAACTGGCACATCGTAGGCAGGTTGAACATTGAAAATGCGGCTATCTTAGGGTGCGAGAGAACCGTGAATACTTAAATTCGCCGAATATGAATATCCAGACGTCATCGTTTGAATAAACGCGGTGATAAGCTAAAGGAACGTGTACGAGTACAAACTAGCTAATGTTTGAATTAGTGGTCTATGTTCACTGAACGAAAGTTTGTGGCAGAAGCATGACAGCTACGCACATACGAGCACATTAATGAAGGGTTAGAGGCAGTTGGCAATATTTAATTATTCACAATTCAGGTTTCCCAAAGTTATTGCGATTGCAGGATATTATGAAAACATGTGTAATAGTATTACAAATGTTAACAAAAAGAGAAACCACACACTTACTTAGTGATGGCGGTATGGACGGGCAGTAGTTAATAACATTCCTCGATGTGACGCCAGACTCCCGTCCCGCTGCCGGCTGCCGTAGCGCCGAGGTTCTGTTGGGGCCTTCCGACCCCGGCACCCTGCTAACTTCCGGTTCCTGCGCGGCGTACTTCTGGGTGGAGTTTCCCGCGTCAGCGGAAGGCGACTCCGGCTTCCGGTGCGCGGACTGGTGCGACTGTGAGTCGACATTGAGCGTCCTTGCGCTGTTTCGCTGCCGGAAATTGGACCGCGAGGAGTTGGCCTTGACTTTGGACGTTTGACTTTTCGCGTTAATCTCGGACGCCTGCGCGAGAATCTCGGCGAAGCGGCCTGAGTTGATGCGGTTCTGCAGAATGCGTCGGTTGCGTTCAACGGAAGGCACGTTCTGGTGCATGAGGGAGTGTAGACTCAGGTCCATCTCTCGCAACTCCTGCTGCAGGCGTTGCATACTGTAGGCACACAACACAGCAACGTCAACCGGACAGACAGATGCATATTCTATTGTATACAGATTATTTACAACATATAACACAGCATAGGCGTCGGAACATGGTGAATATTGGAGAGGTCGAGGCTAACCAAAGAATATGGTGAATATTGGAGAGGTTGCGGCTAACCAAAGAACATGGTGAATATTGGAGAGGTCGAGGCTAACCAAACCCCTTCAACTGCCTCCCCCCCCCTATTTGCGGTTCACCAACAACTCCAACTGCAACCCCTTGTTGAAATATAGGGGGCCTAAGCCTACCACCAACCCTAACTAAATATTGGAGGGGCTCAGCTCTCTCAACCTCCCTCCCCTGCTTCCAATACCCAGTACAGAAACTGGTATATTACTAATTTATAAAATGCCATAAGAAGGAAACAATAAAAATAAATTAACAAAGGTAATAATCGTATGTTCATAAAGAGGAATGTCTACAAGTATGAAAATTGTATCAGTGTTGAACTATAAGATGAAAAGCAAGACGATTTCACAAGAGTGGTGATAGACTAACAGTTAAGTTAAATAGTTTATACGACTAGTATCATTTATTCATTTATTCAACCACTCACAAATATTGTATGAGTCTTGAAAGTCGTCAACTTAATATGACACAATTTAATATGACGTCGAATACGGACATCGAGCAGAGGCTGTGTCGAAATATCTAACCAACCTTCGGTTTATATAATACATATATCCTGAGACAGATCATTTTTTTCTTTTTTCAAATATGGCCACAGTAAATTAATGTAGTGTTTGTAATTTTGACACTATTTTCTTTTTATATATCCTGTACCGCGCGACATAAACCTAGTTTATAAACAACATATGGGCACATCTGCATACTACAACGTAGATTGCCACCAATTTGGCAACACGTGAACTCGACACTGACTGTGGTATTTCACGTTAATAAAGACGATGAATCTAGTTTGTAAGAGCAACAAATCTCCTGCGGCTACGTGTGACATTCTACAAGCCGATTTGCCCACATATGGGACTCCACAGCAAGGACAACGGGAGCTTATTTTAAGCACTGTCACAAAATTAATTATTTATGTTTATGATAGATGTTGCCTTCTTTTAAAGACGGACTCTATTACAAGGCAGACACTTGCTAAGTTTTGATCGTGGGGTGCATTTCGGTAGTGTGTTATCCGGTTACTGATCCAGGCAAAGTCGGATCGTCACGCGACATATGCACCAGGCTGTCAGAGAACACAAGACTAGAGCGCACGGCGTAGGGTGGAGTGTAGCTCAGAGGAGAGCGTCTTTTCTGCGTTTGCATTTTCTTTCTCTCCGTGTTGGCCCAGTTCGCCAAGTGCATAAGTAAGTGCCTAGCTATGTAAAGTAGAGGAGAACAGGTCTACCAGAGGATGGTGGGTCAGGAGATTTATTAAAATTGCAGCGTTGAACTGTGATTCCGTGTGTCCTCGTATCATCATGAGGATCTATCTGTGTGGCATCCTGCAAAATACTTTTTTGTTTTGTATCACTCATGCACGCACGAAAGCACGCACAAAAGCACGCACACGCGTGCGCCATACACACACACGCGCACATGCAAGCACTCACACACACACACACGCGCGCACACCACCCCATATTGTTCCCGCGGGCGTTCACACATGCACCCACTCACGCACACGCGCGCATGCACGCACGCACACACACACACACGCGCCACTCCCTATCTTTGTCGCGAGTTCATACGCGCACAGGCACACGCACACACACACGCGCAGACGCACGCACACACACACACACACCACTCCCTATCTTTGCGCGCGCTCATACACGCACATGCACAGGTACATGCTTACACGCGCGCGCGCACACACACACACGCACGCGCACGCACACACAAGCACACACGCACGCACGCACACCAGAAGATAGTTAATATCCACCAGGTGTAATACCAATATCACCGTCATCGAATCCCCATCCCTGATGTATACGTACCTGCGTAAGTTCTTGCCATAGCGGCCGCTATGCACGACGAGAATCTGCGAGAGCGTGAGCATGACGAGAATGATAAGTAGCAGCAACAGGAGAACGGGCGGAATGTCGCGTCGTTTGAACATCGTCGTCGGCCATGTTTTAGCGCCGCTGTCGGTGTCCGGTCGCACGCATGACGCGGCTGCCAGGTAGTCGGTGGCGCTAGGGCACCGCGGAACAAGACGAGACACCTACTGTCACTACTCGAGTTATCGATCGAGTTTTAAAAAGTTGCCGGCTTACGCAACGACCTGATGCTAGCCAACCAGAGATGAAAAAATAACGCGACAAAGTCGACTCACGTCATCAGCAAACTAGCAAACTAGCGAAGATCGTGGCGTGAAGACGTGACAATTTAGCTGAGTAGGCTATATTTGGCGATGATTAGTATTGGTTAAGTTATACCCAACGCCGTGTTTGTTTTCGGTATGGTCCTCGATCTACAATGGTCGGCCGAACCAGTTTCCTGAAGAATCGAATGCCTTTTAGTCTGTGGAGATAAGACGTCGATGAAATGTAACACGTGTGTTTCCTCTTGCGTCTATCCCAATGGTCAATTGTTATAATCAACTTCAACGCCGGTAATCTGGTATACAACGGCGGGATAACTGCATGCTGCACATAAACTACAACATCCGTATCGATGTTCACGTTGACCGTTATGTTTCACTCGGTCAATTGGCTAAGTTTACGACATCACATACAACTTACAAGTCTAACACGTCCACCGTGGTTCCTGGTGTCTTCCCGGAGCACAGGTGTGTGCAAACAATGGAGGGCTGTTCAAATGGCAGAGACTTTCACGGGATCAATGTCAACCGCTTCGCGCAGCGTCCGTTAACGTCTCTAGAACGATGTTGTGCGACAATACATCTCGTTAGGACTTAAGTGCATCTGATGTTGCCCTCGGTTGGGCCTCGCGTCACGCGTTGATCCAGCCCGACCCGCCTACCTGGCGTGTTATGTTGGCCCTAACGCACGCGGCTACATTAATTCCCTTCGTTCTACGTACGTGTTTCGTCGATGTCAGGTTGCCGAGGCGACCAGCACAGTTATGATTGGGCAAAGTCTTCGGGTTGTTCCCACTGATGATTGACGGACTTGCGATAAACGTGCCAGGCTTCCATAAACATCCACTTACGAGTTACGCACTCACTTTTCCCAATATGTCGCGCGGGCCCTGTCCTCGGCCGGCCGTCCCCGGAAGGCATGGCAGGGAGTAGCGCCACGGTCGCCGTCTCTCCCTTTCCCCGCGGCAGGAAGCGAGTTCAGGCTTTCCCGCACACCTCCATCATTTTCTCGCAGGACTGAACTGCGCTATCCCGCCGCGAAACACCAACACGCAAACAACTACACACACCAGCGCGCGGGCATCGTAAAGGTGTGAGCAAAGAACGTCATCACAACGCGGCGCTGCGTCTGTTTTCGATTTTCTTTCGTCGCTCGCGGCCTCGTTGAAGGTTGCTGCGGCTGGGGGACCACCGCTCTCTCTCTCTCTCTGGCCCGGTGCTAATCTCTGCGCCGTTGACGCCCGGGTTGTGCAGATCCAATTACGCTAGTCCGCTAGGCGATGCGACCAGATGCCACCGTCTATGGCAGGCCGATTATACAAGAAGGGAATACTACAAAACAAGACTGTTTAAACGAATATGAAATATAGTAACAAGGGGGGATTACTTATTATATATTTATATATCATGATTACTTTCACAAAACGTACAACATAGAAATGACATTAAATATATATATAATTGCAAACGAAAGCCATTAATGGTGTGTGTTAGTTTGCAACGGTGTATGCCAGGGGCTAATATGATGCCAGAAACTATATACGGGGGTTAAAGTGCATTTGTTGGGCATTTGTTTTATGTGCATTGAGCAGGATGTTGCCAACTTTTAGCTATGTTCGTAAATAGTGCTGTAGATTACCGCCATTTTTGTCCAGAATGCATAACTAAGGATAACAATCATTGGTTCACTATCTGAACCGTAGCTACACTAGTCCTCACTGGTTGCCAATTCAACGCATTAAATTATACGAGTTCACATTGGTCGATATGTTAATGCGTTGAGACATAACTTAACGCGTTAACTTCTTTGAGTCCTGGTTGGTTGGTAAGTTAACGCATTAACGTTTTCGAGTCCTGATTGGCTGATAATTTAACGCGTTAACTTCTTCGAGTCCTGATCGAGATCGGTTGGTAAGTTAACGCATTAACTTCTTCGAGTCCTGATTGGTTGATTATTTAACGCGGTAACTTCTCCGAGTCCTGATTGGTTGCTAATTCAGCGCGTTAACTTATCCGAGTCCTGATTGGTTGCTAATTTAACGCGTTAACTTCTACGAGTCCTGATTGGTTGCTAATTCAACGCGTTAGCTTATCCGAGTCCTGATTGGTTGCTAATTCAACGCGTTAACTTCTTATTGGGACCCATGGTAGAAGCGTGCACGTCGCGGGTCCTGCCAGCTATCATCACGATAAATGCAATTCTACCACCACACTCAAACCGATCAACACCGATCAACTCGAACGGCTACGATGCCTAGAGACCATGTCAACAGCCGGAGTCATACACACGGGCCCTATTCAGGGCCGGCTCTGAGCATCATGACATTTAACGTGGAAGGACTTTCAACTTATTGCTGACATACGTAACAAGCACAAATGCGATATCGTGTGTTTACAAGAGACTCACCGGGGGCCTGACAACATACGACCCCATATACCCAACATGGCCATGGCCATTGAGAAGCCTCGTGAACATTATGGCAGTGCCATATTTGTTAAGAGTGGCACAATTGCCAACGCCACGTCCTTTTCAACCATCAACAGCATTTCAATTTTGACAGTAGACCTAAATGGAATCTCTGTAACATCGATCTACAAACCACCAAGTGAACCGTTTTCCGCAACTACCAACCCGTGCAGGAAACCAATTACGGGTGATCATCGGTTCAATAGTCATAGTATACTGTGGGGTAATAAAACTAAAAACACTGACGGTGAACTGGTAGAAATTGGGCAGAGACTCACTGTCTCAGTCTAATTCACGACCCTAAACTTCCGAGCTCTTTCAACAGTGGCCGATGGCGGAGACGTTACAAACCAGATCTCATCTTTGTTACCAGTCGGATGGCTGGATGCTGCAACAAGGTTGTGATGGACCCAGTCCCACACTCCCAACATCGACCCATCTGCCTACACGTGAATGCAGTAGTCACCCCACAAACCGTGCCATTCCGTCAAAGGTTCAACCTCAAAAAGGCAAACTGGCAAGGTTGTGCGCAACAACTAGATGCAGCCACTAAAAACAGCAGCCAGTTCGCAGATGCCGTATGATGTGCCGCAAAGAAGAACATTCCCCGTGGATGTAGGAGAAACTACGTCCCCGGTCTGACACCCGAGTCGGCTGAAATATTATGAACAATACAAGCATAACTATGAAACAGACCCCTTCGCCGAGGACACCATCGAGGCAGGAGAAGAGCTTATGAACATCATCTCCGAGGAACGCTTTAAATTATGCCAGACTATGATTGAATCAACAGATATGACACACAACAGCGAGAAGGCCGATACAAAAACTCAGCAATGACCCTCGAAAGACAAAGCAACACAACAGGAAACCAAGTCGCTCACCAACTGCTGCTAAACGGACACACGCCAAACAAACAACACAAAATACGTCTCGATCGACAACGATATCCCGATGACCTGGGTTAACAAGACCGTTCAATGCAGCCGAAGTAGATACTGGCATCAACGCATTGACGAACGGCAAAGCAAGAGGCCTAGACTACATCCAAACAGAACTTATCAAACAGTTCGGATCGAAGACCAGGGATTGGTTGCTGCGTTTTTTAACAACAACAAAAACAGGGAAAGACTCATGTGAGACAAAAGTGCCACACCTACAAACTTTTCGAACGACTGATCCTGAACAGGCTCGCCCAACATGTTGACGGGAAAAACATTCCTGAACAGGCCGGCTTCCGCCCAGGGCAATCGTGCATGAGTCAGCTGCTAAACCTGACAGAACATATTGAAGATGATCACTGGACATTCTTCAGGATAGTTCGTTTTCAAATAAGAAACTTTCATTTTTCATATCCAAGATTTTTAATTTACTTGGTAGAGGCTATTGTTGACGTATCACGTCGACTTCATCAGTACCGATGACGCTGAATGACGTCATCGTACACGTGAGGCAGTTTGTAACGGCATATCAAGGAAGCCATCTGGATCAGGAAAACCCAAACACCCATCAACAGAGACGAGGGCAATTACGAACTGCCTCACGTGTACGATGACGTCATTCAGCGTCATCGGTACTGATGAAGTCGACGTGATACGTCAACGAAAGCCTCTACCAGGTAAACTAAACATCTTGAATATGGTATTGAAGATGGTTTTGAAAAAGATCTAGTCACAGGAGCTGTCTTCGTAGACCCATCGGTAGCGTACGACACCGTACATCACCGGCGTCTCCTTGTCAAAGTGTTAGAGATGACTTCACCTGACTGACCTAATACGCAATATGCTTGAAAACCGGCGATTGTTCGTGGTATTAGATGGAAAGAAGAGCAGATGGCGAAGACAAAGAAACGGTCTTCTCCAGGGAAGTGTACTGGCACCAATACTGTTCAACATATAGAGATGCAAAACGTCAACTAAATATTACTTGGAATGACATCAAACTTGCGAATATAGCAACACCAGTGTATCTTGGCATCCTCTTAGACAGAACATTATCATACAAAACGCACATCTGTAAAACGAAACAGAAGGTATACGCACGGAAAAACATCATCCGCAAACTTGCAAACTCGAAATGGGGAAGCAGAGCACCAACTCTAAGATTCACAGCTAATAGCTCTCTGCAATTCCACCGCTGAGTACGCATGTGCTGTGTGGGCGTGATCAACACACACAAACAAGCTCAACCCGGCCCTACACGACTGCTGCCGAATCATAAAGGTTGCCTGAAACCAATCAACACTGAGAGCATACACCTGCTGGCTGCCATAGCCCCACCGGACACCAGGCGGATTGTTGCTAGCAACACAGACAAAATAAGAGTAGAAACTGAGATAAAACATCAACTATACAACCGCGTGCCTGCTACGCGCCGATTGAAGTCACGGAAAGGCTTCATGAACAACACGACACCGCTCGACTCATCGCCCAGCAGACTAGACATGTGGGAAACGCGACTGCAAGAAACTCCAGCAGTCGTCAAAATGGGAATACGACCAGCTGAATCCCTACCAGCAGGGTCTGACCAACCATGGCTCTGATGGCGATAACTCAACCGCCTGCGCACCGGAGTCGGTCGCGCAAAAACAACCATGAAGAAGTGGGGCTACATTGATGAGGATAGACGCAGTCAACAGTGACTGCGGCGAAGAACAGACAATGCCCCACCTACTCTGCTGCCGAATGCTGGACGAGCCGTCTACACATGAAGACCTGGCCGTCTTCACGGACCGGGCTAAGACATGTGCCAAGAGATGGCAACACATCGTGTGAAGGATACGACAAGAAGAAGTTCTTATTTAACGCGTTAAGTGTAACGCGTTTATGTCCCTATCGGCCTGCCATAGTATGCCGTCCGCCGCTTACCGTCATTCACGCTGCCTTCGCGGCGCACGCCGGCCACTCACGCGCCGCGCGCGCTCATTATCGTCACACTTGCCGTTACCTTGGCGACGGCGTGCGTGCGGTGCGAAAAGCAACAAGTGGTCCGTCAAGCCGACGGACAGAATTGACAGAAAAACCGATCGGTAGGCTCTCGCGCGTGATCGCGGCCAGTCGATCGCCGCATCACGTCAGAGTGTTTCTTTGGTTTCGGATTTGTCGATTTCATCAAGGTCTCACTCATAGTTGACCATTTTATAGATTCCAGATTCTCATTATAAACAACTGCATAAACTGGGGCAACGTGGAGTGAAAGACATTCGAAACGTCAGCAAGTGGATCCAAAACCGGGTTCTCTCGTTTCAGAATCCGATGTTCTTAAACTACGCCACCGCGCCTCACAATGCGCTTCGAAAGAAACGCAGATCTTCATTCCGGAGAAATTTGATGTTTCTGTGTGATGTTCCATCCCATCACTGTTTCCTTGGAGACCACGTGACGGCTTCTTGTGTGATTAAACCCAAGGACCAGCGATCTAGTAGGAGATGGTCACACGTTGGCCTCATAAGTCCATTGTTGGAGCGGGGCGCAGCTGTTGTGTTAACAAAGTCTATTAATCTCAATCTACGGCGGCAAATAATCATTTACTATGCGCTGAACATTCCCACGGCGTTCGATCCGATCGATTGTCGACGTCTCCCATGGGTTGGTGGTAACACTGCACCGCTCACCACGGTTTCCTGCCGTTATTTTGTGCAGAAAGTGGACGTAGACCAGCGATTTTTAACCCCTGGGTCGCGACCCAAAATTTGGTCGCCAAGCCATTTTGATCGCCAAATACTACTACTACTAATAATAATACTAATACTAATAAGCATTTATTTCAGATATCAAGGTACATAACAATATACATTAAGAATATAGTAAAGTAAAACATGTGCAAAGTAATAATAAGGATACCCAATAATGAATTAAGCACAGTTATAAAATATTAAATAATGCACCTATCCATGTTATGTGTAATGCAGAAGTGGTATATACATCACTGTTAAGAGTACACTGTACAATTAAAATAGTAGAATAGATAACCTGCTCATTAAACTGTAAACGCATTTTCTAATAAGTGTGTTACAACTGTCAACAACCGCAATGTCAAACATCAGGCTTGCACTGCACCTCATTGGCAGGTCATATAAGATCCTGTATGCATTATTATAAGACACAATAAAACGCGGAAATGACAACTTTCTATATTTAACCCATAATGAACACAAACATACATTACTACAATAGCAAGAGAACAACATATTTGTCAGTTGCTTAGAACATAAATAAAAATGTCTAAACAAAATATTGCACCTGCTATACAGACTCCTTTGTTTAGCTTTTATATCAGCTTCATCACACAAAGTATCAGTTATGATATGACCAAGATACTTATACGACTTGGTCACATTTAATGGAGTTTCACCTAACATTATATTTGCTACTTGACCTATGTTCATAGTATCAAAAACATTACTTGAGATTTTTGACTAGTATACATAATGCGATTATTGCATCCATAAGAATAGCTTACATTAAGAAGCTTTTGTAAGCCCTTAGCTGAGGCAGCAAGCAACACAATATCATCCGCATACAACAGGTGACGGTGTCACCACTACAACAACCCACCGGTAGTTTCAAAAGTGACACACTGAGATCGTTTATATAATTAAATTATATTTATTATAATTAAATTATAATTAAATGCTAACGGTGATATTGTACCACCCTGTGTTACACCATTATTGACAGAAAAGGAGTTAGATAATACTGATCCTTATCTTACACACGTTGACTGATTGCAATACCACTGACACATTACTGTTACCATCCGTTCAGGATCACCAAGAGGCGTTTAAAGGGGCACTGTATAGATTGCGCTATTCCACGGCAGAAGAATTTTGTCGGCCGACGCTTGGCGTCTGCGGCTATTTATAGTGATTGTGTTGTTGATAAGGATTTATTTATTTATTGTTGTTAGTTTGCAACAGTATATGTCATAAATAAATCCTTATCAACAACACAATCACTAGATTCAGCGCACGCTTGTCTTGTGTTCCCGAGAACTAACGATGGCAAACAAATCGCCTGCACCAGACTGTTCTATAAATAGCCGGAGACGCCAAGCGTCGGCCAACAAAATACTTCTGCTGTGGAATAGCGCAATCTATAGGGGTAAAACCACATTAAGGATTCGTCCGCCGAAAGAGTGCCCTTTACAGTACCGTTTTGGTGTGATGTGTGAATTTTTTTCGAGCACTTTGACGTGGCACATGTTAGTCCAGTGAATACTGGATGTACTACTGCATTATATTGTTCACGAGGTAGCAATACATATACGCTAGTCGCTCGCGTATTCGCACAGTGGCTATTTTGCAGCACGCACCAATATTTCAAAATCCGTCACCAGATTTGGGCAAAATTGAGGGGTGTCAGGTTTGGGTGGATTTTTCTGAAAAATGAGGTATGAGAATTTCACGAGTTTTCTACAGCACTTGTGTCAATGGAGGTTAAATATGCTGTGAAATGTTCAAGAAAATTGTAAGAATAATTTTGCAGGAAATGAAGGAAACGTTATAATGGCCGCCTATGTAAAATTTTAATGTGGTCTTACCCCTATACAGGGCCCCTGTAAGTAGTTTTGAGAATAGCTTGATGTGGTTCACCCTGTCAAAGGCCTTGGAAGCATCCAGAAAGGCTACATACATGCAAGAACCATGCGTTATAATGCGTTATATAGTACCTTATGAGCTCTTTTAAAAAACACACATTTCTGTACCATGTTTTGGTTTAATCCAAATTGATTGCATGTAGTTTGCAACAAATTCTTCGTACGACTTGTTATATATGTTGTATTCGTGTATTAGTTTGACATGCCTTATTTTGCTCATTCTATTTAAGTTATTTCGGGCCAATCCTTAATTTACATGTGCTCGTAGTTGTAGTAATACTTCCGCTCTAGTAAAACATGTGCTTGCCAAAATTGAGAACGTCGTTAAATGTCATTATATTGCCTACGGCTGACCTCAGAACACGACATACTATACAGTATTTTTTTTTAAACTTTTGTGAATACATTTAATAAACATAGGCCTATAGGCCAATATTTATTTTTATCATTGATGCATTTATTCTTATCCTTTATGATAGGAACAACGACAGATTTTATCATAGATTTAGGTACATAACCATGGATTAGGATTGCATATATTAGTATGGACAGTAATAATGGTGGCTGCCGACTAGCAAAGTTCATGTGTTCATTACTAATACCATCTGGTCCAGGGTCATAGTTGTATCAAAAACAGAGTGATCCCTGCACAAATCGGCATGTATTTCTTTACAACTACTACCTTCCACAATGTTAAAAATGTGCCTGTAGTGCTCTCACCACATCACAGTGATATTTTCGTGACATTGGGCATTGCCCGTAGTATTCAGCAACTTAATTGTACTTTTCAGAGAGGTTTTTATTTCTCTCCAGAGAAAGCTCTATCATTTTTTTCACACATTTTTCTGGAATTTTAGTGGTTTTCTTTCTTTTGCACGTCCTCCGAGCAAGTTTAAACTTAGCCCTAGACTGCTTCATTAGATCGAATATAACACCTTGTTTGGGCTTCCGTGACTGCTTCCATAGAAGATAAGCATCTCTTGCAGCCTCATGCAAATCCTTTACCTGGTCGTTCCAACCAGGTATAACAAATGTTCCATATTTGTGTTTGTCTTTCACCAGATTCTCACTGGAATCAACTAACACCTTTATAATATCCTCATAAAATACATCAATGACATTCCCATGACTACATTGCAGGCAATTAGGATTTTCACACTTAACACCATTAGGTATAATAACATCATTGAAATCATCATTAGTACTTCTTTCATAATGTTTAATTTTACTAGGGGAAAGGTTATCCCAATGTACAGGCTACTTTAGATCATTCGATTATTGATTTCTACTCTCAGGTAGGGTATTAAGGTTGACTCTGCCATAATGATGATCCGAAAAGATGCAATCATACACAACTTCTATATCTGTTGTACACTATTTAGCACCAGACAAGCATACCATATAATTTAGTCATGATGTGGTACACCATACGCGCAGTATACACCCCTTTATCTACAATATCAAGATTATTATCATTGCACAAATTCTGCAAAATATCACCAAACATAGATTGTTTAGAAAGATTGGCATTGAAATCACCTATAACGGTAATGCAAGTACTGTTGATATTTTCAACAACAACATTAAGTTTTGCAAGACAGTCGTTATAATCATTCAGGTTGTCATCGCATACGTACGGTAAATATATATTTAGCAGAAAATATTCTTTCTTACCATCACAAGAGTCTCCTGTCACCAATGACGGTCCTTTAATGTCCCGCTTGCCCGTACAAAATGCATGCGAGACAGGCGATGTGTAGCAAATGTATGCTTTTGAAACGCCGTAGGACAAAATGTCACACGACATTTCAAATTCACTCGATTAAAAAAATATGCTTCTGGTATGGACTAGTCTAATCCTTTTTGGTGTGTTATAAATGTTCTCATTTATGATTTGTTATACCTATTTATGTCTTGTTGATCGTTTGTGTGTGTGTGTGTGGTGCGTGTGTATGTAGGTGTGTGTGTATGTGTGTGTGTGGTGTGGGTGGGTGTGGGTGTGTAAGTGTGTGTGGGGGTGTGTGTGGTGTGTGTATGTAGGTACGTGTGTAGATGTGTGTGTATGTAGGTGTGTGTGTGTGTGTGTGTGTGTGTGTGTGTGTGTGTGTGGTGTGTGGTGTGTGTGTGTGGGGTGTGTGTGGGGTGTGTGTGTGTAACTCCTGGCATATCTCACAGTTGTGGTACAAGATCTAAATCATCCAATAATATCTTCCAAACTCATAGTCACCAAAAGTGTCTAAAATATACTGGCACATCATTGTGGACACAACCTACCATCTACAGTAAAAAATATAAACAGTTGCCAGTTTCAAAAAACAATGTGTTCTGTACATCATCGGTAAACAATAAGTATCAGGTATTAATGCATATCTTTCATATTATAAATATATTCGTTTTAAATTATGTATCATATCACATTCTAATAACTTGGTTAAGTGTTGTGGCATCATCACTTTGGGGTTTAAGTACCACCCAAAATCATATATCTATTATAACTAATATAACATCTTAACATCAACAAAATGCTCCGCCTGGGTGACGATATTACAACTCCACCATTATACTTCAGTATTATATTCCCACCCAGTGTACCTGCTCACTCACTTTTATATACATAATGTATTATGTTGTTTACCTATGTTGGTGTCGGGCTTTGGGCAAGTTCGTTTACTCTACATTGCTTCAGTTCACTCAGCTGTATGAATGAATACCTGCTATAGACAGTAGTGAATATGTGTGCACGAATAGTCTTCGCGCATTAATTGCAGCATGACTGAATTCTTTCCAGAGAAGTCGAGGTGGTGTTCGATTGAACAGGTCTGCCAGGGAGTAAAGCGTAAAGCGCTTTGAGCAGTCCTGATTTAACAAGATTTAATAACATTTCCACCCAGATAATTAACTCTAGACGGTAGGTGGACTAGGAAGCCCTTTGACTTATCGAGAGTCCAACCCTTTCATTTACATATATCCCGTCCTTCTGAGGTATGATTTTATATTTAAACATATTCACACTACTAACACCCACACAATCAGCAGATAATCTGTTCCATTCAGTTATAGTCCTTTGTGAAAATGAGAACTTTCTTATATCTAATCTACACTGCTCCTTTACTTATGTGACGCCATGTCTTCTAGTCTTTCTATCTTTCTTAACTGAAAAAAAAAAATTATATCAACATTTTCATAACCAATCAATATGTTAAGCACTTCTACCTGATCTCCTCTCAATCTCCAGGTCTCTAGTGTTGTTAAACCACATTCGTTTAGGTGTATTTCATAACTAAGATCCCTAAGTTTTGGTATAATTTTAGTCGCTCTCCGCCTCCACGCTTGTATACAATATTATAAATGAGGCCTAACTATTGTTTTGTACAGCAGTATTATTAGTTCTTTTTCCTTGTACGCTGTATTTCGCCTAATTAATCCAAGGATTTGATTTCCCTTTGAAGCTGCAATTCCGCACTGCTCTGAAACCTTCATATCATAATGGTTAACCCTAAGTCTTTTTCTTTTACATTAGTACTTAGTACAGTACCCCCATTGTATATTCAACATATTCGTTCCCATGTACTGTGTGGAGGCATTTATACTTCCAAAATTGAACAACATTTGCCACTTTTCAGACCATTTGATCAACCTGTCAAGATCATCTTGTAAATGCTGTCTATATCCATCACTTTTAATCCTTCTAAACTTCTATTCTTTTATACCATGCAAATTTCAACACCTTGCTTGTTATATCATCGTCCAAATCGTTGATATATAATTATTAAGAATAATATAGCTCCCAGTACTGATTCCTGTGGTACCCCACTCAAAATTGTTTTCCAGTTTGAAGCCTCCTCATCCACAACTACCCGTTGTCTTCTGTCAATCAGCCATTTTTCTACCTGGTTAATTATTCCATTTCCTATGCCATGGACCTTTAATTTAACAGTAGTCTTTGAAGTAGCACTTTGTCGAAAACGTTTTGAAAATCTAAGTAGATGGTATCTACTGGTGATCCCTCGTCTACCCACTTAGTGATATCTTCAAAAAACATATAATATTTGTTAAGCATCACCTCTACTTTAGAACCCCATGTTGAGATGAGTTTATTAAATTATGTTTAACAAGAAAATCCACCATGTGATCTTTTATTAGTCTTTCTAATAATTTGCAAATCACCGATGTTAAACTCACTGGTCTATAGTTCTCTGACTTGTTTCTCAAACCATTTTTAAATAACGGTATAATGTTTGCTTCCTTCCATTCTAAAGGAACCACTCCCTCTTCTAATGACAAATTGAAAACAGTTGCAAGCGGTATGCTAATTTGTTCTACAATTTCCAATAGTAGTTTGGGCGGAATCCTATCCACTCCAGGTGATTTATTATCCTTCATAGCCCTAATATTCTTAGCTACCATTTCCGGGGTTACCATTAACTGTCTTAAATAGTCTGATTCTGCCCCCTTGAAATTAGCCTGTGGTACAGGCAGTGAACTAATATATTCTCTGGTAAACACAGAACTAAAATACACATTCAGGTCTTCTGCCGTTAAGAATCCCTCAGATGTTATATTTCCAGCACTATCTTCTAGAGGACCGACCTTATCCTGAACGTTCTGTTTGCTTCGAAAATACTCATAAAAACTCTTGCTGTCATGTTTGATAGTACAAGCTAATTTTTGTCCATTGCTTCTCTTTGAATTTATCATTTCAGCTGTAACTTGGTTTAGTGCTTCTTTATAAATGTTATAGTCTTCATCATTTCCAGTACGTCTATATGACTTCCACATCATGTTTTTGTACTTAATTTTTCTAATGGCTTCTTTTAATAAGTGTTTCTTTTTGGACCGTTTCCCTTGTTTTTTTAAGGAAACACATTTATTGACGATGCACTCAATTTCACTCTTTAAAATATTCCAGCATTCTGTTGCTGTCTTATTCTTCAGTGTGTTATTCCAGTCTATCTTTGCTAAATATTTCCTCATCTCTTTATATCTTACTTTGTGAACATTTCTCCTGTACTGCTTTTTTCTATTCCTTTCTGATTTTACTTTGATGGTAAAATGTATCCGGTTGTGATTAATACTCCTCAGTAGCTGACATTTCTTGACATTGGCAACTAAATCATTCTGTGAGGACAAAACTATGTCTAACACATTCTCACCCCTGGTTGGTTCTAGCACATGTTGAGAAAGGAAACTATCTTGTACTAAAACTAAAACTTGTGGTCCTCACTACCCATACTCTGTAGAGATTTCCATTGTATCTGAGCATGGTTAAAATCCCCCATAATGACACAGTCCCGTTTGCTCACTTCCCTTATAGCGTTTTGTACTTTTTTCATTCTCTTCTACTCTAATGTTTGGACTTCGATAAACTAACCCAGCCATTAACGTTGAGTTACACCAAACAGCTTCTTCGCAATCTGCTTATCTTTCTAATTTTATTTCATAAGCCTGGATAGATTCTTTAATATATAAAATAAATCCACCTCCCCTTCTGCCTATTCTATCTTTCGTAAACATTACATATCCTGTCAGTCCCAATTCGGCATCTGATATATCGGTGATGGCCCATGATTCGGTTATACCTATTATGTGAGGGTCAGTATCTTCTACCATAATGTTTAGTTCATTTCTTTTGTTTACAATACTCCTTGCATTTAAACAAATACATTTATATCCAGCTTCAGAACAGGGCTCTTTGCTGATTTATTTGTGCTGTCTTTATCTGTGCCTCCAGTTTTAGGCTTCTCTGTGAGTCCCTCCTGCGAATCTAGTTTAGATGCAACCTGTCCCACTGTCAACAGATCGCAGCAGGTTCTCTGAGAATACTGCTGCCCCTTTTCCACTTAGATGGAGACCATCTCTCAAGTAAATATCTTCCCTCCCAACAAAGTACCCCCATAAATCTATGAATCCCACCCCCTCTTCTTCACACGTCTGCTCAACTAGTGCGTTGATCGCCATCCGCTTGCAGTTTCTGTATGTTGTCCCCATTCCTCCCATTACTGGCAAAATTCCTGAGAGAATAATATGTTCAACTCTTGTCTTCTTTAGCTTCCTCAATAACTGTCTGTACTTATGTACTATTCCAGTTGTTCCCTCCCTGTCTGCATTATTTGTCCCTACGTGTACTAATATAGACCCTCCCTTGCCATGCCCCAATACTTTCTCTACCCTTCCAGTCAATGCTCTACCCTAGCCCCCGGTAGACACACAACGACGTCATCCCCCTCGCTTATTGTCTTATCTGTCTTTCTCAGAATAGAGTCACCCATGAACACCCTCCCTTTTCTCATTGCCCCCTCAATCACTGCCTTAGAGTAGCTCCTTCTTCGGTTCAGGTTATTGTCTTTTCTCTCCTGTCACATTCTCTTCCGTTCCATTCTTTCCTGTCGCTTTTTCTCTTGTCCCCTTTCCTCATGTCATCTTTTTTAGCACATTTACTTTCACTTCCTTTCTTCGGACGGACGTGCAAATTTAAGCGATGTTTCTCAGTGAATGTGTGTTAGTAAGATTTCGATTTAGTGTGAATCGAATACAGCTCCGAGTTTTGCCCAGTGGGTGCATGGCGCATTTTCTGCTGATATATCTCACAGTTATGGTACAAAATCCAAATCATCCAATAATATAGTCACCAGAAGTCTCTAAAATATACAGACACATCATTGTTGAACAACCTACCATCTAAAGTAAAAATAAAAAAAACTGTTACCAATTTGAAAAAAAATAATGTGTTCTGTATACCATCGGTAAACAATAAGTATTAGGTATTAATGCCTATCTTTCATATTGTAAATATGTTCGTTTTAAATTGTGTATCATATCACATTCTCATAACTTGGTTAAGTGTTGTGGCATTATCACTTTGGGGTCTAATTATCACCCAAAATCATATTTCTATATAACTAATACAACATATTAACATAAAAAATGCTGATAATAATAAGGATGTAGACAATCGGTCATACTATATAATGTACCTGAACATGCAAATTTAAGCGATGTTTGTCAGTGAATGTGTGTTAGTAAGATTTCGATTAGGAGTGAATCGAATACAGCTCCGAGTTTTGCCCAGTGGGTGCATGGCGCATTTTCTGCTGCATCAAACAAAATATGACTTGCCTATACCAGATGCATGCGAAATGAACAATTTACTCAAAAGGTCTCGTGAATTTGAAATGTCGTGTGTGTGGTGTGTATGTGTGTATGTGTGTGTGTCGTGTGTATGTATGTATGTGTGTGTGTGTGTGGTGTGGTGTGTGTGGTGTGGTGTGTGTGTGTGTGTGTGTGTGTGTGTGTGTGTATGTGTGTGTGTGTGTCTCTCTCTCTCTCTTTGCCTGGGTGTATCAGTGCCTGCGTGTGCGTGTGCGTGTGCGCGTATGTTTAATCGATTGGCCTTTACACTACAACAACAATTCTGTGTGGATTTTTCAACATGAGAAAAACGAAACTGTTTACAACAATGTGTTCATTGTGTTTGTTTTTGGAAAGGAATCTGTTGAAGTAAAATGTCTGGCGTTGAAAAAAAACATGTTTGCGTCTTGCAGAACTCTCGAACTGCATCAGAAGATCAGACCAGACAT
Source organism: Paraescarpia echinospica (assembly GCA_020002185.1). Taxonomy (NCBI): domain Eukaryota; kingdom Metazoa; phylum Annelida; class Polychaeta; order Sabellida; family Siboglinidae; genus Paraescarpia; species Paraescarpia echinospica. The sequence continues at coordinate 50,446,953 of CM034542.1, forward strand.
TGCCATCAATCTTTTCCGCAAAAACGGAAGTATAGACCCCATGTATGGCAGATTGCATCAGCTCGAAAACGGCGCCGACCACGTGCGTTCGCCGCATATTATATAGTGCACATCTAAATAGTAAGATAACCATTTCCAAATGACATGACATATGGTGAGCTGAACCTATAAATTGCGGATAGTTAAATGCCAATGGTAGGCTCTGTCCTGAATTAAACCTATCAGATGAAATTTCTTATCGAGTTTGATTCTTACGTGGATATCTTCCGCGGCAGACAGCCTAAGGAATTTTATTAAATAGACTCTTTGGCCACGTGTTACGTCGCCACCGAACGACCTTGCCCAACTTGCCACTGTATACCTGTCAACTCCTCCGGGAAATCAGGGAGTCTCCGGATTTTGGGTGTATCTCCCAGTATCCCGGAATACAGGCAAATTCCCGGATTTCCGGCGAACAATCTCCAACAGCATCAATCGCATATTCCGGTGTCCGCGCGACACGGGAAGCGTGCTGAACCGCTCATGAATCCCTCGGATTTAAAAAAAGTTGGCAGGTATAACACTGCCGTTCCGCTCTCTAATACTGCAATGGTTGGTTGATGGATGACTAAAATACTGCCTCGTTCAAAGCTGCAATACGATAGTGTATGAGTGGGTGTAACAAAAGGTATGGCCCTACATGAGTGGAACCTAAATCGTAAATGCCGTGCCGCTGCACACCTATTCATTGTGGCATGCGGCATTTGGGGTAAGACCACATTTAAATTTTAGATAGGCGGCCATTATAACGTTTCCTTCATTTCCTGCAAAATTTATCTTAGGATTTTCTTGAACATTTCACAGCATATTTAACCTCCATTGACACAAGTTCTGTGGAAAACTCGTGAAATTCTCTTACCTCATTTTTCAGAAAAATCCACCCAAACCTCACACCCCTCAATTTCGCCCCAATCTGGTGACGGATTTTGAAATAGTGGTGCGTGCTGCAAAATAGCCACTGTGCGAATACGCGAGCGACTAGCGTATATTTATTGCTACCTCGTGAAAGATCTAATGCAGTAGTACATTCAGTATTCACTGGACAAACATGTGCCATGTCAAAGTGCTCGAAAAAATACCACACATCACTCCAAAACGGTATTGTCAAGGGCACTCTTTCGGTCGGTAATGGCGGACGAATCCTTAATGTGGTCTTACCCCATTTGCTTAGAGGCATGCGGCAGACATATTGCAACTCACTTCCGCTGGACCTGACATCGGAAGCCAAGTCTCTTAATCTTGAGAAATAGACATTAGCTCTATAACGGAAGGAAACTTTAATGTGCGTGCGCAGGGTAGACAGGAAGCAGCGCGTATAATTCCTTCCTTCGAGTATGCCTCCACACTTTTAATCTACGTCTACGTGCATATTTAAAAATAAACATACAAGGAATTTATTTGTTACGGTTATCATGACAATTGTTTCGTTTGCAGTGTTTCTTTATACAAGCTATCAATAAATCGTGTTTACGTGATCGGTAAACAAAGACGATTTTGAAGTTGAACTTCAAAACAAGTTTCAACTTGGTTTGCTGTCAAAACACAGACACTAATATTTTGTTTTGTTTTCCTTAATTTTACATTCACACCCGTGGGCGGTATATTCTTTGTGAACGACACGGATCGGGCCAATCAAAGATAGCACTGTCAATTGTATTAGTGTTTGATTTACAACATCACAGTACAGTGTACACAGACTTGTGTGTCATAAAATAGGGGCAGAGAAATAGGAGCAGTAATGTACAAAAACATACAACAGTGCAATCCAACAATTTCCATAGCGGACCAATAAAACAGAATATAATAATACATAAATAGTTAAATAAATACAAGAGTCAATGCATCAGAACGTGTAAAACAAATGTACTGAATTATTGAAAACATACTTTAAAGTAAGAGCTAGATAGATAGTTTACTGTTCCATTTGTACTATATATAGTGTCGTAAGTATATGCATCACAAAATTCCATGACAATGCGGTATTGTGTTGTTTTTTCAAACCAGAAACGTGCATGTACACATACTTTTAACATACCAACCAATTTAGTTAACTAGCAACATGAGCTGCCAATGAAGCATAACGTTTTACAGAAGCATTCAAACAGAACAAAAACATGACACAATATCAAGGAGACACCGAAGTGGACGATGCACGAACTTAAGAAACACAACTATACATATTATAGATAATTTGATTTCTTAAAATCACTTAAACTTATACGGCGCCTACAATCATATTTAAAGAGATACCGAATTATCTTATTAATATTTTGAGCTGTCTACAGTTTAATTTTGACCGCTGCGTGTAATCCCTATACCATGCATTGCAGACATAATCAAAACGTGGCTGCAATAATGCTGGACACAATATTCTTCTCTTCTTTCCTCAAAACCATGAAAGTTGTGTTGTTATTTGTTTGTTTTCCTGTTACTTTAGATCCACACCAAGGGTAAGACTAAGTGGATTGTGGTGATTAGCTGGGATTGGAGGTGATTAGCTGGGAAGCACTGGTGCTGCCCATCAACTCATCTGCTTATATTGCACAACATTTGCACATGGACCACTTTTTATGATGCAAGGCTTCCTGTTCAAATTGATCATCCTTGACCTATCACTTTTTATGGGTGTTGCTGTTACATACTTACATTTAGCAGAATATACTTAATTCAAACAACCATGACAGTGACCATTTGCAACTGATTGGTTGATACATGTGCATTATTATAGTAATAGTACTGCTGTGCTATAAACACTAGTTACAGAAATATATAATGACCATGTATATGTTTTGTGTATACATGGGTGATCTCAGTAAAAAAAATTAACAATGTAAATGTTGGATGCATAATAGGTGCAGCTTTAATTCATCATTTAATGTATGCTAGCAAATGATTTAGTGTTCTTGGCTCCCTCATCTATGGCCTCATCTATGCTGCTGTCGGTATGTTCAGATTATGGTATATAACACGATATCAAATACAACAGTACCAAAAGTAATGTTATGAAATTTTCTGTAAAAAGGTTCAAGGATATACACATCCCAAACTTTGTGCTAAATGAGGAAACATTGCCCACAGTAAATACATATAAATGTTATCACTGAATATCTCAGTGATGATGATGATATGGCTAGGCAATATAAGATAATTTATGCTCAGGTTAATGCCTTGATTCGAAAATTATATATGTGTACTGAAAATATGAAATGTATATACAAGGAATTAAACCAGTACTTCCAGATTCTGGACTGTTAACGATGCTACTTTTAACGATGCTACAGTTTAATGCATTGTTTGAGAACTGTAATCGGCATATAAATCTATATATCAAATGTCTAATAACCGCAGCACAGTTAGGCAAATTATTGTACACAAACATTTCCGTGTACAAGTGATGAATCGAGTTGGAACTAAAGGAGTTGTGTATTCTAATCACTTTGCTCTGGCAATATATTCATTAGACTTTGATATTGTAACCTATGCAGACACATTCGGGTGGGGAATACCAGGTACAGTTAAGACCATATTTAGAAATGTCTCGCAAACATTAATTGTGAAATTCTCCACACATCACAATGGCGTACATTATCATTTATATCGTATTACTCACAAATCACATCGGCCAGAATCCATGTTCAGTCACAGTGTGGGAGTTCAGAATTTTCACCCCCACATGATGTGGGCTGGAAATTAAAATTTATTAAAAACTTTATGACTTAGATAATTGGGACATTTATGAGCATGACAAAAGTCACTATTTCAACCATCAGAACCTACTCAGATAGGTAGTCATATGTCCCAGAGTATGAAAGACAAAACTGATTGGGCTAGAATGACTGGAAAAACAGCACCTACTCTTAGATTTATATTGCAGAAAATCCTACTAGCATACTTACACATGGCGATACTGCCATATCCAGCAAATCTATCAATTTACGTCAAATTTCAAATAGGTGTTATTTGATTGACCATCATTATTTAGGAAAGGGTCTGTTCAGTTTTAAGGACAAAGTTACAAATTCAGATTGGAGGAATGCAGAGATAATTTTGGAGACAACATATGAATGTGTTCTGATGTTTCAGAGAGGTGATGCTCAAGCAAACATAAATTATCATATTGTTCTTGAAAGTTATGAAAATCTCAGTTGTTTGGAAGAGTTTGGTATAATTTGTGGATATGACATATAACATGATCTAAATACAGCACATTTCAAAACCAGTATTTTAAGTTACTGTGACTCGGCAAATAGGGGCAGGATTGGTATGGGAGCTATTAGAAACTGTGAAATTTCAGAAGTACATAGAATGCAGTTAGAAATTACTATGGCCAACATGCCTTGTCTTGAGAGAAACTGCGTGCATGAACAACATTTGTGATGACAACAATCGTTTTTTTCATCTTAGGCCATGTACTTTGCGAAATGGATCCACATTCCAACCAGTTGTGCAACATGACAAGGCAAGGGACATCAAAATAGCATGTGGTGACTTATCATTGAATTCAGATCTGTGTAATTTTCATGCTATAAAGGCATTAAAAGAAAAGATTATGAGTTATCCCGATTTAAAAATTAACCCAATTTAAACTGCTTTGAAAGGTGTTATGCGTAGTTGGCATGAAAGTGTCTGCACCAATGAACTAATTTATCTAAATTTCAAAACCAGGTGAACACTTCCAAGCGAAAATTATTGAAATGTATTATGAAAGGCCTAGATCTGGTCCAGACTTGAAAAGTTAGTCTTATTAAAAATTGGGAACAACATGGCTGGGCATGTGTTACTTCAGAAGACCAAAAGCATTGTGATTTCTATGCAGGTACAATTAGGTGGTGATGATGGTTAGAGTGAAGGGACTAGGCAGTGACGGTGTTACTTTGTTATGTCACAAATGTGATTTCTATGCAGGTAAAAAAAATTGAAATTTTCTTATAAAATAGCTCCGTATAAGTGAGCAAATTCCTTCAGTGTTATTTAATTTCTAACTAGTGTCTACAAAGTATACCTATATTTCATATTTTAAGAGTATCTGCCTCAAAAGTGTGACAGAATGTGGCACTATATACAATCTCGACATACACAATATTGCATATTCATAACACATATGGTGGCAGATTACTGTTACCTTCTCGCTGGTTTCTACCGTGGATCGCAAAAGTTATTTATATTGCTTTTGTGTGAACTAAAACAGTAACACAACTCTCTGGCTCTGCTGTGCTGTCTGTAAATAATAAACATGTATTATGTGGATATATACGTGCTAACACATATTTTTTCTTTTTGCTTTCAGTTGCATGCTGGTGCATAGTCAGGCGGGGACATGGCATGGAGACATGCATTCATGTGTAGCTGTCGTTAATCCTTACACAGATTAATTGCCACTTCTTAGCATGTTGAATGTATTATTTGCAATGATTTAAAAAATAAATGTGTGTTTTAAACAATGTATACGTATTGGATTGTACGTGTATAATGTTTGGGTAGAATAGATGCTAAATGTGTAAATAATACATAAATGTGTTGTAATGGATTTCTCCGAGATATCTACAAATGTCAAATACAGCTGTATCAGAGAAATAGACTTTGAAGATTAAGTACTAACATCAATTAGTGTCTACACTGTGGTCTTGCACACTGACCCTCTGACAGTGTAACTAACTACCAGCCCTATCCACTAATGAATGGTCCTAGTCAAGATGACCACTAATGGGGTCAGAGCTCAATAAAACTGGCCGGTTTGCGGACTTATTGTATGCAATTAGCAGTCAGTGATTATGTGACTCTTGATTATCGTTGTTTACAATTAGTAATGCTGTAATAACATTTCATTAACTTGGCCAGTTTCAATTTATACTTGATTTGTGTTGTCTTTCTACATACATATATATCTGCATAACGGTCATTCTCGTTTATTGAGCGGGCACACTTTAGGTTCGGTACCAAAGTCGGAATTTGGGCTAGATTATCGAAGTGTACGAAGTAATTCAGCAAATGCAGGCCACCAAATATAGTGGTATATTCACTGGGTATATGAAGTATGGATGTTTGCCCCCATTATTATTAAATAACTTCGTCAATTGAAATCGATGAAAATGTGGTCGCTAACATGAAGACATTATTATCGGAAGGCAGTTCTTGAGTGTGCGCGCAACGGTAATCTCCCTTCCGGCCGACTGCCCCCCCGCAGGGCTAATGTCTATTTCCCAAGATCCAGTGTTTAGCCATCGGAAGTTTGTTCGGCGCGGAGCATTTCGGGAAATGTCGTAATTCGAACCATAAATGCGGCTAGCACTTTCAATTATTAACGAACATTCCTTGTAATATTACATTAAATTTCCGGTAACAAATCTGTAATATTTAATTTAATTTCCCATAACAGTCAATAATTAGGATAGCGTGTTGATTAGCTCATGTGAAGCGATAGGTCTACCCCACTTTTTCGCAATAATAAACATGAAAGCGATTACTTGTTCGGCGATTTGCAATGTATTTAACTTGTTCTGACCCTCACACAAACATAACAAAACACTTCTGAAACACTTAGTGAGAAAATCTACCATTTCTTTCCATCAAAGACATTCGCGGACAACCCTTCTTGCCGGTCGCTGTGCTGTCCACGTCGTTCGTTGTCTGGTAGAAACACTGATCTATATACAATCAAAAATAGATAAGCGAGCGAAAAATGAACAACTCGTAACACGTCCAATGCATGAAATTCTACGGTCGCTTGCATCCTCACGGCTCGTCCTATCCCGACGATCTTGGTATAATTTGAAAGGATGCACTTTTTGTAATTCTAGCGTCATCTAGATTTCCCGGTAATCGTTTACAGAATATCTATAAACGGACCTACAATCATGTCGTTATCGGTGTTCTATACGGTTCCGAACGACGTTGGCGGCGGGTACTCAATACTAACTTCCGATTGCGGCGCTGTTTTCTTCATTTGAATAGGTTCAGACATACGCACATCACCATTTATTGATTTCATATTATAAGCTCCACTCTTTTAAACCGCGGCGAAACTGGTGTGCATCGATCGCAGCGAAACTGATATATCTCTACGTCGGCGTGACGTCACAATAACGTACGCCAACCAACGGATCGAAATTCGTTGCGTTGATTGATTGATATACGTAATTATGTCAATTTAGCAACCGTTTGAAAGTGGGTAAAGCTAAATACCAAAGCGTTTAAATAACCAAGCATAGTCACTCGCGCAGCGCCCTCTGTTAATCATGTGTGAACGTAATGATGTTGTATACGCTACCAGTTCAAATACAAAATGGCGGATCGCTGAATGAGTCTGTTTGGTAATTTAAATGCTTTGTAAATATCATGAAAACATAGTGGTGCCTCAATCGGTAGATTGGTGAACTGTGTCGACGAATCAACATCGTTTGCAGTGTCTAAGACACCAGAACGGGCACGGTTGTAGGTCCGTTTATACTTTAATTTAGGAATTATTATAAGGAAACCATTTATATAACATAGACTAACTATTGTAAACAACGTGTATTGCATTGTGTGCTTTTGTTTGTTTATTGTCGAATAAATTGTTCCAATTTCAATATATGCCTAAATAGCAGAAAGCGTAAGCTTTCAAACGATATCAAGATTGTTGGGATTCGACGAACGTAATGGCACAAGCAATCATTCAAAAAAGCGTTTTTGGGACTTTTGAGTTGTTCATTTTTCGCTCTATTTTTGATACATTGTAGACAGAGTTAAGAGCGCATGCGTGCAGGGAAGTCGTTTTTTTAGCTTTGTTATTACGTTAAGTTTTTGCTATATTGATTTACTCTATGATTCTGCTCGAGTAAGTGTGGCTTTATTAACATCTTGTTCATTAGTTCAAATCAAATCATTGTAATAATGATAATAATAAGATAAGTTCTATTGCGCCTAAATCCTTGGAAACCAAGCTCAGAGGCACATCAAAACAATAGGATTGGTCAATCTCAAAATCCATAAGTAGTTTTCCAGTTGTCAACAGATGGGTCAAGGCGCTAGGGAGCTACGGTGGATAAGCAAGGTTGTAAAGATACGTTTTTAAATGACGACGGAATTTTTAAATATTTTCAACTGATCTAACACTAAGAGGGGGCATATTCCAACGAGTTGATGTAGCAACAGAAAAAGCCATAGTTCCAATGTTAGTGTTGAAAAAAAGTAGGTCAGAACTAGATGATCGAAGCTGCATAGGTTTTCTTACAGGAGTAAGCAATGAATGAATGCAAATAAGATGGTTGCTTATTGGACAGTGCCTGGTATGTAATGGTACAGATCTTAAAGGCCATATCCTGGGAGAAAAAAAATTGCTAAAAAGTATAAAAATATGCATGTACATATGTGTTCTGCAATATAATGACAACCCCAAAACCACACATTTGCTGAAACATTTCTAAAATTGACATTAAACGGGACCTGTCTTGGTGCAGGCTTCGAAAAGTCTGTTTTCCGGAAATGCCGCGAGGGGCAGAATCGTGACGTCAGTTGTGGAAAACATTCCCGGGATCGCAAGCGTTCTCGGCGGCTGGATTTCTTTGGTGGATGTTTGAACTAGTATACATTCGTTCACATACAGATATGGTGAACAAATGTGTTGTTGGAAACTGCAAGAATTCGAATCTGACTGGCCATTCTGTGCACAAATTTCCCAAAGAGCCAGTTACTCGGCAGAAATGGGAACGTTTTGTTCGAAACGGCAGGGCTGACTGGACGCATGCTACGGCAACTAGCATTATTTGTGGTTCGCATTTCGTTGCGCCTAACGACTTCGAAGGCTTCGTACAATGGAAGATGGGTTTCAGGCGTAAGTCAAATGTAAAGAAATCTGCCGTTCCTTTGAATAACACAACAGAGGCGAAGCCGAAGGCGAATCGGTTACCGGCGAATCTACGCAAGTGGGCCCGGTCAGTTGTCGGAGCATCTTCACTGGTTCGTGTCTATACGGTGCCACAACGTGCTGACTAACATCAGCATTGTCGATCTCGGCAATGTCATCCTCACTGTCACCGAAATATATTTGATCAAACGTTTCATGATCCGCGTCAAAATTGATATCGCTCTCTGAACTACTCGAGTAAGCCGCCATTTGTACCGAGTTGTTTACATGACACCGCGCGACTGCGGAGGGCCGCAGGCGTGAAGCCGCTGCACTAACTGACGGCGGAACCACAACTGACGTCACGTTTCAGCAACAAATGCAAACCCAGCATCGCTCGGGAGATTCCGTAAAATGGCAAATTTAAAGGCTCTTTTTATGTCGTATGCCCATATACGATATTTAAACATTTTGGCACTATCATTATTTGAAAGGGTATCAACCATTTGTTATTAAGGGACAGAGCACATTTTATTCCAGGATATGGCCTTTAAACATTATACGATATCGTACAGGAAGCCAATGCAGACTTCAATAGTGGTACAGAGCAAGAAAAACGAGGAGATCTTGTAACTACTCTTGCTAGACAATTTTGGACACGCTGAAGTTTTGTGATATCCTTGTTAGCGATATTAGAAAGGAGGGAATTGCAATAGTCAAGTCTGCTGCTAACAAGCGCTGTTGCAATAGTCTTAGCAACAGAAAATTTGACATGTTTGAGATATGTGTTGTCGGAAATTGAAGTTACTATCAAAGATCACTCCAAGCTTCCGCACCGAGTTTGCTGGCGTGATATACTGATTCGAAATATGCGTAGGAAAAAAAACATCCAGTACTACGCTGCATTGGAGTACAAATAATGATCAATTCAGTTTTATTTGCATTTAATTTCAACTTGCTGTCAGTCATCCAGTGGAATATATATTGAAGGCAATCACTAAGTTGGTTAAGGGAGCGATTTGTATCCGGGGTAGCTAATGAAATGTAGATCTGAGTATCATCAGCATAAAGATGATGATCCAAGTTATGTCTTTGTACAACAGAGCTTAGTGGCGTGGTGTAAAGAGTAAAAAGCAAAGGCCCAAGAACAGAACCCTGGGGAACACCAAATAAAGCCGTCCGTGCAGCTGAAAAGCAGTTCCCAATCTTTATAGTTTTATATCTATCAGTTACACATGAAGAAAACCAGCTTAGAGCTGTGCCAGATATGCCGCACCATTTTAATAGGCGGTCAATGCGAATGCTGTGATCAATCGTGTCAAACGCGTCAGAGAGATCTAGTAAGGTAAGTGCAGTCACTTTACCATTATTAATGTTCAAGTTAATGTCATTATGAACCTTTAAGAGGGCAGTCTCTGTTAAATGAAACTGCCTATATGCTGATTGTGATACATTAGTTAAGACATTTGTGCTAATGTGAGACCTTAGACGACTTGCTACAACCTTTTCTAGTATTTTGGAAATGAAGCTGAGATTAGAAATAGGTCTATAGCTGTTTGAGTCTTGTTTAGGCAGAAATGACTTCTTAAGAAGTGGTGTGACATGGGCGTATTTTAAATCATCAGGAAAACAGCCAGAGCAAAGTGATGCATTTATATTATTTGTTATAGGTCCAATTAGTGTATCGAGACATGCTTTTAGTAGTATTGTTGGAAATGGATCAAGTGCACAAGATTTATTTGGGGAGGACATAATTATTTTCCTAACTTCATCAACTGTAGCAGGTTCAAATGATACAAGTTGAGAATTTACTTGTGGAAAGTCCACACTGACATTATTTATATTATGACGTGGGAAAGCAGAACGAATAATACTGATTTTATTCTTAAAGTGACTAGAGAACGAATCACATAGATACTTAATTGACACATCAGGTAGCGATGGAGTAGGCCGTCTGTGTAGAATGTTATTGATGCAGGTCCATAACTGACGCGGATTATCAGACTTATTTATGACCATATTTGTAAAATAATCTGATTTAGCTTTAGCCATTTGTCTGTTACAGAGGTGACATTGAATAGTGCGATCTATCTAATGACGAGCGTGATTTGCGCCATACACGCTCTAAATAACGACGACGCCTTTTAGATAATATAATTTCGGAAGTCATCCATGGAGCCGGTGGCCTTTCTGACACCCATTTGGATTTTATAGGTGCATGTTTGTCAAGTAATGCATTGAGTACTTGACAGTACTGTTTATATAAGTCAGATAGATGTTTTTTTTTTATCTGTGATAAGGTCAGATATAAGGATATCAGCCATTAAAGCTGTAATGTCAATCCTATGAATGGCTCTGTAAGACACATTGTGTTTCGACTGTAAAGGGGTTATAGAAACGTTAATATTAGCAATGACAGTATGGTGGTCTGATAACCCATCTGAAACAGTAGGTGCTTGGATATTATTACAAGTTGAACGGGTTATCAAGAGGTCAAGCCAATGGCCATGTATATGTGTCGAAAAGGTAACATGTTGTTTCAAATCAAATGATGCCAGAATAACATCAAACGTAGTTGTAGTTGTAGTCGGTATATCCAAATGTAGATTAAAATCACCAAGAATGTAAAATTCTGAATTAATAACTGCCAGATTTTCCAACATATTCTGAAAGTCTTCAAAGAAATTGGCCGGATGTCCTAGAGGGCGACAGATACAAACAAAGTATGCGGAGAAAGAAGAATCTGAAATTTCAGCACATATGGACTCAAAACTAGAGTATTCAGGGTTAGAATGTAATTTGACTTTGAACTGCTGTGATATAAGAAAGCCAACACCACCTCCACGGCCGACTAAACGTGGTCGATGGTTAAAGGTGTAACCAGAAGGGGAAACGTCAGCAATGCTTGCATATGTATCATGTGTTCTGAGCCAGGTCTCAGTTACAGCTAGAATTTTTATTTTCTTTGAAATTAATCAATCACAAAGTGAGGCTGTCTTATCTCGTACAGATCGAACGTTTGTAGTGGCCACACGAATGTTTCGTCTAACAGATGGCCCAGGATTGAGACTTACATCTCCTGCTAGTAATACAATTATTGCTAATTTCAATGTTGGCGTAAAGCGGGGGATTGGCAGTAACTTTCTATTATAACAAACATGAAGACATGGCAGACTACGCAAATAGAATGATGAATTTTAGTGTGATTAGAAAAAAGCACATTAAAATGATTAGATGTCAATGGTTTGCATGAAACAAAATCTATATCCCTTACAGCAATAGAGCAAAGCAAGCAGAAAACACCCAATAAGAATAATGGTGACATAATTATGTTAGACTATTATCATATTGAGTAGAAATTAATAGACCAAAACCATATAATTTTATATCATATAGATAATAAATAGTAAAGAATGTTAAACCCAGAGCTAAGCCTACGGCGTAAGTAAAAAACTAAATTATATTTACAAGATCAGTAGAGTCTCAATTTTAACAATAAAGCCTACTTTATTTAATTAGAAAATGTTGAACCGGGGCCAACTCCGGTAACTAAATTGAGACTTACAGGCCTATTAAGGGAGGGAGAACTATTTATATTTATTAGAATTCACTCAGCCGTAGCCTTAGTCTTAGATAGGCAGAAACTGACTGTAGTATCAATCACTCAATGGCAATTAACTGCACCATGATTCTTTTTAAATACCATATTAAATAATCTGTATTTAATCAACAATACAATATTTTCAGTTTTCGCCTAAGATTTCTTTTTAAATCCTCGTCAGCGCGTGTTTGTTTTGTTTACATCCGGTTAACGGTATATTCAAAAGTTGTAACACTTCATTATTAATTATGTCATCTTGTCAATAACTTTAGATAATATAATGTTGTAAGTCATATACAGAAATTAACATAATGCTGATGTCTGTTTTTTGTATTATACATTGTTATTAGTTTTGTTTTGTTGCCTGGTAAACAGTCTGAAATACGATTTATCAATTTTATGTCATTATGTTATGACATTGTCAGTTGGTGTAATAACTATGTTGAATCTAATTCGTCCCCAACACAATTTGTAACAATGTAATCTACATCTTCATGTTCTGTTGGTATTAGTTATGGCTCATAATACATTAATCATTATCTGGGTTCTGCTAAGACTAAGCAATGGTATAATTTATTCACACAAAAAGGTAGAAAGAATTAATGGGTTTTCAATTCCATTACCCATGGTTATGTCTATCAAACATTTAGTGCAGCAACATAAATATGTCGGACTTTGTACAAATGATGGTTATTTAAGAAATATGCATAAATTGTATACATTACATATTGTTAAGACTACATTATTAACAATGCTATTATTATTATTGAGTGGTGATATTGAAGTTAACCCAGGTCCACGCTTGGGCTTGTGCTTATCTTTGTGGAACATGTGATTAGAATGTAGACTGGTCTGATGTTGCAATATGCTGTGATAATTGCCAGGTTTGGTTTCATAAATCATGTGCCAGTATGTCATCGGCCGAGTTTAACCAATTTTTTAAATAATACGTGGCATTGTTGTCGTTGTAATTCTGTCAATTGTTCTTCATTCCTTTATCAGGCATATAACGTTAATGTTTCAAACAGTTATGATTTATTATCAGGTATACCTGGTGATGATTAAGTTTTTCAGCACTCAGTGGAGTCTCCGACCATATTTGTTTACTTTAGACCTATTGTTCATAGTAGTCCACGCGTGTATACATCTACAGTACATAATAACCAAGTTTAAAATATCACATCTTTATCTACAACCTGTTTATCTGAGGAAAGTAGTGGTTCAGATAAATCATCAGATAATTTTAGAATAACAATTGCAAACGTTAATAGTATCAGAGGTAGAAAGGCAGAGTTGGCACATTTTTGTAATACCATGCAACCAGATATCATATTAGTTAGTGAGTCTAAATTAGATAAATCAATAAAACATTTTGAGTTCTTGCCTCCTAATTATGTAGGTCATTTGAGAAATGATCGTACGCTTAATGATGGTGGTGTCATGATAATTCATAAGAAAGATTTGGTTATAGATGAAATTGATTTAGATAAACCAGATTTACCTCATCACGATGACATTGTGTGGGCACGTTTATCTATTCATAATGAAAGTCCAGTTTATATAGCGTCGTACTATAGGCCGGCCTCTGATTACTCAGTCGAATATATTACAAGTCTTCAGTCAAGTCTAAGGCATATATATCATATTACTAGGAACAACACTCTTGCACTTATAATCGTAGGTGGTGATTTTAATGCAAGTGATATTGATTGGAATTCATGTATGGTGTCCTTACATTCAGACCAGAAAGGATTAGGTGATGCTATTCTTTCAACACTGGAGGAGCATAACTTAAATCAGTTACACAGAATTCCTACAAGACATGATGCTATTCTTGATCTTTATTGTACGAATAAACCAGGTCTAGTTAAATATATAAACACTGTACCAGGTTTATCAGATCATGATTTTATAGTAGTGGATACTATGATTAAAGCAATGTCAACAAAGACACTACCTAGGAAGTTGTATAAATGGTCTAAAGCAAATTGGGGTCAATTGAAAAAGAGATACTAAATTATTTACAGGTCATTTACTGGATGTTTCATGTAGTTCAGAAGAACAAAGTGTACAGTATCTTTATTTATTATTCACAGAACATATACATAATATGATGGATAAATATGTACCAACATACTGGTCTAAAACCAGAGTTGATTTACCTTGGTTATCAAACAGTTTGAGAAGGAAGTGTAGGAAAAAACAGTGTTTCTATAATCGGGCAAAACATTCTAAAAACCCAACACTCTAGTTAAAATACAAAGAATTGGCTAAGCAAAATAGAAAGCAGATACATAAAGCTCACTGGCAGCTCCTGAATAGTATTTTTAAGACTGCTCAGGATAACGGTAACCTAAAACCATGTTGGCGTTATATACAGTCTCAACAGCAAGATTCAGTTGGTATATCCCCTCTAAAAACTGGTGGTCAACTTTATTCTGATTCTAGCAGTAAAGCCTCCATTTTATCTAGGCAATTCAAATCGGTTTTCACTAAAGACACCGATTGTCCTAATAGAAATTTGAAATTTAATGGTCCTCATTTTCCAGATATTTATACTCTCATATTTAATGTGGTGGGTATTGAGAAGCTACTAAGGGATATAAACCCTAGTAAACCAAGTGGGCCAGATAAGATTCCAGGTAGAATATTGAAAGAACTTGCTTCTGAGTTAGCTCCTTTTTTAACATTTTTGTTCAGAAAATCGTTGCATTTTGGGGAAGTACCAGCTGAATGGTGTAAGCAATGGATCACACCAATATTTAAGAAAGGTGTAAAATGTGATCCAAGCAATTACAGATCTGTATCACTAACATGTATTGTTTCAAAAATAATGGAACATGTGATTTGTTCCCATATTCGTCAACATATACAACAATATTCTATCTCCCTTTCAGCATGGTTTTAGACAGAAATATTCTTGTGAAATTCAACTGTTACTAACAACAAATGACACTGCAAAATTACATGATCAGAATCTACAAGTGGATATTGCTATTCTCGATTTTTCTAAAGCTTTTGATGTTGTACCACACAACAAACTGTTAAATAAGTTGAATTATTTTGGTATAAATGGAAATGTTCAAAATTGGATAAAGTCATTCTTAATGGGTCGAACTCAACGTGTATTGGTAAATGGTGAATTTTCTGATGATGAAGAAGTAGCATCCGGTGTTCCTTGGGGTACAGTAATGGGACCACTATTGTTTTTATTATACTGTAATGATCTTCCAGGTGTTATTTCTCCAGGTACAAGAGTGAGACTCTTTGCTGATGATTGTTTGATTTATAGACCAGTTCAGTCTTTACAAAATCAACTAATAGTGCAACAAGATTTAGACAGCCTTGTTAAGTGGAGTGTTGATTGGGGCATGAAATTTAATATTTATAAATGCAATATGATGAGCACATCTTCTGGTCTTCATTTACATCGTTTTTATTACATGGGCGGGCAAATTTTGAGAGGTGAATGATGCAAAATATTTGGGCGTTATTTTATCAAATGATTTAACTTGGTCTAAGCAAATTGTTGAAGTGGTTAAGAAAGGTAATCAAAAACTTTGATTTTTACGTAGAAATCTTAGGGACTGTTCACAAAAATGTAAAACAATTGCATATATTTCATTAGTAAGAGCTGGAATGGAATATGCTGCAACAATATGGGATCTATTCTTAATGAAAGAAATTAACAGCCTTGAAGTAATTCAAAGACGTGCAGCAAGATGGACAAAATATTCATATGAAATAAGTGTGACAGAATTGTTAAAAGACTCGGGCAGGATTCTCGATGGGTCAAGATGGGAATATTTTATTTAATCATAAATTAAGTACACCTTGTTGTAATAAACCATTTTGTCTAAATCTGTGATTTTAAGAACTATACCAGATTGGAATAAATTATCCAGCAATATTCTTGCGGTCTGCTCCAGTGCATCATTTCGGAGTAGGGTAGAGGCGCTACCCTGAACGTATTGCCTTTTATTTATCATCCGTGTTGTCCCTTCTGGGAATTTATGGATTATTTTTCAAGATTAAGATCAGTGGGTAGAAACAGAGCTCTGATAAAAAACACAATGCGCGAACGTCACGTGATGACGTCATCACTGTTTGGGTTCGCAGGCCCTTACGCTCTTGCGCAGCAGTGATGTCGCAACAGTAAAGCACGCTTCCATTCACGCCCAACTCTAAAAGAAAGATAATCGACAGTGAATTAAATCGAAATTATCATTAGTGTTCAGCATGCAGTTGGCCATAATTATATACCGAAAGTAGGATTACAGGAATACATGTATGCACAGGAAATGCGATTTTTTTATTTTAAAGATGGCGCGATTATCTGCTGTTTTACCAAATTGTTTAGTACACGGTTATCATTAATCGTGTAACAGAACATCACTAATGTCCCTGGAACAAATAAAGACATGACACGCGTTGCAATTAATGTATGTAGAACTGAACGGCGCTTTTTTGGCAATTTTGGAAAATGACTGCTGCTGCAATATACAGGGTATTCAGTGACTGACAAATTAACTTGTGCATGCTCTATGGGCATGGCAAATGTCATGCTTGTTTGAATAGTCACAATACCCGCTGTGCTACGAAGCTGTTGGAAACGAACATCCCGTATTATTATTAAGCTCTTCCTAGCAATCACCACCGACATTTATACCAGAGGAACAAATAACAAATAGCACCCTCAACTATCCATAATGTACAACATGCCAGAACGGATAAGCTGAATAAGTCACCGAAACCTAGCAGAACACAAAACTGACTGCACATGTAACATTAAAGAAGACCAGGGAAAGAATGTAAGGCTTCCATCATTGACACGTCGCAAAGGAATTGCATTGTTTGGTGCAGTACATCTGGTAGAACCTGTGCCTAGTGTCAGAATTGCCGGAAATGGTCATATGAGTTGCAAAAAACAGGTAAATGCACGTGTTCGTTCTTTGAGAGTTGTGCGATATCCAACCCTTTGCTAATTCATCAACAGTTGCATTCGCCGTTTAATGGTGTGTTCAGATGGCCATTATGTGTTTGTAATTTATAATTTTGAGATGTCTTCTGGTGCTTCCAGGGTCAATTTTAGACTGATGTAAATACCTTTCATATGGCCTGTGGTCATTATAAAAGGCGTGTTTGAACAAACGTTTGAAAACAGGACTCTGTGAATCTTCAAATCGGTCGGACATTATCGAGTGTCCTAACGTGTGCGTTTTATGAATCAAACAGAGACATGCATATCGAAAAACTTATGTACCTGTATTAGTGCAAATATACACGCCTTGCATGTTAAGCCAGTCGTTCTACTTTCATCACTCAACAACGGGGTGTAATGAAAGGGGAAATGCTCGCACGGAGTATTTGAATTACACATAAAGTGGCGATAAGCGTGAAAGATACACAAGAACAGATTAGTGAAGACGGTGATAGGGAAACAGCTTGAGAACAAGATAGTGGTCCTGAAGCGCATATGACATAATTCGTTCACAAGTGAGTGAACTGAGCAATTAGCCACGCATACACACCTGTCTGCAATGGACGGTGGCGAATACCCGAAGATAGCTGCAATATTATAATGCCTAGGAACTTACTTTGAGAAGAATCTTAATTAAAACTAGCCACGATCAGGTGGGACTAAGGTCATCCCAGATAACATCCCTTGACCATTTTAACACGTATTCCGATACCGGAGATACAGAAGGCTACAAAGTGCTTGCTAGTGTGTGGTATTGATCCAGTACAGCAGACGTGTCGAAAACAGTCGAAGATTGACTAGATGTTCCATGGAAAGTATATACCGCAGCATGGTATCAAGAAAGGTTACCGACAAACTTGTGTTGAAGTCTGATTAATCCGGTACACAAGAAAGCATGCTAAATAACCATTCAAACTCACGAGTAATCCCCCCGATTCCACCCGATGTAGTCTTCTGGTACTCGCGGGAACAGATGACAACATTAATGTCCATTAATCAAAGCAGCGTTTTGGTTTCATGAAGAACACAGGATCGATAGATTCTATCAGCATCTTTCATCTTGTATAAAGTGTGGAGGTCTACTTGATCCCAAGACTACACCACGGCTTGAAGTCGAGAATGATAATATTGCGGCATAACATCTCATAGATTAAACATAACCGCACACAGCTATCACAGTTGCAGTGTTTTTGTCATAAAGAAGTACTTCTGGGGCCGGAATTTCAACAAAATGTACGACGGAGTACACGAAGACACTACGTGTTCAGCATCCATTTTTATAGCTTGACGGAGATTTTGCTAGGCAACAGGTCACGTGATGGATAGGGCAATTCAGCATATATTGGTGAACTATTGCGGTTTATTTTAAACCGAAAACATCAAACACCTACGCTGATTTTGCTTAAATGCTATTAGTAGAATGGCTGTCATGTAAAAACATATAATTTTAGTTTTTCAACGTTTTAAAGGTAAAGTTGCAATCGTCTTGCACGTGGCAAAAATAGACGACATAATTATAACGTTCAGTTCGACAGCGTCCTAATAATGTTGACATATTCTTCAGTTTATTAACTGTGAAGAACCTGTACATCACGCCCGCCCGCACGCATGCAGCACGCAAGGAAAACTTTGTGTATATTGCTTTACTTTTACGTGATATGATTAAGATATTTTGATTCTAACGTTTCTCTGCCTCGTTTTTACTTGGGTCCAACGCAAGATGTGGATCAATGTGATCTGTCACGCGATCTGTGTCGATGTGATTTGTGTTTATGAGATCTATCTCTTGTCTTATCGCAACGAGATATATCTTTGCTCGTTCTGTCTCTTGATCGGTCTCCCCGTGGTTCATCCCTTGACCTGTCATCTCTTGACCGTTCTCGGCGTGGTTCATCTCTTGATCGCTCTTTGTGTGATTTTTCTCTCGACGTCTCTCTATCTGACCTATGTCTTGACTCTTCCATGTCTAGCCGGGATCTCTTGGAGTGGCCCAACTGATCTGTTCTGTCTGAACGATGCTTCTTCTAGAAAAACAAAGGAACGACATACATTGACACTAGCAAGTGGTGACGAAATTATTCGAACAGGCAATACAAGAACAATTAAAGTTACATAATGCAAAGAAAAACGAACGTTTTGAACATTTATATAACAACAATGTTTTTGACAAAGATAATTTTGTTGACAACGATTACTGTTGATGGTAAACTACAAATGCTCCACAACAGAGCATTTGGCAAGAAATTTATGTCATATCCATGAATGGAAGGGTTACACACATGCAAAGGGTTTTGGTAAACCTCATTAGATGGAACATTTCACTGCAAGTAGTAACTTAATTGGACACATGTTGAAGTTACCATAGGTGATAAGGCCACTACAAATCATTTGAGGTGTAAACAATGTCTATATACATCGTTGTTATACAGTTATCTACTGATTATTTGGCATTCTACTTGTATTCTTACTAGTAATACGCTTTCCAAGCCTCGCAGATGAAAGAGTTCAACATCGGGTGTGAGGATAGATCAATTTTAGTTTAATTATTATAACATCAGTATTATTATAACATCGGTATAGTATATACTAGACAGTTATTTTGTAATAATGTATATTATTTATTATCATTACCAACTAGCACATTTGCTGCAACATTCAGATACACAATAACTAGAATAACACTGTAACAAACATATCATGCACTAAACTTTTTCATTCAAAAAAATTCCCAAAGATAAGATTACTGAAGTTCTGATAACAAATATTACAGGTATTTAACTTTTTTGTTGTTTAATTTGAATATTTTATATGTGAATGCCTGAATACAATCAGCTTAATCCACAGATAGTGCAAAGTGATGACAGCTGTTTACACACATAATGAACAACTTCAGTATTCATAAATACATGGAGGTCAATTCAGATTGTTCAGTTAATTAAAGCACATCTGGGTGAACAAAATGTTAAAATTGATACACAGTTGCGACTTTATGGCAACAAACTATCATGTTGAGTGCATCTACATCCACAAGCCAGGTTGTCTGCGTCTTCTGACCAATGATACTTAGCAAGAGTACCAAAACTTGCCTCTCTGTCCGTGCCATGTCGGGAAACTGTAGCTTCTTTATGTCTTTTCTTCTTTTCCCGTGGTCTGTCGTCATCATCATCATCATCAAACACCAGCTCATAGTTACTGATAGGTTAAGGAAAAAACTAATAATCGTGACATATCCATCAAGAATATTAATATTTGTTAATGCATGACAATAATTGTTAGTATTACGGAAATCAATGAAAGAAAGTAAAATAATGGTAAACTACTTCTTTAAATGTCATCATGCCTGCATGTGTGTGTGTGTGTGTGTGTGTGTGTGTGTGTGTGTGTGTGTGTGTGTGTGTGTGTGTGTGTGTGTGTGTGTGTGTGAATGCATGTGTGTGGATCTATATAATTATGGTTTAGATAATTGAATGTGATGTAGCTTATAGACCAATGGTTTAAATGCTCAACTGTATAAAAGGTTCTTATATAGCGCAGTATCCAGACCTCAGGACTGCTCAAAGCGCTTTCCACTTTACTGCCTGGTAGACCTATTCAATCGAACACCATCTCAACTTCTCTGGGAAGCATTCAGCCATGCTGCCATTAATGCATGAAGACTATTCGTATACAAGTATCTATCACTGTCCATAGCCAGGTACTCATTCATACAGCTGAGTGAACTGGGGCAAAGTGATGTAAACGAATTTGCCCATGGTCCTACATGGCAGCACAGAATTCGACCCCAGGTTCTCTTGACTGAGAGCCCGATGCTCTAGACACTGCGCCACCGCGTTACATTGAGATGTAGAGTATAGTCCAATGGTTTATATACGGTTTTTATATTCAACTGTGACATTGCGTAGACCTATGGTTTAGATATTCAAATGTGACCTAGCGTACAGACCAATGGTTTAGATAATCAACTATGACATATTGTAAACCAATGGTTTCTGAACCAGGCAGGATACTCCTTCCGTGTTGCCTGTTTGATCTTGTAGTTCTCCCTTGGATGGTCATCTTGCTTTGGGAAGGTCACACCCTTACCTGCAAAGGTCAACATAACATTCAATACATGGATTATAACAAAATAAAGCCACTACTGAATAGATATGTAATAGTTATACCCCATTAGAAATAATCAGCCACAATAGATTTGACTTCATTTTTAAAAGCCAACTAAAAATAGATAGTTATTTCATATATTTATGACAATCATATCATGATGTTTTACGTTGGATAGATGTATAACCAATTTGACATCAAACATGAACGGAAAACAGTACGGAACAAGTCTACATTATGGTGAAAATGTAACAGCACTTATTAAACCGTGATTTGTGTTTTTCCCCATATAAACTAATATTATGAAATTCAATACAGAGACATCTACAACAAACTATATACAATTACTGATATCTTAAGAAAGTAAAAGTAAGTTCTTATATAGCGCAGTATCCAGTCCTTAGGACTGTTCAAAGCGCTTTACACTTTAACCCTTGGCAGACCTGTTCAATCGAACGCCATATCCACCATTGTCTATAGCCAGGTACTCATTCATACAGCTGAGTGAACAGGAGCGACGTATACGGTATAGTGAACGAACTTGCCCCAGGTTTTACACCACCGCACAGGATTCGAACCCGGGTTCTCTCGGGCGAGAGTCCGATGGCAGCTGCTCTAGCCACTGTGCTCCACCTGATCTGATAATACCAAGCAACATGTATTTACTTGGACATTAAAGAAATTGCTCAAAGATCGACTGTTACCTTTTCCCTTCCACTTCACCTTTGAAACGGACTGACTGAAGTCTACGTGGATCCTCCTGTCGTCAATGAGGACATTGTCCATCTTGAAGTAGGCATTCTCACATTCTTTCTCCTGTAACAAACAATGATAACAACTAACTTCTATAGGTCAAGGTCATACATAGCGTAGTATCCTGTCATTAAGGCTGTTCGAAGCACTTTATGCTTCAGGGTCTGGCAAACCTGTTACTTTGAACACTAATTCAACTTCTCTGGCAAGAATTTAGCCAAACTGCAATTAATACACAAATGCTATTCGTACACAAATATCCACCCTTGTCTATAGCCAGGTACTCATTCATACAGTTGAGTGAATTGGAGCAATGTGGTGTGAACGAACTTGCCCAAGGTTCAAAACAGCAGCACAGGATTCGAACCCAGAATCTTTATACTGAGAGTTCAAAGCCACCATATTTCAGCACTCCACACTGGTTTAAGAATCTGGTTCGTAAATGTCCAAATAATTAGTGTTGATAGTAATATCCTCAGTGATTTAAATAAAACAAACATACCTCTTTTTAAATCAGCAAAGAACTGACTTTGGTCATAACATCCAGTAACTTGCAAAAGCCAATTGTAGAGCTGAAAGTCTTCAATCCTTTTATGTTTGATTAATCTCAATGTTTAGAGTAAATAACTATCACAGCTACGTAGAAAGGAATGGGAGTATTCACCTTCTCAAATTCAATGAAGGCATATTGCAGGGATTCTCCAGTCTTCTGATCTTTAATCACTTCACAGCTGAAAACAATCACAAACAACAAATTGTTATCTATCATACTGTGTAAACAACAATTGAGACAATGTGCTGATGCTAGTAATACAATGTACATGTCTGACGTAATGTTTGCTATTACAAATCTTGGAATCTCCTTAAAATATTCATAACTGTTATCAATTTTTTTTTTTATTATTAAGAAAAAGATCATGACAAGATGAACAAAAATCATCATCAGCACAAGGAACCACCAAGGATTTAAGGTGGAAATGCATTATCTCTATCTGTCACAGGATCAGTTTCTGCAATATCATCACTCACCTTTTAATTTCGCCAAATCTGGAGAAGATAATCTCGAGGTCCTCTGCCGTAGTGACTGGGTTGAGTTTGCAGACAAACAAGACGTTCTCCTCTGGTGCCACCTCCATGTTGGGTAAATCTCCCACCTAAAGCAACCAGCACAACATGTCCAGCAATCAATGACTGATGACAGTGTAATAGTGTGGAACTACTTATTTATTTTATTTGGTTGATATTGCTAGATTTTCATTGATTAATTTATGCATTCTTTTTTATTAATAGTTTTAGTTGTATTATATTGCACTGTGTTTATTTTAAATTAATGTCTTAGTACTAAGTTGTAATTAATTTATGCATTTTATTAATATTTTTATTATGTATTACACAATATTTATTTCAAATGACCACCTTAGTATTAGTGTTTTAGTTTATTGATCATTAAATATAATGTACTGTAAAGCGCCATGAACTGTGGATATAGCGTTATAGCAAATTTAATATTATGATAAATATTACTGAATAAGTTTGTTATTCTGTTTTTCATCATGGGTTGGTTTTAAAGCATTTTCACCACTTTCTAAAGACGTCTATTCTTTTGACATTCAGACTCAACCGAAGTAATTCTGGTTATGTCAGTCATTTGATGTTTCCTTCATAGGAAAATTTACTTCACTAAACATGTCAAATTAATAGAACAAGTCACACAGAATTTTTTCAAGAATATTACACTTACAAAGGGAATGCTTCAACCACAACTGCAAAAATGTACTGCAAGTAAATAATCTCAATGTTGTGCTTGATGAAGGCAATTATGACAGAAAACATTGTTTTTAATTTCCTGTACTTAATGCATATTGATAATAACAGATATAATAAACATCAAACTATTTCTTGATTCATTGTAATTTATCGTAATAAATTACATCACATTTATCTAATCAAATTTAATTTAAAATAACTTACTACAACACCATTATAACCGATCATTCACATAACAAAACTTAACTGTATTTAGTCAGTAAGCCAGATTTCAAATAAAAACATCATAGATACTATGTTAAACTGCACAAGTGTTTACCATTTCTAGGATCTGTGCATTGGCCCTGGCCTCCCTCTCCTCGATGTACTCTTGCACCTCTTCCTCTGTCATCCCTGCCAGCTCATCCACGTCCTCATCCACTCCGATACGCCCACTCTGAGGGAACACAAACCTTATGACAATGGCAATACATACAACAACATCAACAGAGAAACTTATGGCCACTCTGAGAGAACACAGACCTCACACAGTGGCAGCATATTCAACAACAACAAAGATACTTACAGCCACTCTGAGAGGACACAAAAGTAAAGGTAAGTTCTCGTATACAGCACGGTATCCAGTCCTCAGGACTGCTCAAAGCGCCTTACACTTTACTCCCTAGCAGACCTGTTCAATCGAACATTATCTTAACTTCTCTGGGACGTATTGCTCAATTAATAAATAAGGTAACTTCTTTTGCGCCTAAATCCTCAGAAACCAAGCTCAGAGGCGCATCAATATAAAAGGGTTAGTCAATCTCAGAATCGATAAGCCACATTAAGTCGTCAACAGACGGATCGAAACGCCAGGAGGTAAGACTATTTTACATAACCTCATAACAGTGGCAGGATATTCAACGTTAACAGAGAAACTTAGTGCGTAATGTAACATACTCACAAAACAATCTGTACACCTATTTAATTATCCTAAATAGTAGAATAAACTGGACATAACATAACAGTCTAACAAATGTGTTGTCACATTTAAATAACATTTAAGTGAAACAAAGGTTTAGAAGTGGAAAAAATCAGTCACAGAATAGATAGCATGAACTTAGCACAATTTGAAGAAGCTCCTTTTTTTATTTGAACCTGTTTATTTAAATTAACTTCTGAATGTTTTTTTAATTACTGTCTTCCAAAAGTGAGTTGTTATTTCTCAATACAAAATATAGGAGAAACATGCCAAATATATTAAATTTTGTTGTTTAGTAATAATAATTGTTGATTATTTAACCTGTTATTTAGTTCTTGGTTATTAAAATTTATTATAAATAGATATCAACTAGTCCATGACTACCTCCAGTTGTTCTTTGGTTGGCTCTGGTGATCTGTCAGGGATTAAGTCTGCCAGTCCAGGAGGATCATCAAACGGATCATCCAGGATTACGGTGTGGTAGATCCTGAACAAATATGTAGCATTACACAATGTCATAATGGAAATATATCAGTAATCATGCAACTTCTAATAGCTTAACATATTAAATAATAATCTACTTTTAATATTCAACATTTTGATTTGAAGTGAAAAATGTGGCATTTGGTAAAAAACCGTCTATCAGCTACATATTTATACAAATAACTGTCAAGGAGGAAAATATAAATTTATCTTACATCAAGTTTTTTATATAATGGAACCACTAAGACAGCATAATACATGAAGCACACAGACAGTGCAGTTCTAATGACAAATGTATTCTGTGTACAAACCTGATGTCCTTGTAAGGGAGATACTCCTTGTCAACAAATGTCTCATTGATCTTTGCCAACACATCAAAGCCCTCAGCCACTTCCCCAAACACTGTATGTTTGCCGTCAAGGTAGTCAATGTCTGGGGCCAGCGTCAGGAAGAACTACAGAGTACAGCACAACAAACGTAAGACACGGCAACACACAATTAATGCGCGAAGACAATTACTATACAAATATCTGAAGCATTGTTGACATGAGTGAACAAATTTGCCCAGCACACGATTCGAATCCAGGTTCTCTCGACTGTGAGTCTCTAGCCAAAGCACCAGTGTGCTCCATATGTTTGAACTGACAATACAATGGATACTGGTCAACTGCTTTCAACAACTAATAATTAAAGCTTACACCACCCGTAGAGCAACAAACCACTTATTTATGGTGGTGCCATCTGGAGAACTCAATTATCTAAGGTATGAGAAAGGCCCTCTAAAACAGCAGAGCAGATCAAAAACCTTCAGGCCAATAACTCTAAATAACTATCATTGTTATACATGTTGCCAATTGGTAGATCAGAGGCCAATCCAAGGAAATGAATGAACATAGAAACAAAGGCAAGTGTACCTTGACCACTTGGAGGAGATGCACATACAAAGCTCCAATGACAGGGTATTACCTGTGACCCATGCATGTCCTCTCCATTGTTCACCATTGACAGACTGCCCATCTTCTTGTGTTTGATCCGAGGCTTTATCTCAGCCTCAAAGAAGCGAGCCTGGTCACCGTACAACTTCCTAAAACACCACACACATGTTGATAACAGTTGGTTTGATACACAGGAGCAAATGGGAGAAAGACAGTTGGTAAAGAAAGCAGATGCCCAGAACGTGGAAGGGAAATGGAGACAAGGATGACCTAGACCACACTGGGAGGATTGTGCAAAGAAGTAGTTGGAGGGAATGGGACAGGAGTGGACGAGAGTGAAAGATAGAGGGGAGTGGAGAAGGTGGAGATGGCAGTGAGGGAGAAGAAAAAGAAAACAGAAATTGAGGATCAGTTTTAGACCAGCTTCACCCCGGATATACAGAGACAAAAGAGAAGTACAACATAGAAAGAATGGAAAACAGAAGAGGATGGGAGAAGGAAGGAAGGAAGAACAAAGTTATGATGTCAAGTGAGAACTCAAAAGGGTACAAGTGAACAGTTAACCTTAAGTTGGCCAAACCCACCCGTAGACTGACACTCGAAGTCAGCCAAACCCAGCCCAAAATAACCATGTAATGCTGTGCTGTTATCCAGTGGATAGTTGTGAAAAAAATAGAAACAATTTTTGAATGAACACTTTCATGTTTCGAGTAAAACAAGAGGGAAAATGTGATTAAAAAAACCCAGAGCTCTGATGTCTAAAAGTTTAAAAATACAACAGTAACCGAACTCCTTAAAATCACAAAACTTTGTTAAACTTCATTACACTTTTCTAAAATTTCAGACCCAGGTTTTGGTTCGGGACATGTGTTAGTAGAAATGTATCAGTTCCGAGGGGACTGACCTAGCAGACTTGTTTCCTATAACACCAATTCAACTTATCTCACACAAAAACCTAAATGCACACAGTCGGGACCAACACTGTTTATGAAATGACTACTGGGTAAACTTGTTCTTATAGGCACAATACAGCAAGTGAACTGTGACAATAGTTAACAAATCTGCCCGTGATGTTATAAATATTGATTGAGTCCTACATCCTATCATGGTAGAATTTTCTTTGATAACATAAAATGTACAAAACAAATCATATCAGTCTATAAACCTATGCATTGTATTAGATTTGCTATCGCACTATCATACTTACGAGAATACAGACTCCCCTCCTCTTCCTGATCCTGTTGGGTCGCCAGTTTGAGCAACTAAATTTCTCTGTTAAACATAAAAGTCTGTTCAGGCGAGTTTTCACTCCTGCGTAAACAGGTATTACCGGTAAATGTGATATATTGGCCTCCCATGTGCTACCATCAACCCACATTTCCAACAAGAAACACCATATAATTTATGCTGTGGTCTTCACCTGTCTGATAATGTGTAACCATGCATCTTGTAGTCAAACCATGTGAATTGGCCAATACATATGGGGCCTAGTGGGCAATGGCCAACCAGCATTTTCATAAATTTTTATATAAAAAGTATGTGCACTGTTTTTCATTCTTTTGATGATTTGTAATTGTAAACAATACATTATATACATATACACAAAAACTGTACTGATAATTACCAAAAATAATAATATTATGGTGGTAGTTATGTATGAAATTATCGAAGTTATGCTTACCTGTACAGAGTGGAATAAGCAGAAATTGTAGTATTTGGTCTTACACAGTTTCAAGAAGTTCTGGCTGCCTACAAAAAAGACATAACAAGTTCTTGTTATTTAAAACTCCTTCCAAAATATCATAAGTGTGACTGTATGTTAAATGTCCTAATAATGATATTGCTAAAGCCAAGGACCTTTAGAAGGCAATGCCTGTTGAACCTTACAATATGATGAAGAATGGGTATTTGCCAAAACACTGTACAAATAAAGTATGCTTTTACCTAATGTTGTCAATGAGCTCATTCCATCACAACATTGATTAGTAAAAGTACAAAAAAGATGTTATGATCAAATAGAGCATTTTAAGGCACTTGTAGAAGATGGAATTGTTTAGCACTCCAAACTGTATGTTAACATAGCACGGCTATTAAATGCAGTCATTTTAGTTCAAAACTGCAGTGTGCTATGGCAATATATGGGCTGCAAGGGTGGCTGAAAACATCCGGTCTGATTACAATATTTGTACTTTTTATACCCTAATGTTAAAGCAAGTGTTGTGATGGAAAGAACACATTGGCATCTAGGAAAAATGAAGTATGTCATTAAATGGCATAAATCCTCCTTGCAAGCGAGGGGTGTGACTTGCAGGGCTCGACATTAACGCTTGTCCGCTTGTCTGGGACAAGTAGTTACCCATGTCGGACAAGTACATTTTCCATAAATTTGTCCGATGAGACAAGTTGATTGAGCCGCAATATATACTGTTTACTGGGATGGTATTATAGTAAAATTATTTAAATCATTGACATAATATCAAATTTTAATGGAAGCTACCATGCAGTTCGATCTCGCACATAATTATGCAACATCGCTCACTGCTTTCACTTCACCTGAGACTAATGCCAACTTCGCTCACTGCTTTCACTTCACCTGAGACTAATGCCAACATCGCTCACTGCTTTCACTTCACCTGAGACTAATGCCAACATTGCTCACTGCTTTCACTTCACCATGACACTAATGCCAACATCGCTCACTGCTTTCACTTCACCATGAGACTAATGCCAACATCGCTCACTGCTTTCACTTCACCTGAGACTAAAGCCAACATCACTCACTGCTTTCACTTCACCATGAGACTAAAGCCAACATCGCTCACTGCTTTCACTTCACCGTGAGACTAAAGCCAACATCGCTCACTGCTTTCACTTCACCTGAGACTAATGCCAACATCGCCACCAGTACTACTTTTTTGAAACCATTTTAGTCACTAGGCGGAGCAACGATGTTAGGGTAAAAACTTCAAAGTTTATGCATTTTTTTTATTCTTCATAACTTAATGAAGAATAACAAAAATGCATCAACTTTGAAGTTGGTGAAAGGTTTTTCTTCATGATTACGAAAAACCTTTCACCGGCACATCGAGATCATGGTAAACTCCAGTAGTAGTATTTAGTACTGTTATGTTACGTGTATTAACGCACTTGCGGCAACAACACTAGCATTTTGTTTAATGCAATTTTTGGTGGAACAATTAGATTTCTGCTGGGACAAATAAATGTGAATTAGTACTTGTCCTACCAGACAAATGCATTCTGGGAGTTCCTATCGAGCACTGACTTGTACTGACTACACACACTAGCCCTGGCAGATATCTGATGCATACCACCCGTGAGAACAGAGCAGACACCTGTCCAACTCACCGACCCCAGTTCCAGGAATCTCAACATGATTACCCATTCGACCATTCTCATGAGTTGCTGAATGATATTGTGTATTCAAATAATTACGTCTACTGCCTAAACAGTCCATGAAGACCACACAGAAGACCACTGGAATTTGTTCAAGCGATATTATTGGCTGAGTATATAATCAATTATCTTTTGTTTATATGACACGATAATACTAATATTTAAAGATACTTTTTTTAATGTTCATTTTTTTACTAAATTAATTACTTTTTTGATTTATTACTATTTTACATGTAAAGCGTCTTGAATAGTTTCTAACTAGAGTTGGCGCTATGTAAGTATATTTATTTATTTATTTATCCGAGTTTCAGCAAGTGATCTGTCAGGGGGTACTGAGACTGATATATTCAGCAGCGCCCCCTGACATGTGGGGATGGCATAAATTGTAGAGGCCAATCTAATTGTAAATCTAATATGTACACCATTACCAAACCTTCAGCGCAACATCATAGTTATAGCTACTTAGCCTAAGTAGGACTTGGGTCATGGGCTAATGCATGTGTTTTGTAATTACTATTAAAACTATAATATGCTGCTGCCAACAGAACCCTTCCCACAGTGGTTCTTAACCCCTCGGTTGTAAACCAAAAATGTGTCAATACTGTGTTATTTTGAATGGGCTGCCTAGATTCTCTACTGACAGTCGCAACTTTTTTTAATGGACATCCCACTTGCCCGTAGCAGATGCATGCATATACAAAATGTAACTGTGAAATTTTGCATGAACTTGAAACACTGTATGATATGATAGTGTTGCCCAACATTTTAAATTCTGGTGTTAATTGTTCATCTTGCATGCATCTGGGATGGACAAGTTATATTCTGTAACCTGTTTAATTCCACTGAAAATATGTCATGAATGCACTCTGTGAAAATCAGTGCCTTTTTTATTCACTCCATATTGAAGCCTTAAAATGAACTTTCACAGAAAAATTAATCGTGCTTTAATCAGCATATCCACACACATTATAAATACAGTAAACCTCATCTAAGTTGGATTCGCCTAAGTTGGATCTTCGCTCAACTCAGACAGAATTCCGAAGAATGGTTGATTTGTAATGTATTTCCCATAAAAAGTCGGATTATGTAAGTCGCATCTTCGCCTAATTCAGAATAACTGAGTCGGTCCATTTGATCTGAGATAATGTGTTTTTCCTCGCCTAAGTCGGATCACAGTATTCAACAAAGTCACTTAATAAACTAAAAAGTGAAATGCCTATTCCAAAAAAATAATCCAGACAGCCACAGCAATGTACGTAGGCATTTCGTTTTCATTCATCTAATACAACGAGCATCACCAAGCCAATGGACGCTAGTATAACCAAGAACATGATGTTTTATTACTGGTACATCTTAGCCACCAGGAGACTAGAGGCATCAGAAGGAAACGCACAATTTTCTCAAGAATTTAAACCATTTTGAACGTCGTCATTGCCCTGAAACCAGCATGGAACAACCGGAAACACTTCTAAACTCCTACAAAAACGGGATTCGTCTAAGGTGTTGAGCATCAAGACGATGATGAAGACGAAGCAGCTCCTTCGTTCAGAAACGTATGGAATAAGCTCCACAAGATGTATGGAGATGTTGTTTGCACGATGGACGACTGTGTTGGCGTGGACGAGACAGCAGAAACGTTGGCTACTCCAAATAACGAGCAGATCATTGAAACCGTACAACACCCCAGCGCAGATGGTTGGTTTACTGAGCGATGATAAGGGCTCGGTATCTGAAGATAAGATAACAAAACTCAGTGGCACACATACTGCTTTATAGACGCCAATTAAGCACTCTAGTTTGACGCTCGTGAAATCGAAGAGATGACCAACATGCAGAGGCCATTATCATGAGATAGTCGCAACAAAGACTTTCGCAGAGCAAGATGACTGACATTTACAATCAATAATAATTACTAAGCTATAACATTATATATTCGTGCAAAAATGAAGCACAAAACTGTTCTAATATTGCATAATGTTGTATGAGTGCATCGTAGATAAATTTGTTCCCTTAAAAAAACAAGGGAAACGGACCAGAAAGAAATACTTATCGAAAGAAGCCATTAGAAAAATTAAGTATAAACAAACGATGTGGAAGTCATATAGACGTACTGGAAATGACGAAGACTACAACATTTATAAAGAAGCACTAAACCAAGCTACAGCTGAAATTAGAAATTCAAAGAGAAGCTATGAACATAAATTAGCTTGTAATATAAAACATGACAGCAAGAGTTTTTATGCGTATGTTCGAAGCAAACAGAAAGTTCAGGATAAGGTCGGTCCTCTAGAAGATAGTGCTGGAAATATAATATCAGAAGGATTCTTAATGGCAGAAGACCTAAATGAGTATTTTAGTTCAGTCTTTACCAGAGAAGACACTAGTTCACTGCCAGCACCAGAGGCTAAGTTCAAGGGGGCAGAATCAGACTATTTAAGACAGTTAATTGTAACCCCAGAAATGGTAGCTAAGAAAATTAGGGCTATGAAGGAAAATAAATCACCTGGAGTGGATGGTATTCCACCCAAACTACTAGTGGAAATTGTAGAACAAATTAGCATACCGCTTGCAACAGTTTTCAACTTGTCATTAGAAGAGGGAGTGGTTCCTTTAGAATGGAAAGAAGCAAACATTATACCGTTATTTAAAAAAGGTTCGAGAAACAAGTCAGAGAACTATAGACCAGTGAGTTTAACATCAGTGATTTGTAAATTATTAGAGACTAATTAAAGATCACATGGTGGATTTTCTTGTTAAACATAACTTGATAAACCCATCTCAACATGGGTTTCTAAAAGCGAGGTCATGCTTAACAAATATGTTATGTTTTTTGGAAGATATCACTAAGTGGGTAGATGATGGATCACCAGTAGATATCATCTACTTAGATTTTCAAAAAGCTTTCGACAAAGTGCCACATCAGAGATTACTGCTTAAACTAAAGGCCCATGGCATAGGAAATGGTATAATTAACTGGATAGAAAAATGGCTGATTGACAGAAGACAACGGGTAGTTGTTGATGGGGAGGCTTCAAACTGGAAATCAGTTTTGAGTGGGGTTCCACAGGGATCAGTACTGGGACCTATATTATTCTTAATATATATAAACGATTTGGACGATGATATAGCTAGCAAGGTGTTGAAATTTGTAGATGATACAAAAGTGTTTAGAAGGATTAAAAGTGATGGGGATAGACAGCATTTACAAGATGATCTTGACAGGTTGATCAAATGGTCTGAAAAGTGGCAAATGTTGTTCAATTTTGGGAAATGTAAATGCCTTCACACAGGACATGGGAACGAATATGTAGAATATACAATGGGGGGAACTGTACTAAGTACTACTGTAAAAGAAAAAGACTTAGGGCTGACAATTAGTGCTGACATGAAGGTTTCAGAGCAGTGTGGAATTGCAGCTTCAAAGGGAAATCAAATCCTTGGATTGATTAGGCGAAATATAGCATATAAAGAAAAAGAACTAATAATACCGCTGTACAAAACAATAGTTAGGCCTCATTTAGAATATTGTATACAAGCGTGGAGGCCATACCGCAAGAAGGACATAGATATGCTAGAAAGAGTACAGAGGAGAGCGACTAAAATGATACCAAAACTGAGGGATCTTAGTTATGAAAAACGCCTAAAAGAATGTGGTTTAACAACACTAGAGACCAGGAGACTGAGAGGAGATCAGATAGAAGTGTTTAAAATATTGAATGGTTATGAAAATATTGATAGAAATATGTTTTTTTCAGTTAAGAAAGATAGAAAGACTAGAGGACATGAAGTTACAGTAGTAAAGGAGCAGTGTAGATTAGACATGAGAAAGTTCTCATTTTCACAAAGGACTGTGAATGAATGGAACAGATTATCTGATGATTGTGTGGGTGCTAGTAGTGTGAATATGTTTAAAAATAAAATCGACACATACCTCAGAAGGGCTGGATATATGTAGATAAAAGGGTTGGACTCTCGATAAGCCAAAGGGCTTCCTTGTCCACCTGCCATCTAGAGTTAATTATCTGGATGGCAATCTTGTTAAATCTTGTTAAATCTTGTTAAATGTTGCTTGTGGACATCAACATATGTTACTGCAGTATCCAGTCACTTTCAAGTGATATTCACAGTTACCTAAGGGCTTTTAGAGGGTTGTCATCTTCGGCTAAGTTGAATTTTCGTGTAACTCGGATTAAATCATTCAGTCCGATTGAATCCGACTTAGGTGAGGTTTACTGTATTGTCCATTGCCTGTAAATTAGCATAATGTCCATCAAACATTGTTGAAATCGTACAATCTTCTAGCCTCCATCTGCCAATCTTTTGTGTTGTTTTTTATTTGCAGGGTCATCTTCTTTTTACGACTAGATTGATGAACAAATGAACAGTGCTAATTTGGTGATTCCTCCATGACCATGTTTTAATAGGCAAGCTTAAAGAATGTTCTCATTTAAGTGTTATTCCTATACTGAAGTTTATCAGTATTTGTTTTATCATTTATTTTAAAGTAATAATTAATGAATGATGAAAATCACGGGACAACTTGACATAACCCACAAGTGACTTGATTGTTTGACTTTGTTAGAACACATGGCTGGGTTTGGCCATGGGTCGTCAAGCAGAATTGTGGGTCGCAGGTAACAAAGGTTCAAGAAATTTTGCCTTAGTAGTTTAATAAACAATGTGTGCTGACTAATTACACGATAGGATAGTCAAAAGATGGTTTGGCAAACCGGTATGACTACTAGGCCAGATCTTCCAAGTCTTCCGCTTTATCGGAAGATCTTCTGCTTTTTCCATTTTTTTAAAGAAAAACTTACGCTTTCCTGCTTTGTTTTGAAAATCTTCTGCTTTTTACGGACATGGCCGGTGATCGCAGCACCACCCGATGTGAAAACAAAAACCCCACAACGTAGCCTATACACTATAGTTTGAAACAGCACCATTTGGTGGCGTGTTATGTTTTTCAACGATCGAGATTGGACTATAACATTTTCCAGTGTTTTCCCTTGTATATGACAAGCGAGGAGGGCCGCCTCACCATTTTTCTATCCTATCTAGCTCGCCCAAAATATGCCAAAATTGCCGCTTCGTAGCTATTTCGTGCGCCCATTTTTTTCGTTCTTTCGCGATATATTCAACGTCGGCGAGCCGCGTGAAATGACACCATAAAGTCACTTATATTCCTGCAAAATCGCAGATTTGTATGAAAATCGTTTAGTCGTCTTAAAAAAAAAACGTCGCTCAGGGCCGGTTTGATTTACCCAAATAGCGACCCGGTTTGCACTAGTCTGAACCATTGCGGCCGTACGTTACCACACAGAGCGCATAAAATGAGCGATATAGCAGCGTATGTTGATACAAACCGGGGCGCTATTTACACCTCAAATGGTCGTAAGACGCAATATTCTTAAAGGTAAATATGCCTAGGATAATGTTGAATGATGGAACTATCTCGCTGAGGTATCAAAGTTAAACAAAACTCAAGTTATAACAGCGAAATCGAGGTGGGTCCGGATTCGACACAACTAACATGTGCCCACAAATCTATTAAACTAATGTTCTATGCTATTTGTTTTAGTAAAATAAGGAATGTGATTCGTAAGATATCTTTGTACTAAATATATTATATATATTCCGATAAAGTTGTGCCAAAAAACTTTTTAGAAAGTATGTTTGAGTGAAGTACTTATGAATATAAATCACCAAAGTTCACATTTCATAAAAGACGCCTATTCTCCCAAACCGTGTATACTAACGGATTATCAATAACTTGGGCTAGACTTACCTTTTACTTTTTACTGACTCTGTCAGCGTGGTAACAAGGCCTAGGGTTAGGGCAAGAAAAACATCACCACAACCAATTATATCACTGGTCAAGTGGAAACCACACCTCAACCGAGTACCACTGGTCAAGTGGAAACCACACCTCAACCGAGTACCAGTGGTCAAGTGGAAACCACACCTCAACCGAGTACCACTGGTCAAGTGGAAACCACACCTCAACCGAGTACCAGTGGTCAAGTGGAAACCACACCTCAACCGAGTACCACTGGTCAAGTGGAAACCACACCTCAACCGAGTACAAGTGGTAAAGTGGAAACCACACCTCAACACGATGAAACAATCATGATTACTGACTTTTATTAATCATGATTACTACATTTACAAGTAGTGTCTTGTTGTTTTAAATATCCCTCTATATTCAAGAGTAAAGGTTAAAACATATGTCAGAATGCACCATTTTAAGCTAGTTTAAAAAAATTATCTGGGGGAGGATGCCCCTGGACCGCCCTAGCAATGCTTCGTCCACCCCTACCACATCGCCAATCATTTTAGCCAGTGGAAACACTGCTGCGCATATTTTTCACTCCGCCATTTCTCCAAGTGCTACACATTACCACCAACACGGGAGTTATGTACCAAACGTGCCACTGGCATTTACGATGCTGAACACTGAAAGACAGATGCAGAACATTGGGTGTTTGTTTGTTAATAAGGAAGAGGAAGATCTTCTGCTGTTTTTTAATAAAATGTTGGAAGGTTTGCAAGGCGCACGACCACGAATGACCAAAATGTATGTAGTGTTGGTAACCAAGCGGGCTAATGGTGGCACATAGCAGGTATGTGTGTGTAGCTCGCCAAATTTCAGATATGTTCTTCACATTGGAGTAAAAAAATTCGCAACTTTTATCATCGCTTGTGGTAACTCGCCGGTTCCATACGCCAGGTGGCGCTACCGTGCCAAGACTAAATGCTCGTCCGGAAGATCGGATAAAATGCTTAAATTAAACTCCTGGGACCTGGGTGAAATACAGACTCAACATTTTAAATAATGCACACACAAATCATATATATATACCATCAACGGCCAAACTATCTACCAACACATTATATTACATGGTCATGCGTGGTCGTTCGTCAATTTCGTGGTCGTACGCTTTAAGTTTTAGTAAAACCTTGGCAAACAGCCACTGTGAAAACAGCATCTATTATCGCTCAAACGAAACCATCACTTACAGCGCGGTCGTTCTTCTGTGTATAGATCTACTGTTATATCGCCAAGAGATGTCTCTAATATAACAGCCATTATTGTGTGAACATTCGAAAACCCCAAATTATTGCAAACTATAGTCTGTCTTGCACTAAACAATGTTATACAAACGGACAACGGAGCGATCTAAGTGTAAGACTATCCCACAGAGGGGGACACCGGGAACACCGATTAACACCTGCCGCAGCAACAAGTCGCCAGGGGAGATACGATCTTTGCCAGTATACTGGGGTGCATTCTTTTGGTAATCCAATCTGTCCGGACTCACTCCAATGTAATTCTTTTGGAAATTTTGGAGCGTCCGGAGACATCCGAGTCCTCCGTTCTCTGAGGTGGTTTCATGTGACAGATCACGTGACAAATGGATGCGCCCTATTCGTCTGTTCCGGCTGCGTACGCAATCTACGCATCCGTCGTCTGTCGGATTGGGCGATAAAATCAATACAACATGGAAAATGAGCAGTGAGTTTTGATTGTGATTAATTGTTATATTTAAATTGCATCGTATCGTTCAGTAAGGCATTCTGAAGATATTGTGTATTGGAATAAACTGCCACGTTCATGTGACATAATGTATGTACCCATGACATGTTTACTTCGGTGGCGCCACACGACGGATACACTTGACTGGTTTATATTTTTGCAAAATTAATTCTAAACGCGATTAGCACAAATTCGAGCCGAAGAAATACCTTTATTTGGCTTTAAATCTGCTTTATCACAGTTTATGGCGTTTAGGATAAGAACTAATAATCTATTATCGCTCACAAACCACTTCGGTTACATTCTTTTGGGCATCGTCTCCGGAGGTCTCCAATCTATTCACAAAAGAATGCACCCTTTGTGTGGGCTATGATCATGGGTGCAATCGTGTTTTGCCATTTTTACTAAAACCTGATCAAATTCTTCCGTAAGGTATTGATGTGCTCAGTCTCTAACACAAATTCCTTCCAATTTCTGCAAACAAACTGTTACAAAAGTTGTTTTGAGTGAAGAGCTTACGAAATCCTATCTATGCTGTGTTCTTGTGCCTTGTTCGCATGTCACGTGTATCGGTGCAAGACCACGCAGTGTATTAAAAACGGCCAAGAGCAATAGAACACGAGATTTCAGTGTCGCGAATTTTCTGGTCGTGAGCATAAATAAGTTGGCCCTTGGGCGTCTTGTAAAATATCCATATTTCTTTACATCCATTTTGTGCAAGTTAAAATCCATTGAATAATTTTATGATGAAGTAAATTTTATATTATGACATAATTACCTCACAACAAACTGTTTTCTCTTTTGAATATTTCGACTACATCTCGCAGTCTTCATCGGCAGAATGACGTTGTCGCGCTTACATTTATCCGGGCGTTAAATGTTATCCGGGTGATGTTTATGTGCATATGTAAGGCATAATATTTGGCACTAGTCGATCACGTAGTGATAAATAATATCCACTAGTTGTTGTTTCGTTTCTTGTTACGAGCGTTATAGTTAGAGTACATAATTATAATTTACTGTTTCAGATTTGTGACCAAGTATAAGAGTAAGTCACGTGACGTGTGCGTGGAAAGGAAACTGTTTTACGACAGAAATTGTTTATGTCTGTGGGAAGCAAACATTTTATAATTTATGAATATATATAGACATATATGTATATATATATATATATATATATATACATATAAACATGCATAACGCCCGGATAAATGAAAACCAACAGTCGTAGTTGGTGCTAAATACATTCCCCTACATAGGCGCACGTGCAGAAACGTCACCCGGATATTATTTAACACCCGGATAAATGTAAGCGCGACAACGTTACGGGTGTGTCACATGACCACTGTCATGTGACACAAGCTGGAGAAGGACTGCTGGGTCTACGGTTGCGCCAAATTTCAAAGGTCTATGTAAACATAGACAACTTTACCTTACCGTCACCAACATGGGCACTTAAATTGTGTCGAATCCGGACCCACCTCGATTTCGCCGGTATAACTTGATTATAACACCATCCATCATTATCCCAGGCATACTTACGTTTAAGATTAAGAATATTGCGGTTTAGCGCACTTTTGAGGCGTAAATAGCGCCCCGGTTCACATCAACATACGCTGCTATACATTGTTCATCTTACGCGCTCGATGCAGTAACGCATGACCGCAGCGGTGCAGACCAGCGCAAACCGGGTCGCTATTTGGGCTTCAAAAGTGCGCTAAGATGTTATTTTCTTAATATAAATTTGCCTGGGATGATGTTGAATGATGAAACTAACGCAGTGAGGTATCAAAGTTAGGCAAAACTCAAGTTATAACGGCGAAAGCGAGGTGGGTCCGGATACAACACAAATGCCCGTAGACCTTTTTGAATGGGCCCACGTTACCGTGCCCCCGTAGACCATTTGAAATGTGCTCCCGTTCAGGTTACAATAAGGTGAAGATACGCGGACGCGACGGCGAACATGTTTTGACAGCACCCCCTCCACCCGTCTTGCGATGTCACAGTCGAGCCGAGACAGGAGATAGCGCGAGACATCGAGAAGAAAGTGAAGTTACGTCCTCGTAGCAACGAAACATTTTCAACAGACCCCCCGCGATGCGTTTTCTACTTTTCGGCCGCCAGTGGATGTTTTTGTCCCCCCAAGACTCACTTTCTGGATCCCCTGGTGCCCCCGTTACGTGCCCCTAATAGACCTTCGGAAATGTGTGAACACCACAGCAAAAAAATCAACAGCATCCTCCGCCGCTGCCCCCCCCCCCCCCATCAACGTGACGGCAGAGAGGTGATATTGACAGGGGAGTGGTGCTGACGATCAGGCGAACATTTTTCAACAGCACCCACTCCCCCGTCTTACGGTGATCCAACAGCGTAGTCATGTTGAATCTCCGGCTCGATCAGCCCACCCAATATTCAGCTTGGTTCGACCTCGAGTCTCGGGGGTGGTGTAATTGGAGGTTTTTGGGCCCCCTAGACTGGAGTGTGGATCCGCCCCACGTGCACATAAAATAAGATACCGTGTAGAAACATATTATATCCGATAGGTCAATATACACATGTTGCGCCACGACTTCTTTTTTGTGTGAAGTGTATTTTGGCTGCTAAATATCACAACATTAAGTGAGAGCTTAGTAAAATAATTAAACATACCCGACACAGAATGATTTATCTCGAAGGGCAGCTATGCATCTGGAGAAGAAACATGGACAAGAAGAAATGGAGCTGGTCGGGAAGATTTGACACGAACTGAGGAACTGCAGCTGGCTCGTTCAAGACCGTTCTGGCTTTTAGGTGTTTTGCTTTCCGTTAGGATGGTAATCAATCTTTAATTTTGATACCTACTTTGATATTTTACAAGTCCGTTACGTGTTTGATTTTTTGGTGGTTTGCCAGTCGATGGGGCGGGGTAATATAAAATTATGTTAGAGATTGTACAGGACTAGGGGCAGTGCTGGGGATTTCCCAGGTCGAGGGGTGGTAGTGTTTGACATTTCCCGAGTCGAGGAGGTGTAATGTTTGACATTTCCTAGGTCGAGGGGGTGGTAGTGTTTGACATTTTCCAGGTCGATAGGGTGGTATAATGTTTGACATTTTCTAGGTCGGTAGGGTACGTATAGGGTTTCACATTTTCCAAGTCATCACAGCAGTACATTTCAGGTACCATCTTCCAGAACAGACTACAGGAAATTTTCATCTTTCCCAGGACCATTCCAGATTGGAATGGACTTCCAGAGACAGTAGTGTCAGCTCCCAGCCTTGGCTGCTTCAAGGTTAGGGTTGCTGCCCACTTCAGTCCCCAATAAGCAAAACCAGCACTCTCCCCGCCCCACTCCCCCATCCACTTTTCATTATTTCCCTTCATCTGTCCAACCCCCCACAAATTTATTTCTTCAACTGCAAACTATCTTCTCCTATCTATATCTTGTCTACCTATTCCGATGCGCATCCCCTACAAATATACCAACAATGATCTTCAAAATGTTGAAGTTGGTTAGTGAATCGGAAGAAGAAGAAGTCGACAGGGTGGTGTTGGAGAATTTCAGAGTCGAGAGGGATAGTCTACGAAGTCATAAAAGACATTTCCAACTACTTCCCTTCAAGCGAACTACCTCACCACAAGAGGAATTCCTTTGGCTTTATCTCAGCGGTTGTTGCTACTCACCCCAAATCGGCGCATTCTTCGGGAGCTGGTGCCACCTGGTGGAATTGATGGCGTCGCCGTTAGACAGCGGTCACGGCGCAGAAACTACGGTGTTATGAGTTCAAGGCCACTAAAAAGACCTTGTCCGGTGTAACACTCGCTAAGGACACTTAGTTTTCGATAAAATATTAGGTGAAATATTAGTAAATACGGACATATACTTTATAATATAAGATGTATAGACAAGGTTTGAAAGCGACGCTCTCTGTTGGAGAGCGAATATCTGCAGCGCTGCGCGAAAGAAGCCATCAAATTCACACACGGACCATCCGGCCTTTTAGTAACACGTCTCGCCTTGCTTCTAGAGAAGAAGGTATTTACTATTTTCTCTACCAACATATTATATTTATTTAATATACTTCGCTTCGTATGTGTTAATGATACGAATAAAAGTGTGGAATGCGAATCAAATGTGAGCGATAATAGGAGTTAAAATAATAAGCCAAATCAGCCTTACTTAATAAAATATGCTTTTTGACGAAAACGTGAACAAACTCTTGCATAAGATATCTTTATTCTAAATATATTACTAGCAAGAATTTTTTTTTTAGTGAAATACTTACAGTGCCGTGGCACTAAACTAAAATTACACGTTCCACACACAGACACAGTCTCGAACACGAGATCAAGTAATATTTCAATCAGTGTGGTTTCAAAAGGTGGATTTGAACACAAGGAGATTCCATTGACTATATGCATGGTACACAACAATCCAAGTCAACTGTCTTATCTGGCAGTTCCAACACATATTTGCTTCCTGATTAGCTATGGTGCTCACGCACGCACACACACACACACACCACCAGCACCACACACACACACAGTTAGACAAGCACAGTTACATATTATCATTACTGACAGTTACATATTAATGTGTAATATGCACACTGTCATTGATCGAGAAGCAGAAGACATTTTTTCAAAATAATTGCTCATTGTAAGTTTATTCGGCACATTTTGTTCATAATCAGCTCCCATACTGGAGAATCGATGATACAGTTCTCATTACAACAACGTCATAGTTATTTTACACATACATGATATATATATATACACTTTTTAATGTTCCAAATGGCCGTGAGAACTGGCCATGAAAAAGTAACTTGTATGCTGTTTTATGTTAATAATTTATCAGATATTGACAATCATCCACAATTCCACATTAATATTTCTGCTTATAGTACTCAGTAAGACCTTTAACATTTGTTGTTAGCAAATGTTATTAATTATTTATCTAATCTTTCCAGAGTACTCAGCATTTATGTCACCAATCAGCTTATCTCTGACTTAACTTTTAAAGTAATTTTACTTAGACTGTAATTAAACACTAGGTTTTGTTGATAGAACCTATGACTAGTGTTATATTTTTATTGTTACAGATCTTAAGCATATAGCTCAACACACCAAACCAAATGCTCTTGACTTCAAGCTGTTGGTATGGACCAAGATGTACAAGACGACCGCAGATATCCCAGCTAGTATACCGTAAGTATAACAATTGTATCACTTTGTGGAGAAATGCCAGGAGTGATGATACATTACTTATACTTATTTCAATTTTGGTTAATTGAAACTTTTATAAATGGAATATATATACTCTGCAGCCAGAATAAAATACAGTATTTTTATATTAGTTTTAGTTAAATTATCTTATAATTTGTTGCATTATATTGTCATTTAGTTTATAATTTATGTTTATATTATATTATTTTCAGTTTTGAACTAACCATGTTGTTTCATTTAGTTGTTCTAGCTAATTCATTTCAGTTTTATGTAATGTATCTATTATATATCAATATACACTGTACTAACTTTGGAGAATTATAAATGCATTTCCTCCTAGGTGCTTAGGTCCACTCACCTCTTTCTACGTTCCTTCTCTGTGATCTGCCAATCAGTGATGTATTTAACAAAACATGATATATATTTAGAGTTATTTACGTACATATTTTATATGCAATGTATTTTTAGAGGACGTTTCTCCTATTTGAGTTAATTGAATGGCGTATTACCCTCTTCCAGAGGACACCACCATG
Source organism: Paraescarpia echinospica (assembly GCA_020002185.1). Lineage (NCBI taxonomy): Eukaryota > Metazoa > Annelida > Polychaeta > Sabellida > Siboglinidae > Paraescarpia > Paraescarpia echinospica. Next base: position 50,490,079 of record CM034542.1, read on the forward strand.
TGGGGCAAGTTTTAAAATATCAAACATACTATAACAGTGATAACAGCTGTCCTGTGTTTGTTGCTCTGTGGGTGGGTGTAAGCCAGTTTATTATTCCTCTGAAACTTCACAAATCTTCTGTCTTTAATTTCAGACTTACGCAGATCAAGCGTGCAAGAGAAATTGGCCGCATTGTCATTGGTACAAGCATCACACTGGGATTCATCATTGGTATTCCGTTCATGATGAAATGGGGAAGGCATTCTAAGGGTAGTGGCGACTCCATCGCCAAGCGTCGCAAGGAATGGATAAGGAACCTACAACGACAGAAGAAGAAGGAAATGGAAGCAGTGGCCACAACAGAAAAAGTAGATTAGCTAAAGATTATCAGTGACTAAGGCAACTACCAAAATGAACGGATATATAGCAGCGATGCTAGGGAATATAACGGTGAAATACTGGAGTTCAAACCTGATGAATACTGGAGTTATTACCCAGTTTGTGTTTTATTTGACACAATAAACTATGCACCTAAATGAGCTACTCCCAAAACTACACAACATTGGGTGACCGATCATCAGAGTTTCAGACAAACATCATATATGACACCATTGTGTGCATTAGGTATATTACTAGGATGTCTGTTTTGTTTAGTGATGCAGACTTGTGTGAAAGTAATATACCAATGCAGTTTATTTGCAATATACACGTGCAGGTACACTATAGTATTGCATACAGCTATCCCACGGGAGTAACAATCTAGCTGTACAAATGTAAATATACGAATCAATACCTAGACTACAATTCAGTATCAGCCATGTGTCATGTATCATCCCCCTGTTTGTAGCATGTTTGCCAAACTATGTCTATTTTTGGAAATCTTGTTGAATAGTGTATATGCAGAAAGGCTGCATCCGTAGTAGTTGGGGCCTGTTGGCACGTTACAGCAGGTCGTAACTATCTGAACAACAGGAGACTTACTGGATGAACTCTAATGAACTCAATCAGCAATGTGTGTGCCCGTGTACTTCTTGTTTGCATATGGTTAATCTGGATTAGTGTGAATATTCATGTATTACTGATTACATAAGATTGCTATAATAGGTTAATGAATATCATATATCCAATTTTAGTAAAGTACGGTTCAGGCCCGTAGCCAGCTTTTCATAATGGCGGGTTCACATTTACCAATTCAGACTCCAGTGGATGCCATATGTTCATGTGGGGTTATATTTTTTCACAATGCAAAGGACCCCACATGTTGATGTGGGGGCTCATAATGCAGAAGATTTCATTTCTAACTGGAAGAACAATGAAGTTGGGGTGAGATTGGTGGACCATGTGGTTTCGTCTTATATCTTTCATCTTATATAGAAACACCATGCATTTTCATAACGGGAGACCCTGGGATAGTGTGATGTCCTTCTGCATGGCTAATTGGATGCAATGGTCTTTGACACACATTCCTCTAGTGATTGCTCTTGTCACACATGGCGTTGGGGACAGACCCCTCAGCCAGGCTCCCATACATTCAGTGATGATAGTTTAATAGATAACGGTTCTCCCTTTGTTATCTGCACAAATCAGGCTTTCTTGGCATTCCTTGGAATGCTTGAACACCATCCAGCAGCTTTTAGGATGGGGGTTGATGCCTATGAGAAACATGGAATACAATTAGTGGTTCACATTTTAAAGGTGCAATTTTGAGGGGGTTCACATTTTGGAGAAAGGGGGTTCACAAAAAGGGGGGTTGCTACGGGCCTGTGGTTGGTGGTCATTAGTTAACCCAGATCACTTGGTGTACACCGAGTGATATATAATCAAATGAAATGAGATGTTATTGCTGCCACGCACACTAATGCACGCACACAGGTTACAGTTTACTCAAGCGCTGTCACATGTCTCATACCCAGGATGTGGGAGGCGCGTACATTATTTTCAGAATTACACAACATTTGGTAGTAACTTGTGTGATGTGAAGAACTTGAAGAAGTAGATTGAGTTATTGTCTTCATAAGTACATCATGGAATGTGATGGTCAGGTGTAAACCGTCCAATCAGCTCTGTGCACCAAGATGTGCTTAACTAACTAATATAGGCATACATTGATAAAACCTTGACATTAACTGCAGTATTTTATAACTAGGCTACTGTTTCAAATAAAAATGGTATTCTAATGTGACTCATTCAGTTGGTTTTCTGTACTGTTTCCCAATCCGAGGTCACTACATAATGGTGTTTCAGTGTAAATGTATAGCTTTATATGCTATAGGTGAAACAGCAGCAGGGGTTTCTGGGGAGGGGGGAGGGAGGGAGGTACGTGTACCTTTAGTCACAACAGTGGCGTCATACAGCGGTTAATGCTGTCTGACGTCACTGTTGTGCAAATGCAAGTGTCGCCCTCTTACGAATCATCGTTACTCACAAGGTCACTTCGTGTCTCGCGTGTAAGCGTCCTAGTTTGTTGATGTCAAATTACGCCAATCACGGAGGCAGCGGAGGTTAAGTCGGGACAGTTCAAACGAGTCCGAAATTCGCTCACAGTATTGACCTTGTTCATGTACCTTTAGCGTGTTGGTAAATCATATTGCGTTTGCTATTGGAGTGTTCCTCTGCGTAAAATTAATCATGTCTGGACTGTTATTTGGGGGAGCTTTAAAACGCATTTTGTCCATCAACGCAACGCGAATGTTGACAGCTTCCCGAGGGGCCGTCTCCGCCGATTGCCGACGTACTCTCGCCGTCACTACACAGTTGGCCTCCAGAGAATCGGGTATTTATAATAGTTGTTAAATCAGTATCATTATATATATTTAACATATTATATAATATCAACAAACAAAACATGAATTTATAATGAGATATTCAGTAGATAGGGTCGTAATGATATTTTAATGATGCCCCGGGCATAGACATAGTCGGTTTATAATAATAGTCTTACAAGTTATATTATAATTATAGACACTGTCTTAACTTAAGTGTCTGTAATTGAGTAAATACAAACATCTTGAGACATTATAGTCAGTCATGGTTGATATTATATAATTCTCCTATAGTGTAGGTAAACATTTTAGTTAAAATGTGTGCGTGTCTATTATGTTACAGTTGCATAATACAAATTATATGACTTCTTGATCATGTGGGCCTAGCTAGTTAGTCCCTAAATTTGGGCTAATAGGTAACTACAAATAAAATGGCAGGGTGTCTAGTACTAAGTAATTTATAACTTCTATACATTTATGTCAATTGTGTATTGTAGGTCAGTCTGACTGATTCCCGCAGTACACTTTCACCAAATAGTAACAATTATAAGTGTTTATTTATAATTAATAATAAAATATTAGGTTTAAGATCTGAGTTACCTCTATAATTGAATAAATATTTGCATGCGGGAAGGAAGAACCATCCGACTCCATATACAAGTTGTAAATTGTTCACATTTGTCATGCAGTAACCCTGCTTAATTGTATTATTTTTATTGCATTAACTTGTATTATTTTTATTGCAGACTTACACAAAATATCGACACACAACAGGCCGACTAGCCTAGACAGGAAGCTGCTGGTTCTAACGCGAGTCTATAAATCAGAGGATGAAATTCCAGACACTTTACCGTAAGTACACCATTACACATGTAGTATTTGTGACTTGCTTGATTAAGTTTAAACAAACACTCATTGAAAAACAAACAACTTGTTTTATTTCCAAGCATCAGACCAGTGCCATTACCATACTGCTCCTGTGGAATTTTGGTGCCTGTGACACTACAACACGGTTATGAATTGCAATTATTTTCCTCATAATATTAAATTTAATATATCTGGCCAAATTCCGTCATGTTCTTGTGAGACAGAAGCTGGCCAATTAGTACTGCAACCATATAATTATTATCGTCAGTGCTTTAGTTCAACACCAATCCCTGGTTAATACCTAGTATCAACGATTTGGATGATGAAATAACAAGCAAGGTGTTGAAATTTGCAGATGATACAAAAGTGTTTAGAAGGATTAAAAGTGATGGAGATAGACAGCATTTACAAGATGATCTTGACAGGTTGATCAAATGGTCTGAAAAGTGGCAAATGCTGTTCAATTTTGGGAAATGTAAATGCCTCCACACAGGACATGGGAACGAAGAAGTAGAATATACAATGGGGGGTACTGTACTAAGTACTACTGTAAAAGAAAAGGACTTAGGGTTAACCATTAGTGCTGATATGAAGGTTTCAGAGCAGTGCGGAATTGCAGCTTCAAAGGGAAATCAAATCCTTGGATTAATTAGGCGAAACATAACGTATAAGGAAAAAGAGCTAATAATACCGCTGTACAAAACAATAGTTAGGCCTCATTTAGAATATTGTATTCAAGCGTGGAGGCCATATCGCAGGAAGGACATAGATATGCTAGAAAGAGTGCAGAGGAGAGCAACTAAAATGATACCAAAACTGAGGGATCTTAGTTACGAAATACGCCTAAAAAATGCGGTTTAACAACACTAGAGACCAGGAGATTGAGAGGAGATCAGATAGAAGTGTTTAAAATATTGAAGGGTTATGAAAATATTGATAGAAATATTTTTTTCTCAGTTAAGAAAGATAGAAGGACTAGAGGACATGAACTTACATAGGCAAAGGAGCAGAGTAGATTGGATATAAGAAAGTTTTCATTTTCACAAAGGACTGTAAATGAATGGAACAGATTACCTGCTGATTGTGTGGGTGCTAGTAGCGTGAATATGTTTAAAAATAAAATCGACACATACCTCAGACGGGCGGGATACACATAGATAAAAGGGTCGGACTCTCGATAAGCCAAAGGGCTTCCTTGTCCGCCTGCCACCTAGAGTTAATTCTCTGGGTGGCAATCTTGTTAAATCTTGTTAAATCTAGTACAAGTTATGAGTCTGCATACAATAGTAATTTAGGTTAGCTGAAAATGTGTGCAAATTGTGATTTTGGGCCAAATTGAATCGACTCGTGTGTTCCCGTACCAGGGCTTTGTTGAGCATGATTGTAGTTCTGTCAATGAGATCTTGAATATGTGTTCATAAGATATTTTGAAAGTGTAACCACCAATATGATTATCATTGGATATAACAAAACATTCCGAACAAATGTGAATCCTACTGCATACATGTTAATAACACCATGCTTCATCCCAGCGGTGCTACAACGCCATTAATACAAGGGTTGACCACAAATGATGTAATATAACAGACCTATCATGTAGTTGATTTTTGGATGCATTTTTATACCTCCACCTGCACCCTGTTGAGGCTCCCCAAAACACCCAACTGCAACCCCTTGAGGCTCCAAGTATCTCAAACTGCACCCTCCTTCAGCCTTCCAAAAACCTCCAACTTCACCCCCACTTGAGGCTCCCAAAACCTTCCAATTACACCCCCACTTGAAGCCTCCAACAACCTCCCATCTACACCCCCACTTGAAGCCTCCAACAACCTCCCATCTACACGCCCACTTGAAGCCTCCAACAACCTCCCATCTACATGCCCACTTGAAGCCTCCAACAACCTCCCATCTACACCCCCACTTGAAGCCTCCAACGACCTCCTATCTACATGCCCACTTGAAGCCTACAACAACCTCCCATCTACACCCCCACTTGAAGCCTCCAACAACCTCCCATCTACACCCCCACTTGAAGCCTCCAACAACCTCCCATCTACACCCCCACTTGAAGCCTCCAACAACCTCCCATCTACACCCCCACTTGAAGCCTCCAACCTCCCAACCTTGAAGCCTCATCCCATACATTGAAGCCTCCAACAACCTCCCATGACTTGAAGCCTCCAACAACCTCCCATCTACACCCCCACTTGAAGCCTCCAACAACCTCCCATCTACACCCCCACTTGAAGCCTCCAACAACCTCCCATCTACACGCCCACTTGAAGCCTACAACAACCTCCCATCTACACCCCCACTTGAAGCCTACAACAACCTCCCATCTACATGCCCACTTGAAGCCTACAACAACCTCCCATCTACACCCCCACTTGAAGCCTCCAACAACCTCCCATCTACACCCCCACTTGAAGCCTCCAACAACCTCCCATCTACACCCCCACTTGAAGCCTCCAACAACCTCCCATCTACATGCCCACTTGAAGCCTCCAACAACCTCCCATCTACACCCCCACTTGAAGCCTCCAACAACCTCCCATCTACACCCCCACTTGAAGCCTCCAACAACCTCCCATCTACACCCCCACTTGAAGCCTCCAACAACCTCCCATCTACACCCCCACTTGAAGCCTCCAACAACCTCCCATCTACACGCCCATTGAAGCCTCAACAACCTCCCATCTACACCCCCACTTGAAGCCTCCAACAACCTCCCATCTACATGCCCACTTGAAGCCTCCAACAACCTCCCATCTACACCCCCACTTGAAGCCTCCAACAACCTCCCATCTACACCCCCACTTGAAGCCTTCAACAACCTCCCATCTACACGCCCACTTGAAGCCTCCAACAACCTCCCATCTACATGCCCACTTGAAGCCTCCAACAACCTCCCATCTACACCCCCACTTGAAGCCTCCAACAACCTCCCATCTACATGCCCACTTGAAGCCTACAACAACCTCCCATCTACACCCCCACTTGAAGCCTACAACAACCTCCCATCTACACCCCGACTTGAAGCCTCCAACAACCTCCCATCTACACGCCCACTTGAAGCCTACAACAACCTCCCATCTACACCCCCACTTGAAGCCTACAACAACCTCCCATCTACATGCCCACTTGAAGCCTACAACAACCTCCCATCTACACCCCCACTTGAAGCCTCCAACAACCTCCCATCTACATGCCCACTTGAAGCCTCCAACAACCTCCCATCTACATGCCCACTTGAAGCCTCCAACAACCTCCCATCTACACGCTCACTTGAAGCCTCCAACAACCTCCCATCTACACGCCCATTGAAGCCTCCAACAACCTCCCATCTACACGCCCACTTGAAGCCTACAACAACCTCCCATCTACATGCCCACTTGAAGCCTCCAACAACCTCCCATCTACACGCCCACTTGAAGCCTCCAACAACCTCCCATCTACACGCCCACTTGAAGCCTACAACAACCTCCCATCTACATGCCCACTTGAAACCTCCAACAACCTCCCATCTACACGCCCACTTGAAGCCTACAACAACCTCCCATCTACACGCCCACTTGAAGCCTACAACAACCTCCTATCTACACGCCCATTGAAGCCTCCCAACTACACCCCCACTTGAGGATTAAAAACTCCACCTGCATCCTCCTTCAGCCTCCCAAAAAACCTCCAACTTCACACCCACTTGAGCCTCCCAAAAATTTCAAACTCCTCCTTCTCCACCACAAGTGGTTTGTTCAAGTGGAACTATTTTCCATCAAGTGAAATTCTTGACTCCATGGATATGTCTAACCTTCTCTTCATGAAAATTATTTACATCGACCATCTCCACCCTGTGAAACTGTTCGTTTGCTTTGCATCATCATGTACCATTTGTATTGTACAGTTGTTAATCAAAATAAAATTTACTAATTTACCATAAAAATGTAACTAAGATGTGATCCATTGTGACCTTGCACATATGACCCGCCACAGTGAACCAGGTAATAAGTAACACAAGCCTAATCTGCACATGAGGCAAAGATAGCAGTCTGGATGATGTTCTATCAAATTTGTAATTTTGGCAGATATGCATAGCTTGCATAACATATAATCTAGTTTAACATATGACATATAATTTTGTTTATTTTCCTTGAAAAATAATTCAAAACTAATCAAATATGTGCATTTACAAACTTATATATATAAAAAAAAAAAATATATCAGTCCAAATGACCTCCTTTCTCAAAAACTTAGATGCTTTAAAGTTGACTTAATTTTTAGCAATAAATCAAAACCTACTGAAGAGATTTCAACAAATTTTAAACATCATGATCTGAGAAATCAAACAACGTTCAAAACTCCGTTTCACAATTTCGCAGTTAATACCAACTTTGCACCTGACATCAACCAACTATCGTTGTGTTTTAGCATCACACAGATCAACCGGGCACGAGACAAAGTCCGCATCACCGTCAGCTGTCTCATCATGCTGCTCTTCATCATCGCGGTCCCGTTCTACATGGCGAGTGGACGGAGAACCCGAGACAGGGGTGAGACCGAGTGGAGACGCTCCAAGCAATGGGTGGCGAAACTGCGTCAGGATAAGTTAGTCGAAGATGAGGCTATGAGGAAAAAGGCGGAGTCAGAATCTTCCTCGTGAAACTATAGAGTGCAGCCGTTCCAAAATGACTATTTTCTATTGCAGAGCTCTTGAAAGAGCTAACTATTGTGGGATTTTGTTTTGTGTGAAATGCTGCAAATGCATACTTATAACATGAAAGCTACTTTTCAATTATGTGCATTTGCATACAATATAATATATATGCACCAGTACAGCGTGCCCCGGGTGGAAATGTTTTTGTAGGTGTTACATTTTTGCTGCTGGAGGGGCAACGTAGGGCAGGTCAAGGACACTGTGCCACTGTGATACCACTGCAAAGACTGTATAGTCACTTCCACACTTCATGCATCAGCAACACAACTGTTCCTTACTCAAGAAGACGCGCACAAGAACTGATTGATGCAAGTGTGCTGGAAAAATGCAACAGGGTGAACTAATGTGCTAACTGGAACACATGGTTATGATATACCTTTACAATATAATCATGAACTTTTAATTCTGTAGTTGTCGACGGACTACACTGACAACTTTGCATTGGCTAGCAAGATGCTGGCATGTCGCTTATAACAATTGTTTGAAAATGAGAAGAAATGCGGTTTTGGTGATGGAGTATCTTTTGTGGTTATCGGGAACGACCACTCAGCAATCCTTGTAAAACTGTGCTGATTATCAGTTGATAAAGCACAAATGCAGTAATATTAGATAATATCTATGACTGCCAACTCAATGGATGTTATTTTACCTAAACTGATGAATGTTTGAGAACAACATATTTTAAAACCAGAGACCCAGACTAAAAGTAGGAAATAAAATGTTGTACAGCTGAACATATATAATAGAAGTATTTCTTGCATTAAACCTCAATTGTGTACAGTTTCATTTACAATTATTTTGCTGATTGTGGTGAAACAACTGGGGAAATATGTTGCATGGGCAAATCCACACCCAGAAAAGTGGATGCTCAGTTCCCCCAAAAGACACCATGTGACAGGATGTACACATGCACCTCTCTCTCTCTCTCTCTCTCTCTCTCTCTCTCTCTCTCTCTCTCTCTCTCTCTCCCTCCCTCTCCCTCTCCCTCTCCCTCTCCCTCTGTCTCTCCCTCCCTCCCTCTCTCTCTCGCTCTCTCTCTCTCTCGCTCTCTCTTTCTCTCTCTCTCTCTGTCTCTCTCTCACTCTCTCTCTCACACACACACCACACGCGTGTGGACAATCACAATGCAAGCCCCAAAATGCTACTTTCCATTGTAGGCCAAATGAACGATACTTTATATAAATATATTTTTATTATATATCGTAGATTCATACCTCTGTTGATGAACGTTGTTGATTTTAATTAGCGTGACTTATTGCCTAGCAACAAGAATTTCAAAAAAATGTACGATGGAATGCCCCCCCCCCCCCCATCTAGACTACCCTCTCTGGATCCGCCCCTGTTCCGAGTAAGACACCCCAGCGGCGGATCCAGAGAGGGTGGTCTAGGGGCACACAAACCTCCACTGGCGGCCTAGCCAAATTGTGTAGAAATGTTTTCGTTGCCGCGCCCCCGTAACTTCGATTCAGCTTCTCCGCTGTCTCTGCTCGACTGGTGACATCGGAATACGGGAGGGAGAGGGAGGCGGTGCTGTTGACCATTTTTCGTCGGCCGTAAGTTCAACTTTTTTTGCATCTTCTCGCAGTCTCGCACTTACTCGGCTCGACTGGTCATCTCGGAAGACCGATGAGGGGGGTGCTGTTGAAAATTCTTCGCCGCCATACCTTCAGCTCTTCTTCAGCTTCTGCGCTGGCTCGGGCTCGACTGTTATATCGGAAGAGGGGGGGGGGTGGCTGTTGAACAATTCTCATCGCCGTAACTTGAGCTTGTTTTTTCTACCAGCTGACTTAATACAAAACTTCCAACGGTCGTCTCTTCCCACTTTGAACCCGCTTTCGTCTTCGCCTAATTACTGTTCAACTCGGTTCCGCATCCTTTCATCTAAAATCTTGTTCGAAGCCTCGATCTTCCCCAAAGGACAGTTAATTTTGGACATGCTGTGTTAACATTGCGCATTCGTATCATTCCTTTTATCACACAGAAGAGTGAACAGCCATCACTGGTATATTAGTTCTCTGGATATATGTTGTCTCTTAAAAAAAACTGCCAATATTTTAATATGGTACGGGTTAAAAGTAGAACCTCACCGTGTTCTTATTGTATAGTTTTTTGAATGAATGTGGTGCATGTTTTACTGTACAGCGTACGCTGGTGGGCCAACTCATTGATAGTCATGACCTCGGCAAAACGTGTAAGGTGTTCGAGGGGGGGGGGTCCAAGAAATAGTCGATGCGTTGGCTAAATTTCTATCGCTTGAACGTATTAAAAACTTCACATCGCTAACGAAATATGACAAACAAACATATAGCACAAAGGAGGTTCTACAATTTGAACATGGAGTTCGTTTCGGAGTGATTCGTAAACATGGGGCAACTGCGAACCCCCAAGATACTTATTCTTCATAACGCCTAATGTAAGAACTGGGCACAATGTCTTCTGCGTATGTGTGTATGAATTGCTGTCCGGGCGAGATGAGCATTTTTGCTAGTTATATTAGTGCAAATTTTCTTGTGCAGTTTTTCTTTTCAGATTGACGCAGATCAAACGTGCAACTAAGGGACATTGACAGTATTGTCGCTGGCTTACACGCATCAGACTGGCACATATCATGGGTATTGCGCTGATGACGTAGCTCACGTGCCCGTGAAGGCTTGTTTGTTGAGTTCAAGTTGCGTCAATCACGGAGACGGCGGAGGTTAACATACTGCGTTCGACATTCTTGTGTTCGTGTGTGTAGATTGAACCATGTCTGGATTGTTATTTGGGGGAGCTTTTAAACGCATTTTGTCTGTAAACGCGGAGCGAATGTTTACAGCTTCCCGAGGGGCCGTCTCCGCCGATTGCCGACGTACTTTCGCCGTCACTACACAGTTAGCTTCCAGAGAATCGGGTATTTATAACTATTGTTACGCCTAACCAAGAATCATCAAATGTATCTATATAATCAATAACAGTTGCAACGAATATCACATGGCTGTAGAAAGTATAAATATCGATACTTATCTTAGACTACTATAATTGAGTTAGCGTGTAATGATCAAGATAAATATATATGTATAAATAACTCTGTAATATAAGTGTATATAAATGTGTCTAAGTTTTAAACATTTCCTTTTAGACGGGCGCCAAACATATACAGCTCCAAGAATGACCCGTAAGCCTAATGCTTTCATTGTACGTTAAACCGTCCATTCTTGAAGTCAGACATCCTGGCGCCGTGCTCGTGCCATTTTGACCGTGCTCGTGACTATTGGCGGTTACGTGATTGTGTTTCACGCGACTTCGCCGTAATTTCGAACTAGTATATTATGTTATGTTTGTAATCTGAATATAAGCAACCTTGTTTAGAAATATGCATTGAGATTTAACTTTTATAACAAATTGTTACCATTTACGAATAAGACATATTATTATCATCAAACATCAACGTCTAAATGTGAACAATTCTTGGACCTCAAGACAACTCCTTAATGTGAATCCTTAGACAGGAAAGACACCCAGCTTTGCGTTTTGTAGTTGTGTCTCCCAAAGTAGCAACGTGACCGCGGAAGCGGAAACGAACTGGAAAATCTAACTGATGAGATGTTCTCACAAATGCATTTAGGGTGTGCAATTTCCGATACTTCTGCTCCGTGAACACCCTTTAATCAAATATCTCAGCTCTTAGGGCCTATATGTGCGGCGCAGCGTAGCACAACGAATCGACTCAGCTAGCGCTCTATATATATCGAAGTGGTTTTGATACTGCGCAGTCATCTCAGTATTGGAAATGCCAGTGGTTTAAGCAACGAGCACGAGCGTAGATCACGGTCTTCACGATGCCGCTCATTGTGTTTTGCATTTTCATTTACTTGGCATTCAGGCGTTCTCGAGGGAAGATGGATCAGTTCTGTAACCATGGGAGTTTCAACTACCGGTACTGCATGTTGTCACCCCGCGGGCCGCATTGTGGACAACTTCGGTTTTAATCATCTTCGCAAGCCAGGGCTGTTTGCCATGCAAAACTAACCCTGGCAGATCTCCTACGCGAAATGCGGAAGTTAGCTGAGTCAAGCTAGTAATTGACTTCGCCAGTCGCGACTGCATCACCCGTGAGAACAGAGCAAACACCCGCCCCAATTTGAAGACGGATAAACGACTTCTGGGAATCCCAATATATAATGACCCGTTCGCCCATTAGCACGAGCAGCTGAGCGGTATTGTGTATTTGAATAATTGCTTCTAGTTCCTAAACAATGCATGTAACACGAGCCACGGTTGGTTGAAATTAGTTTTATTATGACCACCTGACCTGCCGAGATCCACTGTTCTAGTGAGCGATTTCATAGGCTGAGCTTAATTTCAGAGTTTCGCAAAGCGATCAGCCAGGGGGTACTGCTGGCTGGCACTGACCTAATCAGCAGCAGCGACCCCTGGCGCGCGAGGATGGTTTTAGTCCGCGGGCCGCAGGTTGCCGACCCCCGATTTTGAAGAACGGAGGCACTCCATTAAAAATTGCCGCCAAATCCAATTTCTCCATATCTTGTGAATGTAAAATTCCCCATCTTAGCACCTAACGAAACGTAGAACCGTAATTTGTATGTATGTGTATAGATGTGTTGGCACGGATTTTAAATATATATATATATGTTACTTTTGACCATCGCCGACATTCATTCCAATTTAAAAAAACGGCACCTGTCCACACCTGAGATTCATCAGCGGTTCAGCACGCACCCAGTGTCGCGCTGTCTCGGATCTTGGCATCGGAAGATGGGGTGATGTTGGACATTGTTCGCCGGAAATTCAGCAGTTCAGCATGTTTCAACACGTCTCCCGTGGTGTCGCGCTGTCACGAATACGGGAGGGGTGGTGGTGTGTTGTTGGAGATTTTCAGCGAATATCCGGGAGATTTGCCTGTATTCCGGGAGATACACCCAAAATACAAGAGACTCCCGGATTAATTAATGTTGTTTACGGAGGTTCAACGTTTACACGATTTAAAGTGTGTTCTGGAAACCAAATTTACCAAGTTCGGTGGATGTGTATTGTTGCTAGTATTTTACTGGAGATCATTTACATTATTATTATTTATAAATAGGCAAGATCACAATCATACCGCTTTGGCCTGATTGTTTTTTTTGCAGATTTACAAAAAATTGCCGGTATAGCTACGCACAACAGACTGACAAATTTGGACAGGAAATTGCTGGTTCTAACGCGAGTCTATAAATCGGAGAATGATATCCCTGCTACATTACCGTGAGTGCCCCATTAGAAGATTTCATTGCAACTATCACACATGTAATATCGTAGGTTGGCATTGCTTCACGAGACATAAGTTGGCCGCTATTGCAACTCTCACATAACCTCAATACTGTTTACGTAGACATCAACAAGTTAGAAGCCAGTCATTTGCTCAACTTGGAACAGGGTGTGTGTGTGTGTGTGTGAGTGTGTGTGCGCGCGTGTGTGTGAGTGTGTGTTTAAGAGAGAGAGAGGGGAGGGAGAGAGGGAGGGAGGGAGACAGAGATGTAGAGAGGGAGGAGAGGGAAATATATATATAGGGAGAGAGAGAGATGGAGGGAGAGGGAGAGAGAGAGAGAGGGGGAGACAGAGATGTAGGGGGGGGGGGAGAGGGAGGAGAGGGAAAGAGAGCTATAGGGAGAGAGGGAGAGAGAGACAGACAGACAGACAGAGAGACACAGAGACAGAGAGAGAGAGAGAGGAAGAGAGGGAGGGAGAGAGAGAGAGAGGGAGATAGGGAGAGAGAGAAAGAGAGAAAGAGAGAGACAGACAGACAGAAGAAGAACTATGGGTTGGAAAGAGAGGAGGGGGAGGGAGGGAGGGAGAGAGGGAGGAGGAAGGAAGGAGGAAGGGGAGGGATGGAGAGGGAGAGAGAGGAGAGAGGAAGAGAGGGAGGGAGAGAGAGAGAGAGAGGGAGATAGGGAGAGACAGACAGAGAGACAGAGAGAGACAGACAGACAGAGACAGTAAAATGCAATGGCTAAGAGGAGGGAGGAAAGGAGGGAGGGAGGGGAGCGAGGGAGGGAGGGAGGGAGGGAGGGAGGGAGGGAAGGAAGGAGGGAGGGATGGAGTGAGGGAAGGAGGAAGGAGGAAGGAAGGGAGGGATGGAGAGAGGGGGAGATAGAACGATTTTCCATTTTCCCACGTTCAACACTGTAAACTTCCTGTTACAAATTACGACGCTTGCTAATTCCGGAGAGAGCAACAGAGTGCCTCCCTTTAATCGCGATTGCAACTGTGAATCTGATACTTCACTCAACTGCCGTTGTGTTTCAGTCAGACACAAATCAATCGGGTGCGTGACCTCGCCCGCATCGGTTCCAGTTGCTTCATGATGGTCCTCTTTCTCATCGCTGTTCCGTTCTACATTGGGAGTGGTCGCAGAAGTCGCGCCCGGGGCGACACAGAGAGTAAGCGGACAAAGGACTGGGTGGCCCAACTCCGACAGGAAAAATTAGCCGAGGATGAGGCCGCCGCCAAGGAACAGTCAATTGAGAAAATATCTGACGCGGCATGAGAACTCGTCTTGAAACTCTAGCCTCGGTTAACCAGGCTCCGTGAATCAAGGTAACCAATGAAATTGTCGGTTTGGATAAATCAACAAATAAGAGCATTTTTTCCAGTTTACATTCGAATCAACTGTAAACTTTGATTGCATTAACTCGTGTTACGCAATTAAATAAAACAGAATGAAAAACGGCAACACTTATGTCTTTGGTGTGAACAGTCAAATTGTTCGTATATTTTTATTTTAGGCTACCTGTTGTTTTCGGTAAAACAATTAGTAATGTACCAGCGTTATTCGAAACACGTATATTCCTACTATAACATCAATTGTACACGTAGATGCAATTTATGTCGCTGAAATAGACGATAGCAGTCAACTAATGCTTCTGCAGCCATACTCTTTTCCCAGTTCAAACAGCCGGGCGAGAGTCGGCTAAGCAAGAAACGTTAGTCTTTCAAAAATGGCGGCACAACTGTTTTTTGACATTGCGTTATAACAAAGGCCCTTGGAGGGTTATAAACAACTTCTGCAAGCAAACGCCAATCAACATCGCGTCGTCTGTTGCGAGGATCCTTGACAGATGAAATGGGGGGAAAAACGGTGACATCATGTTACACCCGCACGCTGGTGGGGGTGTCAACGCACCCCAAGCTGGGGCAAACGGTTTCCGCTTGGAGGAAACTAGATGTGCTTGATCTTAAATCATCACGTATAAAACGTAATTGAGGCTGTGGCAACAGTTTTGAATGGCACCGCGAACAGCACCACCATCGACACCGCGAAAAAATATCGAACGAATACAACCCCACTCCGTCTTCCGAAGTCAGGTCCGACTACAGCTAAGGCACCGTCTCAAATGTGGTGGACGTTTATGCAAAAAGTGTAATCCCGGGCTGAATAACGCATCCCCAA
This sequence comes from Paraescarpia echinospica, assembly GCA_020002185.1. Classification (NCBI taxonomy): domain Eukaryota; kingdom Metazoa; phylum Annelida; class Polychaeta; order Sabellida; family Siboglinidae; genus Paraescarpia; species Paraescarpia echinospica. The sequence continues at coordinate 50,505,824 of CM034542.1, forward strand.
AATCAACCACGATAGTGGCTTGGTCAGTACGTTTTAAAATAATTCAGTATATTATGGGCAAACGTTTTTGGAGGGCAAACTGGACAAATCAAACCGAAAAATAAACAATGTTGTCTAACTGTAAAAAAAATTTGTTTTCAGATAGCTAACATGGTGTAGTTTATAAGCCTAAATATTGTGAACACCACTTCATCCACTATTGTGTGGCATCCGCCGGAAAATCATACTTGTTTTAAATTTTTTTGATGATGTTTATTACGACACCCGCCAACTTTGGTAACAATGTAAACTGTTGTATTGTGAAAATACATAAAATGAAAGTTTCTAATGTTATTTGAATACTACCTTTGGAGAAAAAAAAACACAACCGAATGGGCTTTTTCTTATTTTTATGACTAATATACCACTCCAAATGAGAGTATGTTTTCTGCATGACATGTTTTTATACTTTACACAAACTATACCAAATGTTATTCGTTATATCGTTTTAATGGATATCAAACAACACTATTGCTTACCATGTATCTTGCTTGGTGTATATTCAAGACAGACATATTTTCTACAATGTCAATATCATTGGTCAATTTTGTGAAAACAACGGATACGTTTTATAACGTTCCATTTGCTTGTCGTTATAAACATGAATAACTTATAGTTTCAACAGTACCAACATCTTTACTAAACACGTTTTCACCTTCCATTTAGCATTATATCACTAAAATATCGTCAACCATGTGATTTGGCGGCCCTGTGCTTTATTTAACATCAGCACAGGGCTTCGAAAGGTGTGGAAGTCAACAACAAATGTTTTTGATTTCTCCATAGTCTGCATTTATAGGTCACATGATAGCGTGAAATGTTGAAGAATGAAGTCTTCGGAACTCTGAATGGCAAGATGTGTGCGTCCTTCTTGATGGTTAAACCCGGACTACCATTTTTATGTGGCGCGCGCCGAAACTTCTGATTTCTTTCAATACCTGTGATGGATGTTTATTACGAAATCCGCCACCTTTGGTAACAAAGTACGTTTTTTCTTACTCCGAATATGATAATACATAAAAGGAAAGTTTGGAATGTGTTTGAATACTTCCAGTACCATAACCATAGCTAAAACAATCCATTGGGAATTGGTTGTTTTTAGTTTCACGATAAATACTCTACTGCTAATTATAGCATATTTTCTGCACTATACATTTAATCAAATTATACCAAACATCATTATTTATATATGTTTAATGGGTAAGGGAAAATACATATTGTTTATCAAACAGTTTGCCTGACAGACTTACAATTCATTGGTGACAAATTTGTGAAAACAATGGAAAATTATGTAAGTGTACCATTTGGATGTCCCAATAAACATGATTATCTCATTGTTTCAATAGTACCAACAAGATACTATGTCATGTTGTTTGCCTTCCATTTGGCAATATATCATCAAATTATCTTCAAACATGTACACTGGGTACTTTCTGGTGGGCTTGCTTAGCACACTACTGCATCTTGAAGCATGTTGGAGACAACACCAACTTCTTCACGATTATTGTGAAGTCGTCATATGCAGACCACTAAATACCTTGAAATGTTGAAGAAAGAAGTTCGCGACACTCTGAATGGAGAGATGTGTATCTCTCTTGGCGGCTACACTGATATTGCCTTTCACTGCAGCCCAAACAACATGGTAGTGATCCTTCCCTAGTCCTGCTTCAAACAACTGCCAGGATTACTTTAGCAAATATGATAAATCATACAAAAATAAAGTACATATCATCAAATTCCCATATTTTTATTTTTGGTTAGCTATTATGATGTAGCGTTTAGGCTAAAACTACCATGAACACCACTTCAACAATTTGTTGTTAGCATTTTCATGTATAGTTGAATTATTATTACGACATCCGCATTTTGATGCATGTTATTGTGGGACCACATGCGAATATTTTTAATGTATTTGATTATTTTATTTAGATAGTGCGTGTACCTCATTCATGCATAGTATTTAAAATATTTTTTTTGGAAAAGACACTGATATTTTACTTCAAAAAACCACTGACACTAAACCAATAATTCTTTTTAAACACAACTACTATGGTAAATAGATACTCCTAAAGCGTCCCGCACACCAAGGAGACGAGAATGCGTCTCGAGGCAAGACGGGTCGACGGGCGCGCTCATGTAGACACACGGCGAACGCAAAACTAAAATGACTGGGTTTTTCTTGTTCATTTATTTTCCGCTTCGATTGATGTCCCACCATCTTTTCTTGCCGACGTCAGAAATGCTGAAATTACGTGAACATTTCTTGATGTCACAGAGTGTCGACTTGGATCCCGCCATAACAGGAAATGCGTGTTTCTTTCTTATAGGCCCACTGTTTCGGTGTGGCAAGTGTGTGTTTGTGTGCGTGCGTGCATGTGTGCGTGCGTGTGTGTATAGGGCAACGGTGGGCAACAACGGGATAGTGAAGTTTTGTTTTTGACAAAACATTGAAGACAAAGATTTAGTGTATGACGACGTGTTTGGGATGAAGCTGCTTCAAACTTATCTTTGCCCATTTACATTGCCTGCCTTCAATGTTTAATGGTAATAGATGGTCTCGCCCTACTCTTTTTATGCAGCAAATCAATAAAATAAACATCGCCATCGTGTTAACTGAGTACTATTTCAATGACAATCGGTAATATGTAGTTGTCTACTTTCGAGGAAGGATCCAAGTTTGAAAATAAACAATCCGTTTAGTTTAATTTTATGTAATTCAAATTTGCATGCAACATTTTACTGTTCCCAGGACCGTATGCATGTAGTGTGATGGTTCGAACGCCCATCCCTCTCCACACACTGAGGCCAAATAATTCCACTTGGTGCAGCTAGTTCCACTCGAAGGGAACTACTTGTGTTCCATTTTAAATTGTGACGTATGCAAAATAATTGGCACTGCAGCAAAACTGTTTAACAGCACGGCGAAAATCTGAGCTGCACCCCTCGTCAAGACCACCAAAATGTCCATCACTACTCCCGTCGAAAGCGCGAAATATATCCAACAGTAACCCCACTTGACATTGTATAAAACTACCCCCTCTCGCCACAGTAAAAAAACTGCAACACTAAACACCACTAACCCCCGTCCATCTTTCGAAGTCTTACCAAAGAGCAACTGAGGCTCGTGGTTAAAAGTGACAGATGGTTGTGCGAAAAATCCCTAGGCAAAAACGCGCACTTCCAAAACGCAACCACGCAATGAGATCGGTCAGTATTTTTTAAATGTTTTAAATATCTACATTAATTAAAACATGCAAGCTGTGACCTAACCCTTTGAACTTTTCGTGCCCGTAAATCTGTTTTGAATGGGCCCACATTACCGAACCCCACAGACCGTTTGAAATGTGCTCCCGTTCAAGGTTACAATAAGGTGAAGATACGCGGCGGCGAACATTTTTCAACAGCACCCGATGGATTTCCATTGGCAACCGACACTTTGCTGTCACTGTACGCGACGATTGTGTGGCGCGGAAGTTTTACGGTTGTTGTTCATTATTTGATATTTTGATTCTCTTCAACGCATGGAAGGTCACATTTGAAAGCGATCCTGACGTTGTTATTAAAAATAATTGTGGAAACGACGACTGGGTAATCAGAAAAACAAAATGACAGCGCGTCGATTAATAGGCCGCCTTCTTTTCTTGACGACATCAGAAATGCCATAACTACGCGAGAACGTTTCTTTACGCCACGGTGTGTCGTTCTGGTTCCCACTCGCATGTGTCGTTGTATGCGACTATTATGTGGCGCGGGATCGCACGGTTGTCGGGAAAATATGGTTTATTTTCTGTTTTTTTATTCTCTAAAACGCATGGAAAGTCAGCTATGAAATTGACGCTGGCGCTATTTCAAAAGAATTGTTGAAGTGACAATTGAGAGATGTGTCGCCATTTTTTCAAGACTGTACATCTGAAATACTGAAACTACGCGTGGACGTTTCTTGGTTTCCGTCATCACAAGGCAGCGACATGAACGAGAGACGCGTATTTCTTTATTATACTGCTTCAATGCGGCAATATGGCAAATGTGTGTGTGTGTGCGTGCGTGCGTGCGTGCGTGTCACTGTGTGCTTGCGTGTGTATGCATGCGTACGTGCGTGTGTTGTCCGAACTATGACAGCTGTCGTATTCTTCTCCGTTGTGTCTCCGCAGCAGTTACACTCTATCATTCTTCCAATGGTTGGCAGTGGCGATGGCATCCTCTGTCGCCAGTGCTAGGTTCTCTGAGCTGGAGTGGGATGCGGACGGGCTATATAGAAGGTGGTCCATCGTTTGTGTTTCGCCACAGGTACACAGATCAGTGCCTGACATTCCCCACCGCCGGAGAAACGACTTGCATTGTTCGACGCTTCGATTCTTCTTGGTAGCATGGTCGGGTGACTGGTTTACGTAGCGGTGCCGGTCTTTTCTACTGGTGTGACGGTTTCAGAAGGTATGGCAATTTGAACTGAGGGACATTGTGTTAGTAAATCAATAGATTGAGAGGTGGCTGCCTTTGGATTTTGTACGGTGGGGCGTAGGCGTTAAAAAAGAAGTCATATTTAACCGATCCCTGAAAATACCGCATTGTCGCCCACGCCGAGTTATATGGTCACGCTTCACTGGGCGCACACCAGACGTCACGCTCTGCTTGTTTTATCGCACCTCTTCCGTCATGTCGGACACAATATCCGGCATAGTGCAACAATTCTTCACGGCTGAAATTGAACAACTGAAGTTGTTACGGGGGAGCGCAAAGCCGACAAAGGGCGACCGGACTCGTGGCAAGTCGTCAAGTGCCGCTGAGCCCGAAACAGTCATCGAAGTGATGGAGCAAATGACGCCACTCCTTATCAAAACAATGGCTGCCATTGTGGGACACCAGATGACAAACATGAAGGAACTGCTGCAGTGCAAAGATAAACAGATCAGTGCCTGGAGAAAAGGATGGACGTTCTGGAGGCGGAGGCGGACAAGCGAGAGCAGTACTCTCGCCGTCCCAACCTCCGCTTCCTGGGCCTTCCAGAGACGGATGGAGAAAGTACGAATGAACTCGTGCTGCAAACGATAAACGAGAAGATGGGGATGAAACTGACGGCAGCCCATCTGGAGCGTAGTCATCGCCTAGGCCCAAAGGACACGAGCGGAAACCTGAGGAAGCGCGCAATCATTGTGCGGTTCCGTAGCGAGGCAGTCCGATATGAAGTGTATAAAGCTCGCACACAGCTGAAACGGCATAACGTCGACAACGATAAAGACAAGGCCATCTTTATAAACGAAGATTTGACATCGAACAGAGCAGGACTGGCCTACAAGACGAGGGTGCTGAAAAGGGAAAATAAAATAACCGACTGCTGGACGTACTCAGGGTACTGGTGAAAACACTGAGTGGTGTAATTAAAGAGATCAGTGTTATCAAAGACCTGGACAGCTTTGCTAAGTAATATCATCGTCATTGTTATTCTCAGGTATATTATGATGATATAGATTAGTTGCGATGTTTGTTTCTCTTGCTAGCTGCAAGGCGATACACATTGTCTGCGATTTCTTTCTTTCTCTATATCCCCACCTACTGACGCAACATTTGCTTTTCTATAATTATTTTATGGTATAGCTTGCGTCTTGCAATTTGTTTGCAGTTTATGTTCTCGTTGCTTTCCTTATAATGCAAACTAATTGTAATGTGTGTCCTCCAATTAATTAATACTTATTTCCACAAATGTATTGGATAATGCAATTTGCTTCTCCGTATGACATGAATTATGCATAATTATTTACCTACTTTTGTATCCTTATACTACTGGTTTCCACACATTGTTTACTGTTCACACTTACCTGCGTGTTAACATAATTTATAATACGATAGAACTACTTGCAGTGGATTCCATTTAAATTCAATTAATTAGTTATCGCAGCCATAATGCAAATTCCAATTAGCTGGTCGTATTGTTTGTTTTTCGTCTTGCTAATTGTATTCTGATTACTATTGTCATTATGTCATACCAATGGGAAGACCGGTCCGGATACGTCCAGTCACGTCACGTATCGTTCATAATGTCTTTTCTATACATTTCTTTTTTGTTTATTATTATTACTGCACGTACATTTATTTCTTGTATGATGACATATATGGTGATATGCTACACAGCATTGAGTATACTAACTTCGTGTGACTATGATAAAACAAGGCTTTTGGTTTACAGTGGACAGTCGGTTGTTACGCTATATGTTTCAAACATAATTACTCATTTCAAGAATGCTAGCTAACGAATAATTCCCCTGGTGTCAAGGAGGTACTAATGTGAATTCTCTATTTAACCCTTTAATGCCCCATGTATCATATATGATCATCAATTATCTACATTAATTACTCAACATATAATGCCATACAATCCTAAATGCCCAATGTATCTTTTATGATACATGTAGTTAGATTGCAGAAATGATAGTAGCGACATCTAGTGGGTTTGCATTAACTAATTTCTGAGTTATAGGAAACTGCCCCACCATTTTGCAAGTACCGCCACTTTTGTCTCAGATCAATGCCACATTTTACGAACTCGTGGTGAGTAGCTATTATAAGTAATCGATAATGTTGTAACATGCCACTCAGTGTTTATAATGGTTACAGCCTGACAATGCAGTGTGAACAAGTTTTGCTGCAATTGATGCTTTTATATGTTGTATCATATGTGCTACACTGGGCAGCTAGGCCAGCAATATATCACTGTCACCCGCAGCCAGGATTTAGATACATTGGCATTTGGACTAGCAGTGAGCATTCACTGTTCACAGACTTCAACGTAGCTGTTGTTAGGCTTATGAAAGTTGAATTCAGATAATCTACGTGACTTATATTCATTATTATTATACCATTTTATAAAAAGAAAATTAAGTTTTTTTAACAAAACGTTGATTTTTCTAAAGATATACACCATTGAGCTAACCCTTAATCATAGCCTCATAGGAACTACATTATGTGCGATTTGTAACACTCATGTGTCCATTACAACTATTGTATTTATAAAAAAAACATGCTTATTACTTTTTCTAGGTGAGCAGACAATACAGTGCAATATGCTCTCGAGATTATTCTCAATGGAAGTGAAAGTGACTTTGAATGCAGTAATGACAAAGAAATAACAGATTTGGCGATGGATGAAGAAGAAGTACCAGAACATAACCATTCATAATTACTTTAGTTCAATTGATGATGAGCCATTATCGATATATCAAACAAATGGTCGACCATACCAGTGAGAAGATGGCACATTTGTATCGCTTGATACTGCATTCGTTCCCGATCCAATGGAACCCCCAGTATAGTCTGCATGCAACTGTGTGCTACCCTTTAACCTACGTTACTCATCTGTGAACATGTGTAGCTTAGATGTAATAGTTGTAAGTCATTTATAGTGCATTAATTTTTTATATATTTGTTTGTATATCTCATCTAATGCCCAATGTAGCATATATGATACATTAAAAACAACTAGGTCAAGGTCATTTACATGATGTTTTAATTGCAAATTTGAGTTCAGGGTCCACATAGTAGCAAATTCACAGCTTGTCAATTTTTTTCTTACATGCTTTTTATGTGTGGGCATTAAAGGGTTTTAATGTACTACAGCTAAATGAGGCTGCTGATGAAGATTTTCAACCAATACGTCATTCGACATATTATGACCTTGACAATTTTAAACTACTAGCAGAAACAAATAACGAACGGTTTAATATACTTAGCTCAAACATAGAATCTATTAATGCAAAATTCAGCGAAATTGAAGCCTTCTTAGAGGAACTTAACCAGATAAAATTAAATTTTTACCGTAATATGCTTTCAGGAAAGCTTGCTCTCAGATAATGATGATCTATCACACCTACAAATCGATGGATATCATTGCATTACACAAGACAAAACATGTAGCACTAAAGGAGGGCTACTCATTTAATTAAGCAACAAATACAATTTCAAAGTTATTTTGTCCCTAAATCAGTTTCAACATTGGGAAGGACAATTTATCAACATAAGCAGAGGTGGGCTCTTAAAAGATATTATCATTGGAAATATTTACCGACCTCCAAGAGACCTCAGTGAAAATTGTAAACAGTTTTTTAGCGAATTCACACCAATTATCTCATCCTTTGACAAATCAAAATCCGACATCATTATTGCCGGTGATTTCAATATAAACCTTAAAATTAACGAAAGAGGTTTTTGGTGATTTTTTTGATTTATTAATATCTTATAGCTTTTACCCCCATATTACACTCCCTACAAGATTTTCAAATAATAATGGAACACTAATAGATAACCTGTTTTGTAAATTAACCGATCCTGCAATAACACCAAAATCAGGTATTTTAACGAAACAATTATCGGACCATCAACCATATTTTACCTTTCTAAACAAAGTTCCCCACAAAGAACCACCACCTAAATATATTAAAATTAACATACAAAATCAAGAAGCAATTTCCAAATTCATAAATGAAATCACCTCATCAGATGTTTATAATAAACTTGATCAGTCACCTTTTGCTAATCCAAACATAAACTATAACATTTTACATGAATTAATCAAATGCGCAAAAAACAAGCATATGCCATATAAAACAGTTGAGTTCAAAAAATACAAGCACAAAAAAGTCAACATGGATTACATTCGGCCTGCTTAAATCAATACGATACAGAGACAAATTATATAAGAAACTAAAAATGACTGATTCACCTGAAAATTTAGCAATTCGGACTAACCGCTAACGTATAATAGCATACTTAAAAAAACGAACAGCCAAACAACTGCATTATGAAGCTTCTTTTAATAAATACAAAAATAATATTTAAAAAACTTGGGAAACTATAAGTGATATTCTGTCCAGAACACGAGAAAAGAAAACTTTCCCTAAATCGTTTATATATAGTGACGGAATTATAACAAACAAAACGATTATTGTAAACACATTTAATACATTCTTCACCAATATAGGCTCAAATTTGACCAAACAAATCAGCAATCCTACTAATAGAAATTACATATATTATCTGAATGAGCAGTACAGTAATTCATTTAATTTTGAAAGTATTGACGAAGAAACTATATCTAAAACAATAGCTAATATGCAACCAAAAACAAGTTGTGGGTATGACGGTATTTCGTCACGATTACTAAAATTAGCTAAACCAGCGGTGATAAATCATTAACATTAATTACAAATCAAATATTAGCTACAGGTATCTTCCCTGATAAACTGAAAATCGCTAAAGTAATTCCATTCTTTAAAAAAGGTGACAATACCCAATTCAGCAATTATAGACCAATATCACTATTACCAGCTATATCAAAAGTAGTTGAAAAGATAATTTACAACCAACTAGATTCCTTTTTCAAAAGGCAAAATCTCTTGTTCGAAAACCAATATGGATTTAGAACGGAACATAGCACTGAATTTGCTGTTCTTGAATTAACTGATAGGATAATAACACACATGGATAGAAATGAAATTCCTATAAATATTTACCTGGACCTTCCAAAAGCTTTTGATACCCTCGATCATAAGATATTACTAAACAAATTAGAATATTATGGCGTAAAAGGAGTAGCATTAAGTTTAATTAGAAATTACTTAACAGATAGAAAACAGTATGTTGAAATAGAGAATGTAAAATCAGAAATGCATAATATTTAAACTGGCGTACCTCAAGGCTCAACTGTAGGCCCTCTGTTGTTTATTGTATACATTAATGATTTTGCCAAGGCCAGCCAAAAGTTTAACTTTATAATGTATGCTGATGATACCACCCTGTCAGGTACTCTTGACTCATTTTCAACATATGAACAAAATGGAAACGTAGACTTTGCTATAAATAGAGAACTGGGAAAAATTAGTGATTGGCTAAAACTTAAAAAATTATCTCTAAACTTAAGCAAAACTAAGTACATGCTTTTCAAAACAGCCAGAAGAAAAATGTGACTTCCCCATTATTAATCATAGATAACACTTCTATTAATAGAGTGGCATAATTTAATTTTCTTGGAATAACTTTTAATGAACAATTTAACTGGAAAAATCACATTGACAAAATTTCAAATAGGGTTTCAAGGACGTTAGGTGTAATGAATAGACTAAAACAGTTATTACCTCTTAATATAAAGATTATATTGCACAATACACTGATATTGCCACACTTAAACTACGGTGTTACTGCTTGGGGTTACAAATGTGACAGAATACAGAAACTTCAAAAGAAACTTGTCCGAATTATTAGTGTAAGCATATATAATGCACACACTGAACCACTGTTTAAAAGTCTTAAATTGTTAAAAGTAGAACACATGTTGAAATCACAAGAACTAAAACTATATTATAAATACCGGTACGTACATAACAAACTTCCTGTTTACCTTAAACATTTACCGCTTCATCAAAACAATAGCATTCACAATTTCAACACACGTGGGCAATATAATATACACACAATCAGGGTAAACATTATTATTTGCAGACGTATCTACCTGTATGTACATTACAACATTGTTATATTTGCCATAATGAGTGAATAACACAGGAATACACATTTTATGTGTACCTCTTTGGATGAATAACCAGTCGTCCATTATTATGTATGGTGTCATGTTATAGGCCTTGCTTTGACTTAATCTGTTGACCGATTATTGCTACTTTTTTTATACACCAGGACTTGTCATTACTATAACTGGGTGGCTCCCACGAGAGCGGCTTTTTTTGCCTTAGTGGGAATCTCCCTGACCCACACGTGATAATTTATATACAATTGTGTGATCATTGTGCTTTTACATACTCACTTATTGAGTTATATGTATATGGGTCAAAATAAAAACTACTGTCTGTCTGTCTGTCTGACACCAACTCTTAGCCTGTTGAGTGACCTCCATATGACCCACGGTTGGTTAGAGTCATTGGCCACCTGCTCAGTGAGACGATTCCCGCGTTTCTCCCACTCTTGTATTGTAGTTTAATTCATTCCACTCCCTGTTGAACTGAATACGCGGCTCTTGAATTAATAGAAAAAATAATAACCCAACTAGATAAGGATGAAATAACCATAAAAATTTACCTAAATCTTTCCAAAGCCTTTGATACCATTGACCATTAATTTTAATTAACAAATTGAAATATTATGGTATACATGGAACAAAACAGAACTTATTCAGCAGTTACCTAATGTTTAACTATGAGGTACATAATCATGATACAAGAGTCAAGAATAAAATATACACTTATAAAATTAAACATGAATTTGCAAAGAAATGTCTTAGGCATAATTTGCCACTTTTATTAAATAACATTCCCGATATAGTCAAAGAAAAGCTTAGTACACATAGTTCACAAGGATTTGCCAAGTATGTTAAAACTGTTTACAAAATTATCAGGTAACATGCACAAGACAAAATTGCTATAAATGTATGCAAAATTAAGAATCGACAATGACCTGTCAACGTTATACAATACAAAACAGTGCCATAACGACAAACACAATAATCGTGTAAGCTTGCTCACATTACATACATGCTCATATTCATATCATGTGTTTTTTTTTACTCAGGTGATGTATTAAATTGATTCAGGTGATGTATTAATCCAGTTAATTTTTTTATAATAAAAGATGGATCCTCGATAGCGACTATTATAGTCTTAGAGGAGTCTCCTGACCCTGCTTTTGTTATTTACCACGCGTTGTACCATGTTTATCATAAGTATATATATTTGTATTATTTTAATTATATTTTTGAAGTGGATGTATTGTATATATAATCAAATGTCTGGATAAAATAAAAATAAATTCTTCTTGTTCCACTAGGCTTCCTTTCCGATGGTGCTCAGTTCCGCACTCAGGAAGCTGTTCCGGGATCGGAGGCGCTTCTTTGGCGGATGTGAGGTGGTGGTATGTCAGCCAGTCCATAAATGCAAGGGAGTTGGTTTCAGGCAACCTGTTATTATTCTACGTGTGTGTTTGAGAGCTATGTCGTTGTTTTTGGTTTGACCGGATCTGCCCCACGTTGAACACGCATATTCCGCTGTGGAGAAACATCGCGTGAAAGCTGTTGTTCTGAGCGTCTTTGGGTCGGCTCCCCATCTTGAGTTTGCTAGTTTTCTAAACAGATTATTCCTTGTGTTGATATTAGCGTTTTTATTGAGGGTGTGCCTTTTGAAACACAGCGTGCTATATACGGTTACTCCCAAATACACCGGTTCAGTTTTGTGTGCTAAGGTAATGCCGTTCCACCTGACGTGGAGTCTTCGGTTGGCAATTCGGTTTCGAAGATGGAATGCTTTTTATTAGCGTCTTGCCTTGGTTTGGTTTTAGATGGTTGTTGCTGTAATATGCAGACATCTCTTTCAAAGCATTTTACCAGTGCTTGTCCAACACTGCTGAACTGTCTGTGTTGTGTTTTGATGCACAGGTCGTCAGCATATATGAATCTGTGACATCCTGTTGGTAGCGGCTGGCCATCTGTGTAGATGTTGAACAGAAGTAGAGCGAGGACACGTCCTTGCGGTAATCCATGTTTCTGTGTACGCTATCTACTCCTTTTCCCATCCAGGTCTACACAGAAGCGTCGGTTTGTCAGTAGGCGCTGGATGACTTTGTCAGATGGTTCATTCTGTAGAGCTTGAGGAGTAGCTTACCAAATGATATATATACTACAATATTCTTTCATTCTACGTATTCAATAAGACGCAGACACATTGAAGAACCGATGACGTTGCGCAACAACGAGGTAGTAATTTGTTTTTGATCGAACTTTGAACACAATTATTTAGTGTATTACAATGATTTTTGAATGATGAGGCTTCAGACTTAAATTTGCGCATTTACACGGTGTGCCATCAAATTCTAATGGTAATAGATGCTCTATTAGTTCTCCTTTTTATACTGTGAATCACTACAATGAATATTGCTTTCGTGTGAACTGAATGAGTTTGATCAAATTCTAATTTGCATGCAAAAAATTTCCGCTTGGTGCAAATATTTCCGCTTGGTAGGTGCTAGTTGTGCTTGAATTATAAATAATTACTTGTAACAATGTATTAACACTGCGACAAACATGTTACAGGGCAAACTGTTAGTAGCACGCCCAGGCCACACGCAAACATGTCCATCATTTCCCCCTCTCGACACCTCTAAACATCTCCAACAGTACCTACTCGACACCGCGAAATCTCCAAAACGACACCCAATATCTTCAGACTTCTTGTCGAATACTAGCTGAGGCTGTAGCTGAATTGTATGAATGAATCATACGGTCGTTGATTCAGACATTCCGTTGTCTTGAGAATATGCATGGTCGATGTTTTGTTTTTGGATTATCTTCGTCGTATGGGAGGTTAGCTAGGAAAGCGATGCTGACGCTGTTACAAAAGAATTGCGGAAGCGACGACTGAGAAATTGGAAAAGCAAAATGCCAACATCGTATATTTTTTTCGGTTAATGACACACCATCAATTCTTTAATATTTTTCATTTTATATGACGCATCACAGCTTGGTGATTATTCTGATGAAATGAGGTGACTCATCCTCGCAAGCCAGGGCTATTTGCCATGCAAAACAAGCCCTGCCTGATCCCCTACGCGAAGTGCGGAAGTTAGCTGAGTCAAACTAGTAATTGACTTCGCCAGTCGCGACTGCATCGCCCGTTGTAACAGACCTGCAGTGGCTAATTTAGTTAATTAGTATTATTATTAGTTAACAGAGAAAGACTAGAACAGAAAATCCAGATTCACATTATATAAAAGCATTATATAAAAGAATGCTGCACAAGGCAAGCATATGGTCGCCGTCACTGTGGGCGTGTTTCTAAAGCAACAAGGTTTGAACGATTTGTTTATTTTCGCGTCTGTAGGCGTAGTTCTTGGTGTCTACCGGAACAGAATGTAGTTGACAGTTAAGAGTCATGACTGGAATTTGGTGCAGACATTGGCCTGACCTTAGATTCACTTCGTGACCATGTCCTGGTTTTAAGATCGAACCGGAAAGATGAAATTATGCAAATAAATGCAGACCCCCTCACGTGAGTGAGCACCTTCATCCCCATAGTATGACGACATAAAAACACGCATGCGTAGAGCCATAATTCTACAAATTTCATACTATGCGTTTCGATCCTCTACGTTTTAAAGACAATTCCCGGATTTGGCTTGAGGCCAAGCCAGTAGAGTAAGGTGGGGCAAAGCGCCCATATTGGGGCATAGCGCCCATGCCACTATCTTGGCGAATATTGCATTTTATGGCTCCACATAGCGATCAAATGATTAATTACTGAGTCCTGACGACACATCAACGTGCTATGGCTCTACAGAATCGAACACGATGTAAGTACAACCGATTTACTGTTTCTTTAAGATTTGTTATAAGATCGCTTCCATATTAATCAATAAATTGCCCCTAAATGGTTACGAATTTTGAAACGCTTGGAATAGCTTTCTAAGCTATGTTATATAACCTGCATTTTCACGCCTTCAGTTACGGTGAGCGATAAAAGAAAATGTCATGACTCAAACGTTATCATCATAGTCGTCAGTGGGGCATAGCGCCACCTGTGAATGGGGGCAAAGCGCCCATGCCTGCGCGCTATGCCCCATCTGCAATTATTGATATAAAAGTAGCATTGTGAATATATATATAGAGTTTGTGTTTAGCGGGCACACACACAAACACACGCACAATTATTTATAATAATGTGTGTGTGTGTGTGTGTGTCCGTGTGAATTTTAATGATATAATTTTATCAAACGTTCTTGTGATTATTATAATAATAACAGTTACAGCATGTTCGTTTCAGATTGAGAGACAGCATGGTTCGAACGTACAAAAGAAAGTCTACACAGGGGTCGTATGGGTCTGAACGACTGGCGTTAGATGTAGCGGCTGTCCACGAAGGACAGAGTATACGAGGTGCAGGGGCAGATTATGGAATACCAAGGCGCACACTAAAGCGCCATTGCTCTGGTGTTCTACAGCTCCCTGGCGTTATTGCTATGGGTAGCAAGCGTTGCGTATTCTCAAGTGCCTTTGAAGCACAATTGGTAGATTATGCAAAGGAGATGGCCAAAAGAATGTACGGATTGACAACTATTGTTGTCAGGCGTTTGGCTTACGCTGTTGCCGCAAAATTGGACATACAGCACAATTTTGATGACGAGCGTGGGCTAGCAGGAAAGGACTGGCTGTCAAGTTTCATGAAGCGCCACCCAGAGTTGTCGATTCGTGCGCCAATTTCCACTAGCCCGTGTCGAAGGTTTCAACCGCGATGCAGTTATGGCGTTTTTTGCTTTGTACAAAGATATCCTGCAAGGAGGGATCACAGAGCTACTGCCATTTGGAACTGCGATGAAACTGGCTTCACGACGGGGAAGGTCGTATGCGAAACTGGAAGAAGGCAGGTGCGAAAGGTTTCGAGCGGTGAGAGTGGAAAGAACATTACCGCGCTGTGCTGTATAAGCGCTGCCGGTTCTTACATTCCTCCGCTGTTAGTGTTCCCTCGCAAGAGAATGGTGGCCCTACTGATTCGATTGGTGCAGTGAATGATCGCGGTTCAGGCTATATCGACTCGGCTCTGTTCAAAGCACCCACGCTCCAGATGTCGCCACTGGTGAATCTGCACCGGCAGTTTCTGCCGAACTTCCTGCAAGTCCTGCAGGATCTGAAGGTGACATTCGCGCTATTATTATGAGCTGCTCGCCACCACCGCCGCCGAACAAGAAGCGTTAACATGTAGCGAGAAGAACCACCAGTGTGGTGCTGATTTCTTCGCCTTACAAGTTAATTGCTGAGAAAAAACGCGACATGAAGAAACTAAAACGTTCGCTGGTGATAAAGAAAATCAGCGAGATCAAGCTGCCCAAGTCAGCACAAGAGCCTATTGCTGGTCCGTCGGGGTGTCAAACCAAGAAAGGAACTTTGACGAAGACACATAATGCGTCGTTTGTTGCGATCCTTACGCCAACAGCAAGTCCAGAGAGGTGTGGCTTCAGTGTCTGAGCTGCAAGAAATGGGCACACGCCGCGTGCACTGCAGGCGACCCATACTACATTTGCCACATCTGTGAATCAAACTCAGACTAATTTGGATGAACAAATTCAACAGCACGTCGTCATAGCACATGTCGCTACACTGAAGCCACAAGCGAACTGCATTCAGTTTCCTTGGTGCGATATCGTTCTTTGTTCGTGTTTCATTTGGTTTGTAGGCTGCATTATGTATGTGCATTAAATAAAGTTCTGTATTGTTATTAGATAATCATGTTGTAGCCTACTGATAACAAATACATGCAATTCCACATGGGGCATAGCGCCCATCCCATGTGCGCTTTGCCCCACCTACGGGGCAAAGCGCCCAAATCGGGTGCATGCACATAATTAATCACACTACAAAAACATATTATTCGAATCATGTCAGATTTGCACGACATATACTCAATATAGTTACCGACATATTGTAGATAGTTGTAGGTATATTGCATGAAATTGAGCCAACGTTATGACGATATTTGTTATCCTGGGCGCTATGCCCCATCCTACTCTATGTATAAAAGGGAATTATTTTTGGAATTACGGGGAGGGCGGCAATGAACACAGACGAAGAGACACGTTGACGCTCTCCACGGGAAACTAGGAAAATGTTTCCCACAGTTTAGACTTATCAAAATTTCGGCAAACAAACCATGGTGGTTTATATATTGTTTTATCGTTCGATCTTCAAAAACCACGGACACTTTAAATGTAAAATAGAGTTATACTGTCGGCGCACATGAATGTGTAAATGTTGTACGGTCATCGTGTCTGATAGTTTCTACTGATGAATAAAACATATATATTCGTGACGAACCTGGAACGCTTGTTTGTTCAATTTCATTGACAAACAAATACACCCTTAGCCGTGAGGGGACATTGCATCACCACAGCACGATGATGCACACGGCTTGGCGAGCGACATACCCGAGGTAAGGCTCCGGTCTTCTTAAGCCATTTGCGTACCGCCCAACTGAAGGAAGGAAGGAAGGAAGACGGAGGGGACAGACAACTTTACACCGTGAGAACAGCGCAAATACCCGCCCCAATTTGAAGACGATAAACGACGTCTGGGAATCCCAATATATAATGACCCGTTCGCCCATTAGCACGAGCAGCTGAGCGGTATTGTGTGTTCGAATAATTGCGTCTACTTCCTAAACATTGCATGTAACATGAGCCACGGTTGGTTGAAATTAGTTTTATTATGACCACATTACCTGAGTAGATATACTGATCTAGTGAGCGATTTGATAGGCTGAGCTTAAATTCAGAGTTTCGCAAAGCGATCAGTCAGGGGGTACTGCTGGCTGGGACTAACGTAATCAGCAGCAGCGACCCCTGGCGCGCGAGGATGAGGTTACTGAACAAATACGCTAACATCGCACGCTGCGGCCCCGCAGGCGCATGCGCTTGCATCCCGAATGATGGACAAAACCTTCAGTGTAGACTGCCATTTTCTTGCTCAGTGACGCCTCCTGTCAGAAATATCAAAATTACGCGTGAACGTTTCTTTACGTCACAGTGTGTCGCCTAGATTCCGCAAAACAATAGAAGCATGTTTCTTTATTATATACTGCTTCGAGACGGCAATGTTGCAAGTGTGTGTGTGCGTGCACGTGCATGTGTGTGGTCAGATATATGTGATAGCTGTCGTGAAAGTATAGTTGATCAGCAATTACGTATACTGCAATATTCTTTCATACTATGTATTTAAGAAGACGCAGAGACCAGTGCACGTCACCTTGGCGAAATGATATCACGAAGACTAATGTTGTTAGGCAACTATGAGATACTTAATGTTTGTTTATGAACGAACGTTGAATATCGTTCTATAGTGTATTTCACTGATTTTTTGAACGAAGCTGCGTTATAGACATGTCTTTGCACATTTACATTATGTGCCTTCTAATGGTTAATAGCAACTCTATCCTTTCTCGCTTTATGCTGTGATTCGTTACAAATATTGCTCTCGTGTGAACTACGAAAAGTTGTAATGACACCAACTGACTGACTAATGTGAAGGGAGGCTGCACGGCTTAAACAAATTCACAATCCGGTCGCTATGGACGAGACATTAAATGAGCATTTCCACTGTCGGTTGTGTGTTGTTCTTATCAAACACGATGTCGCGCTTACATTTATCCAGGCGTTAACGTTTATCCGGGTGATGTTTACGTGCATATGTAAAGCATAATATTTGGCACCAGTAGATCACGTAGTGATAAATAATATTCAGTAATTAAATATGTTTCGTTTGTTGTCGTAATATGAACGTTATAGTTAGATTACACAATTATAATTTGCTGTTTCAGATTAGTGACCAATTATAAGTCACGTGACGAGTGCGGGAAGATGAAACTGTTTTATGACAGAAGTTGTTTATGTCTGTGGGAAGCAAACATTTTATAATTTATGTATATATATACATATATATACATAAATATATAAACATACATAATGCCCGGATAAATGAAAGTGCGATAGTCGTAGCTGGTGCTAAATACATACCCCTAGATAGGCGCACGCGCAGAAACCCGGATATTTTTTTAATTTAACGCCCGGATAAATGTAAGCGCGACACCGAGCTTAATAAATGTCATTCAAATGCGTATTCAGCATTTTAATGTATTTAGTCCAGTGCGATGGTGCGAATGCCCAAAACCCCCATGGCATGCACAATAATAAGGTAACATCTATTATTGTCAGAGACGTATCAAGACGAAACGACTGGTCAATCTCAAGATCGATAAGCAATATTCAACTTCAAGTTGTCAACAGATGGACGGATACGCCAGGGAGCTATGATGGATAAGCAAGGCTTTTAAGAGACGGCGGAATTTTTAAATAGTTTCAACTGATCTAAGACGGAGCCTATTCCAAAAGAGTTGGTGCAACAACAGGAAAAACCCTAGCTAGTGCCAATATTAGTACTGACTCCAGCCTAGGAACAAAAAGTGAGGCAGAAATCGATGATCGAAGCTTGATAGGTTTTTGATGCAAAAGATTTCCATTTTGTGAAACTAGTTTCGCTTGAAGGGAACTATAGTTGTGCTATCGTTACTTATAACAAGTATTGACACTGCAGCAAAAATGTGTCATGGCACCCTGAACAATATTGAGCTGCACCGCCCGTCGACACCCCAACATATGGATTATATCGTTCACTACCTCGTCTCGACACCGCAAAATATGTATAACACTACCCACCCTCGACACCGCAAAAATCTCCACAACGACAACGATGTCTTGGCGAAGACCAGCTTAAGCTCTAAAAGTTAGCTCAGATATGAGGGATATTTTTAACTGTGTGTTTCTTTAGTCAGTAAATGCACACAGTTTTTAGAGGAAAACACTTAGTATACTGGACCAATCGGTTTCTGCCTTACGCCAGCATAATTTGCAGTTTTCACCAACAATTTTTGAAATCGTTCAGCAACGTATCAATATTATTAATCAGAACCACTCATTCCATCAATGGCATGCAAACGAAGCGTCAAATAAGTTGTTTTTAGTGAAATACTTACAATATTCGTAAGACGATAATCACTTCTCGCGCCAAACGGAAGCACTCGGTTTCTGCCTCATCGTGTTCAAAATCATCACTGTGCGACAAATCGCAACGCATTCACTGTATAAACTCCATGGGCTGTTCGTTAACTTTCCTGTGGTGATTAGGGTGAATAGTTGCTTAAAATTTCGTCCGATAAATTTTAATATTATGGTTGTTTACATCACCGTCAGTGATATGGAGCACTGTAGTCACGTGGTCTGCGTTCGCTATCAAAATATATGTCAAAAACCTGTTTGCCTCGTTTTAATTCGAGACAAATAACTTTGTTGCAAGTTTGTAGACGTCCTTTGCTCATTGTGTCCGATATATCTGACTAAAGATGCATTTAATATGAGATCCAGCTACATAATCGTAATGAGGCAGAAACTCAGATAGGGCAGAAACCGAGTAGGTGACTATACATGTGCCACGCCCGATAACTTCCGCGCCAACACGAGGCTCCCAGCTCAACGACAGGTAAGTGACGCCGCCTGTCAGACAAGATACATATTAACGTAACATCCTTTCATTCACATTTTTGTTTTATGTATTAAAATCACCTTCTTGGTGTTAGACAGGCTGGGAGCAGAGCATGTCGTGCACTCCTTTGCCACAGTCCTTTCAGCATAACGTCAAACACATTACTGAAATATAAAAACTTAAAAGTCTCATGCAATTAAGCATCGTTGTGAGCACTGTGCATAAACTGTCAAACGTCATAGACATAGTCCTTCAAGTAGGCGGGTTGTCGTGACCGTCTTCCTGACCTGGTCGTTGTGGTCGGTGCTCCTTGATCTTGTTCTCTGGTGTCCTCCACTGGCTCTGGGTCATTGTTGACATGTGGAGTACCAGGAGTGGTTTGCTTTACGTGGTCCCCATCACCTTGTGTCTCTTGCTCCTCGTCGGCGTTACTTAGGCAGGTCAAGATTGCATGTATATGTCTGTGTTGCTGTTCGTCTCTGAACTGTTTCTGCTCCGGTGTACTCATTGGAACTTTCCTCAGGTCTACGCAGTTTCGCCTCAGCAGTCTCCTTCCATCGTCTATGAGGTACGATATGTCATCAAGTCTGCGGATTTATCTTTGCTGTTTAGCGCAACGGGTCGCATTCGCACTGTGTCACCGCTGAGTAATGCTTCCATGTCTTTGACCGTTCGATCATACTTTCCCTTCATTACTATTTTTTGTCTGAAGAACTCGTCTCTGTTTCGCACATTGTGCACGTCTGGGTCCAGTAATTTGTTGATGGAAGGCAGATATGTGCGAGTTCTTCCCAGAAATCTCTGTGCTGGACTAGTAGTCATGCCATCTTGAACAGTATTCATGTGTGCCAACAGTGCTTTGTACGTGTCTGTCTGGTCATCGTCTGCGCTGGTCATAAGTGACTTCGCAATTTGTACTGCTGCCTCTGCTTTGCCAATTGCTTGCTGATGGCCCGGGCTGGGTGTACTATAATTATGCTCAAAGTTCCACTCGGCGGCAAACTTCACGAACTCTGCTAACGTGAATTGGGATCCGTTGTCCGAGATTAGAACTTGTGGCTGACCACATATCGGCTCACGTGTTTGTTGAGGTTACTATTACTGTCTTTGTGTCGGTCTTCAGCAACTTGTCAATTTCGAAGAAATTGCTAAAGTGATCCACAGTCACCAGATATTCGTTATCTTTCCACTGGAAAATGTCAGTTGCAATTTTCTGCCATGGTCGCTTGCACTTAATTATGGGCATCATGCTCTCTTTCTGCCGTGTCTGCTTTTGGATGCCGGTGACTTTATTTCACATCTGGATATCATATCATATGTAGTCCTCTATTTCAACATTCATTCCGTTGTTGCTCGTCTTTTGACGGCTTCTTAACAGTTACTTGTGCACTCACAAGATTTAACAAGATTGCCACCCAGAGAATTAACTCTAGGTGGCAGGTGGACAAGGAAGCCCTTTGGCTTATCGAGAGTCCGAACCTTTTATCTATGTGTATCCCGCCCGTCTGAGGTGTGTCGATTTTATTTTTAAACATTCACACTACTACCCATATAGCATGCGAACGTTAATATAACGTTAATGTAACGTGTGCAGAAACGTTTGTTTAATGCAAACGTTAATTTTGCGTTATTTTGCTCGTTTTTTTAATGTTAATCTAACGTTTAATTTCTAACCAAAACAAAACGTTAATGTAACCGTTGCAGAAACGTTAATTTAACGTTTAATGCAAACGTTAGTTTAATGTTATTTTGTGCGTTTCTTTAACGTTAATCTAACATATATATAACGTTAATGTAACCGTTGCAGAAACGTTAATTTAACGTTGAGTGGGAACGTTCGTTTACCGTTATTTTGCTCGTTTCTTTAACGTTAACATAACGTTTCATTTCTAACCAAAGTGTAACATTAAACTAACGTTAATGTAACTGTTACAGAAACGTTACTTTAATGTTCATTTAACGTTTAATTTCTAACCAGAATGTAACAGTAAACTAACGTTTTTGTAACATTTGCGGAAACGTTAGTTTACCGTTATTTTAGTCGTTTGTTTAACGTTTACCTTCTAACGAAAATGTAACGTTACACTGACGTTAATGTAACTGTTACAGAAACGTTACTTTAACGTTTAATTTCTAACCAGAATGTAACAGTAAACTAACGTTTTTGTAACATTAGCAGAAACGTTATTTTAGTCGTTTGTTAAACGTTTACCTAACGTTTAATTTCTAACGAAAATGTAACGTTAAACTAACGTTAATGTTACAGAAACGTTAGCCTAAAGTTAATTTAACGTTTAATTTCTAACCAGAATGTAACAGTAAACTAACGTTTTTGTAACATTAGCAGAAACGTTAGTTTAACGTTATTTTAGTCGTTTGTTAAACGTTTACCTAACGTTTAATTTCTAACAAAAATCTAACGTTAATGTAAATGTTACAGAAACGTTAGCCTAAAGTTCATTTAACGTTTAATTTCTAACCAGAATGTAACAGTAAACTAACTTTTTTGTAACATTAGCAGAAACGTTATTTCACTCGTTTGCTTAACGTTTACCTAACGTTTAATTTCTAACGAAAATGTAACGTTAAACTGACATTTTCAATGTATAACCTACGTTCTAACCATAATTTAGTGCAATTCAACCCCTTTCCTATACCATCTGCGCATTTGATATATTGTAACACATGGCCATTCTTAGTATACATGCATACATCTGTTTTCATTTCATAAACACAAGGAAAGAGTATTTTAAGTGTGACGTTTTATGATATACCTACTGAACGGACTGACTATGAGTCGTGGCTAGTTTGCATAGTAACACAAGACAAGTGTATTTTTGTGTAAAAGCTTTATATAAAGCTGAATTTATTATGAGGGGACCATGGGTGGGAGACCCATCAAATAGAAATAGTAAAACTTGTAATACTGAATAAAGTATACTGAATAAAGAAACTAGTCCTATAAATAGTGTCCGTCCGTGTGTGACTTTCATAGCACAGCGGTTATTGCGGTACGCTTCCTCTCTTCTCTCTCCTTTCGGCCGACATCCCTCTCTGTAGCAAACTTTAGCCACATCTTGACCTCCTGCTCCACCTCTTTATTTGTTGCCTTGGCAGTCAAGACATTTTTGCGCAAAGCTCCTGTGTGTTTAAACAATTATCAAGTAAACGATCCAGATTACAAGTGATGCTGTAGTGATCTAGATTGCAGTTTATGGCAATCGCTTATAGTTATGGTGCATCATAATCAAGTTTTCGATCAACTTACCCCATAAACGCAATAGTTATGTAATCAAAAGATTAATATTATCTACATGAATGTGTAAAAATAAAAAAGTTAATGTATACTTATTGCGCGTGCGTGCGTGTGTATCGGTATGCATGTATGCGTGTATTTATGTATGTATATTTGTATGTATATATGCACACAGCGGGACTGCATAGGCCCTATCTGTCGGTTAGAAAGTCGCCGACTGGGAGAGCGGGTTTTTTAAAGAACGGCACCCCGTCGTCGCCGTTGTCGAAATGATTTTGGCGCAGACTACTTGATCAAAAGATTAGGTGGCGTGTTTAAGATCATCAGGAAAAAAGCCGGGGCACAGCGATGAATTTATGATAGCAAATATTACTTTCCGAAATACGGCGGCAGTTTCCATATTGCCGTAATTTGAAGTGCTAATGCACGATTACGGAAAATCCGTACTGGTAGGCAGCCTTACTATGGGACACTGTCTAACCCATTACACGGTTTCACCCATTACACAAATCTGGGGAATAGCCTGGCTGTCTTCTTCCAGTCACCTCCTGGTGTGATTAATCACTCACCATATCAGACTCCCCGCTCTCCCTTATTTTGAGGGGGAGTGGGGAGTCTGATATGCTAGCTTAACAGTTCAGGATGTAACCTGAGGCTGATATATCATCATGCACAACCCAGGGCCATGCCTAATGCATACATTGAATGTCATAATGCCAGGGCTGCCTACCTGACAAAAACAATTTCCGTAATGACCCCCACCCTCCGTCGCACCCTCGCACCTTTCTCGATCTGAAGTAGATACAAAGTTGAATTTGTGTATTCATATAAAACCTTTGAATAAAAATAATGATATAGTTTTATATTGCAATTGCAACAATTATAATACTCATTTTATATTCTTCTAAGACATTTTATAATTATATTCATAACTTTCAGAAAATCATAACTATTTAATGTGATTTAATGTTGATAAATTGTAACAAGTGAAAATATGACAGTTTCTTCAGGGCATCTCTTCTCAAGCAGCATTATTTATATATTATGCAAATGTTTGTGTGTATCATTTTCTGTAGTCGGATATTTGTATTCCCGTAATACGGCGGCAGTTTCCGAAATACATACACTAGATTTAACGAATCTAAACACGATTAAAACAGACTTTCTATGGCTATGCCATTCAATTTCAAACAACTACTGTCTATTGGCTGTGATCAGCCTCAGAAACCTCATTAATCCTTCTCTACCACCATCTGGTCAGACACTGCTCCTGAGCCTGAGGTCGACATAAAATTAAGTCTCCGTCTTCCCATTTTCCTAGTTATCAGTAATCAATGTCACTACTAAATAACTATAGCCAAACATGTAAATCAGTTTACATCTAAGGATGCACAATTCTCTTTCCCACATCATTATCATAGTACAATTATAAATTGAAAGTATTGCTTTACAATGTATAAAATATAGGTTGGAACTTACCCAAACAGCATGTGGTGTCACTGTAAGTGTAACATTAAATGTTGGCACACTGTCACTGACTGTGCCTATGGCAGTTGCGGCAGTTGGTGGCAGTTATTCCCGCCCACTGACCACACGTGACCACTGTGCCTTGAGTAAAATTTAGATTTCAAAATCGTGAACGCGTAACACTGTCACAACTCTGCCTGTTGCTGGCCACGTCGGCATGAGCGCGCGTGTCTATTTCTTTAAAAAAAAAACCACAAAGAAACAAACTAACGTTTCAACATAGGGGCCATGTTTGTCCTACAACTAGGCCAGTAACCAGGTACAATTTATCAATGTGTGTAGGCTAGAAACATCTGGGATTAGTTTGGTCGATTTGGTGTGGTGAGATTAAAACGTAGGGCATTTGAGGTTTGGTCTAATTTTAGTATTCATAATATTATTATTCATGATTTCAGGATGGATTACATTCCAGTGCACAAGATTGTGGGAGAGCTCCCTAAGATTTAATTTATATATATCATTACACGTGGTTTTATCTGGACAAATTCTTTTTCTCCCGTGCAAAGCCGAGCAACTAGAAAATTTATCTGGGGCAGTGGGAATCTCAAGGATTGCAATTTTCAAAACAGTATTTGAGTGAGCGACTGCCTTTTTTTCCCGAGCAACGCCGGGCAACTCGGCTAGGTACAGATGATATTTAACTAGCCGAATTTAATTTATTTTATTGTTTTAATAGCATGTTTTAATTTATTTTATTGTTTTAATAGCTTGCATGTATACTTGTGTTCCGGTAACGTTAGTGAGATCTTCTAAAGAATGAGACAGCGATGGTTTTGAACGTTTAATGCTGATGTGCGGTGCAGTGAAAAAGAACGAACACGGATATGTGCGGTGCACTTAATAAGAACGAACCATAGAGGCGATGAGAATAGAACAAGTTAACATTAATAATGTAGCGTAATTGTCAATGTCCTCCCTCGCCCCGAGTTCTTGTGACGGGAGACGCATGAACTCTTCGAGTACCTTGTTCGATCACTCGTTACCGACCACATAGTCCTTGAAGCGGGTCGGCAAGCGTGTCTGCCGCCTTGGTCTGTCCGCTCGGAACATAGTGTTTGGTACTGACGGTGGCGGCGATGCGAGCTTCTGTTGCGGTGCAGTTTCCCGGTTCGATCCCGCGGATGGCGGTTCATCGGCGGACGATCTTGGTGAGGCCACCGGAGTATCTTCATTCCCTGTGTCGGGCTCAAAGTGGAGGCTGTGCGGGTTGGGGCGTATGTCTTGTCGGCGCACTGGTGTGCTCTGCGACTTTCTGAACATTGCCGTGTCCGGGGTCGGCGGCGAGCGATTGGCGTCGCTGCTGACTGGTGTGGAGATCTCATGTGTCAGGTCCTCCATGTGAAGTAGGGATAGGGGCAGTCTCCCTATGTCAGCGGACCTGTTGGGAATGTCATCCGTGATACGGCGTGAGCATGGCTTATCCACGTACGGGACGTAGCGCCGTAGAAATTGGCGGTTGCGAAGGGTGACTCTGCCAGACCCGTGGACTTTGATGGCGTACTGGTCGTGTTGCCGTACCTCGTTGACTTGTCCAGACTTGTCCCAGCGTCGTGGCGCATTCCCAGTCTGGTTCTGGATGCGGACGCTGTTCCCCACTTTCAGAGGAGGCAGTTTCTTAGTGTGGGGTAGGAGGGCTTCCACCTCCTTGGCATGGCGTTCCATGAGAGCCTTCTCCCGGTTGGCGGCTGTGTCTGTCCAGGTATCGTATGGCTCGTATTTTCCTGGCATGACGGGTATAAAGTCGCGGATTTGGCGGCCAAAGACGATTTCAGCCGGGGAGCGTTTGTCAAGTGGCGTAGGCGTGTTCCTATATGTGAGCATGGCTCGCTGGAATGCCGGGATGTCGGCGTCGCCATGTGGCCCGGTGTTCTCCATGATCAAGCGCTTAGCTGACTTAACCCCGATCTCGGCCCGGGTGTTGGAATGGGGGTAGGCTACCGACGAGAGGCGGTGAGCAACTCCCCAGTCTCGGAGGAACTGCTGGGTGAGCTCAGCCGTAAACTCGGGGCCGCCATCTGATGACAACTCTTCGGCGATACCATATGTGACAAAGAATTCCCGTAGCTTCTTGACGAGTGCCGGCGACCCCCCCCCCCCGTTAGTTGACACACGTAGGGCCAACCCGAGTATCTGTCAACGATGACGAGGTAATTGTGGCCGCTGTAACAGAAGTAATCGGCGCACAACATCTGGAATGGGTAGACTGGGTCGGGTGAGGGTGTGGGAGGCGGCTTGGGGTTGCTGGGAGCAATTCTGTGGCACGCCTGACAGTTATTGCGCAGCTCTTGGATCTGAATCGTGATTCCCGGCCAGAAAACTGATGCTTTCGCTCTGGCGTTCATGGACGTCACACCTTGGTGGGCGGCGTGTAGTGTTTCCAGGACCTGGTCGC
The DNA here is from genome assembly GCA_020002185.1 of Paraescarpia echinospica. Lineage (NCBI taxonomy): Eukaryota > Metazoa > Annelida > Polychaeta > Sabellida > Siboglinidae > Paraescarpia > Paraescarpia echinospica. The sequence continues at coordinate 50,533,103 of CM034542.1, forward strand.
GGAGTGATGGCGGGATAACGATTCTGTCCTGGTACAGTATTACGTCCGCCGTGATGGAGAGGTCGGCCCTGTACTGATGATAGATCCGGGTGAGTTCTGGCATGTGCCTGCTGTCTTCCGGGAAGCCTACTAGGATCGTGTCGTGCAACTGTCGCATGGTGGGGTCGCTGGTGGTCTGTTCTCTGACGCTGTCCCACGTGACCGATTCGATGGACGATAGTGTGGTCATGGCTCCGAATGTTAGGTGTTCCTCCTGTGCGGCAACCTCGTGACTGAAATTCCCCTCGTTGCCCGTGCGGCGCAGCCCCTGGTACCACCAAAGTTCAGCCGGTACCGATGAATAGCCAGCCGCATGTGCATCATCTGGTAGGTCCATCTTGTTAGGATTGGGGTCTCCAGAGGCGTATCTGGACAGGCTGTCAGCGGTGAAGTGGCGTTTACCAGGTACGTGGGTGATCCTGAATTGGAACGGTAGTGTTTTCTCTTTCAGGTTGTAGAGGCGCGGGTTTTTTTATGTCCTCCATCTTCCGGTCCCCCAACACTTTGAGGAGGGGCTTGTGGTCGGTGGCAACGATGAGGTCGTTACAGCCCAGGACGAAGTGCCTGGCTTTGTTGAGTGCCCAGGCGACGGCCAAGGCCTCGCCTTCTACAGGGGCATAGTTCTCCTCTGCGTTGTGTGTATACCGATTGCTGGCGAACGTCAGTTTCCAGCCGGTGTTGCAGCACCATGGTCCTCGGATGGACAGGAGCAATGTTTCTGTTCAAGGGAGAACCCGATGCCGTACTTGCACCAGTCGGTAGACAAGCAAGTTTTTCGTCTTTTGTCAAAGATCTTGACCCCCTCGGCGATGGTCTTGATGATCTCGCTCTTGGCGTGTGCAAGGGCAGCATCCAAGGTCTCGTCCCAGTAGAAAGGGGTTGAGGGTGACAGAAGTTTGCGAAATGGGCGTAGTTCTTCGGACGACGATTGACAGTAACTGACCTGGTTAATCATTCCAAACAGCGACCTTATGTCGGTGATGTTCCGCGGTGTTGGGAAGTCCTGGATCGCGCGGATGAATGTGTCGCTGGGCCGGATGTTTGTTTTCGTTATCTCAAATCCGACGAACTCAACCGTGTCTTCCGCAAAGTGGAATTTTTCCGGGTTCTGAGTGATACCGTGTCGTCCGCATATATCCATCCAGTTGCAGGTTTGGAAAAATGCTTCCTCGATTGTCGGGGCCCATATTCCTACGTCGTCGATGCACTTAGTTTTGTTCGGGATCTCGGCAACAATTTCGTCGTATCGTCGAGTGTAGCCGTCTCAGGCGGCGACAAACCCCTGGGGCAGGGTATTGTACCTGTATCGGCCCCATGGGGTGATGAATGTGGTGTAGTGACGGTCTTCCTCGTGGATGGGGACTGAGTGGTAGCCGTTCCAAGCGTCGGTAACAGTCTTTTTCATGTTTGCCGGGAAGAGCGTCGCCAGATGAAACGGGCTCATGGTGTGGTGTGTTTCTCTGCTGCAGAACTTGTTGAGGGCCTGGTAGTCTACGCAGCGTCGAGGCCCCCCGCTCTTTTTTCTGGTGATGACCATCCTGCTGCGCCATGTCATAGGTTCACCTACAGGAACAGGCTCGATGACGCCGAGTGCGATGTCTCTGTCCAGGTCGGCCTTGACCTGTTCCTGCCAGTGTAGAGGAACCGGTATAGGTGTGTGAATGGTGACAGGTGAGGCGTTCGAGTTGACCATGATGCGGACTGGTGGTCCCTCCATGAGGGGGAGGGGTTGATGCTCGCATGTGTTGAAAGTACTGCCTTTGTAGTAGTCTTTAATCCACTCCTCAAGTTTCCCTCTGTTGTTTTCTGTAAGAGGGAATGGGATGGACGTGGGCAGTGGCGGAGGCATCGTACGCCCCGGGCAATTGCAGTTGTCCCTGGTGGATGGTGGTGGCATAGATGAGCTGGCTGCGGCATCGTTGTTTCTTTCGACAGCGCCAACTGATGGGAAGGATTCCGGTATGATCCCAAGCTGTTTGCACCCATGTTCGCTTAGGTACATTCCCTTGATCTTGTTAGAGACGTAGCAGATCTGGGTTGTCTCGTGCGAGTTTCCATGACGGTCCAATCCTGACAAGCGGAGAATGATTGCCCCGATGATTTCGATGGGGTTGGTGTCTATGGCCTGCATCCGAAGTCGGGTGGGAATGAGATCGCTCTTCTTGTACCCCATGTTGTGGACCTGTTCCGTGTTGATGATGGTCGACTGGCAGCCAGTGTCAGTAATGACCCGCAGTTGACAGGTGCGTGCCGGTTTACTGAAGTGATAGCCAAAGTGGGCATAGTCTGATGGCACAACACGGGCCTGCAGCCTCTCGATCCAACCACGGAATCTGTTGAATTGTTGCGATTCGATGACGACTTCCTTGCCACACTTGTTGCTGCCGCGGCTGGCGATGCTGGTGACGAGGCCGATCTCCTCGATGTCGTCAGTTTCCCCGTTGTTTTCCCGACCGCCAGCACGACTGCCGGAAGGTTGTGAGCTGCCGGCACGAGCCCGGCCGGCTCGAGTATCGCAAGAGTGTGAGTCCTTCGCCTCGCACATCTCTTCGTACACGGAGGGCATGGATCGGTCTGCAGCGCCCTCGGTGTCGTCTAATTTCAGCGTTTTCATCTCCATGTTGCCGGACTTGGGCGGCGAACCCAGTTTGTCGATCTTGTCCGACTTTCGAGGCGTCTGTTTGCGGCATACGGCAGAGAAATGCCCTGTCAATGAGCATTTGTTGCACGTGGCGTTGAAAGCTGGACAGTTGGCCTCTCTGTTAGCCTTGGGCGTACGCCCGTTTGTATTAGTTCCGTGGCCGGTTCTACCGCAGTAGTGGCATTTAAAATGCCTGTTCTGGTTGTCGAATTGCGATGGGTTCTTGTCCCTTTTGTACCTGGATATGCCGGCGCCTGTATCGCCGAGGATGGAGGCCTGTGTCTTCTTGCCGATCTCCTTGGCCTCCAGTAGTTTGATCAAGGCCTCGAGTTCCATGTCCTGTTCCTGCATGCCGAGGACCTCGCGTTGTGTGTCCTGATCATACAGTCCCCGGATGATCACGTCACGTACCATATCGTCGGTGTATCGCACTTCTTTTGTACACGTGCATTTTTGTGTGAACTGGCACAGATCTGCTTGACCTTTCACCCGGGCAGTAAAGTTTCTGATTCCCTCATCAGCCTGCTGTTGAAGGTTGTTGAGCGCGCCCTGGACACCATAACGTTTTCGGCTTTGACGGCTAGCCTGTGTATGGAGTCGAGAATATCTTTTTCTGGCTGTTGCTCGATGTCGTTGTTGTCCTGAAACATGGCGTAGCGGAGCTGCTCACTGCAGTGCAGGTGTCCATAAGTTGACATTGTATGTCCGCTCCGGTGAGGCCTGTTGCAATCTTGTACGTATTCCACCTTTTCTGTAAGTAGACCCACCGCTCGTGATGCCCATGTCAATGGGCGAGCGGGCGGTCTGCCTTCGCTTTTTTGGGGGCGGTGGCTTGGGTGGGCGGCGGCACTGCATTGTGCTCCGACGTGTTGTGCATGGCCAGAAGCTGCATGGCATACTCGACCGGTAGTTTTTCAGTCTTGTAATCACAGTCTGTGTATGTGCATCGTATTTCCACATTGGCCATGATGATGTAGTTTGAGTATGTTTGTTTAACTACAATCTTGGTAGAGCCTCCGTCTGTAGTACTGTGTGTATGTGTAGCAGTGTTTCGTTCATTACGAGCATTCTAAACACTATATTATCGCTCACAAACAGAACTATTCGCGGTTTCGTTGTTTCTACGGCAAGAACTGTAGTATCTTTTTACTACTGCCGATTAGTGGAATATGCGTACGATACATATCAGTACTATCTGATAAATATACCTTTCACTGCACCGCGCATTCTAAAGAATGAGACAGCGATGGTTTTGAACGTTTAATGCTGATGTGCGGTGCAGTGAAAAAGAACGAACACGGATATGTGCGGTGCACTTAATAAGAACGAACCATAGAGGCGATGAGAATAGAACAAGTTAACATTAATAATGTAGCGTAATTGTCAAAGATCAAAACGTTTCTAATCAAATCAAAAACTAGCGTTCCGGAAACGATAGAAATCGAACAGTTTAAAACCAAGCTAAATACAACGTCCCGGCAACGTTAGAGATCAAACTGTTTAAAATCAAACCCAAAACTAACGTTCCGGCAACGCTAGAGATCAAACAGTTTCAAATCAAACCAAAAACTAACGTTCCTACAACGTTAGAGATCTAACTGGCTAAAATCAAACCAAAAACGAACGTTTCGGCAACGTTAGAGATCTAACAGTTTCAAATCAAACCAAAAACGAACGTTCCAGCAACGTTAGAGATCTAACTGTTTAACATCAAACTAAAAACGAACGTTCCGGCAACGTTAAAGATCTAACTGTTAATATCAAACCAAAAACTAACGTTCAAGCAACGTCAGAGATCAAACAATTTCAAATCAAACCAAAAACTAACGTTCCGACAACGTTAGAGATTTAACTGTTTTAAATCAAACCAAAAAGGAACGTTCCGGCAACGTTAGAGATCTAACTGTTTTAAATCAAACCAAAAACCAACGTTTCGACAACGTTAGAAATCTAACTGTTTCAAATCAAACCAAAAACTAACGTTCCAGCAACGTTAGAGATTAAACAGTTTCAAATCAAACCAAAAACTAACGTCCCGACAACGTTAGTGATCTAACTGTTTAAAATCAAACCAAAACCTAACGTTCCGGCAACGTTAGAGGTCTAACTGTTTAACATCAAACCAAAAACTAACGTTCCGGCAACGTTAGAGATCTAACTGTTTTAAATCAAACCCAGAACAAACGTTTCGGCAACGTTACAGATCTAACTGTTTAAAATCAAACCAAAACATAACGTTCCGGCAACGTTAGAGATCAAACAGTTTCAAATCAAACCAAAAACCAACGTTCCGGCAACGTTAGAGATCAAACCGTTTTAAATCAAACTCAAAACGTACGTTTCGGCAACGTTACAGATCTAACTGTTTAAAATAAAACCAAAACCTAACGTTCCGGCAACGTTAGAGATCAAACCGTTTTAAATCAAACCCAAAACGTACGTTTCGGCAACGTTACAGATCTAACTGTTTAAAATCAAACCAAAACCTAACGTTCCGGAAACGTTAGAGATCAAACAGTTTCAAATCAAACCAAAAACTAACGTTCCGACTACGTTAAAGATCTAACTGTTTAAAATCAAACAAAAAACTAACGTCCCGGCAACGTTAGAGATCAAACCGTTTTAAATCAAACCATAAACTAACGTTCCGGGAACGTTAGAGGTCTAACAGTAACCAAAATCGAACTGTTCTAACCAAATGCAAACGTTATATTAACGTTTACATGCTATCTGGGTAGCACCCACACAATCAGCAGATAATCTGTTCCATTCATTTACAGTCCTTTGTGAAAATGAAAACTTTCTTATATCTAATCTACCCTGCTCCTTTGCTAATGTAACTTCATGTCCTCTAGTCCTTCTATCTTTCTTAGTTGAAAAAATATATATTTCTATCAATATTTTCATAACCATTCAATATTTTAAACACTTCTATCTGATCTCCTCTCAATCTCCTGGTCTCTAGTGTTGTTAAACCGCATTTTTAGGCGTATTTCGTAACTAAGATCCCTCAGTTTTGGTATCATTTTAGTTGCTCTCCTCTGCACTCTTTCTAGCATATCTATGTCCTTCCTGCGATATGGCCTCCACGCTTGAATACAATATTCTAAATGAGGCCTAACTATTGTTTTGTACAGCGGTATTATTAGCTCTTTTTCCTTATACGTTATGTTTCGCCTAATTAATCCAAGGATTTGATTTCCCTTTGAAGCTGCAATTCCGCACTGCTCTGAAACCTTCATATCAGCACTAATGGTTAACCCTAAGTCCTTTTCTTTTACAGTAGTACTTAGTACAGTACCCCCATTGTATATTCTACCTCTTCGTTCCCATGTCCTGTGTGGAGGCATTTACATTTCCCAAAATTGAACAACATTTGCCACTTTTCAGACCATTTGATCAACCTGTCAAGATCATCTTGTAAATGCTGTCTATCTCCATCACTTTTAATCCTTCTAAACACTTTTGTATCATCCGCAAATTTCAACACCTTGCTTGTTATTTCATCATCCAAATCGTTGATATATATTAAGAATAATATAGGTCCTAATACTGATCCCTGTGGTACCCCACTCAATACCGATTTCCAGTTTGAAGCCTCCCCATCAACTACTACACGTTGTCTTCTGTCAATCAGCCATTGTTCTATCCAGTTTATTATACCATTTCCTATGCCATGGGCCTTTAGTTTCAGCAGTAATCTTTGATGTGGTACTTTGTCGAAAGCTTTTTGAAAATCTAAGTAGACGATATCTACTGGTGATCCCTCATCTACCCACTTAGTGATGTCTTCCAAAAAACATAACATATTTGTTAAGCATGACCTCGCTTTAAAAAAACCATGTTGAGATGGGTTAATCAAGTTTTTTTTAACAGTATAATGTTTGCCTCTTTCCATTCTAAAGGAACCACTCCCTCTTCTAATGACAAACTGAAAACTGTTGCAAGCGGTACGCTAATTTGTTCTACAATTTCCAATAGTAGTTTGGGCGGAATCCCATCCACTCCAGGTGATTTATTATCCTCCATAGCCCTTATTTTCTTAGCTACCATTTCCGTGGTTACAATTAATTGTCCTAAATAGTCTGAATCTGCCCCCTTGAACTTAGCCTCTGGTACTGGCAGTGAACTAATATCTTCTCTGGTAAACACTGAACTAAAGTACTCATTCAGGTATTCTGCCATTAAGAATCCCTCTGATATTATATTTCCAGCACTATCTTCTAGAGGACCGACCTTATCTTGAACTTTCTGTTTGCTTCGAACATAAGTCTCTGTCTGCTACAGTATGAGCGTCACCTGTTTTGCTTCTGACACCAACTTTCATTAGTCAGTAAATGCACACAGTTTTAGAGGAAAACACTTCTTTGGCACATGTGCCATGCCCGAAAACTTCCGAGCCAACATGAGGCTCCATGCTCAACGACAGGTAAGCGGCACCGCCTGTCAAACGAGATACATAATTTAATTATTAACGCAACACAGTTACACTGCAACCGCAAACCAAAAAACGCCCTTTCACCGACCCGAAATAAACCACGTTACGGGCCTTGTCAGTATATATGTTTAAATTAATTAAATACATTTTGATTCCGGCATAATGTGGCACGTTTTTAAGAACCACTTTTGTTAAAGCCAATATCCCTCCATTAATGGAAACCGACACTTGTTATCTAGAAGAGTGTCTGCAAGCTTCCCGATCTAGCCTCGATTATCCAGCCGCCGTGGGGTGACAGCATTGGCCCGTCACAACGGCCTGGATTATTAAGCTCCAGCCATTGTTACCGGTAGGGGGCTTTACCCCAGATTCGAGTAGAGACGATGATTGGCTCTCAGGCCAACTATGAAATAACAAATTCATTAAGGATACACTTTTATCATATAATATAACAACTATTCAACATTTGACTTATACTGAAACATATCACACACAAAATAAACCGACATTATTTCGTAGTTTAATGCCTTTTAATTACATGCATATTCACTGGGTGGCAGAGCGCACGGGGCGATCGGGATAGGGAGTCGAGATCGGGTCGCTTGCAGATACTCTCCTCTTCCTCTGTACTTACTTACTTATGATGATTATGTGGCACGAAGATTGGACAGTTGTGAAAAAATATATTATTTGGTTTCTCTTCAATAGTATTGTGAAATCGACGATTGAGTGATAGGAAAAGCAAAATGCCAACATCGTACCTTGCGCTTCGTTAAGCCATTTTTTTATGATGACGTCAGAAATGCAAAAATTACGTTAACGTTTCTTTACGTCATTGAGTGAGTGTCGCCTTGGTTCCCGCCACGCCATCATCAGGCAATATAATGAGAAACGAAGTTTATTATTATTTTATAGTGTTTCGTTGTGATTGTGTCGTGTGTGTGTGTGTGTGAATAGTGCGTGTGAATGAGCGGATCAGGGGGCCTGTATCCCCTAGATATCTTTGGAATGTGTCCCCGTTAGGCGTTACGGGCCCCAATGTTTTGAAATTATGAACGTCGACCCGAAAAAAATCCAACAGCACCCCCAGTCTTCCGATCCGACAGCACGACGGCGGAGTGGCGACAGCGGAGTTGTGGTGAAGCTCCGGTGGAAAATGGTCATGCTGAAGCTCCGTCCCACCCCATCCAATATGAATTTGGTTCGGCCGCCGATGTACGGCAACTACAGAATGGTGAATATTTTGTTTCTTTATTGTGCTAACGTAGACACTCTCTACGCCGGACAGCTAAGGGAGACTGACAATCCTGTAATTGTACGCCACGATTATGTGGCGCTGAAGTTGTGGACGGTTGTCGTAAAAATACGGTTTATTTTTGGTATTTGGCGGGCACGCGCGCATACACACCATCACATACGCGCACGCACGCACACACACCAGAGTAAGCACAACACGACTGGTTACATTTGAGGCATTTTGTTTCAAAATAGAATATACAGTACAAACATATAGTCCATGTCTTACTGTCATAGGCCATACAAATGATAGAAAACCTTGCTGGCAAACCTAGCAGATTTCCAACTGCTAGAAATTGGCCACATGATTCGTTTGAAACACATGGCAGTATTCAACTAGATACCTGTACACGCTAGATCAGTGTTCGTATTAGGATCGTACCATGTGTAAACTCAGTGTGACACTTCGTAACTCTCATATAGTAAACACGTTAGAGGTCATGCCAAAACACCAATGTTTGCTACTACATGTAAACAAAACGGGTTTCACTGCAGAGGAGGTTAGTTGTTTGGTATAGGGTCACGTACTGACGTATTTCCCCCAAAAGACATAAATATTTTCTGATCGCTTCTCATAACAGTGCTGGTGAGAGCGGAACAAATTAGCTCACACCCACCCAGCAACTAACCAAGGCCATCAACCATAGTCGATCCGGTGGCACTAACATTTAATTCTCTGACTGAAGAGAGAGGGCCTCTAGAAACCAGAGCATATAAAAAACATGCAAGTAAATTAATCTAAATAACTGCCATTGTGTTTTTTGAGAAAACACCACCAATTGACAGGTCAGAGGCCAATGTTTCAAGGAAGCAAATGAGAGAGGACCGTGGTGCCACAGAGGAGATGCATTTACAATGATCCAAAGTTAGCGTATTAATATACAGATGTGTATGCCATTGTAGTATATATGTTGGCGTCAAGATAAAGGACATGGAGACTATAACATGTACCACAACTTGACATCATTCAAACAGTTGTGACATTAGGGATCACCTCAGAATGTCGATGTTTGATATCACACAAAATTACGTTTATTTGGGGAGGCGGGATCAGAGGCTGTTTCATCTGGCATCGATATTTTACGCTTCGGACCGATACTGTTATAATATATTTATATCATCATATCAATGTTTACAAACTTTCTTTGGGGGATGGGGGCCAGATGAAAGTAATTTTGTCTGATATCGGACATCGACATTCTGAAATGATCACTTAAATGACATTGGTTTTGTGTAGTATCAAGCATTGATGCTTTCCCCTTTGTGTCACACACTCCATGGAACGCAGTTCCCGCAGATAGAAAATGTCCCCACACAGTGTCAATGCAATATGGCCAGCAACCCATCTCACTAAGACTATAAGCTCACCAGCCATTTTATCAATTAAATCATGTTTCCATGTTCATTTATTTAATAATTTTTCATAGGCATTAATGGCGAAGATTTTCTCATAATGATCATTTCATAAATTTCCTTTCACGATAACAAAATTTCAATATGCAAATGAAATCTTAGACCAGTGAATTAAATCTTAGACCAAGCTATCGTGAAACGTACTTTTGCTGTCCAACGTAGTTTTCTCAGCAAAACAAATTAATGAGCTTGTAAGAATCTTACTGAGAATGGGCAAAGTTCTACACGTGGTCCCAGTCAAACATCACAATAAAGAGCAGCATTCCCAGTACCAAGACAGGTGCAGTGCACACGATACTACGACACAGTAGTAATCTAGTTTTCTCTGGAATGTGCCACTTGGCATAATATTGAAGGGCTGTTCAGGTCTATGTTTATTATCTCACCATATCCAAGCCAACCGTTTTGGTATCAGATCAATTTAAATTTGATCATGTGGTACATAAACAGTAATACTGCAATCATAAAATTGCATAGTTATTATTGTGAATGTGGTTGACACTTTGGAAAGCATTGCAAAAGTGGCCCATTTAGTCCCTTCAGAATTAATTATTATTATTTAGCTACTCTGTAGCTATCGTGGCATTCTACAGCCCACTGTCACCTATATCGTGAATCTGGCGTGTACACCAAATTCTTCAGTGAAGTTTCAAGTGTCAAACTTCGCACAAGTCGACTTCACTGAGTCCAGCTGTGTATCACCTATGACAATGGCATCATGTCCTAGGAGGGGGGTAGTAGTGCAGTCGACAGCGCTCCATAAAGACCTGCAACAAAATGGTGAAAGACCTGTTAAAGTCTGTCTTCACAGCCATCGTTGATCTCTTTTGTCAAAGATCTGTACAGATATGTTTATATTTTGCATAAAAACAACTTATTTTTATATACCAATTTAAATATAATTGTGTGTATGTGTGCATTTGTGTGTGTGTGTGTACATGTTTGTGCATGTGTTTGTGTGTGTGCGTGCGTTTGTGTGTGTGTGTATACCAATTTAAATATAATTTATGTTCATAATATATGTACGACATGTGTATATGTGACATTGTGTTTGTGTGTGTGCATGCATTTGTGTGTGTGCATTTGTGTGTATGCGTATGTGTGTGTGTTTGTACATGTGTGTGTGTGCATGTTTGTGTGTGTGCGCGCGTTTGTGTGTGTGTGTGTATGTGGAGCCATGGGTAACATTTCCGGTTTACATGGATACTAGGTTAATATTATCCTCGTAGGTCAAGAGCACCAAGTTATTGGTCCTTTAAGTGATCCACCTTATGAATAAAAGTTTTGAAAACAACTCATGTGTCCAGTTACATTCCCGTCGATGTGCATCAAAAGCACTTTTTAAAGATAGTAATTACAACTTGCATTATTTAAAATGTTTGTTAACTATTATTTGTTTCTAAAAAAACAAAGATTCAACCATCATTGTTTTCATGCATGCATGTTTGGATATAAACTGATGCCAAACTCATGAACGCATGCACCCACAAATACATAAATTTCACATTACTCCAAGAATCTGAACTACATAAGCATTGGACATCACATATATTCAAAAACTGGAAGATGAGATTCAGAGAAAAGTTGAAGTTTCAAGTACCTTCATGCTTCTCTCCTTGACCACCTCTTCTACATTGAGTTCAGCCTGCATCAGTCGCAACTACATGGAGGAAAGAAAAGTAGTATGCTAACAAACCTCAGTCACGAGAGAGCACGCACCATGTAACAACTATTATTACTACACATGATAGACAGATTCACAACAATAAATAGTAAATACAGTATTTAGTAATAAACAAAAAAAAACAAATTGTTTACATCTAATTACATGTATCTATTATGTACTAACTGCAACTGATGGAAAACAACAATGCACTTTTCAAAACAGTACCATTCAGTGAAATGATCTGCCAATATTAAATACTACTATAAAAATAATGAGAACAATCAAGCTAGTTTGATTACTTAATTACAAACATCAAGACAGATATGTACAAGACATTCTGAGAGTGCTATTTTTAAGTTGGTAGCTGCTGTCCTGTTGACTTGGCTTTGCATATCATAAAGAGGTGCTAACAGGTGTACAACATCACAACATAGTCTGTATGTTCTCATATCTCCTTTCGTTTTGCATGTATGCGGCTGAAATGTTGTATATGATGTGCCGTGTCCATTGTGGTCAGGGTTTTTGTTAAGTGTGCTGAAAATAGGGACCATCAGCCCCAAAGCAGGGACTGCATAACATGCTCTGACCAAGTCATAGCGCATCGCGGACTACTACGAATACAACTAGACTACAATATGATGTAACATTATTAAATCGTAGAGAGTGTGTTTTGACTTATGATAGTTAAGTTCCATCTGTGTTAATTGTTGAAAAAAAGTGTCCAGTTAAGATAAATGTAGGCCTATGTAGCTCTGAGTTTACAGACACTGCTATCTGTAGATAGTGCCATGAGGACATTTATTCTCACACACTCCAGTGGAAATGGAATCCATGCATCTAGGAATCGCCTTGATTACTGGTAATCTAGCTCCAAGTTGAAGCACAGGATGGTTGTTTCTCCAAGTGCTCATAAATTGGTTTCATAATATCAATCACTATCAAAATAAGTATTTAACATAACATTTAAGTGCTTCACAATGGTATCATAATCTTTATAATTCAAACATGTTCATCGTAACATAACTGCTAATAAAAGTTCCATCTCTATTCACTGAGTTGATATACAATGTCAGACCACCATTTCTTTAATGCAAAACAAAATTGATTATTAACATCAATTTCCAACAGAACGAGATTGTGACATTGTGACATTGTGCCTGCTACTAGTAAATGGTACATAAATTACATATCAGACATTTTCGTAAATGACTTATATTACTATACAAATACGCTACATTGAATGGATGTAACAAGTTGATTGTGTTAATTCTAGCAGTAAATTCTAGTGTAAATATGTTAAAATAGAATTGATAAATATCTAATACGAGCGCATTATAATATACATAGGTGAAAATCTTTGGACTACCGATAAGCCTAAAGCTTCCTAGTCCATATTCCACCTGGAGCCTGTAGCTTTTTGGATGGGAATCTTGTTAAGAAAGGCGTGTAGAAACCAAGCCCACCTCGATGTCACCATCATGCATTTTAAACCTCATGTGATGTTAAACAAATATGAATAAAATATTGCTTTCTAAGCCACCGCTGAGGCACAAGTAGTGCTCCGGTCTGCAGTGGCTGTGGGCTACACACAACGTATGTAAAAAAATCTATCAATAATTAAATACTTATTATGTGGTTATATTCCATGACTTCTAACATTTCTGCTTCTTAGCGTAGTCTTAGATTGTTTTAATTTGTGAAATAACGTTGCTACGCCGACATTGATGGTGAGCGGTTCACCAGGGGCACCCGTCTACGAAAAAGCGCAGTGGCGGACTCTATTGGGAATAACAACTAACGTTAAGAATTCTGGGAAGTCAACTCGGAGGAACGACATGAACCAGAAACTCGGGACACGAACTGTGCCATTTATTAGCGCAAAAATGACAGTCGTTGACTGTGCTGTTTTGTTGCGATATGTCATAATATTATTAAATCATTGATGCGCTGAATTGTTTGTGGAACTTATAGATGCTCTACAGCACAATCCGTTACATGAAGGCACCCGAAAGCAGTGTCTTCTTGCGAATCAAATACGGGTGCTAAAATAAAAATCTTCCCGTCTTCTCTGGTCTCAATAGCCGGGTACATGGATCACCAAAGCCGTGTAAATTACCCGGGTCCTGGCTCTTAACAAAAACCGTGGTGGTGGTTCGAAGATCTAATTTTTTTGAAATTTGTCCCGGTGAGGGGATCTTGGGGGTTACATTTTTTAAATGACACTATCTCCGTCAGTTTTTGCGTGTGTGGGTTGAAATTTTGTGTGCGAGTTGGGGTTGTGGTGGTTCGTAGATTTAATTCTTTCAAAATTCATCCGGAGCGATGGGGATCCTGTGGGTCACGTACATGACTGTCTTTTTTCCACAGCAATGCTGGATAACTCGGCTAGTATGTAAATTAATAATTGTATAATGGTGAATTCATACCTTGGTTTGTTCCTTGCGGAGCTTCTGTAGTAGAGGGATATTGTCGCGGTCAGTCTCTCGCTGAAATTTCAATCCCTTCACAATGTCTGACACCTCTGTGACACATCTAGACACGACGTTACGACGCGACTCATGTCCCTCTATCAACTGCAAGGGACAACACATGTGCTATATTGTCAAGGCACATACAAGAAAAAACGGCAAGACGGCTACGGATAAAACAGTCAATGCACCACAATAGTTATGATGGAACACTCAACGTCAGAGGAGGACATGCCATCCTCTGCATAAATTTAAATTTAGACTTAGTTCAGCCGGGATGACACACATCAACATAAGTTGGCTGGAAGTGATTTATATTTACAGGAAGTTACAATAATGGATGAATCCAGTGATCAGTTTTAGTCATATATCGATGTCAGACACTGCTAAAAAGGAGGGACTATGCTTATTAGGGCATCGACGCTTAATAGAACGAATACAATATATCACAATGTTGGACTCTCAATAAGCCAAAGGTTTTCTTATCTTCTTGCCATTTGATGTGTATGCACTTGATGGCGATCTTGTAATACTTGTTTAATCTTGTCATTACTTACTTCATCGTAGAGTGCTTTGCATTGTGTAGTCGCATCAGTCTGTTTAACCTTGTCATTATTTACTTCATCATAGAGTGCTTTGCATTGTGTAGTTGCATCAATCTGTTTAACCTTGTCATTACTTACTTCATCATAGAGTGCTTTGCATTGTGTAGTCGCATCAGTCTATTTAACCTTGTCATTACTTACTTCATCATAGAGTGCTTTGCATTGTGTAGTCGCATCAGTCTGTTTAACCTTGTCATTACTTACTTCATCATAGAGTGCTTTGCATTGTGTAGTCGCATCAGTCTGTTTAACCTTGTCATTACTTACTTCATCATAGAGTGCTTTGCATTGTGTAGTCGCATCAGTCTGTTTAACCTTGTCATTACTTACTTCATCATAGAGTGCTTTGCATTGTGTAGTCGCATCAATCTGTTTAACCTTGTCATTACTTACTTCATCATAGAGTGCTTTGCATTGTGTAGTCGCATCAGTCTGTTTAACCTTGTCATTACTTACTTCATAGTAGGGTGCTTTGTATTGTGTAGTCGCATCAGTCTGTTTAACCTTGTCATTACTTACTTCATCATAGAGTGCTTTGCATTGTGTAGTCGCATCAATCTGTTTAACCTTGTCATTACTTACTTCATCATAGAGTGCTTTGCATTGTGTAGTCGCATCAGTCTGTTTAACCTTGTCATTACTTACTTCATCATAGAGTGCTTTGCATTGTGTAGTCGCATCAGTCTGTTTAACCTTGTCATTACTTACTTCATCATAGAGTGCTTTGCATTGTGTAGTCGCATCAGTCTATTTAACCTTGTCATTACTTACTTCATCATAGAGTGCTTTGCATTGTGTAGTCGCATCAATCTGTTTAACCTTGTCATTACTTACTTCATCATAGAGTGCTTTGCATTGTGTAGTCGCATCAATCTGTTTAACCTTGTCATTACTTACTTCATCATAGAGTGCTTTGCATTGTGTAGTCGCATCAGTCTGTTTAACCTTGTCATTACTTACTTCATCATAGAGTGCTTTGCATTGTGTAGTCGCATCAGTCTGTTTAACCTTGTCATTATTTACTTCATCATAGAGTTCTTTGCATTGTGTAGTCGCATCAGTCTGTTTAACCTTGTCATTACTTACTTCATCATAGAGTGCTTTGCATTGTGTAGTCGCATCAGTCTGTTTAAACTTGTCATTACTTACTTCATCATAGAGTGCTTTGCATTGTGTAGTCGCATCAGTCTGTTTAACCTTGTCATTACTTACTTCATCATAGAGTGCTTTGCATTGTGTAGTTGCATCAATCTGTTTAACCTTGTCATTACTTACTTCATCATAGAGTGCTTTGCATTGTGTAGTCGCATCAGTCTGTTTAACCTTGTCATTACTTACTTCATCATAGAGTGCTTTGCATTGTGTAGTCGCATCAATCTGTTTAACCTTGTCATTACTTACTTCATCATAGAGTGCTTTGCATTGTGTAGTCGCATCAGTCTGTTTAACCTTGTCATTATTTACTTCATCATAGAGTGCTTTGCATTGTGTAGTCGCATCAGTCTGTTTAACCTTATCATTATTTACTTCATCATAGAGTGCTTTGCATTGTGTAGTCGCATCAATCTGTTTAACCTTGTCATTACTTACTTCATCAGAGTGCTTTGCATTGTGTAGTCGCATCAGTCTGTTTAACCTTGTCATTACTTACTTCATCATAGAGTGCTTTGCATTGTGTAGTCGCATCAATCTGTTTAACCTTGTCATTACTTACTTCATCATAGAGTGCTTTGCATTGTGTAGTCGCATCAATCTGTTTTGCAAATGACACTGTCGGGATCTTTGTGTTGAGTTCATTCACAATCCTGTCATCTAGCGTCCTCATCTGCTTCAGAATGTCCTGTTGTTGACAAACATTGGCACAGTCAGGGAAAACCAAAGACTACTGGCACAACATAATTGCTCTTGATGTAACTGACTAAATTCTGATCATTGATTTCCCAGTTTATAATCATCAAAAAATAGAAGAATGCAGTCAAAATGTTGATGTAACTTAGTTTCAAAATCATACTTGTGACAGTATATAATTGATTGATATAACTGATTTTTAAAATTATTCTTTAAAAGTATATAAAGTGAAACGATGGGCTTTACCAATGTTCTCAAATCATTGTCCATCCATAATAAACATGGTGGATAGACACTTTGTTTATTTGTTCCATTAATGACCATCGGTCGAGCAGTTCCAGACCATTATTGTCATATGGGTTTGAGAATGAGACCACCGCTCATTGAGTCCATGACAGTTGTTTTTCTATTTCCCAGTGTGCGATCTTTCGTTTCCCCGGCGTAGACACCAGATAGAAAGAACCAAAATGGAACGTGAGGTAAACAAACTTGCCAAAATCTTGACACAGCGGTCAGTACTAACATTTGAACCCCGGTTTGCTTGATTGTCAGTCTGGTAGTCTAATTGCTCGACCACCACTCCCCATCTCCCCAATAAAGCTATGCCGAACATCAGTAGTTTTTGATGGGTGCTGTCAATGATGTGTCACAAACATCACATTCAGCAGGAGTAATTAAAATAATGTTTTTCTAATACAAAAAAAAATACATAATTTTACACAACATTGAAAATCTGTTACCATAACATGGTCATGGCGAATGAAAGCAGCTAAGCGGCTTATATCATCCTCGCACGCCAGGGATCGCTGCTGCTGATTACGTCAGTGCCAGCCAGCAGTACCCCCTAGCTGATCGCTTTGCGAAACTCTGAATTTAAGCTCAGCCTATGAAATCGCTCACTAGATCAGTGGTTGGCGGCAGGTCAGGTGGTCATAACGGGTGATGCAGCCGTGACTAATAAAGTCAATTACTAGTTTGACTCAGCTAACTTCCGCACTTCGCATAGGAGATCTGCCAGGGCTAGTTTTGCATGGCCAACAGCCCTGGCTTGCAAGGATGGCTTATACAGGTTGAGGCTGGCAGTCATGTAAGGCAATGTAGTACATTTCAAACTTATCAGTTTGTTTAACATTAGCCGTTTTGCCCTATCGATTGCAAATAATAAATGTATGTAAGGTCACAGCAGGCCGAGCACCTTTTTTGAGGCTGTTCGGCCACCAGTTTTCATATTTTACTGACCCGCCCAGCCACTGGTTTCAATCCGATTGACCACTACACCATCGTGTTTCCGGTAACCTGACCATACCTAGAAAAACAGGACAACCCTCAAGCCTAATCTTTTTATTTGATATTTAAATCAAAGTTTGTTTTGTAACATTTCTGTCATAACTAATTAAATAATGGCAACTAAAACTCAGCCATGCATATACGATGACATGTGTGCATGGCGGCCAAACTCATTTGTATTCGCCTGCGTGATTGGCGAATGGTGGGGGTCATTAATTATTCACCAAAAAAGCGGTCTTGTTACATAGTGGCTACGGATGGCAGACAATCTCAACTGTTGTCTGCATGATAAAACGCTAGTGGATATAATATTCCATAATGGAAAGGCATCAAGGAAATTTATTATACTGTCAGACATTTGATAGCATTGCTAAAGACCATGGCTGCACCAGTGGATCTTGTAATACAGCTGTGCCTTGGGTGGAATGAGAGCAAGGTCAGGACTCTGAACAGCGTTCACATTGTCACACACTGAAGCATTGTTTACATCAGCATCGGTCATTGCCAGTCATAATGATCACGTGATACACATGGTATTGGCGTTCAGATGCACATTTATCATGGTATAATGTGCCTGATCCTGGCAATACCAGCCTCAGCATTGAGCCTCAGGCACAGCCAAAACCAAGAAATGCTTTTGATGTGCTGAGGACAGCTAAAGTATCAAGCCCCCAGCTGAAAATAGGTCGGTGAGGTCTCAGATTTTGCATTAATAGCAGACTGCAGAGTGATACCATGATTAAAAATCTTCATTTAAATTTGCATTGTGGACTTCTTGTGAAGCGACCAACAGGCACCTCGGTATCAACATATTTTTTTTTAAATCCGGGCCAGTAACTTTTTGGGGCAGGCCAATAAGTTTCAAATCTACTACCCCCCTGGATACAGTGGTACAAAATCTTAATGTCAAGGCCTGCACAGTATATTCAATAAAGACTATTTATTGCAAATAATTTCCGAACAGTGCAGTCATCAACAAAATAATAATGTGATCATTCAGCCTCAGAGGAAGTGACCTTCAGAAGTTCAGACTCTATTCAATGCCACTTCACTGGAAAAGATTACAAATGAGAAGTTGCATGTGCATAGTAATGCACTGAAGTCATATAATTCTAGTAATGCGATAGCTATGTGCAGGTTCGCTCTTGTTAAAAATCAAAATATGGTACGTGCATAACATTACATGACAAAATGTAGGCATTTCTGGGGCAGGGTAGAGAGGTGCCGCCGGCACGTTCTGGGCGGAAATATAATTAGCTCGGGTATGTTCTTCGGTGTCAGCCTTACAAGAGTCATGATGTTCAATCAGCACTGTATAGTGGGTTATATACACAAAGTACCGGTGGGAATATGCATGTAGTTACCTGGAAAAAACTAAAGTCATCGCAGCTGACAATCGGCTCACGCGGACTACTACTGGACGTCGCCATGTTTGATTAACCTTCTTAGAGAGAAGTGCGAGACTGTTGTGGTCAGAACTGTAGCTAAGGCTGTGTGTGTGTGTGCGCGCGCGTGTGCGTGCGTGTGTGTGACTTTCTTTCTTCCTTTTCAGATATTGTGGTAAGCCCAAAACTGGTCAATACCCCACAGTGACTGTGTATGTGTTTAGTTGAATGTTTCTGCGTATGTGGTTGTGTGTGAGAACGTGCGTGCGTGCGTGCGTGTATGTACGTATAGCTGAGTGTTATGTACTATGTGTGTGACAGCGTGAGTTTGTGTGTGTGTGCGTGCTTGTGTGTGTGCGCGCGCGCATGTGTACGTGGCCGTGTGTGATGTACTATGTGTGTGACAGTTCAACTTCAATATTCAATGATTAATTAATTTAGTGGGTTAATTTTCCTAAAGTTCATCCACAAATTTCCCCAGCTGTTCCATCAAAGCCTCCAATAAATAAATAAAGCCTTAATTGTTCACTTTGCTTTTGTATTAATTCTCTCGTTCTGTCTGTCACCTGAGTGATCACTTAATTTGCTGCCACCTGCCTTGTCTACTCTATGGATAGCTGCCAACTCTCCTGTGAAATCTGAGTCTCCCGGATTATTGGTGTATCTCCCTGTCTCCCGAAATACAGGCATATCTCCCGGATTTCCAACAGCGCACCCCACCCGTCTTCGACATAGCACGACACTACGGGAGACGTGCTGATATGTGCTGAACCGCTGAATTTTCGGCAATAAATCTCCAACAGCACCCACTCTTCATGTCTTCAAGACAGCAAACTGGTGAAGTTCCGGCGAAAAATCTTAAACAGCACCCCCACCGTCTTCCGATATCAAGATCCGAGACATCGCAACACGGGAATTGCGTGATGAACCGCTGATGAATCACCCGGATTTCAACACACATTTAAGATCGACTAGACCATTTTCCCAAGAATGCTCCAGTAACATGCTTAATGATTCAACTTTGAAGAAATATCGCTGAACGTTTGTTACGCATATATAAGAACATTTCAAATACGTTTCCTAGTTATTTTGTTGTTTTGCTAGTAGAATAAAATCTATGCATTATTTGGTGTGCTGAACAGTAACAAAACACAAAAAAAAATATTTTTGCTGCTCGTAAGCGTTTATATCATTGTAACGTTAAACATAATGGATGTGGCAATATCGAACAAACTGAAATATGAACTGATGGCACGAACCAGTGTGAACTATCCATGTTGGTGTTTGTTAGATCGTCTTGCACATACCGCCATGAAGGTTCAGCACATTATCATGGGAAATAATAATTTTTACAATTTTATTAATTAGAAATAAAATGGTTGATACTAAACATATGTTTAATTAATATTATATGTCTTGTTGTATTTATGTTATATTTTATCGTTTCTCTCAACACAATCTGTCACATTCACACTAGTCGGACGCATGCCCGGTGCGGTTTGCTGATTTTGAGGAAGGGGTTATCGACGTAATAAATATAGATTCTGGATAAACAGTTAACGGTAAGACACATATTGGATATATTAGACATATCGTAAATTGTGACTGATTCAGACAAAACAGTTGTTCAACTTTATTCGTGATAATAACATTGTTTGAGATGCTACTGACGTCTCGTCAAGAATTCCCTCGTCAACACCAGAGGCAGAACAGAAGTCGGAACAAAACGGAATGTTGGCGTTCACTTAAATATCGTCTAATTTACGTTTATGTTTCATACTGACTTTTAGTTGAATACATCGTCAGCCATGTATTTTGTCTGCTTTATACCGAGTGGGCAAGGTTGGTTGTGCATGACTATCGGATCCTGACTATCTATGTCTATGAGACTGAGTTGTGTCTTTTGACGTTGTGTCGTGAATCACTGAAATTGATTCTTGAATGTGAGTTGTATTTGTTAGCATATTTTCTGTTGTGGCGTTTTGTGCGCAGTATTAATACTGTGGTAACCTTTTAACTGGTCTAAATTGTCCCCGTATACTAACCGTAAGGTTACACCTACAGCTAGCCTGCTGGTACGGAACCTTTAGGCTTTACCGCTTTAGACCAGTTAAGTAGTACCAATTAATTACTTTAGTTTAAAGGCAGAGAGGGACATGTGTTGATTCCAAATGGTATCATCAATGAATGAGCCATTATTAGTACAAAAAGGAACCAGAACGATACATTTTTATATAACACGTACAACAGATATCAGAAAGTTTACCTTCACAAGTTCATAACAACTTGAACAACTTCTCCACCAGACTGAATGATACAAACAATTTATTACAAAGACACATTTAGAACATCTAAGCAAATAATAACATGATAGAGTTCCTGATCTCAAATCATCATATGCTGTTAATGCAATATAATTCAAATGGTGAGTTGTGCAATTGATGTTTGCTCTTTCTTTGTTCCTGTTCAAAGTCTGGGGTGAATCTGTCTGGCATTGATGTTGGTCAGGGACTCAATTTCTGTTTTTCTTCTTCCATCACATGTCTTGTTTCACTGTCATCTCAATTCAATTCAGTATGTTTTATTCAAACAAAAATCAAAACAGACACTCACAGTATAGGTTGTAATCACCTCAACATGATTTTGTTGTGTTATATAATGTATTATACATCATGTTGTTTAAAAGGAATACACAAGAAGTTAAAAACTTGTAGTTAATGTATCCCCTAACTATATGTTATAGTAAATCACACTAGAGAAATGATAAGATGAATGTGTGAATATTGCACACTTCCCAAAAGCCTACACATATATAAGGAAAAATTATCATACTGTAGTTCACATAGTCATGTATATATATGATTAGTACAAAATAATAAAATGTAAAAATTAAAAATACATATTCTGATATTTCAGAATCAGTTTCAATAATTAATACAAACTGATCTCACTGTTTTAATGGTGGTAAGTTTAACATCCAGAAAATTCCATAGACTTATGCCATATACACAAAGAGACATGGCTGTAACATTTAAGGTAACACATCTTACCAGTTGATTTTTGAGTCGTGTTGTTACTGGAATATCTGTTTTTACAAAATGTTTTTGTATATTAGTTGGTAACATGCAGTGGTATGCCTTGATCATGAATATAGTTGTTTTGAATTTTACAAGATCTAAAAATGTCAGTGTTTGCGACCCATAAAATAGAGGGGTTGTGTGGTCAAGATGACTTGCACCATATATCAATCTCATTGCTCTCTTTTGGAGCATGGCAATAGAATTGAAATTGGAGGGATACGTGTTTCCTCATATTTCAGAACAGTAATTAATGTACGGTAAGAACATTGAGCAGTACAGGATATGCATAGACTGCGAGTCTATCAGCTAACTACACTTATACAATATGGCAATACTCTTTGAGAGTTTAGATTTAACATTTGCTATATGATCTATTCAATTTCTCATCTATTAATACCCCAAGATATTTAGTCACTCGTACTCTGTCAATATTTGTACCAGTGATTGCTATATCAACATGTGTATTCAAAGTATAATTACCAAACAACATATAACTTGTTTTTTAAACATTTAGGGATCATTTGTTTACAGCAAACCAATTACACATTTTGTGAAGAACAGTGGATATCGTTGTAACAAGTTGATTGATATCTTTGCTTGCACAGAACAAATTAGTGTCGTCAGCAAACAATATATAAATTTTACTTCTGATACCATAAGAATACATTTTTTTCACAAAGCAATTCATGATCTACTGTATCAAAAGCTTTTTTCAAGGTGATGAAAACACCAATGTAATACATTTTGTTATTTAGAGATGCAGTTATTTCATTAATTAACTCAGTCAGGGCATAGGACGTAGACATGTTTTCACGAAATCCATACTGACTAGGGTTAATAATGTTGTATTTATTAATAAATGCACTTAGTCTAGATAGAAAATATGTTTGAGTGGCTTAATGATTGTGGTAATTACACGTTTAGCAATGTCCACACTCGGACCATTTGCATCAGTCGAGCTTTTGTTTTTGCAGTTGTCGACTACTTTGTGAACTTCATTTTCATCAACAGGTAACAAGAACATTCAGTTATCATTTAGATTTTAAAAATAATCGAGTACAGATGCACCAGCAGGAGCCTTAATTTTTTAGCAAGGTCTGAACCAACATTGGTAAAGAGCTTGTTGAACATGCTAACAATATTTTATTTTCTTTCAATGACTGTTATCTTTGATAAACTTTTCTGGATATTGATGTTTCTTCAGCTCTTTACCAAAAATATATAAGCGAGCGAAAAATGAACAACTGTCAAACACGTTCCAAAAACGCCTTTTGAACGACTGCTAGTACCATTACGGTTCGTCGGATCCCAACAATATTGATGTTGTTTGGAAGTTTAAGCTTTCTGCTATTCAAACATATAAATGGTTTCCTGATAATCACTCTTAAAATTAACTAAAAACGGACCTACAACCGGGCCCATTCCGGTGTGTCTTAGACACTGCGAACAATGTTGTTTCATCCACACAGTTCACCAATCTACCGATTGAGGCACCACTATCTGATTTCATGGTATAAGCTCCACCCACTTTCAAACGGCTGCTAAAATGACATATGCAAAGTAGGCATGACGTCACAATCACGTATATCAACCAACGCAACAAATTTAGACCCGTTGGGTGGCGTACGTTATTGTGACGTCACGCCGACATAGACATATATCGGTTTCGCTGCGATCAATGAACATCAATTTCGCCGCGGTTTAAAAGTGGGTGTAGCTTATAACATGAAATCAAGAAATGGTGAAGTACGCATGTCTGAACCTATGCAAATGAGGAAAACAGCGCCGCAATCGGAAGATTCGTGTACTGAGTACCCGCTGCCAACATCGTTCGGAACCGTACAGAACACCAAAAACGGCGTGATTGTAGGTCCTTTTATCGGTGTTCTTTAAACGGTTACCGGGAAATCTAGATGACGCTAGAAAAAAAAGTGCATCCTTTCAAATGATACCAAGATCATCGGGACAGGACAGGCCGTAAGGGTGCTAGTGACCGTAGAATTTCATGTTTTGGACGTGTTCTGAGTTGTTCATTTTTCGCTCGCTTATCTATTTTTGTCTTTACCCATTATTGTTCGAAGTGTTTTCCATGTTCCAGCGATATTTGTGTTTTTGCTTTAGCAGTATAGTACAGTAGTATTTCTTTTTTTTAATTCTCAAGATTTTTGTCAGTTTGTTTCTATATGATTTATATCTGTTTTCTCTACCACACCTCTCTACTCCCTTCTCCAAGTCTGCTCACAAAGTCCTCCCATCTCAGTCACAGTCTTCATCTTTTCCTTTCACCCTCCATTAGAACTGAGTGCATTAGCTATCTTCTATATATATTCCTTTTCCATCCACTTTAAAACCTGCTCCTCACTAACTTCCTCTTGAAACCCTTTTACCCGAAATTCCCTCTCAGCTCCTTCAATCTTCTCTTGTCTACTCTTCACTCACACAATTCCTCTCACACTGTTGTTTTTGCAGACATGTATTTTGTCTTGTTGTTTTAAATACTATCGTCACCATGGACTCTAGTCTGTATAAGCTAGCTGGACTGATGTGTGAACTAACCTAACCGTGTTTCGTAATCAGAAAACAGTCCTGCTATAAATATAAAACTGTTATTAATTAGGATTTAGTTACTACAAAATATATTTGCCACTAATCAATAGCTAGTTAATATTTTATAACAGGAAGGTAGTGGGAAATAAACGTAAATATGATGGATGACTTGATTGAGGTTCTGCTTAACTGGATCTGATTTGGCTGACGTCATTCTACAAACAGTTAATAAACTTGTAGAATTATTTACAAATATAACCTTTGATGTGTTCACACCAGCAAGTAGTGGTTTATTTAGCTACACAGTAGTGCTTGGGTACTGTTGTACTTACCGGGTATGTCATTTTATCTATCCCAATATGTTCATTCATGATATACTACTTGGTTTGAGGTGCACAGGAGCAAATTGTTAAATGATGTAATGTTTTGTATTTGATTTGAACATTTTGCACTGGCATGCACAGTTATCGCCCATTTATCACACAGCAACAATAGAGGCATGTGCAATTCACAGCACTATTAGTATGTCAAAAGTGCCCTAAATTACAATATATGATCAACTGATCAAAACATTTGTTCTTCATGTACCATAAATAAGTTACTATGATGAATGAATGACCATTTTGGTGTATATATATATATATAAATTGCATATGAAGCCGTAATTTAATTACAACATGTAAGAGTAAGATTACCAATAATTATCATTGGTATAAAGAGTACATAAAAGGTTCCTTGGAGGTGCCTTGTGGTATAAAGCCACAAGTGGCTGATGTTCCCTCACAATACATGTAATACACATGTAATAGACCTTTTCCGCCGGCAGTCTGCTCTCTGGTGGCAGTTGCTTGAACTGCGGTTGCAGGTCGCTCGTCGAACAGCTGAAGCCATACATACAATTTTACATGCTAACGATCGATGTGTGCCCTTTGGAAGTATGAACAAAATGCCGTAAATATTTGGAATAATCGCCATGTCTTTGCATTCATTAGAAAGATAATGAGTTGCAGTTCACGAATATGTAAGTATCTAAACATTTTCTATTTTTGCTTTACCAGAAATATGATTCACAAACAGTGTTTACCAGTCGGGTCAAAGCACACGGCGGGATAGATCTGGAACAAAGTCACGGAACATCTTGTCCATTCTAGAGTGATTAATGCACGTTTAGATGTGATTAATTACATGAATATGACTGTTTAAAGAAGATAAATTATCATCCTATTCAGAACAAATATTTGTTACCCCAAATATATGATTATGGCGACACAAAACGAGACCACAAAGTTTCCGTGTTTGAACCATTTACATAATATTATTAGAACTGGTGAGTGAGGGAGAATTCATTTTCACACCAGGCTGTCAAATTTGACAGATTGGTTCCCTGCATGCTGAGTATACATACACATACATGTAGATCTGGAATCATGTTTAGTATTTATTAAACACAGTATCACTTTACATTAACAATGTCAATGGTAACTATACTAACTCTTTCTTTATATTTTCAGAATATATGGCTGCAAGATGGTTGACAGAAAGCCCTAGAAGATACAAGAAAATAAAAAACATTGTGTTTCAGAAAGCATCACACCAGGATATGTGACTGACAATAGGAAAACTAACATGTTGCATGTTCTGCCAGAAGATGCAAAATTGTGCAAAATATGGAATAAACTACTCTTGAATTACCAGTCTAATTTGTTGTGAATTAAATATGTTTGCTACTCTTCCGGAGCTATATTTATGTTAAATAAAATATGCAGTATTCCACTTCAAGATGTTCTATTGTTCCATGAAAGGTCATATTTACCCCATGTTTCATTAGCAAATGAAATAGAAAGTATTACATTTGTTGAACTGTGAAAATGTTGTCGCTGAACATTTTATCAAATGCTTGCCGTGAGAGGTCAATAATACAATGGATGTCCTTTTCTGTCCATGTCTGGAAGAAATAAAAAAATTATTAATTACACCTAGAAAAAAGTACAGCATTTACATACGTACATGTATATTATCAAGGTATTGGGTAAGCACATTACACGTTTAATATGAGTGTCAGTCTACCAATAATGCCCAAACAATGTATTGGGCCACACAGGCAACGGGATGCTCCCTGTGCCATGCTGCGGCTGGCACCACGTGCTTGTAGCACATTGTAAACAACATGGGTTGTTGTGAACAAAATCAACTACATCTTATTAACAGGTCAGATTAATATACGTTAACATACTGAATTAACAAAACAGGTATTATATCTTCCAGTTTCATAGACTATTTAATCTTACAGTTGAATGATAAATTGCACAGGTCCCGTCACCACGGCGGCCGACGCCAGTGAAAACGCATCTGGATATTTTATGGACATCTGAGTTGTGGACTAAACTGGTTATTTTTGTACTAGAGTGAAATACCATCTGTGACACTTTATCTAAATCCTGATCCAGTTGTATAGATTGATCTGGTTTCATAACATAAAATGATTGGAACACGACCACTGTCTGGAGGCTCATCTGAATCAATGCAAAACTTGGAACTGGCTGTTGAGTGGACCCGCAAACGCACTGCGCATGCGCCGCGGAAAAGGTCTATTCCGTGGTGCACGTAGAATAATTTAACAAAAAGAAACGGAAGAAACAGATTGTGCAATTGAAGAAAAGAAATCGGCAACAGAAATCACAGCAATACTATTGTCTTGAATATACGCATTAGAATGCAACATTGAATGTTAATTAGATAAGTCACTAATATTATTTAGTGACAAGAATGTCTTGAGTTGACATTTAAACGTTGCAAGTGCATAGGTACAATCCACTGTTGTTGTTAGATAGTTCCACAGCTTAACACCTCGATGTCTAATGGTTTTATATGATACGTTGGTGTTAAAAATCAGTACATGCAGTAGCTCCGCATGGCGTGTCCTATAATTGTGGAGTTTGTTATTTCTAATGAACATCCTTGTCATAACCGGTGGAAATATATTTTTGACAATTTTGTACATGTACAGGATAACTGTATTCGTAGATTTTTCTTATTAGTAAAATCAACAGCTTCGTGAAGAGTTGGTCTGTGTGCGCTCTGTACAGAGCTGACATAATTAGATGAACTGCATATTTTTGTAATTTGGTTAAGGAACTAAAATGTATGTTACAGACTCCTCCCCACACTTCAATGCAATAAGATACTGATACAAAAACGTATAGTATAAAGTCACACATCTACTGAACGTTTTTCTTGCTTTACTTATAATTCCAACAGCTTTTGCTAGTTAACATTTTATGTACTGTATATGAAAAGACAAATTAGTAACTATTATAATTCCTAAGAACTTTGTGTTTTTGACTTGAGTAATTTGCTGTCCATCAATAAAGATGTTGATTGGAATAGATACCTTTTTATTTCAACACCTACCCATCAAAATGCCAGTAATAAAATTGGTAATATACATACAATTTATAAAACACATCATAGTCAGTACTACAAATTTGTAAAACCTTTCACCACAATATTTCATGCATACTCTGCTGAAAACAGTTTACTTAAAATTACCGGTAGCATTTAAGATTAAAATAAAACAGCTAAGGAAATAAAAAATATTAAGACGGTTTTTTCTTACTATTAATGATGAACAGGATCGTAGAATATTTGAGTAGCTTTTCTTTTTGGTGCAACATTATATATAAACTGGACAGCTGTCTCTGACCATTATATTTAACATATTTGTTGTCTACAGATGGCTGAGAATGGCAGTCCAGTGGCGAGCCACAGGCTGAAGGCGTACAAGAACAAGGGTATGGATGCACAGGAGATGAGACGACGGCGGGAAGAGGAGGGAATACAGCTGAGGAAACAGAAACGGGAAGAACAGGTGGGATAGGATACTATGTCACTTTGTTTCTGCAGTTCACTTTTACACTCGCTACATTTTAGAATCATTTTATAAAAAAATCGAAGTTATCTAGTATTCACTATGAAATCCAAGCTCATTTGTGATAATATGGCATTTAGTAGTGAATTTGTAATGAAATCATTGGACAAATCTGTATATAAATATGAACATTGTGAGTGCATCTCCTCCAAAGTGCCGAGGTTTACTCATCTCTTTCTATATTCATTCATTCGCCTACTTTGAGTCTGGACCGTTGGCCTGTGATCTACTAATTAGGGATGTCTTTAACCGATTTTATCCTGAAGCTAGTGCAGACAAGTTGCAGCCAGTTCCTGACCATATCCAAGAAATCACTTTGTCAGCATCAGAAAATAACATGCCTTTGTTTAAAATGGACTTAACTTTATTATTTCTGAATGAATTTTGAAATGTGATATACCATTAGAAAGCAGTTAAAATAAAGTATGAAGTTATATTGACAAAGAAGTTGTTTCATAACATTTAATATATGTGGCATATGGCCTAACATTTCCCTAACAAATTCAAATTTGTGTTGCGTTTTGTCATTTCACTTTTCACCAGACATTTTCTCAATTAAGGAGACAACATCTCAATGAGCAAGTCAGTTTTATTTTATACACCATACTCCCCGGAAAACAATGGTATAATACTTGTTCACATATGTCTTGGATAATTATCTCAATGTGCATGTACAATTCTGTAGTAACACCCCTGTGCAACAGAACAGGATGACAGCGTGTGACATTACTTAGCAGATTTATAAAAAAAATTGAAATATCTTCTGTCAACGATATCTATTTTTGTGTTTCGTTTCGTATAACAAATAAACCAACAAACTAAAGTAACGAATTTGGTCAACATTTTGATGTAAAGTTATTATTAGTTGAAAGTAACG
Source organism: Paraescarpia echinospica (assembly GCA_020002185.1). NCBI lineage: Eukaryota > Metazoa > Annelida > Polychaeta > Sabellida > Siboglinidae > Paraescarpia > Paraescarpia echinospica. Next base: position 50,562,621 of record CM034542.1, read on the forward strand.
AAAATGTGGTGTGACGCAAAGTGGGCAAAAATAGGTGCCATTGTCAGTTCACTCCAATTCGAAGCCTTCAAAGTACATTTTTACGGACAAATATCGCATCAGTTTGCCCATGCATATTATATCGTCTATCCGCTTGTCTGCCTCCTTGTTATCACCAGTATGAAGTAAATTAGCAGAGTTATTCTTCAAAAATGTTCAAAAGTTGATGATATTTGTGAATTGTCCGCCATCTTTGGTTTCAATTTATATGGGGGTAGCTGACTTCTATGTCGAATAGCCAATGAACGGCGCTGATTTGGTGATTCCTGCATGTTTCCCAATGACAACAAGATACTGACATCATTCAGTGTTAATCAACCAATAGGGACCCATAACACTACAGTGCAGGGTTTCCGTGCTGACTACAAATAGAATCGTATCCCAGATACAAAGGGTAACTATGACTAGAATTGTATCCCGGATAAAATGGGTTAAAAAACACAGCAAGAGTTATTTTAACGTCTCACTTTAAGTATAATATGCTTTACCAGACGACCTTTCTCATATCTGAGAGAACTGAGTTGCGAACCACTCTCCTCCGGATGGTTCCACTGTCGGAAGTTCCCACTGGGAACACATTTCAAAAACTTTAAAAATAATGTAATGGTAATAATTGCTTCCCTTTGTTTGTTGCTCCGTGGATGGGTGTAAGCTAGATACTAAATGTGACCTGTCACAGTGAAGTTGGTTTTAAGTTGCAAAATTGTGAAATTGAATTTGTACCTTTTTTGGATTCCATAGATAGTGAGCTTTAAAATGGTACTTCATTTGTAAAAAATATCTTCAGTAGCTTTTGTATTGCGAAAATTGAAACAAACTTTAAAATAGCGATATTTTGAGAAATATGGTTGATATGCCTCATATTGTCTGTTGCTTTTTAATATGTGGGTTCATGAATGCATGTATCTTATTAGTTTTGGATTTGTTGAGGAAAATACAATGGACATTGATAGTTAAGATTATAATGTGTATGTAATTCTGCCAAAACCAAACAAATTGATGAGACATTACCTAGACAGCTATTTTTGGCATGTGTGCAGAATAGGCCTGTGCCACTTAACTCTCGATTCACTAGTGCGGATCACAAGTTATTTTTGTCTGGGACAAATCATTGAACAATATAGAAACAAATTGGTGCGTTGTATTGAATCTTGGATTGGTTGTTGAACATTGCCCCTTGTATTGGTTGAAGCTGTCTAAGAGGAGGAATGTCGCAGTGCCGGCAGACGAGATGGATGAGATGTGTCAGCCTCTCCAGGACGCTCTCGTCTCATCCGGGGGCTTCCGGGTTAGTTCCTCTTATCATATATTATCACAGTATTATCTCTGATTACCAGATGTTTTTGACAACAAGATACATGTGGTGGTATTTAGATCTTGCGTCATGTCAAATGAATTATTTACTATGTACTGTTAAATCCCAGACTGAATCAGGAATATGCAAAACAATACACGAGATACAATAAATAATACACACTTAAAATTACTCCAAATATGACCCTTGGTAATACTAACTTTGTGAATTATTATTTTTATTTTTACTTGCATGTGACTACATGTGTATACTATCTGAATGTTCACCAGTTTTTGTATATATTTACAAGATGTGTACATGCCAGTACTTAATCATTACAAATGTGTTGAAATGCGTGTGTCTGTATACTGGTGAATTGTTAGTTGTTATTGTGATCGCACGATAAATTATTTGTTAGTTGGATGTTGTATTGTATTGATGGGAGTCTCCCTGAATTTATCACAAATTAGTATTTGTTTATGTGCAGCTGTATGATGTAATAAGTTAGATAAATACGTGTGAGTTTGTATGGTCCATTTTTTGAAAAGGTGAATTGATGTATCCATTACGTTGCTGTTTGCCTATGTCACAATCAAAACGTTGCGCCTGACCTCCGTAAAGCATTACCTTTGCCAACAATGTTGATAAAAATTATTTACATGAATGACATTACTATTGCTGCATGACATCTCATAAATCAAACATTCCTGAATACAGTTGTCACTTTAAAACTTTGTCTTTTTTGTCATAAAGAAACATGTGGCTAGATTTTCAACAAAATATACAATGGAATGCACCATGTGTTCCTCATCCATTGTTTGATGGCTTGATGGAGCTTTTGCTAGGCAACAAGTCACCTGATGGATAGGTCTCTTCTTTATGTGTTGGTGTGTTGACTGGCTGTGGTGTCTTGCAGGCGGAAGCCCTACAGGACATGGTTCAGGCATTGTACAGTGAGAATGTAGAACACCAGTTGGCAGCTACGCAGAAGTTCCGCAAGCTGCTCTCCAGAGGTACTTCCCTGATTCTGTTTCACACAAGACACCTATTGATACAGTTGCTCTCTATGTCTTGTCTGGAGCATAGGATATTTTAAATAATCACAAAACTGTGCAATTGACCCAGTAATTTGTAGTGATTGTTGTTCAGCAAAGACGCTGTTGAGGGATGTTTCCTGTTTAACACAATTACTTTTGTTTTCCTGGCCATTCGCCGGTGAATCACCGTGCAACCATCACAAGGAGAGACTCATACGCACAGAGGAACTTACTTTTTTTAAATGTTGTCAAGCCTGCCAGCATCAAGCTTAGACATGTTTCGTCCCCAGCAAACACAAGCGTAAAGAGAACACCAGCTATCATACTCTGATCAAACATGCACAACATCTGCCAACAAACATTAACAGATTTCAGTTTCCTGATTAAGAACAACTTTGACTGGGATTTTCTGTACAACACATCAGTATTCTCACTCCATCTGAGCTTGTTTTTCAAAAACAACATTCAGGTATTAGTATGAACTGACAATGTCAACATGTTGGCCATTGATCACAGCAGGAGCAGGGCTTTCATCATCAATTATATAACACCTGTTAACAAATGTTAGAAGTATCATTCATGTGACCATTATCTGTCATCTGCTCACAGAACCGAATCCACCAATAGATGAAGTCATCCAAACAGGCATTGTGCCCCGCTTTGTTGAGTTTCTCCAGACAGAAGCCAACTGTACACTACAGGTGAGTGGAGACGCCAGGACATGCAGTAAGATACGTACTAGAAATATATTTTGGCAGCTATCTAATCTAACGTTAATTGAGCTAGCATATGTACCTGGGTATGTTTACATAATCTTCACAGACGGCTTGCAACTCGAGCGCCAAAGTTTCAGGGATTAATCTATGACCATTTGGAAGAAAAGTTATGCCTTTGTTTTATTGGTATTCCCAATGGGTTAAGGTTTTTTACTGGTTTAAGGTCTCGTACTCAATGTTAGATGGGCATATATTTATTCTTTATAATGTGACGCATATTTTCTGCAATTGATCCAACAACCGCTGATCATTTTAGGACATTTTACGTGATTTACATGGTTTTTTTTCAATTTATCTAAAAATACATTGGCCATAATAGCCATTAACTCTTCATTTCCATGCTTTGTGCAGGCGGGCAGGACACTCCTTGCGGATGCTACATGAGCAATTCAACGTTTAACACATTTATTTTCTTGAACGACGACAATGTTAGTGCCACTGAAATGAAGCGAAAAGGCAACCCAAAGGTTGACATCTTAGACACAATGCAAAATAGCAATAAAGAAAATAAACTGCCAACTCGCAACACAGGTGAAACCAGTAATGTGCACATGTTTAACACATTCTGTCTACATGCAAAAATCTGAACATTGGAATTTGGCCAGTCAAGTTAACACGCTGGGAAAACGGGTTGTAGACAGGACTAGACACTCTCTTCAATGTCAGCATTGCATTGCATTACTTCGGAATAGAATAATGTAGTTATATTTGGAGGTACGACAATGGAATCCTAATTATGCCAGTCAAATCAGGGTTGGCACATCTCTGGGAAAAACCAGTTTTAGACAGGGCAGTGGGAAAATCCGGTATTTGCCGGTAAATCTGGTATTTACCGGTACTATTCGAGAATAAGTCCATAACTGAGATTACCATTGGCTAGTTCCTGTAATTAAACCTAGTCCATTTAGAAAGATAGTTAATATCCATCTAACACAAACAGGTTGACTAGTTACTAGTTCAGGTGTATCCTTGTATTTGTTTAAAGCATGAAGTCAATGAGATAAAAGAGTTATTCATCAGTTAGTAAATAAATATAATTGTCACTTCCCCAACGGACAGTGCCAAGTACTGCTAAAGAAGTATGGTGATTGAAGTCAGACGCCTGACCAGTATTATCAGATACCAATTTGTAATCTGTTTAAGGAACAAAGGAAATGTTGAGCTCTGGACAGGTTCTACTGCACTCTCTCAGTTGTGACATTGCCAGCCACACCATGCTAACTGGCTAAGGCCCTACAAACAGCTGTAGCCATTGTCTCTATCAGCCCAAAATCAGCTGCAACTTAATGTTTGAACTTGTAGTCTGCAGGGATCCTCTACTGGGAAGCCATGTACCCCAGTATCAGTAGACCAGACTAGACATACACATTCTGTCAGGCATTTTGTTCTTGAAGCACTGGTCAGTTAGCATCATGTGTGACATCTATGTCTGGGGCTGTTTGGTGGAATATATTATATATATATATACACATGTATATATACAATATATATTAATTCATTCTGGTGAAGGTACAGTAGCTTTTATTGCAGTGGAGCTTCAAATATAATCCTTTTACGAGTTTTACCCAGTTATCCCAGTTTTTACCATTATTTGGGGTTTTTCCCAGGGCGGGTTTTACCGGTATTTACCGCCCGGTATTTACCAGGGTGGGAAAAACGTGCCAACCCTGAGTCAAATTAATATTATCACAGCAAGATGTATCCTGCCTCTAATCTACACGTTTATGGCTGTAATGTTAACACACCATAATGGTATCTGCCAAGTCTTGTTATCAGTACTTGTTATTCTAAATTCTAATAGTCTTCAAGTTTTATTAAACTTTCATAAAAGTATGTGTCTAGTAAGTTTTGATACAAGGCTAAATAATTGTTTAACAATGTACTGTATGGCTCATATGACAATTCATGTATTTACACAAAACACCATTCTCGTACAATGACTTTTAATTTTATTCCCCCTCCTCCCTAACAAAAATGTCTCAAAAATCCGTAATCCTAGCAATCAAATTGGTGTGGCCTAAACGTCATTTACAAATACTGCAGGAAACCGCTTTCTGCGTCTGTATGTATGTAGCCACAATCGGAGGATGGACATTCATGCCAGTAACAATAGAGTGTGGTCTTATATACCACCAGCACCCACTTAAATGAGGCGCTCATGACATTACTCCATTACCAGAGCAAGTGTTTTGGTAGCAGCTAATGCAGCGATCATGTGGGTTTTTATAGATCAAGTCCATTGGCTCTGTGAGTCCACAACAGGATTTTTCACTTCGTTCTGTGTGATCATTTACTTGCTTTGATGTAGATACCAGGTAGAAGGGATTAACTGTTTGTACCTTTATAGTATTTCTTCCTTAAGGCAGAGGCATAATGAGGTGATTGAAATAGCCAAAGTGTTGAAACAGCAGTAAGTCGACTCGCCATACTCTCGATTGGGATTGTTATTTTTCTGAAAATTAGCAGACTGCTCCATGTATGTAAATATAAAACTTTGATGTGAAATACAATCGTGCTGTCATTCCAGTTTGAGGCTGCATGGGCTTTGACGAACATTGCATCAGGCACGTCGCTGCAAACCAGAATAGTCATCGAATGTGGCGCTGTGCCGATCTTTATACGATTGCTTGGATCGGAATTTGAAGACGTCCAAGAACAGGTACTTGACGACTTTCACAGACATGGCACCAGTTTGATAGCATCTCGTCATTTCAGACATTTATCTCTTGAGTTATCATTCACCTGCATAAATGTTCTGGTGTGCCAATATTTATTCTCATAAGATTGATATGGATGAAATACGTTTGTTCAGCCGCAGTTAGAAAAAAAAGTGCCTCTTCTGGAATTAATAACATAGTATTTCTGTTTTGTTCAGCATGTGGCACCACCTGCATTTAATTTACCATCATCCACTAGGTGGCACCACATGTGTAATTTATTAGTGCAGAAACTTAAACAGTTGGTATTAGGTGTCAGTTACCACAGCTAATAGAGTGGCTTACCTGTATTGCAGAATGTACACCTGTGACTAATTTAGGACTAACAATAGTTTAATTGCATAGAATATTAACATGGCACCTTTGTAAGTAGCTATTAAACGATGCTGCTAATTTTAAGGTTGAGCCAATGTTACAACAAGATATTTTGACACTGTTCCTTATAAGAAAACACCTAGTGTACACTGAAGAACCAGTGTCCTGACTTACTGTGTTTGATTCCAGGCGGTTTGGGCATTGGGCAATATTGCTGGAGACAGTCCGGAGTGTCGAGATTATGTGCTTAACGAACACATCCTAGTACCGCTACTGCAGTAAGTTTACATTCACTTATTGCACTTAATTCAAGTTTAACAGTGGACCCCCAATAAGGATACTTATATAAGGAATCGAGAAGTCCCCATTCTGGGCAGCATTATTATAAACCCTTGGATATAAGAAACATGAGATATATATGAGTAGATTGATAACGCCACTACAAGTTTATTGTAGCAAGATTCTACTCTATAGCATGTATACAGTACATTTGCCAATTCTTTTTAGGTGTTTCCCAGTTTATTTGCTAGGTGACACCACCAAACTACGTGGCATTCACCTTGCCAATGTTGGTCACGTTACGAAATACACTTATGTCACCAGTCAAATTTGGATTTAGGCCGCATTTATTTGTAGATAAAGAACAAAAAGCGTGCCTAACTCTGACCTACAACTGAGACAACTTCCAAACACTGTAAAATTTAGTCCAAAGGAGGCGGCAAAATTATTAAAAATGGCGTTCAGTCTGACTCTTGGAAAACTGCACTGCTTGTGGCGATGCCACCGATGTTTAGACTTGGCATTCGTTGGCTTTGCTATTGAATTCCAGCCGTTTGCATGATAAGTGTTCAGTTTTTATTAACTATTGTTCAATTATTACCAAAGTTGCGTTTACTGTCTCCTATATAAATTTTTTTTATTTCCAACACTGCTATTCCTGATATAAATATATGTGACAGAGACTTTTATTTCATGAGAATACTAATGAAAGTTCTATTTACATATTATACATGCTTTTAAATTAAACTTGTCCTCATTTATTAATATTTTATTACCGGTAATATAGACAAGAATAAATATGTTGAAGGTATATTGCCTGCGTTTTAAAAAATAATCTCGAAGTAATGTTCACAATTTGTATATTTCTCACAGGGAACGTTAAAATTTATATACGAAAAATGTTTGAATAGTAAAGAGTCGCTATAGCGGAGACAGGTGGGGCTACCTGCAAGTTCCTGGTATTGCTCTGAAGTTGGATATGAGCATCTGGTTGTCACAATCAAAACAGCAAGTGGGACGAATTACAACTGATTCAAAAAATGTACTGTTAATACTATTATGGTGTTCAATTGAACACATCTGCCAGGGAGTAAAATGTAAAGTTCTAAGAACTGGATACTGCGCTATTTTGCATAGACATATCTTGTGGCACTGCCACTATGCACGAGAAATCTGTATTTGATTGAATCATTTTAAGGGCTCCCTAGGGCCTCCAAGGACCCCAAAACTGGTAAAAATGTAACATTTGGCCTATTTTTTCAAAAACTGTTCAGCAACTTTTTTTCTAATTTTGCGTAGATGTATCTTAGGGTGCTGCCACTATATACAAGAAATCTGTATTTGATTGAATCATTCTCAGGGCACCTAAGGGGCCCCCAAAGTGCAAAAGGTTTACATTATCTAGTGATGTGGTTTTGAGAAGGGCCCTTGAGACCACCCCCAACATTAGATGTTGTGTATTGTGCCACAAAGTCAACAGCTGTGACTAATCTCTACAGCCCAGTCCATTGAGACATTGACTAAACTTTAATTGGTCACAGCACCCAGATAGAGTAGACACACTTGACCCCTGTTAGACTGAACAGTTGCCTAACACTTTTAAACTGTATCTTCAAAACTATTGATTTTCTATAATTGCAAGTTGTGTTTATTTTGATGTTCATTTAATTATTATAAAATGGTGTGACTGTGGTGTCTATTGGTTAAAGATGTATTGTCTGTAGAAACCTGTAGGTGACAAACATAGAAAATTAATATTCTGTCACCTGTAGGTAACAAACATAGAAAATTTATATTCTGGACAACTATAGAGTGAAATATCCTACACTTTATTTATATCAAATGCATTCTACTGTTCTGTTTACGCTTGCCATGCCTTGTGTAGACATGGTACTGTGTAAATCAATTGTATCAATATAGACTGATAATTACATATTCACAATATAGTTGACACCTGAAACAACCAAATGTCAACCATTAGAAGAGTTGACATAGTTCCACTATACACAAGCAAGAAATCTGTATTTGATTGAATCATTCTAGTGTCATCAGCATATAGTAGAACATACATTTTCTACATCATCATCACTAAGGTTGTTGTAAATTTAACCAGCTGCCATGTCAAGTCCGTTATAATTGTGACCAACAGTGTTCAAAATTATTCAGGTAAATAGCAAATAACAAAGGACACAAGTTTTCTCCTTGCCATACCTCTACACATGAGAAGAAGGCTGACACAGCCTGGCCCTCATTTATACATGATTTAGCATTTTTGTACATGTTGTATACAGCTTTCAACACAATACCATTAATACCGCATGAAATTATCTTAGACCACAGGGAGGACCGGTCTACTAAATCAAATGCTTTCTTATAATCGATGAAGGCACAATAAAGCCTTTTGCGTCGAGACAAATACAATTAAACCAATACCCCTATTTGAACACTGCCTGTTCTTCACCTATTACATTCGCTTTGTTTATGTATGTGGTCAGTCTGGTGTTCTGAACAATCACTAAGGATTAATGAACACTTGTGCAGAATGTCACCCACTTGGCAGGTTTAATTGATCTATTCAGCAATGATGACACTGCTTAGGCCTCACTCTGGACACTGTCACTCACAGTGTTGTGTATTGTCTTAGTTGGTGCATTGAGCTAATCTACTTGACCATGAATCAGTGGTGGCTCTGGTTGTATATTACACCCAGCTGTGGAGCTAAGATTCTCTGCCTGCTATTGTTTGATGGAAACTGTGACTAATCTGTAATCACTGGCAGTAGCTTGTGTCAACAGACAGCATTAAGCCACTAGACCCCTGTTAAACTGGACAGTTGCCTGTAGGTTTTAAACTCTGTCAATCAGTGAGTCTACCTTTTGCTCTCAGATAATCTGTCCTCTTAGTTTTACACATGAAGACATAATCTGGCATAACTTGATAAGTCTTTGTAGCAGCACATTTGTACTTCCAGTGTATCATTGCAACATAATATACATATTACATACTGTGTGCCACATTTAAATGTTGTGCATGTAATATTTCCATGCAGTCCATTTGCATATATAATGTAAAACTTCAACAGCCGTTTTCTTCATTTTCAATTTTTGATCCCTACCATGTTCAATGCTCCATAACTTTGCCAATTTTTGTAGCAGTCATATTTTTTGAAACCGTGTAAAGCACCCTACCAAACCTTTATAAGGATGTAAGAAAACAATGTTACAATTTTTCCGACTTATCACTCATTTGGTCAGCCGGGGTCACATATAGACGTATTAGTCCAAAGGACTTCAGGGCCACTTGGCCCATTTTTACAACTTTTAATTCAAGTATGCCGATTGTTGTTTTCAGGTTACTTAGCAAACCTGGCCGTCTCTCAATGACTCGAAATGCCGTCTGGTGCTTATCTAATCTGTGTCGAGGCAAGAACCCACCGCCAGAGTTCTCAAAGGTAACTAACATAGCACAACAATCTGACTCATATGTCCAACATTCTCGTCCATGTAACTGGATGTCTTTGTTTTTAATTTATTTATCACCATTTCAGATATTGTTCTAAAGTTTGTTCCCTGTGATCATCTCTTTACCTGGATGTTCATAAATATTGAAGGTGTTTCCTGTATCCCAGTCCAGTGTCCGCAGCAACAATAGTTTCCAGAATATTGATGTCATTTCCATTCACCAGGTGTCAGCACTGCTAATTGATCTCTACATAATTTTATTCCAAGACATTATACTGGCAAAACAGAAACATGTAGGAGCAAGGTTTAATATATTTATCAAAGCAAATCATTGAATTGATGTTTATGACAGTAATGTATTTGGAAGTAAAATGTGTTGTGAAATTATATGTGAAGCATCGACCGTGCCAGAAATAACGACACGTGAGAATTCACTGAGTCGCAACAGTTAGTACAAAAATGTATTCCGTTGATTTCAGCATCATTGCTTTTTGTGTCTGAGAGAACAGACAGCAAATGTTGCTTTGAGAGAACCACATTGTTGCAGAAAGGTTTGGTCAAAGTAGTTTTCATGGTATTTAAATTAATGTTACTTCTGTTGAATTTACAAGTGTCGAATGTAGGTGTCCAATAATTTTGATTATGTTACTGCGTTCTAAATGACTTGCATCTGAAGAAGCTCTAACTACTAAATGAACTGGTGATTGGGTATTTAACCAGAACCAGACAAACAAATGTTTTGCCAGTCAGCAAGAGTGTTATCTTTAGAGAAGACCTGACCAGATGATTGACAGCGGAGCTGTGTTGGTGGAGCACAGTGGCGCAGTGGATAGAGCATCGGACTGTTAATCGGGAGAACCCGGGTTCGAATCCTGTGCTGCGGTGTCAAACTTTGAGCAAATTTGTTCGTTCTACGTTGATCCAATTCACTCAGCTGTATAAATAAGTACCTGGCTATAAACATTGGTGGATATTTGTATACGAACAGTCTTTGTACATTAACTGCAGCATAGCTGAATGCTTCGCAGAGAAGTTGAGGTGGTATTTAATTAAACAGGTCTGCCATGGATTCAAGTGTAAAGCACTTTGAGCAGTCCAAAGGGTTGGATATTGCGCTATATGAGAACTTACCTTTACTTGTTTGTTTGTTTGTTGTGTAGGTGAATCCAGCGTTGCCGGTGCTGGCACGACTCTTGTTCCACCAAGACCAGGACGTGTTGGCGGATGCCTGCTGGGCCCTGTCCTACCTCTCCGACGGACCCAACGAGAAGATCCAGGCAGTCATTGACTCCGGCATGTGTCGCAGACTGGTGGAGCTACTCATGTAAGTAGTAGTAGTAGGCAAGTGAAATCGTACTTATATGTGACATCCAAATGAGTGATGAATTGGAAAATTTCAAAAAAAAAATTGTACCTACTCGTGTACACATATTTTGAAAGTACAAAGAAGCAGTGTTATATAATGATCCAGCAAGTATGATGCTTCTGTTACACAGTTATGGTAGTTAGGACACATGTATGTATACAGTAGGAGTAAAAATATAGAAAACTGCTGTTACAGACTTGCAGTTATACATTCTTTGTGTACATGGAAATATATATATATATGACATTCAAATTTGATACATAGTGTGTATGCCAGACCTGGGGCCGAGTACATTTTTATGAGTACGAGTACTTTGACGATGGATGAGTACGAGTACATTGCTAAAAGCTGAGAACGAGTACAAGTACGAGTACATTCTCACGAGTACGAGTAAAAGTACGAGTACATATTTAAAAATATTAATATTAAATAATAACGTATTTTTTTATTATTAATTAATCTAATTTATATTAGAAAAGGAAAACTAACAAAACCTCTATTTCATCAACAATGAAATTCACTTAATTGGCATTCATTTCAGTGGCATCCTATGATCTTATCATCTATTTGCCATTGCACCGAATGAACATGAGTTGTTCACAGGTTTAGTCTTCCAGGCTGCACTGTTCAGGGCAGAATACTTTCTCGGCTATGCTAAATACCCTTTCAACCGGGGCTGATGAGGCTGGAATGCTGAGATGGTGAGGGACCAATTGAGCCAGAGTTGGAAAACTCAGAACTGCAGTGGGTCACTGTGACAATCTGTACATGGCTGACTGAGGTATTCGTTCACCTCACGTTCATCTGCTGATGTTATAAGTTTGCAATTTATATTTTCTGATCGTAGACTACTAGTTGTTGAGAGGGTTAGCACATGTCCACATAACAGGCTCAGCATCCCCTTTGGACTTTTTAGCCAGGCTGCTGGCATGGGATTATACTAGTGTAGAAGACAGTCTGACATGAGCCATCTTACTTCTACAGAGGAAGACTGGCAGTTCTTGTTCTTAGCAGTTAGCACTGTCAGCCAGTGCCAAGTGGCATGGTCTCCATACTACATCAAAGGCATTTCCTGTCTAACTGGTGGGTTAACTGCTAATTGACTCTTTATGGCTTAATTAAACAAACACGTTTATGGCCTGAACTGCTAGCCTACAATTATTATGTTTACTTAACAGGGTGTTTCTGACTGGGAAAAGGTGCTGCTTGTTGCCATGTTTGGGTATCAACGTCGTTGTTATCAGAGAATGAGGATGTACTGGGATATGTAGGGATGGTAAGGTTGTATACTATCAGAAATAACAAAGTATTTAAAAAATAGTTGAACATTTAAATATTTCAGGAAAGTTTCATTTTATAACCAAATATATTTATTTTCCCCAGTACATATTGAGAAAGTACTCAGATGTACTCGTAATGTACTCATAAAATCTGAGTACAATGAGTACGAGACCATGACCCATAAGTTTCATGAGTACGAGTACGAGTCCTTCAAAAATGTACTCGAGTACATGAGTACATGAGTACCGAGTACTTCGGCCCCAGGTCTGGTGTATGATATGATACAATTTCACACACAAAATAAAGTGATGAGGCCTTATTGAAAATGGCTCTGAAAATCAACAGAAAAACTTTGTCATTGAGATTAATGAAGTGTTTATTGTAACAGAACTATTTTTATCATGGTAGAATATACTTGGTCAGAGATAGTGCATGTTCTATAGCTGCGTCCATGTCACATATCAGGTTCATCGTTGTAGGATTCAATGTCATCAACATGTTTTTAATAACACACCAAATCCCTCTATATAACGAACGCCATCAGGCTGAACCCAGGGCAGAGGAGGCATCACCTTTGCTGCTTCGGTTACTTTGTGGTCTTATTCAGTGACATTGTCGTTTAATTCTTCAGCTGTCACTCAGGTTAGATGTGACCTGCCACAGCCAACCTGGTGTTAAGTCGTACAGGCCAATTTTGTACATGAGCCAGAAATTATCGTCTAGCTCGTGTCCCGTCACTTTTGTGATTTTTGACAGTTCTAAATGCATACATCATAATCTCATTGTCTGGTTTATTTTCCTCGACAGATAATCCCAAACTGATAAAATGCATCCGTTTACAAACCTACAAATTAAAAAACAAAATAAAAAAATTATCCTAAACGCGAAACATTGGCAAATGACGCATCCGCAGATTTGACAACGCTATGCGCAACTGCGTCTTTGAAGCTGAAATACTTTGGACATTTAAAACTGTGGCTGATCATATGTCATGTAGATCAAACAAAAATGTTGCCAGTTTTTTTCTTTATTGATAAGCAGAGTGCTTGTGTGGAGTGCTGTGGTGCAGTGCCTAGTTTTTTTCTTTATTGATAAGCAGAGTGCTTGTGTGGAGTACTGTGGTGCAGTGCCTAGAGCATCAGACTCGTGTTCAAATCATGTCGAACATTGGGCATGTTCATTCACTCTACGTTGCTCCAGTACATTCGGATGTATGAATGAGTACCTGGCTATAGACAGTGGTGGATATTTGAGTATGTACAGTCTTCATGCATTAATTGCAGTGTGGCTGAATGCTTCCCATAAAAGTCAAGATGGTGTTCAGCATTTATTTTACTAGACAGCAGGACTAGTAAAGACAAAAGTTTACTAGTCCGCCAAAAGGTTTACTAGTCCTGCAAATAAAAAACATAGCACAAATTTAGGTCACAACAATTTTATTTAAAACCACAGTGTCATCCAGGCCTGGCATTAACACTGCCTGTCAGTCAGTCAGTGTCACTCAGAGTCGGAGGCACTACTGTCATCACAGTCGGTGTCACTGCTGTCAGTGTAACTACTACAGTCGGGCCTTGGCCTAAGCGGCTGAGTGTCTGGCCTCCGGGCTCCACCAGCACTCCACAGCTCGATTGCCTCCTTCGGTTCAAATGCAGCGATGTCTGGTGAACTCAGCTGAATGGTCAACAGATCAGTCAGTCGATCTGCCTTCAGGACTGACCGGATGCTGCTCTTCGTCAGCTTCAGCTGACTGAAGCCTCTCTCCGCATCAGCCGAGCTGGCTGGCAGAGTCAGAATGGCGTCAACAAGCCCAAGTATGTTTCCATACTCTGCCTGGTGGGCTGCATTGACACTAGACCATGTCAGCTGTCGCACGTCTGGGGACTGTTCATACAGGATCATCTTCAGAAGTGTCCACTCCGTCTCCACACTGGCAGTATCGATGCCAGCGTCGCGAAGCACAGGGCCAAAATGGTTGTTGAGTGTGGCCACAGCGTCATTTCCATAATCACCTGCAGCTTCAGGCCACAGCTTGAAGCTAACGATTGATGATGCACGCACAACGTCCGAATTGCTGTCAACGAAGCGACCCTCCAGACAGCTGACCAGGTTGCCCAAGATCTGCAGTCGGGTCTGCTTGGCGAAGACAGCACCTGTGAGTGTCTCACCATGGAAGTCTTCCATGCGCGCCAGGGCACGCTCCTTGGCAGTTGTGGTCGTCTTGTACATCACAAGGGTGGCCACAACGGATGTCAGCGTGGCATGTACATCAGCAACTGTCGCAGTCACTGTCTGAGCCACCAGCGACAGCTTGCTCAGAACAAACAGCACATCGAGAAGGAAGTGTGCCATCTCGATGATGTCTCGTCGGTGCAGTGTCGCCAAGAAGCCAATGGCCTTTGCCTTGGCATCTCCGGAGCCCCCGGGCACTTGCATCTGCGTCAGATGCAGGACATATGCTGGATATCCCTTCACAAGGGCCTGCAGTGCCTTCAGCAGATGTGGCAACCAGCGAGTGCCACCGACACGTGGTGGAAGGGCACATGGCAGAGACAATGTGTCGAATGCTGCCTTCAAGTTGCTACGGTTCAGTGGCGAGTGATGGTAGAACAAGTAGAGGCTCAGGAGGAGACCGCTCAACTTTGTGTACATGGGCAACCGACACAATGCGTCCTTATATGCAAGTTCCAGGCGATGCGCATAGCAGTGGATTGGTTGCAGACACGGCTGCTCATTTCGGAAGAGCGTGGCGACACCGTTGGCTGATCCGGTCATAACAGCGGCGCCATCACTGCCGAATCCGACAAGCTTCTTCATGAGTGTCTCTTTCGGGATGTGGAGGTAGCGCTCCACGACACCGTCAATTGCCCGCTTGATTGACGGAGCATCTGCCTTGCCGACGTTCTCAATACCAGCGAAGGCAGTAGAGACGACACCATTCACTGCATACCTCACGTACACTATCTCCGCTTCCGTGATGGACGCATCTGTCGTACCGTCACTGATGAGGGCGAGAAAGTGAGCACTCTCCAGGTGCTGTGCGAGGTGACGGCGCTCAACCTCAGCGATGGCACGCACGAACTGCTTGCATGCCTTGTCATTCCGATAAGTGTTCCCCACATCAAGGCCCTTCTGTGATTCCAGGGTACACTGCCACTCATAATCTGTGAACGGACGCCGGTGCTTTGCTATCGCGTGACAAGTCCTGAAACATCCAATGCAGGAAATATTAAATATCATAGTATTAAGTAAATACTGAGTATAGTCACAACATAACAACCTTCCTCAGCAAACAGTGAATACTAAAAACATCCTCGCTTTCAAAACAAAACTTGACGAAGATTTGAAGATGGGCAGGTTTAAATTTTAATAAAAGCACAAAAATCACAAGACAAGCCACGTTCTCAAAACCAAAAATATGATGCATAAAGGCGGGAAATACAACACTAAATAGTATTACTTTTGAACCCGAAGATCCAGGCAAGTTATAACACAGATCTACATCAAATGCAAATTAATAATTTCCCATGGCATTGTTTACTGCACGGCACGCTTGAAATGAGAGATAACAGAGAAATGAGGGATAATAATTTAAACCATATAGTGCTAACCCTAACAAAGTACAATCAAACACAATATTTTTTTTACATTTTATAACATTATATCACATGGGTAACATAATTACCTAAACAAATGCGTCAGACGGTCCATGGTGGCCGTGTTCAGCGCTTGGATGGCTCGGTGGGCAGGTGCAGTGCCGGGACGGGCTTCGAACGCAGTTTGCCGGAAGACAGCTCGTGTGTGCGCCTCGCTTGTACTGTGTGCGCGTAGCGAGTCTGGACGAAAGTTGTCCGTGCCAGTCAAGAACGCATTCTTGCCACGGACACCAGTTACGTTGTGTGTCCTGCACACTTTGCAAAACATCAAATCGTTGTCGTCATCGTAGGACAGCCAAGTGTGGTCTCGTTCCCAAACCTTCAAATAGCCACGCTGTCGTTTCTGCTGGTCGTACAGCGTGTCCCGTTCTCGCTTTTCCACCTTGCGTTTAACTTCTGGTTTTGCAACCCCAGTTAAATAACGATGCATCGTGCGTAAACGTAACAAAATAATTAGTAATGAATTAGCAAAATAATTGATGTAGAACTGAAGATGTGAACCGTATTCGAAATCCGCGCATTTGAAAATAGACGCGAAAATGGACGCCAATTGCGCTCATTAGCCGGTACCCCTCTACATGATACGCTAAAGCCAAACAAAACGGTCGTTTCAGATTTCTATGTCACACAACAACCAATCAAAAGTACCGTTTCACTGTCGATTCACATTAGGTGAAGATTTACTTTGTAAATTGTACGGTTGGTGGCGCCACGCAACACGCTGATTTTTACTAGACAGCCGGACTAGTTGGTAGGCCGGGTTTACTAGTCCGCCGTAATCTTTACTAGTGTACGGACTAGCGGACTAGTGGGTAGTTCTACCCCTGTTTGCCTTTAATATAGATATAGCTATAGCTATGTGTTGCAGGCACACTATGCACAGTGTAGTGTCGGCCGCCCTGAGAGCTGTGGGTAACATATATAAGAACGCACCTTTACCTTTAATATAGATATAGCTATAGCTATGTGTTGCAGGCACACTATGCACAGTGTAGTGTCGGCCGCCCTGAGAGCTGTGGGTAACATATATAAGAACGCACCTTTACCTTTAATATAGATATAGCTATAGCTATGTGTTGCAGGCACACTATGCACAGTGTAGTGTCGGCCGCCCTGAGAGCTGTGGGTAACATAGTGACAGGAGACGACATACAAACGCAAGTGATACTCAACTGCTCTGCACTGCCCTGTCTATTGCACCTGCTCAGTAGCTCGAAGGAATCCATTCGCAAGGAGGCTTGTTGGACTATCTCAAACATCACCGCCGGTAACCGTGCGCAAATACAGGTGTGTAGTACTAATTTCTGAGGATTATCTTAAATCCTGGATTATGGTCAACTGTTTGCCTATGATGATGTCATATTTTCATCTGTAGCAGAATTTGAGATGAACAAAATTTATATTTTCATATAGTACAATTATTTCACTGCAGTTAAAAAATTATAAATAGATTAGATGTGCCCATTATAAATTGGTAACGCAATGATGAATTCTGCAACCTAGCTATTACTTTTTAAACATCACATTAATCATGGCTAGTGGGTTCAGAAATAACCTGTAAAACCCGATATGGTATACGACTCATGCTGTAACTGGTTCTGGGAAATTATTTTCTTAACTCAAATATTGCCATGTATGAGTGACAAAAGTAATTTTGTTTGATATCGGACATCACATTCTGAGATGATTCCTAAAATGTAATTTTTATATATTAATAATAATTTTACATTACGTTCTCTTATGACATGCAAGCAAGTTATACCAACTTGCTGTATCAGCCTGCTGATATAGTATTAATATTGAATATCCTGTTCTGATGAAACTGTGTGTGTCTATGAGTGGTGAATATCCTGTTCTGATGAAACTGAGTGTGTCTATGAGTGGTGAATATGCTAACGTCAGTGTTACATGTTCTTCTTCAGGCTGTGATAGATGCAAATATTTTCCCCGTTCTTATTGACATCCTTGGCAAGGCCGAGTTCAAGACGCGCAAGGAGGCGGCCTGGGCGATCACAAACTCTACGTCAGGAGGCACACCAGAGCAGATTAGGTGGGCAACTCTTAAGAACTTTATTTTATTCATGGATTTATTGCTTTTGGTACATGTGTGTTATTAAGTTCTTTTGATGATTTCATAAGAGGGGGTGCGGTGTTTTGGCGGTAGAGCGCAGGACTGTCGATCGAAGGGACGGTAGTTCGGTTCCACATGCTGTTGTTTCAAAACTTGGGCAATTTCACCTGACTTTGTATGTGCCTTTCTGAAGAGACTAAGCTGTTGGTCCCTTCTGTCTCATGTCAATGCCAGGGGAAGTAAAAGATCCATCACATGGTATATGTAGAAACCCTTTAGACTTCAGCCGTTTTTTGAAAAGTCCCCATTTTTTCACTTTTGAACCGAAACATGAAAATGTGAGTTCCATTCGTTCAAACATCATTTCTAATGTGTCTTCAAAACTCTCCACTAGATGGCGCCACCACACAATACATTATAAACTTGCAGTGTCAGTGTACGGGTGGTTTGGCTGACTTGAAGTCAGTCTACGGGTGGGTTTGGCTGACTTGAAGTGTCAGTCTACGGGTGGGTTTGGTTGACTTGAAGTGTCAGTGTACAGGTGGGTTTGGCTGACTTGAAGGGTCGGTCTATGGGTGGGTTTAGCTGACTTGAAGTGTCAGTCTACAGGTGGGTTTGGCAGACTTGAAGTGTCAATCTACGGGTGGGTTTGGTCGACTTGAGATCTAAAGGGTTTTAATCCTTTTGTCATTGCTGGATCGGTTTCTAACCTGCCACACTGTCTATTGCAGGTTTCTGGTAGACCAGGAGTGCATACCCCCACTATGTGACCTGCTCACGGTGATGGACAGTAAGATTGTCCAGGTGGCACTTAACGGTCTCGAGAACATTCTTCGATTAGGCGAGCAAGATGCAAAGCTGCATGGAAGAACCAACCCTTACGCCGTCATGATTGAGGAGTGTTATGGTATTGATCCGATTTATATATCACTTGCAAAGTTGTTGTGAAATTGCAGGTTTTTAAATGTTTGATGTTCAGTAGATTTGGAGAAACGAAGAACCAGTGTTGCTTTCATTTTGTGTATAAGTGCGGAAATATTTGTAATCAATGGATTTATGTTATTCTTGCTTTTAGATACAAGAATATTACATGGGTTTAATAATTTTGTGACACAGCAGAAACTTCTGTGATATTCAACCAAATGGTCCACAGTTTTCATTAGGACAATACTTGTCAGATATGGTGGGTTGGAGACAGTTCCACCTAATGGCCTAAAAAGCAAACTGTCATTCTAAAACATAATTCACATCAAATGTTTTGGTTGTATCATCAGAAAGTTACCTAGGGTTGCACTGTATTGGTTGTACAGTTGATACACATTCCACCCTGCAGTAAGCATAATGTACATCTTGCCAAATATGTGACCCACCGCAGTGAACCAGGTATTAAGTCGTAACAAATCACTAGACAATATGTGTCATAATAACTTTGTTACTCAAACTGTTGATTTGCTAAAATTTGCTTAAGTTTAAGCAATAAATGAAGCACTAGAGATAATATTTAAACAAACGAGGTATAATTTTAAAGCTCATCATCAGTGGAATCAAAACAGGTAGAAAACTCTATTTCACAATTATGCAACTTAATACCGACTTTGCTGTGACAGGTCACATATGTCTGTTAAGCAGGGCTGCCTGCCATTAAGGATTTTTCGTAATCATTATGGAAATTCACCTCAGGTTATTGCATTACGGAAATTGCTGCCTATTACTGAAATTTAAAATATCGGACTACAGAAAATGATGAACATTAAAGAATTGCTAAATCTATAAATAATGCTGCTGAAGACACCTTGACGAAACTGTCACCGTTCAGTTGTTACAATTATCAACATATATTTAGTCCACTACAAGTTCTACAAAGTCAGTAAGGTGAGATTATCCAATGCTGTGCTTGTGTACAATGTTACAACTTTGACTGCCAGCAGCCTGCTGATGACTGCCGTGGCACGTAGCACCTGGGCATATTATTATGTCTGCATCTGTCAGTCAACAGCAATTACAGCAGCCAAAATGTATCAGTGTCATTAATGCGCGTCTAAACATTAATAATATTTACAGGTGTAGAATTATATAATGAAATAAATAAATTAAGATGACGTTAGGTAGAACCAATTAATTACATTAAATAATTATGGTTTTCTGAAAGTTATGAATATAATTATAAAATGTCTTAGAAGAATATAAAATTAGTATTATAATTGTTGTAATTGCAATATAAAACTCGTATTTTATTTAAAGGTTTTATTTGAATACAACAATTTAACATTGTCATTGACTGTTAGTAATAATTATAATGTTTCTTGCTGTGTGTTGGAAATTTAGAAGCTCGTTGGATGATTATTGGCTATTCACTTGCGCTGTCTTGCTCACGGTGATGCTCTACAGACGTAAACACTTGGGCATGTCCGGCCATGCATGCACTTTGACAGCTGTAATTTACACAATGTAGCTTATTGGATATTGCTATAAACAAGCATCCCTTTGAAGTGCTAATGGATGACCTTAAATGCCGACAGGAGTTACAGTGTAGCAACAATATGTTGAAACAAAGTATAAATACCATTGATGATTAAATTAGTAACTTCCTGGATTCCCAGGCACGGTGAACAGGCTGGACTTGTCACTGTATTTACTTCAGAGAAAGGTTTGATTGGCAACCTTTTGGACCAGGGAGCGAGGCGGGATGCGACGGGGGGGGGGGTCATTGCAGAAATTGGTTTTGTCAGGTAGGCAGCCCTGGTTAAGCCATTTTTAAAATTCAGTATGCAACTACTTACTGATGTATCATTACACTGCAGGTCTGGACAAAATAGAGTTCCTGCAGAACCACGAGAACCTGGACATCTACCAGAAAGCCTTCGACATCATCGAGCACTACTTCGGCTCGGAGGAAGAGGACAACCGGATAGCTCCGAAGATCGACGAGAACACGCAACAGTATCAGTTCAACGCCGGCGAAGAGGCACCCTCTGGCGGCTTCCAGTTCTGACGCGCGAACTGCGGCAGAGAACGAGTAGCGCCAGTGAGGTCGTGGTTCACTGATCTCTTGCAACGGCGGCTCTGTATAGTCCGTCCCCCTGGTGAGCGGTAGCAAGGCAGGTGTATCGTGCCTCCACCAGTCCGCGAAACTCCGACATCCCGGCTGCGAAACATCCATTTTTCTGCCCTCGCATACGATATCCATGCTTGGTTGTTTTGCTAGATTTCTTACACTGATTTCAACCTTCTGTTTTGTTGCAGTTAGGCGTACAATCGGTGGTTGCCTGGGTAGGACCAGAGCAGTGTACGCCCACAGAGTTCAGGATGATGCGTTCTTTATTTACTGCCGCAGCATGTCATTATCTTGGGGTATTTTGTAAGCGTCTTGCCAGGAGATAAATCACCATACACTGAGTGGAATGATTGATTGTGCCAGCAAGTGCTATGTACTATGCACTTATGGTAGTGGCAGTGGAAATAACTCCAATCACTGCAGAAAGGATAGAAGGAATCTATTGGGTTGTCACATGGGAAATTATATAAGGGTTCAGGAATAAACGTGGTTTCTGTAGCAAGACTGTCATGATTGGGCAATGAAATGTTGTCACAGCCACCCTGATATGTAATCCTTGAATTTAACAACTAGATTCTCCGTTTAAATCAAACTGCATTTTACACAGAACCAAACCATCAGTGTTATCAATCTACATAATATTCTGAGCAATATTGTTGGACTTGTGTTGGTGCAATTATTTATTGTAGACATGTTTCTTTTGGATTTCTGCAAATCATTGCATAAAATGAAGTCAAATGTCATGCTTTAACATCGCAGAGAGTCATAACAACGTTAAAATAGTGACCAAACCACCCAGCAGACAAAACATGATGCTACCATTGTTTCAAAATCATTTGTAGGAATTTTGTTTTACACATTTTTGCATACAGGTATACCATTATGATGATGGTTTAAGGTTTCTCTGTGAAGTTTGTGAACAGTATCGCTTCAGTTAGACCCCAATCCTGCGAGATGGAGAATGATGTATCTTCAAAGAATATATGCAAGCAGCCGGAGTACAGACTCGTAGTGGGTTAACCTTCAGATATGCATAATTTGAATACTAAATCTACTTTATCTGCTGTTCAAGAGGGCCGTGTTTCGAGGTAGTTGCAGTATTGTACGTAGTCTTTCTAATTGCAAGCTGCAGCTTCGCAACTGTGGCAACAATCGGGTGGAGTGATCGGGCGTAATGACGCGTGCGGGGCATTTGGAGTTAGCGAGACATCGCTGAGGACTGCCGTCTTCTCTTATTAGTGTTGTGTATCTCTATCTTTCTGACTTGTTTATTGAGTGCGTGCAGCATCACACAAACAGTCGCCGCACAGGACAGTATAGTACAGTACAGTACAGTACAGACACACAGTACAGTACACGCGCAGACAAAACGGACAGAGAGAGATAGCAGACGGTGCTTGCAGAGTCATACCGAAGCACAACCTATGTACATACACATGTAAATATATCATTAATCCATGCAGCATATTTGTACAAATACGGCATCTTCGTGATGCGCTGACGACGGCGGCATGAGACATCGACATTTGTATTGATATCCTTGTGACAGCAAATACGTCAAAAATACATTTGTAACAAAACTGTCATCCACGAAGAAATTTGCACGTGTAATAATTTGTACTCAACACGTATGAATTCAACCTTAAATAAAGGGTGTTGTAAAATTTACATGTGCTGTTGTTTGTTTACTTGTTTGTTTATTAGTGTAGCTTCACTTGACACGTGTTTATGTTAGTCATTGTTTACCACCAAGAAATCAATAGGCGTGTTTATAGTCTACCGTGTGCTTTTGTAATTGTTCTCTGGCTATCCGAACGGTTACGGTCAAGTGACTGCAGACTGATTACCTCAGTACGGGTAAATAGTAAGTATGCCATGGTATGATCGCTCGTACGCTCACACACCTACACGCGCACGCACAAACACATTACATTTCAGATGTATTTGACAAGAGATCTTTTGAAATAATGTATCTTGATTCTCACTCTGAGCTCACCATATACGGCGCACATTGCCAGTATAATAATCTGTTGGGCCTAACGGCTGACATTCATAATTCGTTAAACGGAAGACGCCCGAAGTTGTGTTTTAGGCTTATTTCCTATGCATAAACGTTATATTCCTACCATCTCGTATTGGCACGGTGTCAAGCCGTCAGCATAACATTATACTTTAACTGTGTTATTTCTTTGACATTACTGGAAAGTAATATATACTTAGTGTAATACAGTTAAGCAATATTGCATGACTCGGGTCAGAATAATTGTCGCCAGTTGTGACAGTGTGATCACCTCCGTGGATCCACCCGAATATTAACGCAGTGTAAAAGTGAAATTTCGAATACTACAGAACAAGTTCGTTTTGGCAAATGTTGCTCGCTTAAATGATCGAACACTCGAATCTACCTATCTGTTATTATCAATACGATAGTTCATATCCATGGACCACGATACTTGAAAAACATGGATAACATATTATGGTTAGCATATTTTATATATCGACGAAAATAACCACTGCGCTGGCGGTCAAAGGAATCTAAAAACGAAGACAGATAAATTTGTGGTTTAGGTAGTTGATGTTCGCATGTCATGACTTCCATTATCGTTCTGTCTACACTGAGGATAAATTCCAGAAATCGTGCGTCTCATGTTCATGACAAATGTTTCATGAGGGCAGTGCGGATATGTTTTGTTACTTCGTTGTATATAATGGTGAATAACCAACTGCGTGTTCAATGTAAGGCGGTGTCGACTTACGTTGCAAAGGCATTTAGAGAGGAAGTTTATGAGGTGCACGGTTGCATTATGGAAGTGTCTGGCTAAAATAAATGCTTGGCCCGAAAGTAAAATGGGTGCCTGGCTGAAAATGGGGACTCGGTTGGTTACGTGGTTCCCAGCTTGCATGGTATCCCGTGACTAGATTTATTTGTTGAAATGATTCATTCTTCCAACCACGCATCCCCTCCTAAAATGGTAAATATGCACCTGAAATATAATCGAGTATTTAATAAAACAATTAATAGAAACCACTGCAATTACATAAACCTGTATATTTTAATCATGAAATTACCTCGTATTAATATCGCCCGTCTGGCCTTCACCGATTTCTTACAAGACCAGATAACGATATACTATATAACTGTAACGTATGCTTATCTCTAAACTACACCAGTAATGTAGAAAACCATTTGGGACGTGTCCTTGGATGGTAAATACGAAATCAGCGATGCGTGACGATCGGTTTAAAAGCAGGACTTCCGAAGGCCGACGCTATGGGGTCGGGGTCTCTAAATCGAAGATATGAAACTTACATAAGTTGAACCGAAATTGTTTTCCAAGCTCGGTTATTCAATTGTATTGGTGATGTTTTTTTTCTCGTGATACAAGGTATTGTAGACCACCGCAGTTCACGTCGACTGTTCCGGGGGGGGGGGGGTACATGATCTAGGGGCTCGAAACTCGAGGGTTCGACATAAATTAATTAAATTAAATTAATGAAAAACAACTCGGACATTACGACACGCATGTGTGAGTTATTTAGTTTATTTGGTTAGTCAAACGACAGACATTATATAATAACGAGTGTGTGTGAGTGTGTATTATTAAAAGATAGAAGGCTGATTTTACAAATAATGTCGGCCAATGTTCTCCCAATCGTACACCACCGTTTATTATCTAGATGTTGATACAAAAGACTGATACGATGTCTACCATTTATAAATGTATGTAGACAATGACTATTCCTTATCTTTATATATATATATATATATACATATATATATATACATATGTATATATATATGTATATATATATATACATATGTATATATATATATGTATATATATATATAAGCACTCTGAGAGTAAATTATGTCCTTCATCCAATATGAGTCGACTTCAACCTTGATGGCTGAATCTTGCCATTACCTGTAGCAGATTGCTCCTTTAGTAACAGTGCTACCAGTTCATATTATAGACGCTTGCAATGTTAATATATTTAAAACAAAATCGGCAAATACCTAATAAGGGTGGCTTTTACATAGATTAAGAGGGACGCTCGATAAACCAAGGACTTCCTCGTCGATTTGCCGTCTGGAGTTTCTGCTTTGGGTGCAGAGCAATACTATTCCAGCTGCTAAATATGTTAACGACGCCTGTCTGCGGCGGAACATATAAATATATATATATATATATATATGTGTATATATATATATATATATATATATACGGTGAACGATCACTGTATGGTACACGTTCGGACATGGTTAAACTCTTCCTCTATCCGATGTTCCTTATATCCATCGATAAATAAAGGTGCATATCAAGTTAGGGGTTTTGAAGTTGTTCCTTTTAGTTTTAAGTGAATGTTCCTTACACAGTGCGTCCTTGTAGCGAGTCCATTGTACAGCTGTAGATTAATGGTGACAACTGTACATCGTCGATGCGTGTCTGTCATCAATACTTTTACACAAACGTGTATAAAGATATCCAACAAGATGCAATATGGTTGTGCTATAACCTTAAGAAGATGTTACCATGAATAGTGGCCCCTCTGCAGGCCTAAGTCAGAGATACAACGGTGCTGGTTTCACAAAAAATGTTGGCCGTGAGTGCGCTTCTGGGAAAGAAGCCACAAGTTGAAGAACGGGTGGGAGAGACGTAATGAAACACGACCAGAAGAAGAAGGAATAAAACAAACCGAGGAGCAGCATCAAGGCAAGTTTCACCAATGACGATACGGACAAGAAGGAGAACAACAACTGCCAACGTTTACACAACCAGCAAGTCATTGGTTCTAGTCATCGTCTTCTCTGAGAATTAACTATTGTTTGCTACGACTTTTATATGCTACATGCGTCCGCTATTACCACCGCCATCGTCACCACCGCCACCACCGCCATCACCGCCGCCACCACCACCGCCGCCACCGCCGCCACCACCACCATAACAACCACCACCACCGTCGCCACTACCTTCTCACAAGTTTGCTGGCTACTGCCCCACTTTCTAGCTCCTCTTTGTGTGACCCGGTACCAACGACTGGGTCACATTGTGCTTCGACACACAGTCTTCCAGACCGATTTATTGGTTTTCATTTATGCAATTCATTCGACAGCTGACCTACTGTACCCGCGGGCATTTATCTGAACGCCTCAACATCGTACATTCACGTGGGTTGACGGCCAGTGCTTGGTAGATGGCCTTCGCAACGAATTCACCTCAAATCGAAGGCCATATAGTGCATAATCTAAGGTCAGTGCTTTATTAACAAGCGGCCTCGGTGTGTGAGTGTGATCACGCTTGAGTGGCTAACTTGGTCACTTCTTCTGGTCATCGACATTAGGCCAAGATCTTCAAGATGAAACATCCACCACAACCAGGTCCACAATAGCCTGTTACCGAACAACACACATTCCGTACCAAATAAAAAGTATACATGTACTGTATTGTCATTGTACAAATTAAGCCAAATACCGTAGAAAACAAATAACAATAGAGCATGCACTCTCTGACACACGAGTATTCACACAGCATTCACTCTAATCTATGAATACGTGCATAAGCACACTGATCCACAAATACTCACATATCAATCACACTGACGCGCAAATACTCACATAACAAGCACACCGACCCATACATACTCACGTAGCAAACGTACAGACCCACAAATACTTTCAAAGCAAGCACAGAAACCCATAGTTACTTATAAAGCAAGCACGTCGACATTCAAATACTCACACAGCAAACACACAGACCCACATATACTCGCATAACAAGCCCACAGACCCACAAATATTCAAATAACAAGCACACCGATCCACAAACACACACATAGCAATCACATCGACCCACAAATACTCACATAGCAAGCACATACCGACCATCGCACGACAAGCACGTACGCGATCCGCGATTATTCACATGACAAACGTGCACCCTGCATGATAAGTATACCGTTCCAAGAATAACCACGTGGCAAGAACCCACATTGAAAGGTCGTTGTACCGAGGCTGTCGGAAATTTATCTGTTGGAATAAATTACCAGTAAATCTATTTTTGTCAAACGTTTTTGTCACACAATTTAGTTTCTTCCGACGGTGCAACGACCGCATAATCCAGTCGAACCTCGCTTTACATTCACCTCGGTAATACAGCCACCTCGCAATTAAGGTCACCCTGGAACAGTCCCAAATTATTTCCATAACAGCAAAGTATAGGAAATTAGTCCTGCTAATACGGTCACCTCGCTATTCAGGTCACGTTTGCCCAGTCTCGAGAGTGACCTTAATAGTGAGGGTCCACTGTACCACGCTGGACACTAACACGTGAACATGTAGCCTAAAGCTCACTGATCCATCAGTAATACACGACAGTTGTGTTAAATTGTTTTCTTATAACGGATATTTATATGTGCAAACTGGAAACTGAAAATACATAGGGCCTGACGTCATGTGTTTCTTAAAGTTGGACCGTACTACTAGTTTTCGTAGGGGATTTCTTACGGTCCCAGTTAGCAAAAACGACACTTCTGTTTTCCTGCTAGCGTTGAGCTTTTAACGTTTGGACTGGACGACGGGTGTATGAGTCTATAAAGGTAGGTTCTTACATAGCGCAGTATCCAGTCCTCAGTCCACGCTTTACATTTTACTCCCTGGCAGACCTGTTCAACTGAACAGCATTTCGACTTCTCTGGGAAGCATTCAGCCACGCTGCAATTAATGCGCGAAGACTATTCGTAAACAAATGTCCACCACTGTCAATAGCCAGGCATTCATCCATACGGCTGGGTGAAGCGGAGCAAGGTAGAGTGAACGAACTTGCCCAAGGTTCGACACCGCTGCACAGGATTCGAACCCGGGTTCTCTCCGTCGAGAATCCGAAGCTTTAGCCACTGCACCATTGTGCTCCACTATGTGGAAATAATCAAAGCAAGTATATTCTCGCCTGCCTCGAGCACCGAAAGGTCTCTGGTATGATTATTATACACAACGCACGTCGCAATCTGCTAAGATACCGCCTTGTTCCCAGCACTCGACACGGTTGTGCGATGAAGCGCGTAACTCACGTGTTTCGCGGCCAAGGCGCGGGCCAAGGCCGCGCACCGACAGACCGCCTATAAAACCTTGTCGCCTGCTCTATTCCGCAGTCTCGGTTCGATTCACCAAGAAGATGTCTGTTACCGTGTCGTTCGTGGCACTTTTGTCGGTGTTGGCCGTCGTCGTCGCAGTAAGCGACCTGTTCTTTGAAAAGCAACTCATCTCGATGTATGGCAAAGACAACGTGTTGGTGGTGGACCAACTGAAGGAGTTGATCAATACCATCGCCCCGGGAGGAGAAGGCGAGGAACACGTGATGGAATGTGCAGACGAAATGTGGACCACCAACGATACGTGCTTGAAGGAAAAGGTAAGGTTCCGCCGCAAACATATTTAACAGCTGCAATAGTATTGCCATGCACCCAAAACCAGAAACTCCAGACGGCAAGTCGACGAGGAAGTCCTTGGTTTATTGAGCGTCCCTCTTAATCTATGTAAAAACCGCCCTTCTTAGGTACCTTGGTACCCGGATCTTTGACCGGGCTCAATATGAAATGGTTCTGCCGAGTCATGGAAGTCATTTTTTTGGGTTTCTTCCTTACCACAATAACGTCCTAAGATGGCTAATTCTAATTATCTACACTAATTGTGTGGCTCCACACAGTTGACGAAAACAAACATCCGAATAATATGAATATTCCATCAAACAGATGAAAATAGTTTGTTTTATCGAAATGTACAGGAAGACATTGCTATCACCATGAACCTGATGCTATACCAATACACACCAATAGTGTATTCATCCATCCGTTAAAGTGAACTTTCTTCTATTTGTTAATAGTCATTATAATATATGCCTATTAGCAAGACTTGTCATTCCGTGTGTGTAAGGACCGTAGGAACCAAACACGTCAACGGTAGGGACGCCTGGCTCTGCAATAAATAATAATGAGAGGCAACAGCGAGTATTATTTTACTATATCTATCTGGCTGTTGACAGATATTTCGAATATTTCGTAGGGTGAAATACAAATTGCGTACAATGTTTCGGGCTATTAAACGACAGTTGACGGACAGCAAACCGTCAACGTATTTATTCTAGTAGAAGAACAGCAAGTAAATGCTTAGAAGTCGAAACGAGTTGTATATCGGGGTCTGAGCCGGAACTTCAGCACCTGCTGCTGTCGGGCATTACTTTCGAAGCGTGTAATTCACAAAATACTAGAGGAGGTGCTTAACCATCCACTCGAAATTGTGCTGGCAACTAGTGTGCATGTCGGCAACTGACCGATATATGCCAGAATTCATATAGGCGTTTAAAAATGCTGGTTACCGAAGTTATCTAATCGATTACTACTATTTAGGGTCAACACTACCAACATAGGACTAATCCTTCAAGCATTATGATGATATTTTTACATTTTATGCCGAAGATGCCAACGATACCTACGGCTGACAGATGACCGGTCTGCTCTAGCATTTCACATACAAGCTGTACATGTACCTACTTTTGAACATACATGTGAAACATTCATAATAAAGTTTACATAAATGCTTCTTATGCTGTAATTGTGAGATCACACAAAACAATTATATTGTTTTATCAAACAAATACTGGTTTTGTGTCATTTGTATCATGTGTACAGTTTCTAAAATAAATGGTACTACACCTTAAATGGACTCTCATTTTATTTCAGGAATATAATGTGTCTGAAGTTATCTAATCGGTTACTGCTATTACTACCAACATAGGACTAATCATTCAACCAGGTTAACCAAACCATTTCTCCGATTTAGACTATATTTTCACAGTATATATGTCACAGATACCTACAGATTGAATGCACGATCGACAAATGATTAGTCTGCGGCAGCATGTCATATATAGGCTTTTGAATGTGCCATTTCCTAGATATCCGATCTTTTGCTGCCACTCACATTGCAAACATAGGACTAATCATTCGAGTATAGGTATACGGTGTTAACAAAAACATTTTCTCCGATTTCGATGATATGTTCACAGTATATGTAGAAGATACCCTCGGATCAGATGTAGGGGCGGCAGTTGTGGTGGGGTGCTTTCCCCGCGTGCCATCATTTGTCTTGGCCGCGGAATGCAACTTAATATCGCCGCCGCGCGCGGGAAGAGTGCAGCGGTGACGCATGCGTAATTGGTTTGTCTCGGTATTTCTGGTAATATGATAAACGTTTATATGCATACGCCTAAACACAGTTCACTTGACATAAAAGTAACATTCACTCATATTAGTAGCACAGTCGGCTATTTACCTATTTACTATTTACCACAGGTGATAACAGTATCGACGTTCAGACAACACTGTACACTTGTGAACATACGGTGGTGTTATCTTGGGGACATTCAGTAAAATGCTGAACATGCCTAAAGTAACGACTTTCGTGTGTCGAAGCATGCTGAAAACAATGCTTTCTATATGTGCAAGATGTCCTGCAAAAAGCCGGCACATTGTTTTTTGCAGTAAGGTGCTATGGACCGCACACGTGTACGCCATCTATTTGTGCAATACATTATTGTAATCATTTAATCGTGTCTGACAATGCGACACACCACATTATCTGGCTACAGTTGTGATCACGCCACGCTGTCGTGATTGGCGCCAGTATATTATACGGCGGTGTCTCGTCTCTTTGGTGTCGTCTTTTATGGCACTGTGACTTTATACTACCCCCGTCATGGTAGATGGTCACAGGGCATACAAGAGGCCAACATCAAACATGATTTATTACCACCCTTTGGCACAACCTTCGACCCAACAATATATATATTTGACATATCTAGTTTATCAATGGGAGGGGTAACTTTGTAGAGCTATAAATTGATACACTTTGGCGTTTTTACTTGTTCATTTGTTACCTTCAAAGAGCGTGTGAAGTTATTATGAAGCGATATATGTGGGAACAGATGGAGTTAAGAACTGGGGAGTATTTCATCATAGTCTCCAAAGAAAAATATAAAAATACCAGTGCAATTATTTGCAAAAATAATAATCAATGTATTTTAAGTGAAACGTTTTAGCCGATTCAATTGAACTATTAGGCCTTAACAGTCCCTGGACTCTGATGTCAAAAAATATAGTTTTGCGATATCTTACACCAAAACCCCCAAACAGAAGAATTTCACCAATGGTATTTTAACAATTATATTTAACACGCAATGTGTATAGATCAAACTTTCCAAAGGTTCGACACCGCCGCATAGGATTCGAACCCGGGTTCTCACGGTTGAGAGCCCGAAGCTCTAGCCACTGTACCACGGCGCTACACAAAATAATCTAAAATATATATATATTTGTTCAAAACAGTATGAGCTCTAGTGGCAAAGGCAATTTCCCCTCTTCGTTGCATCAGCTTATACACTTTCATTTGACAATATATGACAATTATCTGTTCTTTCTCGTGGTTCCTTGTAAATAGTAAGCCCTAGCTTCTGTACAGTTGGATAATTTACTTGCGACTGTTGCCCTCCACTGTTCCATGTCATCAGCTCCCTCTCTGTCGTTATATAATTCCGACACTCTCAAATCCCTCTTCACGCAACAGTGACTAACACTGCATGGTTATTTCGTTTCAGTGTATGTCGGCGACGGATATCTTCATGGTCCATGAGTTTGAAAACAGCAAGAAGCTGGATGCCAGGGACGTCCGCAACATCTCAGCGACAGTGCTCTACAGAGCTGCCAACAGGAAGTGCGTCAAATCGAGCGAAGAGGATGACAACAATAAAAAGCCAACGCGACTTCAGAGTGAGTAGACATTCTGTAAATGTAACCTTTGTCTTGTGGTTGAATAAGTGGACTTAATTGTAACAACTTTGCATGTGGTTCCATGACTGTCATCTACGACCATTACATATGCTTGCGAACAGGGGGGACAGCTGCCCTCCTTGAATTTCTCCGGAGGGGCAGACATATGGTTCTGCCTCCCCCATTAAATGTGAGCGTGAATGTTTGTTTCTGTGGCGAGCGTCAATGGCGGGTGGAAATGTAAATTTCATGAGACGATTAATGTGTATTTTTGTTGACTGTGAAAGGTCTGGCATTATGGTTTTCTGCCCCACTCCCGTATACGGATGTCATACTTTCAGGCGAGACAGCGGAGAGAAGCTGGAGAAGGTAAATTGACAGTAGCGGTGCGTCATAAAAATTAAATTTTCAACAGCGCTGTACCCCGTGTTTGGATGTCATGAGAGACAGCGGAAAAGGTGAAGTTATAGCGGCGAAAACGAAAAATTTCCAATCTTCAAAACGATGTTCAATCTTCAAAAACCTCGATTTGCACCCCCGCCCCGATGCTCGCCAAAAAACCATCTTCAGATTCACTTAACATGTATCTTAAATTTGGATTATGTCCATATGTCTGCCCCCAGCGAAATCCGTGGGGGCAGCTAACCCCTTTGCCCCCGTTCACGTGCCTATGGCTACGTATAACATGTGTTGTTGCCGTTTCATCAATACAATGTGACATGTTTGCTTGCAGCTTGGGGAATCGGCCTGGCGACAGTCACCGCCATCAATCTGTGTGCTACGCTCGGGTTCTTCTTCAAGCCAATCATGGGCACCCCGATGTACAAGCGGGTGATGATGTATATGGTATCACTGGCCGTCGGAACTCTTTCGGGCAACGCCCTTATGATCCTCATTCCTGAGGTGAGTTGTTTCGTTTGCATTCCCCACACTAACGCGTAGGCGATATATATGTTTCAGTGTGCCCAGTGCTTCGGAATACGATCCTTTACGACCATAATACTAGTATCGTTATATCAGTATTTGTTACCTTTGTATATTGCATCTTGTTGCCCCTTTTTGAAAACATAAATCTAGTTTTCAGTTCAACAATGTCGCTTATGCATGACTCAACTGTCATATTCGAAAATAGTATATGAGAAACATAGTCAGAACTTCAAGAAGGCATAAATAGGCCTACAAGTTCTGCATATTTGGTGGAAACATGCTTGTTCATAACATCCCTCATTACGACTGTGTATTGTTACTGTTTTATCGTAGGTGTTGATACATGACTGATTATTAGTGACCGTATCTTTACAGTAAGCGATTATAATAACTTGCCATAATCCCGACTGCATTCATTCACGAGTGAACACCGTCGTTCTTGCAGGCATTCCAGTTCGGGGAAAGTGAGTACGCAGACATCTTCGCGTGGCGGTTTTTCACGGTCTGTGGAGGCATGTATCTGTTCTTCCTCACGGAGCGGTTCCTCACGCTCTTGCTGGCATACCTCGAGGTAGGGATCTTCTTCTTCTTGTCTTCTTCTTCTTCGTCTGTGGTGTTCGCTCAGACTGGGACTCCGGTTGCTCGTATGAAGGTCGCTGTACGCCGCAGGTCTTCAGAAGGCCAACGATGTTTTACTTTACTTGGTATTTTGTAGACCAGGTTGTATGTTACGCTGTCATTGGAGCCAAACCACAAAGACACATGTCGGTTTCTCCAATGTGTAGTTTTGTGTGAATATGGTGCCTGAGTCTGCAGTGTCCAGTTCTCATTATGAGTTGATCTTCTCTGAACAACTGGTATTATTTGTCCTCGGTGTTAAGCTGGGATGTTGTTTCAGCCTTCTCTTCCACTCTTTTTGATGCACGATGGTTTTCGCTACGTCGCACATTTTGAAAACACCACAACGTGGTGTCGTAGTAGGGAAACCAAACGTCAGCTCTCTTCTTCTGACATAGTCATTCTGGTAGTTAGTCTTATGGTCTCGTCGTTGATGTTTTCTGTGAGTTAGTGATTACAGAGCTATACTTTTTGTAGTCTTATATAGAACGGAAGCAAAATGTGCAGAAAATGTACAATATTAACCTTTGTTCAGATCCATGTTCATCTGAAACCATGAAAGAAATTAGATAGGGAATTCTACTAGATATTTACTAGAAACGATAAATATGCAGTGGTGTTCGCTCAGACTGGGACTCCGGTTGTCTTTGTGTTAACAGCGTTAATTTTTTTATCTTTAAAGTTAAAAACGCAGTCACTGGCTGAGTATGATTCTTTTCTTCAGGTACAGAATACACGCGAATGTTTATTAATATCCCGAATACACTGGCCCGAGATTAGACTAACAGCTGGACTGTTCCCGTACACTTTAAAAAGGGATACATTCTGTTCCTCTACCCGGAATTAGCCAGCGCCGTAATGTGTAACAGGAAGTCTGCAGTGTTGAACGTGGGAAAGGGAAATTGTTGAACATCAAAGGGTATTGCGATTAACTCAGCCCGCCTCGGCATTACTGCCAATAAAGCTTGATTTGAAACTGGATGTTTGTGTACCAATTAAACATACTCCGGGGTCGTACGTTCCAAATTGCAAACGTTGTTACGGGTTTACTAAGCATAATTGACCAGACAGTATACCTTCAGCACAGTTATTATACCCTTAAAACATTATATTAATTAATTAATGAAAAACTAGGAACATACTGCCTCCTTAGTTTTCGGATGCTTCTAAATAACGCTAGTCCCTACAGAGTAGACTATAGAGCACTGTCGCAATCTCGAGCGCCAGGGGTCGCTGCTGCTGATTACGTCAGTCCCAGCCAGCAGTACCCCTGGCTGATCGCTTTGCGAAACTCTGAATTTAAGCTCAGCCTATCAAATCGCTCACTAGATCAGTAGATCTACGCAGGTTAGATGGTCATAATAAAACAAATTTTAACCAACCGTGGCTCATGTTACATGCAATGTTTAGGAAGTAGAAGCAATTATTCGAATACACAATACCGCTCAGCTGCTCGTGCTAATGGGCGAACGGGTCATTATATATTATTGGGATTCCCAGAATTGTCGTTTATCCGTCTTCAAATTGGGGCGGGTATTTGCGCTGTTCTCACGGGTGATGCAGTCGCGACTGGCGAAGTCAATGACTAGTTTGACTCAGCTAACTTCCGCACTTCGCGTAGGAGATCAGCCAGGGCTAGTGTTGCATGGCAAACAGCCCTGGCTTGCGGGGATGCACTGACGCCGTGTTGTGTGACAGTGACGTGACTGCTTACGTTGAGCTGCTTACTTAATTGTTTGATAGAAACGCAACAACGAGACGGAAGACACGGAGCATGCACCTATCCCTCCCCCGTCCATCATGATCCACACGGACACGAAACAAGACCGCCTGAACACGCCATTCGAGAGCATCAGGCCAACGACGGGACGCTCGGAGTCGACGACTGAACTGAAGGAAAACGACGTAAGACATGGCAGAGGGCGCCTCTGTCGAATATATCCCGTAGAATAGAAATATGGTGTAAATCTTGTCAAAAGTAACTTCAACATAATCGTAACCGTAATCCTAACCTTCAACTTAACCTTAACAATAAACCTGACCTCTTTTGCACACAAAATCAACCATCTGTACGTGGAGTGGTAGCACGAAACAACCATCTGTACGTGGAGTGGTAGCACGAAACTCCCTCTGTACGTGGAGTGGTAGCACGAAACTCCCTCTGTAGAAATAGGACACTTATACTAAAATGTGTGAGTGACGTGATGGATTCATATACCTCACAAAAGGTATCCCTTGATCAGGACCCTTGTTTAAAAAGTGTAGTTCATACGCTCAACATGTCACAGCATTGATATGTACCCAAGTGAAACGTCACGCGGTATATAGTTTGAGAGATTTATCCAGAAACCCCGTACTGAGTCATTATACTGTCAGACCATCAATTGCTGTCCGGGATATAGGAATGTCCTTAAAAGTTACATATATGAAGCTACAATAAAATAATGTATTGTAGAATGTAGACATGCACTATGCAATATAGGCGCAACATTCCAAAGCAAAAATGTATGGTCTAAAAGTATAATGACTCTACCATGAAAACACGTTGTTGGTCTCTTGATATATCTGCTCTGGATAGCAATTTTTCTAACTTTTTAATGTGATTCATGAGAAACAAGTTTCGCCTTCACATTGACCGTGTTGTTTGTGTGTTGCAGAATCACGGCCACAGCCACGGAACATCCATCAAGACTGTGGGGTGGATGATCATATTCGGCGACGGAATCCACAACTTCATGGATGGCTTGTCTCTTGGTGCCGCCTTCAGTCATAACCTGCTCGGAGCTCTCAGTATCTCACTCGGGATATTGACGGAAGAGTTGCCTCACGAATTGGGTAGGTTTTCCTTCCTACTTGCTAGCTGATAATGATGTGCGTAAGTTAGATTTCGGTGCTGATGGTGACTTGAACACAGGACAATTGTATGACTTACGAGGAAGAACGCACATACAGACATGCATGCACGCAAGAAAGCACGCACGTACACGCGCGCGCCCGCACACACACACACACACAGACACACGCGCGCGCGAGCACGCTCGCACCCACACACACGAACCACGGTGTGATGATTTTGAATGACTGATTAATGCCGAAAGACCATACATACAATATTTTAAAGTATGAAGTATTGTATATGTCGAAACAATACAGTATTGCAGTTTTGAAATTACACCTATTAGAATTATGTTGTACCGTAAGTTGTCTTCCCGTCTCATTGTAACGCAGTGAATTTTCGCATTTGTAAATATATGCACATAGGTGTCGTAACTTAAAGGGAAACAAAAGGCAACTTTCTGGTATGGTGTACCTAAATTAGTTAATGCAAATCAACCATATGCAAGTATCATCCACATTTATTTACACGTCAATGGTTAACTCTGAATGCGGTTTCAAAGTGGAATATTCAAATTAAATGTCCGATATCCTGGAGGCTGACATCTTGTCCACAGTGCAGAGGCATGACTAATAAGCACCGAGCTGTGACGTCTCATACGAAACGCCAAGTTTCAAATTTTGCTCGACTTATACGAAAACGCTGGCCCATTAACGGTTTCTTGTATTCCCTTCGCTTCAGAAGCTGAGTTACACGTTTATGTATACATGAACAACTGTTATAATGCTTGCCTTTGTTTCCATTCAATCAACATCTGTACTATCAAGCCCTTTCATCCAAACAAGTTGTGCACTTACGTTCATTTCTTATTCCTGTAAGAAACTATTCAGCTTCGGTTATCTAGTTCTGACTTACTTTTTGTTCCTAGAGTCAACACTAAAATTGGAACTACGGATTATTATTATTATTTACATCACCGTTACTGTCGCAGGTGACTTCGCGGTCCTGCTCAACTCCGGCATGACGATAAAGCAGGCGATCGGCTTCAACTTCCTGTCCTCCTGCAGCTGTTACATCGGCTTCGTTGTCGGCGTGGTCATCGGAGAGATGACCTCCGGCACGTCGTGGGTGCTGCTATTGACGGCCGGGATGTTCCTCTACATCTCCCTCGTCGACATGGTCAGTACTCGACTTCAATATTTATGTGTGTGTGTGTGTGTGTGTGTGTGTGTGTGCGTGCGTGTGTGTGTGTGTGTTTGTGCGTACGCACGCACGCGCATGTGTGTATGTTTGTTTTTGTTTGTTTGTTTCTGCGTATGTGCGTGCGTTCGTTCGTGTATGAGTGCGTGCTAATATCTAGCAATGCACGCTGTTCTTCGATATACAGAACTTTACTATTTTAACATTTGATTTGTAACTTATCAGAACAGTGACTAGGATAAGTAATAAAATTTGCCTGAAGTAAGGTTGTATGTCGTTTTACTAGTAGGAATGAGTTTATAAAACATTGTGATTATCTTATTCATCTTAGGTACTGCTCCAAAGTGTTTTTCAGCGTCGTCTACTAAATTGTGCTGATCAATGATTTCTTCTAGAGTTTATTATCCGTTGCCACGGTGCATAATGGTGACTCTTACAAGTACAGTGTGTAGTGTGTTGATATATTTGATTTGATAGATACATTGTTTGCGGTATGCCTTCTGCTAATGTCTTCTGACACTACGTTCACGAGTTTCTCCTGCTACAGTGTTGTTGCTTGTGTGTCCAGTTGCCGGAAGTGAATGCGGCTGGGGAGGATGCGTTGAAGGAGTCGGGACAGACGTGGAGCGTCCTCATTACTCAGAACCTCGGTCTCGTCAGCGGCTGGGTCATCATCCTCATGCTCGCCCTCTTCGCCGGCAAAATCCAACTCTGAGTGCAAGCATCTAGGAGAAAGATACAATATGGCCGATAGTCAGGTGGTCGCGCTGGCTCGCTGATGTTCTTATTAGTTACTCTCTCTCTCTTTCTCCTTCTCTCTCGTCTTCTTCTCTCTATCTCACTCTCTCACCCTCCAACTCTCTGTCTCCCACCTCTCTCTGTGTCTCCCTCTTCCTCTCTCTCTCTCTCTTCCTCCGTCCCTCCCTCCCTCACTTCCTCCTTCCCTCCGTCCCTCCCTCTCCTATCTATCCCTATCTCTTTCTCTCTGTGTCTCCAAACTGATTACCCAATGTACAAACCACAAAACACAAAAGGAATGGGCAACGTAATTAGCGGCAGTGTTTTCGACTTTGCTGTCATGTAAGTTATGTATTGTTTAAAGTGACCACGCATGCCCTACAAGCACAATGTAACTGAAAAATGCTAGCCAGTTTATCATTGTACACACACACACACACACACACACACACACACACACACACACACACACACACACACACACACACACACACACACACAGTTTGAAACTTCTACGATGTAATATGTATGATGCTTTTTACTATGTCAGAATATTGTTGTCACTAATCTTACCAATGTTGCTATTATACAAAGCTGCATAAAATGCACATGTATTGTAACAATGCGGTTTTACGTTTTATATTTATTTTTCGTTGATTCAAAAATACATTATTAAATTATATACCAGTAAGCACGTAACACACCGATGTTGGCATATTTGTGAGGTATATTATGACGTTAATCATACCAGTATTGCCATAATACAAAGCTCCATGAAATGTACATGTATTATCACGGTATGATTATATTATTTTACACACTTTACATTTGTTGTCAAGTGTTTTACCAGGGTTGTGTTATTTCACAATGTATTGTTGAGCCTCTAACATATCACGTTTGTATTATAATTACGCAATATAATTATGCAATGTTTAATGGTACGACTATGGTACAAAGCTACATTAAATGTACATGTATTATAGCAGGATAATTTTACAAAATGTTTACATTAGTATTGTTTAAAAAAACGATGGATATACGGAAAGTATATAGTTTGCTTACATATATGTTATACTGCGTGGTGTTGAGTAAATCGTTAACTATTTCACAATGAATTGTCGAGTCTCTAACATATCAAGTTATTTTGTCATTAAGCAGTATACTTATGCAATGTTTAATGGTACGGCTATGGTACAAAGCTACGTCAAATGTACATGTATTATAGCAGAATACTTTTACAAAATGTTTACATTAATATGGTTGCAAAAAACAATGGATATACGGAAGTTATATATTTTGCTTATATAATAAATTATTATGTTATGTTGTATGTCGCTGAATAAATCGTTGAATATGTTTCAAAGTTTTCGTTTGCGTTTGATGTCTTCCTTCCACGTTTAAACGAGAAGAAACAGACAGTTGAGAATAACTGACGTAGAGTTTAACGCCTTATTTACAAACGTTTATGTTACGCATGTATCGTTGGTCGTAACAGGTTTATGTAACACATGTATCGTTGGTCGTAACAGGTTTATGTAACACATGTATCGTTGGTCGTAACAGGTTTATATAACACATGTATTGTTGGTCGTAACATGTGTATGTAACCCCCCCTGAGAAATGCCAGGGGCAGCTGCCCCTGTTCCCTCGTCTATGTAATTGAGTGGTGACCAGTGATATAGATGGCGTCACTGAAGACAACTCCTACAATGGTGATAATTGATGTCCGTGGTGTGTTGCCCCACGTGTGGATGTAAGACAATTAATGATGATCATTGACTTAACAGTTCATTCTTGATATCGTTAACACGTTGTTCGCCAGGTGTCACCTCTTTGGAAATTGCTGTTGTTTTATGTATTAGGATAATTAGGGCATTGGGCCTATAAAAGAGTTATTGACACTTGCCTAGCCTTAATACAAGTCGGCTTGTTCGCAAACTGTCTGGGTCATTTAAAGGTTAGCCGGGCAAATGAATGAACGAATCCTTCAAATACTCGTCAAATATAATAATATTTAAGATGAAATTTATGGTGACTCCTGGTGAATGTGCGGATTAACCTTGACACGTATCTAGCCTCTACCAATTCAATTATGTTTATGTTGAGTAAATTGACAAACGCTGCGGCCATCTGAATACATATCCACTGTAATTAATTGTAATTCTACTGTTAGTGTTATTAATTCAACAAAGATCTTTATTGGCATATATGAAATTAGAAATGTCATTGCTCAGAAATGTTTAGAAACCAAGACGATTTGTATTAAATGGACTGTCTGTTATGCTTTTACAGACCTGTAATGTTAACACCTATACTGTGTAGATGCAGAATAAAGCCAGAATGCAGCTAACTACATGTCGTCAATTTGCGCCGATTGTGCTTTACAATCTGGCAAAGTAGTTATGGAAGAGACTGAATTATTTGCTCTTCGCTTTAATAATTCACGACATAAACAAGACGAGAGGTGTTCTATAAGAGCCACTTTTCAATGCACACCTCTTTGAAAATGACACAGCACAAGTAGCTTTACTGGTATTGGCCGTTACCGTAGTTGCCAAAATGGCTACGTTCTGTGAAAGGAAACTGGTCCCAGTGTTCTAATTCACATTGGTAAGTTTTGATTAGTCTGTAATGGTGCCGCCTGGAGCGTAAGCCAGCGGGTGAAGTTGTTTCTGGGTATTGAGCCTCGCTCTCACTTGGCACGAACGATGCTAATAAATCTGCGTTTGCCAAATGTAATCAATACTTTCTTCGCGCTACTATGACCATCAACCTGAATTATGCGGGGTGGGCTGAGTGCGTGCTTGCGTGCGTGCGAGCGAGCGAACGTGCGTTTGTGTGTGTACGTGTGTGCGTGCTTGCGTGCGTTTGTTTGTGTGTGTGCGTGTGTGTGTGCGTGTGTGTGTATGTGTGCGTGTGTGTGTGTGTGCGTGCGTGCGTGCGTGTGTGTGTGTGTGTATGTATGTTCTATGCATAGTTACCAACTCTCCTGTGAAATCCGGGAGTTTCCTTGATTGTCGGTGTATCTCCCGGTCTCCCAGAATACAGGCATACCTCCCGGATTTTCTATGTAAATCTCCAACAGCACCCTCGTCCCGTCTTCGAGACAGCGCGACACCACGTGTGTGCATGTGCGTGTGTGCGTGTGTGCGTGCGTTCGCGCGTGCATGTGTGTTTCAGTGGGTGAGTGAGTGAGTGAGTGAATGGGTGAGTGAGTGCGTGATTGAGTGAATGAGTGAGTGAGTGAGTGAGTGAGTGAGTGAGGGAGGGAGTGAATGGGGGAGTGAGTGAGTGATTGAGTGAATGAGTGAGTGAGTGAGTGTGTGAGTGAGGGAGGGAGGGAGGGAGGGAGGGATGGATGGAGGGGGAGGGAGGGAGGGAGGGAGGGAGGTGAGTGAGGGAGTGAGTGAGTGAGTGAGTGAGTGAGTGAGTGAGTGAGTGAGTGAGTGAGTGAGTGAGTGAGTGAGTGAGTGAGTGAGTGAGTGAGTGAGTGAATGGGTGAGTGTGTTTGTGTCTGTGTGTGTGCGCGAACGTGCGTGCGTGCGTGCGAGCAGTTCTTCTCAGGTGCCTAGTGGTTTGCATCTTGTCCGGTGTGGTGTCCATTTTAGAGCGGCATGTTGTAGACCACTTCTGTCCATCCGGAGAACATGGCCAAGCCATATCCACCTTCTTCGTTTCACTTCATCGATGATGTTACTGATTATGGAGCGTTTCGAGATGTACTGGTTTACCACATATTGTTCCCAACGTATATGCTTTAGTAAAGTTTAAACGGATTACCCTGGAACGGTCAGTTTGATTGTGGGCAAATAGCAGCTGATTTAACACTTCATATTCGACAAATGTCGTTATCTATTTCGTACAGCCAATGCGCGGAATAATATTATTAACACGATGATGCATATCAATGACACCTGGACACATAACTTTGACATACTGATTCAAACTTATATTCAAACATAATCCCCACATGTTATCATATTACACAAACGCACTAATGCCACACAAATCATATTACACCTTACCCGGGGAATCCTGCATGGTGCTGCAACTCAAACAAGTATCAGCTGATTACGAAACGAGAAACCAAGAAGTATGTGCTCAATAAACCCATGATCTAGTTGGTATGGGCTCGATTAGTTACTGTACCCACGGCAGTGACCCTGTAATCAACAAGATAATAATACCTTTAGACAGCAGAGCCTGACAATGGGACACATATTGTCGATTGATATAATAGAGCTCCAAAGAGCAGCTCGTTGAACGGTGCAATTAACTGACCCGGCCGAGCTTCCAATGGTGTTTCGCTTGAATGGACGTGATCAGTAACTGCGTCTACGTGTAAGCTCACCGTAGAGTCGCCGGCTTCGTTGTCAATGCAACTAAACAACGAAACGTAGCCGCTTATATGTGGGCAGTTCGAAGCCGACTTCTCGGCAAGCTGCACGCGGATTATAGTCGAGGGACGAACAATGTCGCTAACGTCTCCGTGAAGTCAGTTTGATCGGAATCTTACGGAGCTTGTAGAACAGTGGAATGATCAGAAAACTGTGGATGCATTGCTGCTGAAGATATCGCCAAAGAATGCATGCTGTATTGTTCGGGTGAAGGGAACACCAGTAATCTATCCATAAATCAATGTTCTGTTGATTAGAACAATTGAACAACGGATTAGCGTGTTTATACCAACATACATTCGACTGCTGGAACCGATGATTTAGCGTGTC
Organism: Paraescarpia echinospica; assembly: GCA_020002185.1. Taxonomy (NCBI): domain Eukaryota; kingdom Metazoa; phylum Annelida; class Polychaeta; order Sabellida; family Siboglinidae; genus Paraescarpia; species Paraescarpia echinospica. Next base: position 50,605,832 of record CM034542.1, read on the forward strand.
AACGAACAAAGGTTATAAGCGGACATGGTGCCTCTGATCCGAGTCTCGAGGCTGTTCGAGTTTCCACTCATAATTGTGAAACGTTTGACGTCTGTGACTTCATGAACGATCTCTCTGGTGGTCCTTTGTGGTGCGTGCGTCAGTGCAATCCATACTGCCTACCCACGGACAGTGGCTACCGTGTCTCGGGACACAATCTCGCCAGTGTGCTTCTTTGATGAAGCGTCACCTGTGCCGAGAACAACGCAGAAGGGTAATAATAGGTTGAGACGTTGCCGGGTTATCTGCTGTGTCTCAGCGCTAGACCTCGAGTGGAGGCCTCGTTGGCTGTCGACTTGAGAGAGCGCCCGGGCAGCCCGCCTGGTCGGCTGCAGCCATGTTTCAGATGACCATCCCCGTTAATGAGACGCCGCAGCCCTTCAACGACCCAAGCACGATGAAGGACTATCAGCTGCTCCAGGTAATAGCGATAATATTAAAAATATTTTACCAAAAATATTCATAAACTACTCAAACGTGACCCGCCACAGGAACCGGGTATTACGTCGTAAAAGCCTATTCTGCACACGAGGCAAAAATAGCTGTCTACGTCATATTCCTCCAGTTTAGTTATTTTGGCAGTAATACGTAATGTATAATCTCATCTTTCAATGTCTAGTTTATTTTCCTCGACAAACATTCCAAAAACAAAACAGTAAACACTATGAGTAGCAATGATCTCGTTTCTCAATACGTTGCTTTTTACAGTTCGCTTCGATTTTACAAATAAACCAAAAAACTACTGAAGGTATTTCAGCAAATGATGTATCATTTTGAAGCTCATTATACGTGGAATTAAAATAGATACAACACTCGATTTTATAATGTTGTTGCTACTTAATACACACCGTGTTGTGGCATTTCACACTTGGTGCAGCAGACAGCCATGTAAACTTAACTACATCCTGATAAGAATGTAAACAAGCAGAATTGGATGGACGATCAGTTTGCACACCATCCCTCTAAATGTCGTGGTGCCTTCTGTACATACAACATTAATCGAATTGAACAAATGGCAAGCAACAGCACAGTATTGCGAACTTTACCGTAATGTATCATTGTAAATGTCGGAGCGTTTTCTAAAACTCAGAACGAGGCAAATAACAAACGGCTTGGACAGCAGGTTGTGTGCACCGAACAGCTGGCCACGTAAACAGAACACAACACATTTCCCTCTGGTTGTTATTCAGCCTGTTTACACGGCGATCTGAGACATATGCAGCATTGAAACATAGTTTGGATGACTGATAATCAAATATCGTTCAGGCTACGATAATTCCAAGTAGCCATAATCCGAATACTCGCTTTTTGTGATGTAATAATGACACCCAATCTTACACACTCCACAGGGCGTAATATTAGCAATTAGAACGCGATGATCGCGTCTTAACGTGTTCCGTCGTAAACGCACGAGTGTATGCATATGAAGGAATGCTATAATTAGAAATCATAACGAGCAGTTTGGACAGTAATTGAGAAATTGGTAACTGCACATACCCGCGCATGCACGCACGCACGCACGCACGCACGCACGCACGCACGCACACACACACACACACACACACACACACACGTAGTTTCCCAGCTTCCCTATATATTAGTAATTCTATCTTTGTGAAATAGCTTTTAAAAAACACATTCATCTACACGCTAACATAGCCATTTAACTGGAAATAAATCAGTTTCTTTCTAGGGTTTTGGTGACACTCACTAATGTTACATGTTAAGAAAAGTAGTCAAAGAAAATGACGTCTGGTTATTTCACCGAGAAACAACACCATGCTTATATTTTATATTCATGTAAAAGGCAGTGGTTATGGGTCTGAAATAAAATGCATTTGTCGGCGACAGAACACGGCGCACTGCAGAGACGGGAAACAGCGGCTGCCAACTCCAGACCGCAACGCAATCATCGGCCTAGCGACGAGCTTCGACAAGCACCGTCTACGCAAGCAGCAGCAGGTGCTGCAAGACATCGCGTGGCGATGTAGGGAACAGGAGGTGTGTGTACATAAGAACCTCGCTTTATGGGCACCGCGGTAATACAGCCACCTCACAATTAAGGTCACCCTGGGACAGTCCAAGTTATTTTTGTAACAGTAAAGTGTAAGATTATAAATTATTTACCTCGCTATTCAGGTCACCTTTACCCAATTCCGAGGGGGGGCCTTCACAGTGACGATCCACAGTACATCATTGTGTCATCTCGTCTTCTTTGTGTCTTCCTTCTTCTTTTTCTTCTGTCTCTTCCTCTTCTTGTTCTTCTCCTCCCTTGATTCCATGCAAGGAAGGGGAGCACATCAATTGATTTGTTCCGTCCTTCTGATGAATTGTCTCTATCTATCACGACTCTGTTATTCTCTTTTGTTCGCCCCCGCCCTTTCAATATGACTGTATTAATGCTATATCTTCATACGAATTAAGTTCTTCTCGTTCTACAACTCTCTTATGCTTTTTATCCGTTCATAATCAGCCTCTCCACACCCCTCTTCTTGTTTCCATCTGCTTTTCTTGTTAACATTCTCCGTCTCCCTCTGTCCAGCGCAATGATCTTCCATTCTGGGCCGTTCGCACTTGCCCTGCCAAGGTCTCGTTGCATGGTTTCGTTCCATCTCAGTTGATGTCTTCCTCTTCTCTCTCTTCTCTTTCTTCTACTACCAAAGTAGTCTTTCCGCATCCATTCTCCGTAAATGTCCTCTTCATCTCAATCTGCCCCACACAACCTTCATCTTCAGCTGTGTCTTCATTCCAATCTCTTCATACATCCATATTCCGTCTATCGGCTCGTGTCATTTTAATATTCTTCAAACCAAGTTGTTCTCTGCTACATATGATCTCTCTCCTGGTCTCTCTATTGGTACAAGTGTTCACACATCATATGATCTCTCTCCTGGTCTCTCTATTGGTACAAGTGTTCACACATCATATGATCTCTCTCCTGGTCTCTCTATTGGTACAAGTGTTCACACATCATATGATCTCTCTCCTGGTCTCTCTATTGGTACAAGTGTTCACACATCATATGATCTCTCTCCTGGTCTCTCTATTGGTACAAGTGTTCACACATCATATGATCTCTCTCCTGGTCTCTCTATTGGTACAAGTGTTCACACATCATATGATCTCTCTCCTGGTCTCTCTATTGGTACAAGTGTTCACACATCATATGATCTCTCTCCTGGTCTCTCTATTGGTACAAGTGTTCACACATCATATGATCTCTCTCCTGGTCTCTCTATTGGTACAAGTGTTCACACATCATATGATCTCTCTCCTGGTCTCTCTATTGGTACAAGTGTTCACACATCATATGATCTCTCTCCTGGTCTCTCTATTGGTACAAGTGTTCACACATCATATGATCTCTCTCCTGGTCTCTCTATTGGTACAAGTGTTCACACATCATATGATCTCTCTCCTGGTCTCTCTATTGGTACAAGTGTTCACACATCATATGCACAAACTAGGAACACGCATGCTTCCAACTCCTTTAGGAGTTTCTTCAACTGTCTGTCCCACATAACACCTTCCACCCTCTTCCGTGCTGCCTCCCCTATTTGTTTTCTCAAGATTTACTCGGAGGGTGTGTTTTCTAAATATGTTATTCCAGTCTTGCAATGTTTTCTATAATTGCGCTTTGCTATCCTCCACCACACACAGTCCGTGGACGTACAGTATTTCCATGCACCATTTCCGCTGATTAAGTGTATCACCATAATGAGATCTTTAGGTACTTCCCTATCTACGACCTACTCACACTACAAACTGTTCAGCGTCTCTTTGTCAACTCTTACTACCGTTGTTGATTCCATAAGCATTGACCCCACCATGCTTACCTACTTAACATCTCTCACTGTCTCTACAACCTAGGGTAAGACCACATTAGATTGTACATTGGCAGCCATTATAACGTTTCCTTAATTTCCTGCAAAATTTGTCTAACAATATTCTTGACAATTTCACAGCATATTTGACATCCATTGATACAAGTGCTGTGGAAATTTCGTTAAATTCTCAAACCTCAATTTTCAGAAAAATCCACCCAAACCTGACACCCCTCAATTTCGCCCCAATCTGCTGACGGGTTTTGAAATATTGGTGCATTCTGCAAAATAGCCACTGTGCGAATACGCGAGCGACTAGCGTATATCTATTGCTACTTCGTGAAAGATCTAATGCAGTAGAGCATGCAATATTCACGGGACTAATACGACCCATGTCAAAGCGCTCGAAAAAATTCACACATCACACCAAAACGGTATTTTCAAGGTCACTCTTTTTTAGAGGGTAATGGCGGACGAATCCTCAATGTTGTCTTACCCCAAATAGATGTCCCGAATGTAAATCTTCACGAAAGTTAAATTTATATGAAGCTATACGTATAACTAGATTAACCATAAATGGAAATTACAGTCTTGATAACAATTAAAATATGCGTCATCAAACTGTGCACACCTCCAAGGTAAACAGCGCATTGAGTTGGTTTAAACATGCTTATTCGGTGGTACCTTATACCACATACGACGTTTGCCTGGAATGAATGGTACTGAGTACAACACACAGGCAAACACAGTATCTTACCGATGTGGGAGTAAAATATATAGAATATAAACGAAATAAAAAAATTCATTTTTCATAAAATGTAATTGTTTACAAAAAATACACATCATTATTTTAAGCAGCATTTTATTGGATATGCAAGTTGCACATCCTCACGAGTTTTGCTATAGCGTAATGCTCACAAACTATGCTAAATAATGTGATGCAATAATGAACTGTATGTCACTCGTGTACAACACCAGTAGGTGTAAAGAGCACAAGCCAGGCATTTCAACAACATTCACTATATTGAAAGGCACAGAGGAGTCTTTTGATGGTAACTACAATTATTTTGTAGAGGGTAATGGCGGACGAATCCTTAATGTGGTCTTACCCCACCTCCACCGTCTCTCTCATCTAATGACATTTGACTTCGGAACACGACCAATAAACAAGTGCGCATGCGCCTTGGCAATCTGAGACCGGAAACACCGTCGATGTTTCGCGTGCATGTTGATACTGCCAGAGCTGCGAAAACTTAATGAAAAATGCACTTCAGTTCGCACTATGAAACCTACAACGACACCAACCAGACGATAATTAACACCATCAAAGTCTTGGCAAAACCGCATATTAATATATCAGCTAGGGTTAGATCTACGTCATAATGGATTGATGCCACGTCTCATATCGTTTACACAGGTCGCCAATCTGTCGGGCGCCATCAGCTCCAAGTGTACGCTGTCGAGCTTCCCCTGTAAACCTTTCCAACAACCGGGCTTCACACAGTCCGACATAAATACGGCTAGGACTACGATAGACGGCGACTCCGTCTCAGGCGCTGCGACAGCACGCACTCCCGACCCAGGCAACGCGTTCTTCCCGACGCGTCGGATCAAACGTATGCAGCCACGAGACTATTCAGGCCGCTCGCTGCCCCGGCTGCAGATCAGCTACCGCAAAGGAGTGCAGCCTTCCGATGCCGCCCGGCGACGCACTGCATTTCGACAGCTTCAAATCAACGGCCCGCTACAGGTTTGTTGAAGTTGGACAGTAGTTGCAGTACCTGGTTCTGTTTCACTGCGGTGTGGTGCCTAAAAGTATTCAAAACACTGACCAATACTCCAGAGGCCGGGTTTCCAGCACCATCGATCACGTTTGTTCCAAAATGTTTCGCTTTTTTTAAATGCAAAAGTTAAAAAAATTATTGACTTGTGTACTACATTACACACAAAAACAAGATATGATTGAGCTACTTTTTTTGGTATAGCCTCCTCTGTCATTGGAATCCAGGGTGAGACTTTGTAACAGTGTCATCTTCCTACCAAACTTGTAGGATAAAATAAAATAAAGTAGCATTTAAAAATCCCTCTTCCACCACTAACGCGAAAGGTTCGTAAGTATGGACAGCATCACAAAAGTACTGGGAGAACAGAAACAGAATGATGTTACACATCTACCAGTATACTTTTACAACGAGAGTTCCAAGTGTAAAGTGTCTGAGTATAGATAGTGTTTTTTATTTGTTTAAAGAGGTCTATCTTCACCTAAAGAATGTCATTCAGGTGGATACTTGATTGGTGCATAATGTATTGTAGAAAGTACAAAAAAAACGTTAACAAAATGTAACGAAAACCAATCGCCAATGCCAAACTATTCCTGGTCTCCCTTGGTATTGTTTCCTTTACCAACTTCACAACTTGCAGTTGCAGCACCTGGTGAAGCTTCAGACGGACAAACTGGCGCCGCTCGTCCTTCCCAGCATTCAGTACGTCGGCATCGACCGCAACCGTGTCGACTCGTACGTGAACAGCCACCGGCTCGAAGGACAACCGATGGCGAGCCCTCACGGCGGCGACACACCGGGGAGCATGCCTCGCAAGGCTGCGGCGTCGACCTCCCTGCTACAACCCAGTCGGATCGACCTCGGTCATCAGAACTACAGCCACTGATGTAGACCAGGGATACAAGATGGAGCAACCTAGTGGTGTGCAGCACATATAACTCGTTGCGGGAGCTCTCCTTTGAGTCTTTGTCGTGTGGAATTATATCGTTCCATTTGACCGACAAGAATACCCCATTGATGGTACAATCGATGGAACTGCTCGTAGGACAACGGTGTTGATATTGACAAGTACAAGTATTAGTTTGTAACAATGACAACGTCAGCTTATATATGACGCAAACGCAACTATTACATATAGGCAAACGGTCGCTATACTTGAAGCGATATGTGAGCCAATGCGCCAAGTAACGAACGCTCTTCTGCAGAAGCATCCCAAAATGTTTGTCTTTCCTCCGCTGGCCCCCAACGTGCACATGATGAGTCAATCGGATCTTGATGTAGCGCATTTTCGATTTGCTCTCGTCATTCAATCGCTTGTAGCAAAAAATGGTGCAGTTTGGCACCGCAATATGGCGCTGTTGCGGGTAATGCCGTGTAATGGGAAACTTATGGGAAACTATCTCGGTCGGCAACGCCTTTCCTTAACAGGGGTGACGTATACGCTCCCATAAGGTCTGCTGCATAACGGTTTTTGGGCTAGACGGGGTAAGACCACATTAAGGATTCGTCCGCCGTTATCATATGAAAGAGTTACCTTGAAAATACCGTTTTGATGTGTTGTGTGAATGTTTTTCGAGCACTTTTACATGGGACATACTGAATGTACTATTGTGAATACTGAATGTACTATTGCATTAGATCTTTCACGAGATAGGAATAAATATACGCTAATCGCTCGCGTATTTACACAGTGGCTGTTTTACCGAACGCACAAATGTTTCAAAATCTGTCAACAGATTGGGGCAAAATTGAGGGTATCAGGTTTGGGTCGATTTTTCTGAAAAATGAGGTTTGAGAATTTCGACGAATTTTCCACTGCACTTGTGTCAATGGAGGTTAAATATGCTGTGAAATTTTCAAGAAAATTGTTCGACAAATTTGGCAGGAAATGTTATAATGGCCGCCTACGTAAAAGTACAATGTGGTCTTACCCCAAATTAGAAATACGGCCCGTTTTATCACAAAAACAGCCAAAATGTGATTTGAGCGACGGATGCTGTTTTTCGGCAGCATTTGGAAGCTGATGTAGACCATAATACCGTGCAGCTATTACATACTGTTAGTGTTACATCTAAAGGAGGTTTTAAAAGTAATTAATAAGCCAGTTATTAGGTGATATGCATGGGAAATAAAGTGATAATTTAGGTGGTGTGAAGGTTAAAAATTACATTACAAGAATGTTCTATGATATAGATTACCACGAAAGCTTGTGTAATAAGTGTGTATATGTGTCAGGGCGTGGAATTTCTTTTAAGTCTGCATCATGTGCGACAATATTGACATATTTCCAGTAGGATGAATTTCGCTTAGATTATATCATTTATATTTGTGTAAGCGACATCTATAAATGCGTGTTTCTTAACCCCAATACTAACGTGAGTGTTTCTCCTGTTCCAACTTGTAATTCCTAATTATACGGCACATGTATATATCATACTTGAATTGCACAATAAGCAATAATGGGCAAGCAGGCAACATTTTGATTCCACCCTACCAACGCAGCCCTAATTTTAGTGAAAAGTTGGCCACCATAGGAAGCAAATTGTCCACACACTTCTACCAATTAGGCATCTAGCACCTGTTTTTACAGTAACATCCATACACTAACTGAGATGTACTTGTGGAGATATTGCGTGCCACAACTCTCAGCACCCTTTATCACGTGTCTTGGATCAGTGGCGTATACAGGATGTTTCATTGGGGGGAGCAAAATTGGGCGAGTACTGCCCTGTCCAGCGCATAAGAGCTGACAGCTGCCATGCGACTGTTGAGGGGGGGGGCAGTTGCCACCATTGGGGGGGGGGGCAACCGCCCCCGCCCCCCCCCCCTCTAAATACGCCAGTGTCTTGGATGCCCCTGTCAAACGTTTGTTTCTTTCTTAAATTAACTATTTCGACAGCAGTATCTCTTGTTTCCAACAATGTGTGCACATCAGCGAAATAAATAGTGGCCAAGTAATTGACGTGTGGCGATGTTTGGACACTCTGTATCAAACAGAGATCTGCGCCAGTGTAAAAGTATGGTTGTTGTAAGGGGGGTTAGGATGACAATTTGTGTGACGCAAGATTTACGTTCTACTGGGCATCCCATTTTTGGTTTCATAATGTACTATGTATATACCTCAAATTTTTCCCAGCATTTTAGCGCTTTATCTACAATATAACTGTAGTTACCGTCAAAAGACGCCTCTGTGCCTTTCAATATTGTGAATATTGTTGAAATGCCTGGTTTGTGCTTTTGATACCTACTGGTGTCGTACACGAGTGACACATAGTTCATGATTGCATCTTATTATTTAGCATTGTTTGTGGGCATTACGTTATGCCAAAATTCCTGAGCATGTTCAATAAAGTGCTGCTTAAAACAATGATTTTTTGTAATTTTTGCCAAAAAAATACATTTTATAAAAAAAAATTTTTTTATTATTTCGTTAATACTCTATATATTTTACTTCCATATCGGTAAGATACTGTGCTGGCATGTATGTTGTGCTCAGTACCATTCATATCAGGCAAACGTCATATGTGGTACAAGCTACCGAATAAGCATGTTTATACCAACTCAAGGCGCTGTTTAGCATTGAGATGTGCATCGTTTGATGACGCCTATTTTAATTGTTATTGAGACAGTGTAATTTTACCTTTGTGGTTAATCTAGTTATATGTATAGCTTGATATAAATCTATCTTTCGTGAAGATTTGCAACATTCAGGACATCTATTTGGGGTAAGACCACATTTAGGATTCGTCTGCCATTACCCTCTGAAAGAGTGAAATACCGCTTGAAATTACCATTTTGGTGTGATGAAAATACAGTTTTAGTGTGGTGTATGAATTTGTTTAGAGCACGTTGACATGGCAGATGTTAGTCCCGTGAATACTGAATGTACTACTGCATTAGATCTTTCACGAGATAGCAATAAATATACGCTAGTCGCTCGCGTATTCGCACCAATATTTCAAAATCCGTCACAAGATTTTGGCGAAATTGACGGGTATCAGGTTTGGGTGGATTTTTCTGAAAAATAAGGTATGAGAATTTCACGAATTTGCCATAGCACGTGTGTCAATGGAGGTTAAATATGCTGAGAAATTTCCAAGAAAATTGTTCGACAAATTTTGCAGGAAACGTTATAATGGCCGCCTATGTAAAAGTTTAATGTGGTCTTATCCCAGACAAGCCCGGTATATATCGTACATATGCATATCAACAAGAACATTCTACAACTGATAGAGCCTACCAGTTTCCGCAGTGACATTGGTGAAAGATCATTAGCATATATGTTGAGCACGATACGATAACTGTAGTTGATTCTTGGATCATTTGTATATATTACATTGTTCACAAATAGGTCACGTAAGTACAGAACGATTTATCACCAATGGATCGGGATATGTTGTTCCTGTGTTGTACGAACTACCAACATGCTACTAAATGTATGTTTATGTTTGTTAAATATGCTGTGCAGTTGTATAATGTAATAATTATCGTTCATTTAGGATCTTTGGAGCATGAATGGGTAATTTAAACATAATGCTACTTAACTGAATAAACAGTTACAAGTGTGTAAGTGCCATGCAACGGCTCTGCTGTATAGTTGTAAGTAATGTCCTTAGAAACTTGTAAACGGGCCAAGAAACATGAACATGAGACATCAAAGGACTCATATTGTTAGCCTTTATGTTACCATATAAGTCAGGCCTAATATAAGTTATATTATCTCCTGTCAATGGTTGGGATCTAAAATGAGCGAAGACCTTTTGTTGTTATGATGAAACACTGATAGGCGTGTACATATAAATATTATGCGTGGCATATGAATGTTTGGATTGTTGACACGTTTTCACAAATGAGAACTACGCGGTTGCAATAATTCCTGAAACCAAATTTATTTAATATGTACAGTGGATGATTCTCGCTATAATACTATAATATTACATCCACCCACACACGCAGGCACGCACACACGCACACACACACACCACACACACACCCACACACGCACGCACACACATCATGCATTGATCTTGTTACACCATATTCGAAGTTCTTAAAGAGGATTCCAAAGTTGTTTCTTTTAAGACGAAGTCTCTCCTTTCATCGCGGGCCTATATAGCAAAGGTCCATTGTATGTTTGCATTTTGAAGACAACATAACGATTAATTTGGGAAAATCTTTATATGAAAGTAGCTATGCTCGAGACATGTAAAATAATGGATATAGCCAGCAACTTTGTCCTGGTTTACAACACATTGACTTATTCGTTCCCCGAACACAAGGGGCGGGTCCACACAGACTTATATGTGGGTGGGGCAAAAACCCTCTTGAAACTCTCCAAAAACCTGCAATTACACACCCCCTTGAGGCTTGCCAAAACCCAACTTGACGCTCGCCAAAAACAACTGCATCCCCCCACGAGGCTAGCTATACCCACCACATTGAGCCTCTCCAAAAATCCTAGAATTACACCCCTCTTAAGTCTCGCCATAACGGGGGCACATTCCAGAGATCTGGGTGGGGGCACGTGTCCATTTAATCCGCCTGTGAATAGTCCACACCACTGCGTTCCTGTGCTCTACTCTCAAACAACCCCTCTCGATATGTTAATACAAATTCTAGTAAATAAAATTTAACCTGAAGAACGTTCGGTAATAAGCCCTGCCAATAAGTGTTGGGGCGAAACCCAGCTGGAAATCAAATTTAGTCTGGCTTCGCTCGCACGTGTCCCCGCTATCCATCGCAAGTATGCTCTCAGCCCGCTCAATGTTTGAGAACGTTCTACGGTCCAGTTGAGTATTGCAGTGATGGTATGCTAAGGGAACAAGAAAACTGGAAAACAACTATGGTGTTTGTATTAGTCCCATAATACTTAACCTAAACCATGTTCACCGCTAAACAACATGATGGACTCATTTTTGCTTTGCCAATGCATACCTTCCATCATTTCACATTATTTTGTATACAACAATATGACATTATTTTGTATACAACAAATATTATTTTAACACTGTCTTTTTGCGCATTTTGCTGTCTAAAAAGCTAAACATGCGCTAAAATACAATGTTGTTAAAAGAATATGTATTTGTTATTTCACAAAGATGTGGAAAGAAGGAAGCCACACAGTGGCATAGAAGAGATAAAGTAAAAATGACATTTAATGGCATAAATAATATATCAATCTAATGGAAGGTTAGGCTACGCCATAATGTTAATGGCTGATGTTCGCGCCCACGCATCAGGACGGTTCGGCGCAGTTCACGACACCTGTGTGGAAATTCAATGCCCGGCGACTACATTTGGCTTCCCCCAACATCGCCTCACTCATTTTGGTGGATTCTCGTGCCCCACTAGACCAATGAAATGTGTCCATGTTGATGTTAGAATAAGCTGAAGTTACGGTGACGCGGCGGCGAAAATGTTTCAACAATACCCCTACACCCCTTTTTTCCGACGTGACTGTCGAGTCAGCCGACGAGATACAGAGAAGCTGAAGAAGAGCTGAATATATGGCGGCCAAAAAAAATCCAACAATGTCTTCCGATGCCATAACAGGACAGTGCGAGACAGCGGAGTAATGCTGAAGGTCCGACTCAGACCACCGAATATGAATTTGCGTCGGCCGCCAGTGGAGGTTTTTTGTCCCCCTCCCCCCAGATTACCGTCTCTTGATCCGCCCCTGTTAAGGATAGGCTCAACCTTTGATGTGCATGACGACTTGTATTTGCAGAAAAACCAAAACAAACAGCTTCGTTACAATGACAGCAAGTGGCGAGGCAAGTAGAATTTCAGCCCTCCAGGTAGGTTCATTGGGGGAAAGAGGACGAGACCCTTGCACATTTCACCAGTAATATTGAGAGAGTGCTTCAGCCCTGCAAATAAGTGCATATTGGCCGGTGTTTTGAGTTGTCATAATAATACATGTACATATTATCACCAGTTGGCTACTGTCTATGAGTTTACGCATGTATTCACACAATTATCTCACAATAAGTACCAATTATGTCGTTTGCTAATTCACAACGCCAACATCGCGACTAACGCCTTCTTCACATTGGCAGCAAATGCAAATCTATTTTGCCGATCGTTACTAGCGAACGTACGCACGACCAACGTTGGCGGATTAACAATTTAACAGCGGGTTAAAATAACCCGAAATAGACGGTACCCGCAGTTATCGCCTCTGGTTGATAAGATATCACTATTAATAATTTGTCGATTATAAACTATTTGCAGAACAATCGCATACCAATAACGTCCCAATTCGAAAATATTTAACACCGTGTCGTTTCACTAGACAGAAACTGGCTACTCTTACACTCGGGAAGGAATAGTGGCCAGTGGCGCATACCACACTATATATATATATAGCACACCAAGCACACGGGATCAACAAACATTCTAGAGAGAGAAAACTTGTTTAATTAGTATTCCACTATTCCACATCATTTTAATATACTTGCAACATTATGATACAATAGTATACAACAACAATAATGGGTGGCATGAATCGTAATGTTTACAGGACATCATTAAATTTACAAATTTGTCATAATTGATAATGATTACAGCTTCAGTCATAACCAGTCACATCCGCAAGCGAACATAACTATGTCAATATAACTGTCTTTGCATTGATCGCTTAATAACATCGCTGTAAATAGTAAAGTTCATGTCAGCCAGATTTTATATTTGTTGTACAATTGACACAGCAGAGATAATCAGCCATGCCTAGTCGCTTTCATCCATCACTTCTTTTGTTTTCTGTGTAACGATTTTAAGTGTATTTGGTGCGATGTAGGATCCCATTCCCGCAGCCCGGTCTGCCTCTGCTTGTGTGTACGGCTCTTCTTGCAAACACTTTAACCTGAAATATAAAACAAACCATACATTAATAATAATGGAGAGCTCTTATGTAGCGCAAATCTTTTAGGCAAACAAATCAGTGCACTAGTACATATCATTATTACACACATATGTACATAACAGTATAAGACTACACAAGTACACCCAGAAAGCACGGACCACCTAGACTGGTGGGAACCCCCGTTGGAACAGATATGTCTTTAAACCAGATTTAAACTCAGAGTAGGGAGACTGACAGGCAGTGAATTCCAAACAGTGGGTGCGATGAAGTACCATTATCAACATCCTTTATTCGCAGATCATTTCTGACCACACGAACCTCTGGATCAATACAGAACAACCTTTTACAATATATTGGTATTTTATAACAATGTGCAAAATAGCTGCTTATGTCACCTAGAACAGTATGACAGTCAGACATGTACGTTACCAAAGAATTAGTGTTGACTTTTAGTTTTAATAGGTGACAGCTATTTCACACATTTAAAAAAACCAGTTTAATGTATGCTTGCTGAATTTGCCAATGTAACAGTGTAATATTATTGATGATACATTTTACTCTTAAAAGTTGTTGTTAGTGGTACACTGAATTATCGATAGTAAACATTACGTTGGCAAAACAAATAAGCAGGGCTGCTTGTGCCAATATAATACTGTTTGTGTATGCTTTTCAATGTCATTTGGACAGTTGCTTTTTTATCGATGTAACAACAACTGACAATGAGAACAGTGTCACTCATGAGTCACCATGTTGAATATGCTGCCTCAAACATCAGACGATGGCACAACCCAACAGTTTTGGTTTCAAATATTAGTGCTCTGAAACAAGTATTTCCAGAACATAATATAGATAGAAACATTGCAATAATGAATATACTGCACCTTCGTTTGTGTGGCTTCCCTTTAAAATGCTCCTTGAGTGCATGGTTGCTAATAAAGTATTTCCTGCAAAACAAACAAATATATTCAGTCACATCACCACACATTCTGGATTTGATTACAAATTCCATTTACAGTTATTTTACTATGAAATAAAACCTAAATTTTAACAGTTACACTATCTAAACAGTAAACACACACAACTACTACTTAGATGGAGTCAGAATTTACCGTATTTATAATTTTATCACTAGACATGGACCATGTAATAATAACAATTTCAACAATAATTTCATGATATACATGTGGCTGTCAGCTTTTATGTTTTAAAAGGCAGCACATTGTTCATTAGTTAACATGTACAGATTATCTCTGAATACCTTACCCATCAAAGATGTAACAGGTCATGTCTCTGCTACACGGTGTATTACTGTACAACTAATAAAAATACATTTTGATAAGTATATAAGTATGTTTTATGTGGACCTGACAGCTACAGTGAATGGGATACATTGGTGGTTAAAGTTCTTCAGGTGTGGATCCAGTGGGATGGAGGGTATGCCCCTCATTTTGCTTGAATATGTACCAATGGGGGATTAGTCGGATGCATTTTGCGGGATCCAGAGAGTGTGTGTGTGGGTGCACACCCAAAGCTGCCAATTTTGGTCGGGAAATATGCATGAGATCAAGTTCCCCAACATGACACCAGGTGGCAGCACTTTCAGTCATTCAAATTGCCCCAAAAAATACACATCACAGATAAAGATAATAGTTGGGGCTGGAAGTCATGGTTTCACTAAAATTCTGCGCTATCTGCCCATGCATACATATGAATTTAAATTGTTATATATCAACATGTGCATGAAATAATATCTGTGACATTTGTAGGTAACCACGTGAGATAGACTCTAAATGTGGGAGACTTGGTTGGTAGCATTCCCGCCTCCCCTCATGTTGGCCTAAACTCAAGGCCAGGGGTGCAACTGCACCCAGTCCGAGTGCAGGTTTTTTAGCTTCAGGGTGCAGTTGGAGTTTTTTGTGAGCCGCAATGAGGGCGATGGATGGCTGTATCCCTTTGGTCAAATTCTAGATGCACCATTCACTGATTCAGATAATGTAGACGTCTTGACTCTTGACTTTATAATAATAATTCACTGTACTGGAGTATCGCCAGTGAGTAACTAATCATAATGACATATTTGTAGATTAGTCGGTTCATGGTTTCGCGATACAGTGTACAATTACTGATACGACAGGGTGAAAACGTACGCGCAGTGTAAGCAGTAGAACTGTCCACTGCCTGGCTTGTCGAGGTCCACCTGCTGATTCAACAGCTTCTCCGCATTCTGGCGTTTCAGATCTTCGTGAATCTGATCGATATCTTTCGTCTTTCTTTTGAGCCGGTATTTCTCCTTCAGTGGTTTGTCACCCTTGTGTTGTTTCTTCCTTGCCACCGGACGCCCCATATCTTACGTATGGTTAAGTTAACAACACGTCAAAAGGTTGTAAATAATCAAAACATTCACCACGTGAATCTCAACCGGAAGCGGAAAAGACATCGTCAAAATATAGTGGCCACAAACTGTTGAAACAGTTACCGGTTTATCCGTAACATTTTAGTATCCGCTTAACGGCGCCACTACCTGTGACGAATCGCGGTTTATCCAGTTATATTTGTCCGGTCGTTAAAGGTCCTCAACCAATTCGTTTGCCCATCGCCAATTCGGTTCTTTTAGATCCAGACTATAATGTGTGAATAGTTTAACTAGTGCGCACAGTCGGTTTAATAAAAAATGCATACTTGTTTTTTAATCATCAAAAAGAAAAGATTTGTCGTCACACCGGGTATAGCTGACGAAAGCCAATTGCGCTGTCGACCTCCTGCGCCATTTCGGTCACGTGTTTTATGCGAGATCGGCATCCAACGTATTCGAAAACAATAACAACATACACGTGCTTTGGTGTATCAAGATGAAGATTCCACAGTGGTTGTACGAAGGTACGTATTACACTATCGCATTTAGCAACAAGAACGCGTAGCCGTGTATTAATTCAACGAGAATTGCAACTTGCGAACGACTACACTCGACTCGAGGCTGACTAAGTCAGCCTAAGAGGCTAAGGCTAAGGTTAAGCCAGGCACCAGGTCCATGACGATATCAGCCAGAGATTCAGTCAGGACTCCGAGGCTGTGACAACGAGTGTAATATTTGATATGCATTGTATTTGGTTACGTAGGATCTTGTTAAAGGGAATAAAAACATCTATTGCTCGAATTCATGTTATATTACATCCTGCTATCTATTTCCACGTCCACCAAGCCAAAAAAAATTCAATGAATTAGAAATTCCACATTTTATGGTGTGCATCCGGACATTTTCGAATATGCATATTTTTGCCGCACTTTTCGGGATGCCGAGATGTGACGTCACTTATGACTCAAACTCGCATCAGGCCGACCCTTTCCATGCATTCAGAGCATGTTTACAAGTATAGCTTTTGGGTCAAAACGAGCGTCAGAACGAGTTATTGTGCAATATTCCGACGTAATACAAACACAAACGAAAATATGGTCATTATATATAACGATGTTTATAAATTTTATTTATCCAAACAAATATAATGTAATGGATATATAATTTATTAATTGTAAATATGTTGTACGGTAATATAGTGTAATTATATATGTGAAAACAGATTGAGATCTGTCTGGATAAATACAATTTAGAAACATCGTTATATAAAATGACCATATTTTCATTTTTGTGGCGAATAAATAATTACTACAAAAATAAAAACATATTTACAAACAGTGCATTATAGTATAAAATGATTTTGTTTATATTACTTCGTGAAAACATAAAAAAGTGTAAAGAAAATCAAAGGTTTGCATGCTGTCAGGATTGAACCGGCGTCGCCCGATTGTAAAATAAATTACAAGTAACCAACGCGCCTACCCACTGAGCTAGCAGGACCAACGGAAACTCTCTGACTGATTTAAGTTGTTATGATAAATTGTACAACTCCTTCATATATCGATATTTTAGTGCTATTATGAGATTATACATGTTACTTTATGTAGCTGGATACAATATATGTTTGCTATGTATGTTTATTGGTGTAGATTATCTCCCGTTGGTTGCATTCGATATAATTATTCTGAAAACGAGCCCAAGCTCGGCGAAACCTAGTCGACTTGTAGGCCCATTCGCATTCGTTGTTTTGAATAAAATTCGATTCATGTGGAACCGTAAGATAAATGTTTGTTCCTCTATGATGACTAGTGTTTGTATTACGTCGGAATATTGCACAATAACTCGTTCTGACGCTCGTTTCGACCCAAAAGCTATCCTTGTAAACATGCTCTGAATGCATGGAAAGGGTCGGCCTGATGCGAGTGTGTGTCATAAGTGACGTCACGATACCACGTGATCGCCTAGCTCATTAAAATTTCATTTTCCGCGTGAATCGCTTCACAGACGGGCTTAAAATCGAATTTATGCTACAAATGTATTTTTCTGTATTTGTTTAATGTTGTCAAATGTTACATACAATGTTAAACTTTGTGTACACATGGAAAAGGATTTTAGCTAATGCCTTATTTTTATTTCCTTTAATAAACTATGTTATTGCGACAATACATATAGAGAATAGATGACGTGAGGGGGCGAAATGACAAGTTACATTGGTTTGGCAGTAGGCCCCTTTTGTCTTGATCGTGCAAGTAACTTAGTCAGGGAGCATCCGTAATTTCGTGCAACAGAACGTCAAACACTGGAGTATAATATTGGTGATCATAATTATTAAAACAGTGTTTTGTGACTCACATTTTGATACTATTACTGCAGAATGTTGTTGATTTGCATTGTAGTTTATGCAAAATGAGATTTTTATATGACAACCATGTCCATGATGGTGATGACGATTTTATTCAATATAAAAATGTAAACGTGTAAATACATATGCTCGCACTTGTTTCCTTTGTGGTCCTTGGTGCCTGGCTATAGTTTATGTAATTGGTATCCTGTTATACCTTTCAACTGACATATGCCAGCTATTCTTGTGTATTTACCAATATGTGTATATATTCTCACCACAGCAATATATGAATGCATAATACGTAACTTGAATTATGATTTTGTTAGAGGCCACACTGCAACCCAAGAATGGGAATGAGACGAGGCAGAAGAGGAGCGAAGGAGGTCACCTGGGTCAGGCAGTCACCGGGAGGAACATAGTCTGCGGGAGGCCCACATTTGATAAATCCAGGTAATTTCAAATTTATAACAATCAACCACGTATAAGTTGTCAACAAATTTTAATGTGCACATTTACATATATATTTGTTTTCATACACATTTTAATAATAACATCTTGGACATGGAAAACTAAGTTGACTTCTGCACTTATATTATACCCACAGGCATATTAATACACCTTTAAAAGTATTTAGCATATGGCGATGACTCAGAAATAAGTTTATAAAATATATTATTAATTTTTTAAGAAGGTAAACATACATGTTATGAACCTTTGAATACTTGGCGAGGAAAATATACTGTTAGCATCACAATAACACCTCATTTTGTCATTTCCAACATTCACCTTGACCATTCAACCTCAGGCAGAACCTTAAAATGTCAAACATGAATATGTGTAGTAGTTACACATGGCAGACACTGACATGAATTTGTATACTGAAAACAAAACATATAAATGCGCTTTACTGATTAGCAGAATTCAAATCAGTCTACAATATTGACAAAGATCAGGCATCACTGTAATGAAATTGAAACATTTTTAATTCATGTAATAACAATGAACACCTTATAAAGAAAAAATAGTTAAAATGTTTCACCATTTAAAAAAAGAGCATATTCTACTAATGTCTGCATGTTGTATCAACCCGCCCCCTCCCTCCTCTGGAACAACCCCGGTAAACACTGACTGTTCCTAAGAAGATATAAACATAGATGCAGCTGTAGTAGCACATTTCTTGCTGCCGTTTTTCATGTGAAATGCTGCAGGTCACACATGAAACATTTGTTTATATTTACTGATTATGAGAATGAACATTCCATAATTATTTAATCCCAACACTACAATGATACCTATTTTTGTTTACTGAAAATATGCTTTTCTTTACAGGAGATTGGACTAGTGTGCTTAGTACCACTAGTTCTCCAAGTTAATATGGCATACTGGGCAGTTGTATTTGTCCAGGATCTCGGACAAGATTGTACAGCCATACAGCATGCTGCATATTAATGGTTTGTCATGTGAATGTCCACTGATTGATCCCAATTGTGTCATGTGTTGCATCCGTGACAGATTCCCCAGTGCCGATAGGGTGTGCACTGGCTTCCAGGTCAGTCAGTTAGCTTAACTAACTAAAAACCAATGTAGAATGTAGGTTGCTCGACATACGAATATGGTGACGCCTGACTAGCTCGGCAGTTGGTGATGGAACGGTGGGTGCCAGGGTCTGGCAGATATAGCATGAGTCTTCGGGCAACAACTCTTGATGCTGTGAGACAGGGTCAGTGTCGAGCATTCTTCGGTGAACTACATCGGTTTAGATATCGATGACATCACTGTATGTGTTCGCTGTCTTCGATGGTACTGCATACCAGCTTCCTGACATTTTGCTGTACATCCGCATCTACCTATACCGGAGACAAAGTGACAATTAGCATGGCTCTGACATGTATGATATTTTATATGTGATGACACATTAATCGAAAGTCGATAATACATGGTATTTGTATTCAATTAAACTTTAACTTTTAGCAGTGTCCATGAAAAAATACATAAATTATCCAGCATTGTTACAATGGTAGGGTTTCATTGTTTTTGTGTTGCTGATAGTCAGTGGCAGCCAGCTGAGTTCTTGCAATGTACACCAGGTACTTGTTATGTACAACACAAGTTTGTGATGAAGTAATGGTATTGAAAGCCTTTTCACATTTTTCAACAACAATCTGTTGATACACTGACAGCAGCATTTTACTTGTTTAAGTTCTCTATGTATCATGAGGACTGTTACATTTTTCATGCCATGTTTCATATTTCTAAATTATTCTTTTTTATCACTGGTTTATATTTTCACAAATAATTTACATTATATTTTCATTTCGCATGATGATTATACACCTGTACCCATTGTACTAATTATTTTATAAACAACACTTCAGCAAAGTTAGTTCTGATATGGTGTAGTATCCAGTCCTCAGGATTGCTCAAAGCGCTTTACACTTGACTCCCAGGCAGACTTGTTAAATCGAACACCATCTCGACTTATGTGGGACAGGGTTGGGGTCAAGCACCAGTACTTGTACTTAAGTACACATTTGTCAGTACTTGATGTACTTGAGTACTTGATATGTGAACATGCAAAGTACTTGTACTTGAACTACAGTACTTGGTAAATAGCAAGTACTTTTCAAGTACTAAAGTGTAGAGCAGGAAAGTTTTGTACATGATATTTTCAAGGATTGTAGGGTCTGGGGTGTGAAAATAGTGTGAAAGCCATTTTGACAACTCAGCAGAGGTGTAGCTTTGATGGACCTTCCTGGAATGTCTTCCCTTGTGATGTAGGTGGTGAGTGCTTTACTTATTTAACTAATCAGCTAAGGTGAAAAATAGTGTGGAAGCCATTCTGATAACTCAGCAGCGGTGTGTCTTTGATGCACCTTCCTTGAATGTCTTTTCTTGTGATGTAGGGGGGGTGTTTTCTTAGTTTTTCTAATTGACTTGAGGTGTGAATTCCTAGAGAGGGCTTCCTATGATCTTTGTTTACATTCTTGGCAATGAATTGACAACATCAGAAGACACTGATTTTAACACCCATTCTTAGATGTTGATGTACTTGGAGTTAATCTTGGCTGGCCAGTATATAAGATGTCAGGTTTCATGGGTACCTCAGAAAATTCTACAACTGTTATTGCTGCTGAACAATCGTCACCTGTCACTACTGTATTTTACTGTCTATAACTTTGCCAAGATGGCATCTGCTATTTGGAAACATTTCATTCCACCAGATAGTAAAATTGGCAATTTTATGGCCATGTGCATACATTGCAATTGTGATTATTCATGTTCTAAAACTGCTACATCGAACCTCATCAAGCACTTGAAGGTTTATAATGTATATTGTTAGTCTATGCTATCTCTAGTTTAATTTCTTCAGATAAATATTTTAAATAACCATTTCATCAAAGAAAAGTGTATTTCATTGACCACTAAAAATGCAGATATGTTTACATGTTTATTTATAAGTACCATTTCAACTGAATATATACACATGACTGTAAACCAGTTTCTATATTTAAAACTAATAATGTTTAAATTTAATTTTTTACAGAGGGAACACCCTGTAGTTCACCTCAACATGACCTCCATCAACCCTACTAGAGATCAGCGTAATCTCCTAGGCTTCATCACTGATGCCAAGAAATACAGTGCCACTGATTCGCGACAGAAGGATATAACCAATGCCCTCGTCTTAAAAATAGCTCATTAAAATAGGCCCATTTATATTTGAGTACTTGTACTTGATATATCAGTACTTGATGTACTTAAGTACTTTGTACATAAGTGAGTACTTGAACTGTACTTGTACTTGATGTACTTAAGTACTTTGTACATAAGTGAGTACTTGAACTTAATATTTATTTTGGGTACTTGATGTACTTGAATATTTAGTCAACTGTACTTGACCCCAACTCTGATGTGGGAAGCATTCAGCCACACTGAAATTAATATGCGAAGACTATTCGTACGCAATATTGTGGTCTGTAGCCGGTACTCTTCATACAGCTGAGTAAACCTGAGCAATGTAGCATGTAGTGATTGTACATGTAATTCTCAGTCACATGGCGATGACCTTGACTAGTCTACCGGTAGTCACTATTATTTGCGAGTTGTAAACATACATGCCAAGCATTGCATAAACTACAACATTTTCGAATGTTGTATCATATTGATGTTTTTTTAACAAAGAATCATAATTTATGGTTCTTTGCAAAACAAAAACAATTGTGATTCTTAATAGTTATTTTTATTTGATATGTACAGCCCCTGTACATAGTACATTTGTTCAACTAAACATCTTCCTAAGTAATTTTTTCTCATTGGTTTACATTTTATGGGCATGCGATATTAAACAAATTTGTTAAATAAACATAATTGTTTAGTTACTAAGTTGTAAACGTACAAGGCATGTATAAACTACAACTAGCATTTGACATCACGTGTACTAGTGTTGTTTTTTTTGTAACAAAGAATCTTGATAAAAGTTTCTGTTTGTTTTTTATATATACCTGACATTTCTTCAACCTCTTCCTAATGTTTGTTTCTATTGTTGTTTTGCATTTTATGTACATGTGATATATATATATGATGTTAAAAATTATTACATTATACACATCAAGTGCAGTGATTGTACCTGTAGTTGTATTGTACTTTTCATTATTTTGTAGTCAATCTCATCAAATAGTGTCAATAAAATGTTTTTACTTTACATTGTCTTTACTTTAATTCACATGCATTTCTAACAACGATATACAATTTAACGAGGACACACATTACTGCAAAATCCTCATGCAGACAAACAAAATTATCAAATACGGGGATGGATCCAGAAATCGAGTCTGGGGGGCACAAAAACCTCCACTGGCGGCCGAACCAAACGGTGTAGTCTAAATTTTGTCGCTACCACGCTGCCATAACTTCATCCGCTCCACTGGAGTGGTGATGTTGGAAAACGCCATAACTTTCAGCTCATTATTATCACCTAAACTGGGGCACATTTCAAACGGTCTGGGAGGACACAGTCGCGTGGGCCCATTATAAAAGATTTGCAGACACGCCAAATTCTTAAGGTCTAGAGGGGCCCGTCTGGATCCGCCTATGACATACTTGTTTATTGCTTGTATTTATAATTTTGATGACAGAGTAACCACATTTGACAACACTCATTTACCTGAAGGTGAAGAGCTTTGAAGCACACATCTGAATGTGGTGTTGACACACCTCGAGTTCTGAAAATATAGTACATGTATTAATAAAAATAACAATAATCATTTTAATGTACACTGTACTTGCAAAAGTTGCAGTGCAATGAACGACTACCTGCCAAATGCAACCAATGCCAACGGTCAAAAGCTATATATGTATACATGTTATGGACATTAAATTTCAGAGGGGCGCTGGTTTTCTGAACATAATAAAAACTCACAGAAGGGGCAATAAAAAAAACCTGGTGAAACTACTGGAATATTCTTTTCCTTGTAAATAATTAAATACCAAGATTACATACAATTACAATTGAATTCATATTAATTTTTTAATATCCAATAATAGTAATTTTTAATATAAAAGTAATAGATTAGTTAAATTAATTACTATTACATTACTGTTGTTAGTCAATTATGTACATATTGTTTTTGTTCAACCTATTACTATTGGTTCAATAATTATAATCGTTACGGATCATTTATAATGCATTTACACTGTTACTATTATCCCAAGCCTACTTAGGCTACTACCATATACGACATAGACATAATATAGTCACTATCATTGACAGGTATATGCCATAGCGTCATACTGTTAGCTTGTATTAGTCGATACTAAACAGGGCCCAACCAGGCCGCCCATACTGCCATTGGCTATGACTAAAAGGTAAACAATTAAATAAATTTTAGTACAAGCAACATTAATATACGTGACTATAGCTTAATAATGTTAAATTACTAACCTGTCTGGAAGAACCTTTGCAAACGCTGCATCTCATTTGTTGATGCTGTGACTGACCCCACGGCACGGGCAACGGCCCACGGCCACTGGCACTGTCGCCAACTCCTGTTTACTATGTTTCGTTCCATAGTCGTTCCCAAATAGAAATACACCTTTATGCGTGGATACTGTTTTTGTCTGTCTAATTTAGCCAATGTTGCTGTGTCGGTGGCATATATGTTCGTGGACGTCCACACATTGCCTAAACTCGGAATTCCATAACATCAACAGCGCCAAAGGGTGGCGTCAAAAGTCAATATCGCCCATAATTCGCGATCACGGGAAGACAAGAACGCGATTCCACGCAAAGTTAAATGTCCATACTCGGCTAAAATGGAAGCAAAAAACCGGATCCGGTTTTTACTAAAAACGAAAGAGTTCGCAGTTTTTGTTTTAATTTAAAAAACGAACTAATACGTATGCATAAACGAACTAGGATATCATTGGGGAGTACTTGATTCCTCTGTTTTTTGTGTGTGAAATTACTAAGAAACGCGAGGAGCAAAACAATCGAATTGGTTGAGTACCTTTAAATAATATCCGGGTGACGCTTCTGCGCGTGTGCGTATCTAGGGGAATGCATTTAGCACCAGCTACGACTGTCGCGTTTTCCTTTATCCGGGCGTTGTGTATGTTTATATGTATATATATATATATATATATATATATATGTCTAGTTTCCTAGTTGTTTCCAGCACTCGGCAACGTTCTATTAACTGACTAGTCTGTATATATTGTGGTTACAATGTTATGATCTTATGAGGTCTCATTCAACTAGCCAGTCTTTTTCAGAACATTATCGCCAAGCCGACCTTTCTATGCTGGCACTGAGGGTGGTCACTGCCAGGGTGCTTGTCGTCCTCAGTGGTTCTTTTACGTCCCATATTGAGACGAGACCGACATTAATGTGATCTCCAATTCACGAGGGATACACAGTCCCCAATGTTGAGAGCCAGGTTTTTATACCAAATACACTATAACTGCCCGGTCCGGGTATTGAACTTGGGGCTCCGGCATGTCAGGCGGATGTGCTAACCACTACACTATCGCGCGCCCCGTCTATATATATTCATAAATTTAAAAATGTTTGCTTCCCATAGACATAAACAATTTCTGTCGTAAAATAAAATGTTTGCTTCCCATAGACATAAACAATTTCTGTCGTAAAATAGTTTCCTCTCCACGCATACGTCACGTGACATACTGTTATACTTGTCACAAATCTGAAACAGTAAATTATAATTATGTACTCTAACTATAACGCTCGTATTACGACAACAAACGAACCATATTTAACTAATGGATATTATTTATCACTACGTGATCTACTCGTGCCAAATATTATGCCTTACATATGCACAATAAACATCACCGGATACAATTTAACGCTCGGATAAATGTAAGCGCGACAACGTATATAGTTCTCCCCCCTCTCTCCCCTCAATGTCGTAGTAAAGGTTGTCGGCGCCCGGGTCCAAAACGTAATTTGGCGCCCCCGACAGATATTTTACATGTTTCTTCTCCGAGGTAAACTGCAATGCAACCGTGCACATTTAATATTACTTAGGCTTACGTGTAAAATCTATACCGGTACAATAAAGTTTGTTTTATTGCAAATACCTAGGTGCACACCAAACGTACTGCTCACTTTTTATTCGCTATCAACTGCGAACTGTTTAGAATCCAATAATGAATCACAAATAATCAACAATGAATGCATTTACCAACACAACTGAATAGGTATATATGCACCAAAGAGGAACTTCACACGAAAACCGCTTTTCTTTAATTTAATTGCTGTAAAGTTATAATTCACTTGCTCGAAGTTTATTAATTTATTCTACACCCGTCCTTTCTATGCAGAGGGGAGCCAAGTCACTGAAGCGATCTTGTTCCACAGATGGTTGCATATATGTAAGGTTTAACATCACCTCACTGAATGTTCACATCTAGCAGTTGTTGTGTATTTGTAGCGTGACGCGTCGATTCGGGAATACATCTTCACCATGTGACACGATGAAAGAAAGAAACTGTCGTGGAGTGTCTTAATGAGCATTCCTCCGTCACAATCTCTGAATGGACTGATGGTTCCATCCGAATCAATGTGCTATAATGGTCTTTAATTCGTACAGTTTTCATGAGTGGTGGATAAGTCGAACTGTTGTGATCAACGTCTATGAGATGTGTCGTTTGTATGTCCAGCAGAAAGCCAAATTTGGCATTCAGTTCCTGTTCTGCCGAAAGACTTTCGCCCCGTGCTAGTTATCCGGACATTCTATTCGGTCGGCATAACCTTCTGTGAACGTAAACCCCCAGACCACCCATCGCTCCTTGTCTTTCTCCACAAAGCTTTGGCGTCACCCTACGACGCCGTGGAGCAACGTCCCGCATTCCCCTGATTGCAGATGATTCATAAAGGTTCACAAGCAACCCCACAATGTCATGGAAACATTCGTTATTAGCTATGACAGTCTTCACTTGGACACAACACGGCCTCCAGTGGGTTTCGAACTCCCGTTTAACCATGGTGGGCACCGTCGCCCTGATGCTGCGCCCCGTCTGCATCCAAATCTCCAATTCCAGACTTGCGAAAAACATATACAAATTACATTTTCAAGAATGTCTGCAGTGATTCCTGGAAGTAGAATGAACATCAACCAAGTTAAAATTGTGATTGCCACAACTGAAAAGCAGAATCGCGTACATGTTATACTACTTTATCCGCTTGCTGGGTAAGTTGACCGTCGTTTCGGTGCCCCCAGACCCGGCGCCTGGGCGTGAGTGCAACCCTTGCATCCCGGTCACTATGCCACGGCTCCCCTCCCTCCCTCCCTCTCTCCTCCCCTCCCTCTCTCTCTCTCTCCTCCCCCTTCTCTCTCTCACACTCACCGCCCACGCACACACGATAATGCATACAAACGCGAAAGCATATCAAAGAAAATCTCTAAAACAAATAGTTATAAATCTTATATCAAATCAAAGAAAGACTAGATGATAGACGTCACTGCACTGTCATTAGTGTAATGAACATTACACAAGCGGTCTTCTGATTATTCGAGTTTGCTTGCCTATACCCCAAACAACACTAACCATAGTATCCGAAATAACATATTTATAACTAGGTACATACCATACATCCTACATTGTTAATTTATCCCTAAGACGTAGGCCTATCGTGCCTGAACTCGTTCATGGTGCGTCGCCTTTGAATTATCATAAGCATCGGAAAATTGTCAATATTGGGGGCTCACAAAAACCGCAAATGCACCCCCTTTTAAACTCGCAAAAACCTTTACTGCACGGGGTCCCCTCTCGGTGGGGCACACCAAAAACCTCCGACTTTGAGGCTCACAAAAAAACTTCAACAGCTGCCGAAATATTATGGAGCTAAACATACACCCAGCCCAACACCCACACACATATAACAATTATATAGATTTTCTATATAATTATATTTTAAGATCTATGTAATTGTTATGGTTACTTCAGTTTCTATATAATTCTATAGTCTAGACTTCTATAACATGTATATGTTTTGATAAGGGCTGCTTTCTCCTGAAACCTTATTCGACTTCTTCTATTTTCGGCTCTTTTTATTTCCACAATTCTTCACACTCATATATTTGTGCGAACTGTAAACGATGCTTGTTGTTTATCCGTCACCACCATAGTCTCTAAAACACACAGGTATGGTAGTATGTCAGTAGGCATCACAATTAAATGGATTTTTTTAATTCCATTTTAAAAATCTATATAAATCTACAGATTTCTATAGACTAGAATATTTATGTATAAAACATAATTATAGAATTATATATAACATTTTTGCTTGTGTGACAAACGAACAAAGCATCTTTACTTTGAACATATAGATCATTTTAGATATATGTAGCTCCACAACACAGCATAAATAGTATGCTAATTAATATATTGTTTTACACTAACTGTTGATGTTTTTGTTGTCGATGTCATATTGTTGGTACAAGTGTTATTACACGTGTTGTCACATTTGTTGCTACAATTAATATTATTGATGTTGTTGTTCATGTTGTTGTTGTTGTTACCATAACATAAACCGTAACACCACAATACAATGCGTACCACAAACCATAACGTTAACCATAGTTGAAACTGTAACGGAAAAGGTAATAAAACCACTAAGAAAACCGTATCACAGCATATCACAAATTGTAACGTAACATAAATCATAATGCAAAACCATAGCACAAACCATGCACTGATTTGGGGTTAAGACGTGAAGTTTCCAGCGTTCGTGATGAAAAACAAGTCACATTTCAAATTATCAAAGAAGAGCAATTATTCCGGCGACCGACAATAATCCTAAACATGAGATAGTGAAATAATTACTTTGAAAGGTGTTTCTATTTTTTTATTTGGTGCACTATTCACCGGGCAAAGAGTGTCGTCTGACTGAATTAGTTATTGCAGATGAACGCCCAGAACGATTAACCAGAAGTAGACTGGAGGAAGAGGTCACGACTAATCCTGTATTCCACTAATGGATCGCTGAACGTGAGCCAAATCAGTGTCAGCTTAACGACACGATATCGGAAGCGACAAAGTTTGTATCCTGTGAAAATAGACCTCATAATGCTAAGTCCCAACGGACGCAAAACAACACCTTTTTGACAGGCCAAACATAAGCGATTATGCTCATTCTGAATGAACACGGTCACAACAGTAACGTAATTGTCGCCGCGTCTGTGCGCCGTGTGCGATCGTTGATCCGTTTTAATGAGCGCTAATCCCCTGCGAATATTCGGTAATTTACCTTAAAGGTGCCGTTTGTCATCATGGCGTTGTCGTTTACTCATCCCACCAGGCGACACGTGTATTTGTAACTCGTGTGTCGGGTGACCCGCTCAGGGAATCACTAAGCCGGATTGGATTGTTTGCGGGACGCCGTATTACAAAAGAACGCGGGTGCTTGAATTCCATTTGTACGGTAATCAAAGGGCGGCAGTGACGCGCTAATCTGCTTGGCGCGCGCTTCATGGTCTTGCGAGCAGACGACTTTGGACGTGGCAGCCGCGCTGTCCAGATGGGTGTTCCGGTCAAGCGACACGGTAAATGTACTGGTTACAGACAGGTTTTTATGGAATATTGTATGACTGGGTAATTCAGTTTGACAGAAGCTATCTTCAAACAAGCTCGCTCGTGTCGCCGATGTGGCGATGTAGGAGGTTAAAACCACCATCCCCTTCAAATAAGTTTTGAACTTAAGGCTAAGCCTAAGCTTAAGTTAAACAAAACTATTTTCGTGTTGAAAATACTGCGGTCCTATATTTACCCACATGAACCTCGTGTTTGAACCCAAACCTGATAGGGTCTAGACCCTGCTTTAATTAGGCCATATCCGATTCTTAAATGTAGTTCAAAATAAATATGTTTATCTTACAGTTATGATCATTATATTTTAAAATAAAAACCAATGTTATATATTTCAAAAATGCATGGTGTATTCTAACATATTAACCGCCAAAATGTGTTTTATAGTCTAACAAAGTGTTTGGTTTATATGACAGACTAGTGTGGGCTGTTTTTTTTTACATAAACTAATCCATTTAATACTTAGCACATTTTTCCAAATTACTTATGGAATGAACGCCATTTTAAATTTTTTGATTGGCTAGTAAATAATCATGCACTTGTTTTGTAATTGTTTTACCACATTTATGCAATGCCTTTAACTAAATAGGGAATACAAATCAAAGTTAGACATTAATAGGCACAAATGTTCCAATGAATAAATGTACGTAACATTTATAAATGTTTATTTAAAACTAGCATATCATATAATATACAGAAGGCCCTACTGGAGCCAAAATGCACAGAGGGTGCGCTTTGTTCCAGGTGAAGAACTTTGCCAACTGTAAATTTGGTTAAATAATTTTTATTATCAGTGTTTCCCCGGGTAAAATTATGGGCGAGGTGGTAGTGGTGTGCTACGCGAGCGGCGCAGGCGCGAAGCGTTGCTAGGGGGGTCCGGGGGCATGCTCCCCCGAAAATATTTTTTAAACGCTTAAAATGGTGCATTCTGAGGTATGTTTTAACCTTTACTCTTGACTATAGAGGGGAAGATATGAAACAAGATAGCATGTAAACATGTTTACACTACTTGTAAATGTAGTAATCATGATTGATAAAAGTCAGTAATCATGATTGTTTCATCGTGTTGAGGTGTGGTTTCCATTTGACCACTGGTACTCGGTTGAGGTGTGATTTCAACTTGACCATTGGTACCCGGTTGAGGTGTTGTTTCCACTTGACCACTGGTACTTGTTTGTGGTGATGCTTTTCTTGTCCTAACCCTAGGCCTTGTTACCACGCTGACAGAGTCCGTGACAGGGGTATCATCTGAAGACTCTTTCCTCCCATCATCACCTTTAAATGATTATCATATAATATTATGATGTTAAATTGGTGGTTTATGTTCCAAAGATTATATTTAATTTTTTTGCTATGCAATTAATTAAACAGTAATTTCTGGAATGCCATAAAAAAAGTATGTTTCTTTTAATCGCAAGAACGCTTCTCAAACTTTGTCCTTTTTATAAAACAATGTAAGTTGGTTAGTATATCCACATTCTGTGCAAACATCATTGCCTAGCCCAATGTATTGATAATCCATTAGTATACACAGTTTTGGGCAATAGGCGTCTTTTACGATATGAACTTCGGTGGTTTAAATTCTTACGTACTTCATTCAAATCAACTTTCCCAAAAGTGTTTGCACAACTTTGTCGGAATATGTATTATATATTTAGCATG
This sequence comes from Paraescarpia echinospica, assembly GCA_020002185.1. Taxonomy (NCBI): domain Eukaryota; kingdom Metazoa; phylum Annelida; class Polychaeta; order Sabellida; family Siboglinidae; genus Paraescarpia; species Paraescarpia echinospica. Next base: position 50,636,808 of record CM034542.1, read on the forward strand.
GAGATATCTTATGAATCACATTCCTTATTGTTCTAAAAATGGCACAGGACATTAATTGAATATACTGTACCGTTGTGGGCACGCCACTTGTATCGAATCCGGACCCACCTTGATTTTGCCGTTATAACTTGAGTTTTGCCCAACTTTGATACCTCAGTGAGTTAGTTCCATCATTCAACATTATCCTAGGCATATTTACGTTTAAAAACATTGCGTCTTAGCGCCCCTTTTGAGGCATAAATAGCGCCCCGGTTTATATCAACACATGCTGCTATATCGCTCATTTTACGCTCGAGGTGCGGTAACGCACGGCCGCAGCGGCGCAGACTAGCGCAGACCGGATCGCTATTTGGGCTTCAAAAAGGTCCGGATTCGATAAAAGTGCCGACTAGTGAATAGGATGCAGTGTTTGTATTTGGGCTTCAAAAGGGTCCGGATTCGACACAAATGCCAACTAGTGACGTAGTGCCATTACCTGTGTTTGTGAATGATTGTGTACGTTTATTGAATAACATGATTACGAATTTCTATCGTTGTCACCATGCAACATAACGGTCAGTCATATAAAAGTCAAGTTCCATCCGGTGTCTACCTATGGATAATGTCCAACTAAAATAGTGCCAATGTTAACATCCCCTTTTCTTTTAAGACAAATTATTGTTCTTAAGAATGTTCATATAACAAATTAATGCAAGTAGTTATAGCAGAAATGTCTTAACTAGAAACGACAATGCAATTACTAAACTAACAGTTCAACGACCTATTCTCTGAAGCGAGTCGGTTTCACAACTTCTCGTCCAGATCGCGTTCGGTATGACTGCGAAGTGGTTTCAGTGCGTGTCTTCACAGGTTCGTCGCTGGCTTTCGTCGTGTTGTCGGTGTTTGGTGATTGAAGAGTCTCGGGCGTACGTTGATCTGTTGTCGCTACGGATGTCTCGTTGCTCGGAGGCTCGATCCTGATGTCATCGGGTTGTTGTTCGTATAATGGCTTCAAGAGCACCCGATTTCGTCGAATCAAATTTCCGTCGTTTTCGACTGTATACGATCGCTCGTTCAGTTGATCAACAACTCGTCCTTGTTTCCATCTCCTGTTTGCGTCCACCATGTCCTTGATCAGGACAGGTGCTCCGAGCTGTATTTGCGACAGATCTCGGGCATGTTGAAGCGACATTTTGCTTTGTTCAGCTTCAGGTTGATGTTCCTCGCTCGCTCCAGTAGCTCGATCAGGTTTCTGTCATGATCTCGACGCGCTTCAGCCTGGGTGTCTCCGCATCCGTAGATCAGAATGTCATCGGCAACTACTGTTACCCCCGTGAGATTCTCTAGGGCATTTGTCAGTCTGCGCAGGAACTCTTCTGGGCTCGATTTGATTCCAAACGGCATTCTTTTCCATTTGTAGCGGCCGTATGGCGTCCAGAACGTCGTCAGCTGACTGCTGCGTTCTGCGAGTTTGATTTGCAGGAACCCATCTTTTGCATCGCATAGAGAGAATATTTTCGCATTCGTCAGTTGCGGCAGGACGTCATCAATGGACGGCATCTGGAAGTGATTCCGTCTGATCGCTTTATTCAAATCAGAGGGGTCCACACATATCCTGATCGTGCCATTCGGTTTGCGCACCGGCTGCATGTTCGAGATCCATTGACTTGGCTCCTCGACCTTCTCAATAACATCTAGTTTCTCTAGTGTCTCGAGTTTCGTTTTTATATCTGCCTTCATTGACAGAGGTATTTTTCTAGATCGGTTTTGCACTGGTCTCACATTTGGGTCAAGTTCAATATCATATTCGCCAGGCAAGCAACCCAGTCCCTTGAATACATCACTGTATTGTTCGATTGTTTCGTTCAAGTCAGTTATTTCTGGTGTGTTGTCAAGCATGTGCACGTTTTCATTTATTGACAACAATCCCAACTCAATGCAAGTGTCAAGAGACAGCAACGACATGTTCTTCGTTGGAGTGATTTGTAACAAGAACGAATGTTCTTTTGACGCATGGAGGTTGAGTTTGCAGGTGCCCATTGGTTTTACTTCTGTGCCGTCATACATTGTTAGTGTTGCTGTGCTTTCTCCCATTGTAGGCTTCTCTAACTTTCGGTAGTCGACATAGCTGAGGATGTTGCATGTGGCTGCTGTGTCAAGTTGAAAAGACAGTTCAGTTTGCCTTTCTACGCCAGATGGCGATACTTGTATTTTAGCAACAAGCTTACGATCCTGTTTGTCAACCTTGACCTTCAGTACTGATTCGTCTGAGTCGTTTACCAAATGTACGGTCTTCGACGATCTGCACATTTTCTCGTAGTGGTTCGCTTTGTGGCACTTTCTACATTTTTTTCCGAACGCCGGGCATTTTTGCTTCTCATGCATGTAGCCGCATTTGCTACATTTGTATTGACTAGCTTTGTTTGGTCGAGCTTCCACCTTGTCTTTGTCTCGACAGCTTGCACTGTTTCCTGTTGCGCAGTTTCTTTCAATGCTTGCATATCTGTGGCTGCATCTTCTGCCGCTCTGCATCGCTGTAGCGCCTTTTCTAGTGTTAGTGTGCCGTCAGCTTGTTCGAAGAGTCTACGACGTGTGCGTTCCTCATTCAAGCCCAACATTAGTGCGTGCAGCACCATATCGTCGTACAGCGGACCGAAGTTACAATCACGAGCTAGTTTACGCATTTGTGTGACAAATTCGTCGATAGTACGATGACCTTGTTTCTGAGTAAACAGTTTGTGACGCGTGACAAGCAGATTAACTCTTGGTTTACAGAAATCGTCGTATTTCGTCATCACTGTCTGGTAGCAGTCTGCTTTCTGCTGCCTCGAATTTGAAATTCTCATAAATGTCGTTTCCGAGTACTCCGATCATTCGTAGTAGAATAGCAATTTTCACAGTATCTGCCATGCCGTTCTTTTCTGTTGCTACTAAGAACTGTTCGAAGTGCTTTTTGAACGTTTTCCATTGCTCTGGCAGGTTGCCTCCGTCGCTCAGCGGTTCCGGGGCCAAATACTTTTCCATTTTGGATGCTTTTTTTTTTTTCTAATTGTTTCTACTCACTCAGATTCACTATGTCTATGTCTTGCCATCCCGTCATTCTGACACCATGTTTGTGAATGATTGTGTACGTTTATTGAATAACATGATTACGAATTTCTATCGTTGTCACCATGCAACATAACGGTCAGTCATATAAAAGTCAAGTTCCATCCGGTGTCTACCTATGGATAATGTCCAACTAAAATAGTGCCAATGTTAACAACCTGCACGGTTTTTACTCTTACCACCGTCATAAACAAGAAATTCAACATCAGACTACATCAGCGTTCTGATTTATTGTGGGCGGATACTATAATGCTAAAACTGAGCGCTAAATACATCTTAGTTCAGCTACCATTATTTTATTTATATTTTTTCTCCGAGTATGTCGAAACTGCGCAAGGTGTCACCATTGGATACACCAGGAATCCCACGGGAATATTCCGTGATTGGCCAACTGATAAGTGACGTCATTCACGTTGTCCAATGGAGTTAATTCCAAGAGGTGAATCGTAACCGGCTCTGAGCGACGTTAAGACGACTAAACGATATTGCCACAAATCTGCGATTTTGCAGGAATATAAGTGACTCTGTGGTGTCATTTCGCGCCACTAGCCGACACTGAATATATCGCGAAAGAACGGAAAAAAACGGCGTACGAAATTGCTACGAGGCGGCAATTTCGGCATATTTTGGGCGATGCGGCATAGAGAAACGGCGAAGCGGCCAGCCTCGCACGTCATTTACAAGGGGAAACACTGTCAGTTATTATGGTTTTGTAATGCTAATCCTATTTAGATAAGACGGTGTGCGGATGTGTTAACCGTTTCTACATTAGCAAAAAATAAGTAAACCAAATCGTCTTTGTTGCTAAAAGAGGTGCTTTGTCTCATCCTACTGTATCTGTCTATGAATATCGACAAATCTTCAACGTGAAAAGAGTGTTTTGAATCTGGTTTAAAACACAACTGTAGTGTTTTGAATGCATTTAACGTCATACACGTTTTGTGGCATACTAGTACAGTGTTTAGAGCATCGCACTCTCAGTCGAGAGATTCCGGGTTCGATTTCTCCTGCTGCCGTTTCGAACATAGGGCAAGTTCGTTCACTGCATGTTGCTCCAGTTCACTCAGCTGCATGAATGAATAGCTTGCTCTAGCCAGTGGTGGATAATTGTGTACGAATACTTTTCGCGCAGAAATTGCAGCGTGGCTGAATGCTCTCTCGAGAAGTCGTGATGGTGTTCCGTTGAACGGGTCTGTCAGGGAGTGAATTGTAAAGTGCTTTTAGCAGTACCAGCGACACCGTGCTATATAAGGACTTACCTTTACACTTTTTACACAGTGTCTTTGTGGGAACTGAGCACATGCAAAGTTTACATTTTCTGTTCGCACTTAAAAAAAGAAGGAATGCATTTATTATATACAAAATCACGCTTCTGTTGACGTCTGAAACTGTTCTTGGTCGCATGTGACCTCCCTATTGGGAACGTTTTCAAAACAAATGCAAATAGCGCATCGTTTTTCTTAGCGCCCGGTGCACGTTAATAAATAACCGGGTGTTTTTCGCAGCTTGTCTACACAGGATCGCGCCATGGAGCGCCGTATAACATGCGGTGTTTGTAAAGGGTGTGTCGGTCGGAACAGTGGGATGTAGCACCTTCGATGGCGCTCGGCAAACAAAACAACGGCTCCGTTCTCGCGTCTCCCGATGGGCCGCGTGTAACTTATGCCGGCGACTGTTGCATACGGAATTAACGGATAATTGCCGTCGTGACAATGGTGCCTTGTTGGCCGGGTGTTGATATTCGGGCGGGACCGCATATTCGGCGTGTTTCCGTGCGTTGTCTTACCTGGCCTGGCCATAACAACGCGATTTGTCGCCACCAGGGTTTAGATGGGTGCGGTCGCCATATTCGGTTACATATTGTAACGCCTGTTAGAACACTGCGCACAGCGGGAAGCGGGCGATTTCAAAGCTCCCGAAAAAACTGCAATTGCCATTAATCTGACGGGACGTTTGCAGAAAACCGGGTGGCGATTGTCACCCTCGTCTGTTGCTTGACAGGTGTTTTAAAACCATTGGGAGAGGTGAACATGTTATGGTTGTTATGAAGGATCGGTAAATGTTAAGCAAACATGAATCATGTCCAAGTAATTGCTGCTAAGTAAACACAATTAAGGAGGTGAAGACAAGTATAGGCGTTATTAGGAGATACTAGTTATACAGTACAACACATTCAAACAAACATGGGGCCTACCGTATAAGCAAGCAATATAATCTATATCGCTGTTTCTATCTCCACCTTTGTCATTGTTTTACTTAAACTACTGCTAACATTTATTTACCTTATTTGCAATATTCTGACGATTGCATTTTTATATTGCACTGTATCAACTGTAAGTTATTTTGCACTCGAATTCTAAAAAGGTAAGTTCTTATATAGCGCAGTATCCAGCGCTTTACACTTTACTCCTTGGCAGACCTGTTCAATCGAACACCATCTTGACTTCTCTGGGAAGCATCCAGCCACGCTCCAATTAATGCACGAAGACAATTAATACATAAATATCCATCACCATATGTAGCCAGGTACTCATTCATACAGCTGAGTGAACTGGAGCGGTGAATGAACTTGCCCAAGGTTCGACACCGCCGCACAGAATTCGAACCCGGGTTCTCTCGATTGAGAGTTCGAAGCTCTAGCCACTGCACCACGGCGCTAAAATGACCAACAACCACTAAGTGGTCAATTTGAGTTGCCCCCGTGAACCAATAAAGTGGAAGCTGGATGAAATAAGTTGAGCTGACACACTCGCATAACTGTAATTGATCTTTCTTGGTTTCCTCATACTGACCTCTGATAACATTGGCCAGAGAGCAGGTTTCAGCAAGTATAACTCCAATTTGCTCCATAACAGTTATGCCATTAGTGGAGGTATTGTCATAAACCCAATGAAGTTACACTATATAGACAAAATAGATACCATGACGTAATTTTAATAAAATGACAGCTTCTATGGGCTACATGAGAAAGTACTCATTATAGCCAAGCATAATAAATTATTAAAAGCAATTATCTGTTGATTGCGCGCACGTACGAACGTCTACACTCACACGCGCGCGCGCGCGCGCACACACACACACGAACGCGCGCGGACACCCGCACGCGTACACACACACGCACGCATGCACATGCACACGTAGCCTGACATTCATACATACAGACGGACGGACAGACAGACAGGCAGACGGACAGACAGACAGACAGACGGACGGACGGACAGGCATATGCTGTAGTGTGATTTCGTGAAAATGTACAAAAAACAGAGTTGGCATGCTTCTGGCAGCCATCTTGATGTAATGACGACCATCTTGAATACGTAGGTTAGTGTAGTCTAATGGACGTGTGAAAACTTCTGACTTTTATGATAAACGCATGAAACTCGACAAGATGAGAGAAATCTCACACTCCGTAAACGCGGTTCGCATGCACTAAATCACTCGACGCTGTAAACATTCGCTCTTCGATACGGGGCCATTATTCGTGTTCACGTTAAACACGTCGCTCGCGTGTGAAGTCGCGAGGCACCGACAAAGCAAATACAGGACAAGGTGCGTCCGTGTGAAACAAAGACCCGACGCTGCCAACAGCAAACAAGTCAGGTCAGTCAGGGACGAGTTCGGAAGTTTATTTTCAACTAACCAATTGTCGGGGTCATATTACAGTTATACACCCGGCTGCCTCTCGAAACGCCGAAGTTAACTGATATACTGATATATATATATATATAATTGATAAAGTAAAAAGGGTAAGTTCTTATAGGAAGCAGTCTCCTGTTCTTAAGACTGCTCAAAGCAGACCATTGGCAGACCTGTTCAATCGAACACCATCACAACTTTCATAGATCTTCATAGAATATATATATATATGTATATATGTATATTCTATGAAGATCTATGAAAGTTGTCATGGTGTTCGATTGAACAGGTCTGCCAATGGAGTAAAGGGTAAAGCGCTTTGAGCAGTCATATATATATATATATCAACGTTAAAACGATCCACTTGTTAACGTTGATATATCAACATTAAAATATCCACTTGTTATAACGACTACCGTTTGCTCAACTTTATAATCTGTTTTACACATTAATAATGTTCCAAGATACGCGATGAAACATGTGGGAAGTTGACGACAAGGTAAATTGAAAGAGAAATAATGTATGTCATCTTTGTGGGCCTGTGCACATGAACAAGTTAACAAAAACGATTAATTTACAACTATAAGTACAATCAAGAATATCATGCAGTAGTATGCTAGATAAAACCATGTTGAACACATTATTTTCTGTAGTCCATGATCGGCGCCATGCTGGTACATAATTTGACGATACAAAGTCTTTGTCTCGACATCTGATTGGAGGTGTTAATATAACTAACATAAATTACGCATATGATGGCTGAAGCTTCTTCGATTTTTTACGTTTACATTAGACGCCAATTAGTCGACATCGGGTTGTTAATAGTGGTCTTCGAACAGAAAATGCCCGACGCTTTGATCGTAAAGCTAACTCGAGCATGAAATATCCGCGATGCGTTATCTCTGAAAGCCGATACATTTGATCCTCGGGTAAGCAGCGGAAGGCTAATTAACATGCATCCAAGTGAAACCGTCTGACAAGATGAGTTTGGTGAGTTGTAGAATAAGCCGTAAGTGTCATAAATTGCCGCTTTGTAAAAGTTGTGCAGGGCTGTGAAAATGGTATTCTGTACAAGTTGAAAAGTCGGTTATTCATTGGAAATGAAGTAGGCTTGGCGCCACCCAGCTGAATAGCGATGAAACTGTTTCGCAGTTTTAGTAACCGTTGTTTCATATTTATTTATAACGTTGCTGCAAAATCATATAATTGTTTTATTTGTCGTGAATACTTGGTTTGGTTTCCTTTTTCGCGAAAACTTGAGGCGCAGCATATCTAACTAATGAAGTACCTTTAAGAAGTTTTGTTGGACCTGTTTTTATAGTAAATTATATATTTTACGTACCAAGTACTTGCTGTAGATGATGTGCTGCATGTCAATGATTTGTATATTTTATATCCAAGATAGTACTTAAATGTCAGTGTATGATATTGCAATATTACATAATCAATCAAACATTTATTTTGCATATCTTTTATTCATTACGGTTACGATGACGCTTTCAGTGATACCATTTGGATGTTCCACTACCACGATCGAGATAAAACAAACATTCTATTTTCTCAATTCACTGCCACACCCACTATTGGAATCATTTTAAAAATAGCATGATTTTACGAATACTCTATTCAAATAGATATTGTATATTTTATTATATGAGGTTTTTAGCATATGTATGGTCATTCTTTTAGTGTCACTTGTGTAAATGAATACATGTGAAGTAGTTTTTTTAGAATATATCAGTCTTATTTTATTTATTTTGTTACCAGTTTTATGATCATATTTATTGTGTCCTTTTCTTGTATTACTAACTAAATATTTAACGTAGTATTATATGATGTTTAATATGTTTATTGCGTTAGGAATTCTTTTAATATAAAATACTGAATACGTGTAAAATACTAAAGAACAAGTACTTTTATGATTTGTATTATTATTATTATTATTAAATTATTACAATGTACGAACAGTGCACTACAAAAAATATAAAGTGGTATAGTAAAAGTGTACGGCAAATGTCGCGATCCGGAGTCGGAGCTGTTATTCAGCCTGCATACGGATGTTCATTATGAAGTTGTTGAGTTGATTAACGACAAAATGTGATCTACATTTGTTCTGACAAGCAGTGGGCCAGTTACCGCGAACTCTATAAGATGCTGTACTATAAGGTGTTGGAAATAGAATGAATGTGTCACTACCATGATGTTCATAAAGACTTAGCACCGCGGTAATGCAACGAGAATACGCATATTACGTGCTATCGATGTTCCTCTTTAAGGCATATGGATCCACAAGTGGTGCAAATCAGCCGGGGTAATGATAACTTTAGTGATAACGTCGTGTGAGTCTCTCTCTCGTCTATTGCGGTTCTGGTCGAAATTACCTCGTCTTCTGTTGCATCTTTTGCTGCCGCAGCTGCTGCGTGTAATTGAAGATTAAACGAATTACACTTCACAAACCACACCGAAGTCAACACCGAAACACGAGCAAGCCAGTTACGTCTAATTACGACTAATCGACGCCGTGCATGCTTTGTTCATGGAGGGGTTATCTTGTCATGCCTGTAACAAAAAGTCAAATTAACAGTAAATATGCCCCCTAGCCCCTGTCGAACACTCACGTATTAGTGTTTTGCGAATAGTTTGAGTAGACTGAACCTGCTCATAACAAAAGGGGGTGTATTAGCAACACCGTCAAGATCCAGTTAGGTCTCGCTGTATAATTACACCATCGACATTAGTGATCTGGCGCAGTAATTTTGACAGCGCCATCACACGGCCGGAAGCGCCGAGAGAACCGAATGCTAATACTTTTGTGCGCACGTCGATTGGCACACACCTAGCCGCGTTCGTTCCGCTACCCGAGTACAGAGTTGCGGACAATATTACCCATAACAAAGTGTCGGTAATTGACCGGAAAGACTCTTTGTGGGGTCCTCGGTGCGAACATACTAATCGAATCTGCTCGGAAGTCGATTTCACTTCGTTTGTACCTCGTTACATCGTGTCTAAAAGCGGGCCTGGACGAAAATAGCCTCGGGACTATTTTACAAGAGTTATCAAGATTTAACATGATTGCCATCCAGAGTAAACAGATTGCAAGGGGACTAAGAAGCCTTCGGCTGATCGAGAGTCAAACATTTTATGTATACCTAATGTTATCTATGTGTAATTTAAGTATGATAACGTTCAGGCATTAAATGCATGCATGCAAGACTAACTTTACCAAAAATGAAAACTTACATATCTATGTATATTTTGGATTTTTGTAAATTCTATTAACCTTTGCTGCAATATATATATATACAGTGTATATATAAAATATATATGAAAAATGAATACTTGTATATATATATATATATATGTATGTATATATATACATACATATATATATATATGTACACGTATTCATTTTTCATATATATTTTATATATACACTGTATATATATTGCAGCAAAGGTTAATATAATTTACAAAAATCCAAATTATTTTTCAGTCAATGGTACACGTATTATTAAATATTTCATCCAATGGTAGCTAGAAGCATTTTAGTCATAAGTCAGCCAATAGTCAGAGATTGATCGGATAAATGAAGGTAAATGGGAGGGGGTGGGGGGCATTGACTTAATAAGAACTGGCAACTGGGCTAGGCTATAGTCAGGGAACGGAAGGTTCTCCCGGGAAGTGAATATATATATATATATATATATAATTAAAGGTAAATGTTAAAGTTACATTATGATATCGTCCATTCTATAATAAGTATGCTGATGGCATAGTGCCTGCCAAATTGTGTTTAGTAAGCCTTTACCAGTATTCGTAATTTGAAAATTCAGGTATGTATCCATGTATAGATCTATACATACATACCCATACACGCATAGTATTATAATCAATAAGGTAATGAATTAACTAGAAAGGATTTTAAAAATAAAAGTACCGTATTTGGCCTATAAAGTGACTATTCAAATGTGTGTATATACAAATATATACCAGTGTACAAATCATGTGTGTACAATCGTGACCCCTTTAAACGGTGCCCAATTATAGGCCAAATACGGTGCTTTTATTTTTAAAAATCCTTTCTAGTTAATGAATTACCTTATTGTTCATAATACTATACATGTATAGACATGTATACATACATACCTATACATATATGGTATTATCAACAATAAGGTAATTAATTAGCTAGAAAGTTAATGTATATATACCTATAGATGTATACATATCTGAACTTTCAAATTGCGAATACTGTTACAGGCTTACTAAATACAATTTGGCGGGCACTATCCCATCAACATATTTATTATAGTCTTAAAGAACATTATATTAATTAATAACTAAAAAAAACAGAAACATACAGCCTCCTTTCAGAAGATGGACGATCTCATAATGTAACTTTAATATTTACCTTTATCACTATATATTTTAATTTTCTTTTTCTCTCCATTTTGGAGCTTACAGCCGCGCATACAGGTAAGTTTGACACATTCTCGGTACATCAACTGCACCTCGTACCTGTGGTAACCTTCATCCCTCTGTTGAACCTCGAGGCATGGCTTGGTTTGGGTGACATCTGATTTGCCGGACCACACGCGACTGGGGTGATGTTCTCATGACGAGTCCATGCCCAAGCATACAGACCGGCCGATGTGCGTGCGAGTGCAGCTTGTTACTCATGGATAGTGATAATTAACCTGTGTAGTGGCTTCCCATCGGTCACTGTCAATCGGTAAAGAAATATCGAATTACTCGAAGTTTAGGTAAAGGTGAGTCACTGTTTGTTCAACAAATGTAAGGCATGGTCTCCGTAGTAAACGATCGGGCCACACAGGAGATTTATTTGCACGACTCTGCGGTGTTCAATAAATGACCGCAGCAAAAATAGCCTAATTTAGTGATGTTATCTTCTATCATAAATTTATTTAGAAAAAAAAGATTTGTTTTACTACGCAAAATATGTATATCTTATTATTAACGTTAACTTGTCTTTCATTTCTTGATGGTTATCGTTATTATAACTTATATTTGGAATTTACCAAAAAATAGAGGCGTTACTTTTTTTCCGAACATACGTTAATATACCAAGCATACACATGCATACGCATACACATATGCACACATATACACACACACACACACACACACACACACACGCGCGCGCGCGCGCGCACACACAAATACACATGCACACACATACACACACGCACACACGCACACACGCACACACGCACACACACGCACAAGCGCACAAGCGCACACACACAGACATTTGCCACACCGCGTCAGTATAATAAAGAAACACGCCTTTCACCTTACCTGTCGCTGCCGTGTTAGGGCGGTTCCGAGGCGACACTCTTGACGTAAAGAAACGCTTACGTAGTTTCGGCATTTGTGACGTCGTCGTGAAAAGATGGCGGCATATTAATCGAAGCGAAAGGTACGATACTAGCAATTTACTTTACCGCGGTCACTCAGTGGTCGCTTCCACTTTATTTTGTAACAACGTCAGTATTGCTTTCATTGCTGACCTTACATGCGTTGAAAAGCATCCAAACACCAAATATTAAACCATATTTCTAAACTTCGCACCGCATAATCGTTTAATGACAGATAAGTGCCGATTTTCGTTAACTGTTCCGTATTGGGGGAATTTGGCTAACAAAAGTTAGCTGTTAAACGCGAGCCACATTACCGTAAGCCTGAATCAACGTTTACTTAAATCATTTAAACTTACTCTCCAAACCCGTATAGCGAGGTAAATAGGGGTGCGTTATTCTACATGGGATAGCACATTTGTATAATTTATTATCAATCTCATGTAATCGACATTGGAGATGCTCACATCATTTCTCGTTCAAAGCGATCGGGTGGTGACTATTTTCAAACTGTGGATCCATCCTTCACACTAACATCTATAATTATTAACTGGTGTCAGTACAACTTTTCTTAGTTCGCCCGACAGCAATGTTTGTTTTATTGGTTCAAGAAAGGATAGAGCTCTTACTACCATTCAAATCTGATAGACACCACACCACATCACGCCACGCCACGTCACGCCACGCCACGCCACGCCACGCCACGCCACGCCACGCCACGCCACGCCACGGCACGGCACGGCACGGCACGGCACGCCATGCCACACATCACCACGCCACGCCACGCCACGCCACGCCACGCCACGCCACACATCGCCACGCCGCGCCGCACCACAGCAACCACACCACATCACACCACGCCACACATCTCCACACCACACATCACATCACATCACATCACATCACATCACATCACCACACCACACCACACCACACCACACCACACATCACCACACCACGCCACGCCACACATCACCACACCACACCACACCACACCACACATCATCACACCACACATCACCACAACACACCACATCACCACGCCACGCCACACCACGCCACGCCACGCCACGCCACGCCACATCATACCACACCACACCACACATCACCACACCACGCCACACCACAGCAACCACACCACATCACACCACGCCATACGTCACCACACCACACATCACATCACCACACCACACATCACCACATCACACCACACCACACAACATCACCACACCACGCCACACCACACATCACCACACCACACCACACATCACCACACCACACCACCACACCACACATCATCACACCTCACCACACATCACCACACCACACCACACATCACCACACCACACATCATCACACCACACCACACCACACATCACCACAACACACCACATCACCACACCACGCCATGCCACGCCACACCACGCCACGCCACGCCACATCATACCACACAACACCACACATCACACCACACCACACCACAGCAACCACACCACATCACACCACGCCACACATCACCACACCACACATCACATCACCACACCACGCCACACATCATCACACCACACATCACCACAACACACCACACCACATCACCACACCACACATCACCACACCACACCACACCACGCCACACATCACCACACCACACCACACATCACCACAACACACCACACCACACCACACATCACCACACCACACCACACATCATCACACCACACCACGCCACACCACACCACACCACACATCACCACACCACACCACACATCATCACACCACACCACGTCACGCCACACATCATCACACCACACCACACCACACATCACCACAACACACCACACTACACATCACCACACCACACCACACCACACATCATCACACCACGCCACGCCACGCCACACATCATCACACCACACCACACCACACCAAACATCACCACAACACACCACACCACACCACACCACACATCACCACACATCACCACACCACACCACATCACCACAACACCCCACACCACACCACACATCATCACACCACACGCACACATGCACACACACAAGCGCACACACACATACATTTGCCACACCGCGTCAGTATAATAAAGAAACACGCCTTTCACCTTACCTGTCGCTGCCGTGTTAGGGCGGTTCCGAGGCGACACTCTTGACGTAAAGAAACGCTTACGTAGTTTCGGCATTTGTGACGTCGTCGTGAAAAGATGGCGGCATATTAATCGAAGCGAAAGGTACGATACTAGCAATTTACTTTACCGCGGTCACTCAGTGGTCGCTTCCACTTTATTTTGTAACAACGTCAGTATTGCTTTCATTGCTGACCTTACATGCGTTGAAAAGCATCCAAACACCAAATATTAAACCATATTTCTAAACTTCGCACCGCATAATCGTTTAATGACAGATAAGTGCCGATTTTCGTTAACTGTTCCGTATTGGGGGAATTTGGCTAACAAAAGTTAGCTGTTAAACGCGAGTCACATTACCGTAAGCCTGAATCAACGTTTACTTAAATCATTTAAACTTACTCTCCAAACCCGTATAGCGAGGTAAATAGGGGTGCGTTATTCTACATGGGATAGCACATTTGTATAATTTATTATCAATCTCATGTAATCGACATTGGAGATGCTCACATCATTTCTCGTTCAAAGCGATCGGGTGGTGACTATTTTCAAACTGTGGATCCATCCTTCACACTAACATCTATAATTATTAACTGGTGTCAGTACAACTTTTCTTAGTTCGCCCGACAGCAATGTTTGTTTTATTGGTTCAAGAAAGGATAGAGCTCTTACTACCATTCAAATCTGATAGACACCACATCACGCCACGCCACGCCACGCCACGCCACGCCACGCCACGCCACGCCACGGCACGGCACGCCATGCCATGCCACACATCACCACGCCACGCCACACATCGCCACGCCGCGCCGCGCCGCACCACAGCAACCACACCACATCACACCACGCCACACATCTCCACACCACACCACACATCACATCACCACACCACACCACACCACACCACACCACACCACACCACACACCACACCACACATCACCACACCACACAACATCACCACGCCACGCCACACATCACCACACCACACCACACATCATCACACCACACATCACCACAACACACCACATCACCACGCCACGCCACGCCACACCACGCCACGCCACGCCACATCATACCACACCACACCACACATCACCACACCACGCCACACCACAGCAACCACACCACATCACACCACGCCACACGTCACCACACATCACATCACATCACTACACCACACATCACCACATCACACCACACCACACCACACAACATCACCACACCACGCCACACCACACATCATCACACCACACCACACCAAACCACACCACACCACACATCACTACACCACACATCACCACACCACACCACACATCACCACACCACACATCACCACACCACACCACCACACCACACATCATCACACCACACCACACATCACCACACCACACCACACCTCACCACACCACACCACACATCATCACACCACACCACACCACACATCACCACAACACACCACATCACCACACCACGCCATGCCACGCCACACCACGCCACGCCACATCATACCACACAACACCGCACATCACCACACCACGCCACACCACAGCAACCACACCACATCACACCACGCCACACATCACCACAACACACATCACATCACCACACCACGCCACACATCATCACACCACACCACACCACACATCACCACAACACACCACACCACATCACCACACCACACATCACCACACCACACATCACACCACACCACACCACGCCACACACCACCACACCACACCACACCACACATCACCACAACACACCACACCACACATCACCACACCACACCACACATCATCACACCACACCACACCACGCCACACCACACCACATCACCACACCACACCACACCACACATCATCACACCACACCACGTCACGCCACACATCATCACACCACACCACACATCACCACAACACACCACACCACACTACACATCACCACATCACACCACACCACACACCATCACACCACGCCACGCCACGCCACACATCATCACACCACACCACACCATACCACACATCACCACAACACACCACACCACACCACACATCACCACACCTCACCACACCACACCACATCACCACAACACCCCACACCACACCACACATCATCACACCACACCACACATCACCACAACACACCACACCACACCACATCACCACACCACACCACACATCACCACACCACACACCACGCCACGCCACGCCACGCCACGCCACACATCACCACACCACACCACACCACACCACGCATCACCACACCACACATCACCACACCACACCACACATCACACCACACCACGCCACACCACACCACACATCATCACACCACACCACGCCACGCCACACATCATCACACCACACCACACCACACCACACCACACCACACCACACATCACCACAACACACCACACCACACATCACCACACCACACCACACATCATCACACCACATCACACATCACCACACCACACATCATCACCCCACACCACGCCACACCACACATCATCACACCACACCAAACCACACCACACATCACCACAACACACCACACCACACATCACCACACCACACCACACAACACGTCATCACACCACACCACACATCACCACGCCACGCCACACCACACCACGCCACGCCACGCCACATCATAACACACCACACCACACATCACCACACCACGCCACACCACAGCAACCACACCACATCACACCACGCCACACATCACCACACCACACCACACATCACATCACCACACCACACATCACCACACCACACCACACAACATCACCACGCCACGCCACACATCACCACACCATACCACACCACACATCATCACACCACACCACACCACACCACACATCACCACACCACACCACACATCATCACACCACACCACACATCATCACACCACACCACACCACATCACATCACCACGCCACACATCACCACACCACACCACACATCACCACACCACACCACACCACACATCATCACACCACACCACGCCACGCCACGCCACACATCACCACACCACACCACACCACACCACACCACACATCATCACACCACAACACACCACACCACATCACCACGCCACGCCACGCCACGCCACGCCACGCCACGCCACACCACATCATATCACACCACACCACACCACACCACACATATACACCAATCACATACACCGCATCAATATGTGTGTTATACGTACGTATATTATTCAAAACATATATACATACATGCAGATATATTGTCAAATGTCGTGACATGTGTCGAATGTCTTTGAAAGGTCGAGAAGCACAGCCAATAATGTAGTGTTTTAGTAGATTTGCATTTACATCTGCAATATCTTAAATATACGAAATTAGGAGGCTGAGTATGATATTAGGAGATCACGATAGATTTTTTCTATAGTTTGTGAAAGTGCGTATAGCGTACCCACTGGTCTCTAATAATTTTATACTTGATGGTTTCCTTATTTACTAACTGGAATTATGTTTGGCATGTTTGAGTTTTCAGGTATACAATGCCCGTGCTCAAAGATAGATTTATAAGTTCACGTGCAATAGAGTGTACTTACTTCGCCTATGGCTCCTTGTACCAATTTTGTATACACAATATTTTGTTTGCTGAACCTTCACAACAGTTTTTGCGTTACATTAAAAAAAATGGTGACTGTATGTTGCATGATAACATTTACAAGACTGTTTCCTCGGAGGCGTATATATGAAATTGGTAGGTAGGATAAGCGACGGAATCATTTATTGATTCAATCAAAGGTAGGCTACTTAAACTCATCCGCAATGCGAGTTGAAGTTGGATTATATATATTTATTGTACGTTTATACTGTAAGTTTGAGGTAACTAAATCTGAACCTTCTTTTTACCGTTATTCGTTCGTAGTATTATTGTGTAAGTTTTGTTGATATGGTGTTTTCGGTTATCCCGCATTTCTGTGTAGTATTTTGTTTTGGCAGCACACTCGCACGCACGCACGCACGCACACACACGCTCTCTCTCTCTCTCACTCACACACACACGCGCACACACACATACACACGCACGTATTGTCAACATAGTAACATTTTAAAATAAAAATATGATTAAACTGTAATGCATTTTCAATTACAATTCCCGCGACAATACGCGCTGCGATGCTCCCGTGAAAGAGCTCGAAGGAATAATGTCGCATATTCATTGTGTAGCACGGTGTGCGTTTCGGTGAGTCTCGGTAAATGACACTTGACTCACAATGAACTGCACAAAAAGATGCAACTGCTCCATATATCAGCATCAATTACTATAATTACGTAAGCGTACGATCTAACGTTTCTCAGCAAACAGTGCAGGCATTCTGATAGTGACAGAGAACAGACTGGCTCGATTGCAATGTCTGCGAACAATGCGGCAACGTGTCCCGAAAATTGGTCGCGACGAACGCGCGGGTGCAAGCCCCAAGCCACAAGGTGTTGCGAAAATCAAGAGTTGTCAATTTGTACGGCGTTCTAACTACGCGCAAAGGACGACCTGACAATGATGAGCAATGCAAACTTATAATTATACCATGACTGCGAATGAATACCCGCCCGGATGATGGATTGCCTGCGCTTTCTCATCGCGACGATAACCGGCAATCTTCATATTGACACCCCGTTAAATGGTGGTGTACAATGTGGCATGTTCTATTAAAGTTGTCGCAGCGTACAAAGGAAGGTGTCTGCCGGTTGTATGGTTTCTCAGCGAGACAGTCTATGAAATGTGAACACGCGAGTAATCGAAGACGTCGGCCAATAGAGTTAGCATCAGCAACATACGTCGCGATAGCGAAGATAATGCTAAGTAAAATGATTCGAGAGTGGCACTTTCAAGCAATAATGCTTACAATATTTATGCCCATTGGCAAGATAAAGCGAGGGAAAGACAAAGCTATTCAGAACACAGAACATTCAACAATTCTGCAATAAAATCCAGTAAGGTATAAAACGGTTTTAAACAAGATTGTCATATAAAGCAGTACTGTACTATTTTATTTGCAAAGTAAAAAATGGCAGCCTTCTTGGATTTCCTATTCACCAAATAATTTGTAGTAACACTATGTGTGCCATTTGTATATCGGATTTACTCAACATTTTCCCTATCCAATATTTATCTAAGTTTTGATATGTTTTGACAGTGGATGGGGTGTTAGTTAAAACAAACGACACTTTTGTTGGGATTTTGTCTAGATCAAACGACATGTTTACTTGTCTAATATTCTAACGTGACTTGACATGAGTTTAGCACACTGCACTCTAGTGTATCTAAGCGTGAACTGTCGTGGACCACACCTCAGCTCTGGGCAGCAAGGTGACATAATCAAGGTTGGTGACTTATGGGTAGACGAAAGTAGCTGACTAGCGGTCTTCTAAAGATACCGTCTCTCAGGCTCGGTGGAATGCACCCATTCTCTTATGCATTAAACTTAATGTCCACCATGCAATACACTGTATGTTCAACTACACAGTTTCGTTTAATAATGTAATCGATGTTTCTAAGTTTAATTAGCGTGTTAGTCTTTTGTGTGCTTTTTTATTTTGGTTTGCACTCAATGTGTTGGTAGTGTTTTAGTATCGGAAATTAGGTGCGAACGATAGGTATACTAGAATATCGGTGTATATGATCGACGTCCAAATGAAAGCTTATGCATCTAAAAGAGTTAATACAAACTAATCATTAGGCCCACACCAACTATAATCAAGAATAATATTATGCCAGTAATTTACTAGAATAATCTTATTGAATACACATAATTTAAATTGCACAGGCAGCGCCATTGTGATAGAACGCCTGACGTCACCAATGCCTACTCTTTCCAGTTCGCCAGTCGCCAAACTGAGAATATCACTCAGGTTTGCGTGGCCGTATTTGTTTTCGCGCTGCGTGTAAACAAGTTACACCCGCACTATGCACTGTATGGCATTTTAACTGTTGTTACAAGTTTAACTCTGAATCGAAGAGAATCCAAGAAACCAACATATGAGCTGGGATGTTCATATCAATGTCAAGGAAGCAGAGGCATTCGACGCGTCACCGCAGCGTCATGGTCAAAGAGGCTCTAGGAGCTTATTGATCAAGCATCATTTTTCAATATGGCAACCGTCTGGAACTGTAAGATTTCACTAGAATATCACACTGAATATTAATTCTGGTTAAACCACAAGGGTGAAACTGTTTATTGTAGGTGCAAATGGTTCGGTTGTACTGAGTCGTTGAAATGCGTTGGCCCACACTATTGTCTTTTGTTTCACTTTAAGTTAAGTTAGTTTAGGGGCATTTTGGTAAATACTATGCAAAATCAGATTTTACGAGGGATTCTCAGAGAGACTGAACATTGTCAGTGAACATCTGATTGTTACTTAGCAAGTTAGCAATAACGCTGGTTACTGGGATTCGGGTATGATAACGAATTGAATTGAATTTGTATCTGCTAAGACTGTCGCATTTCTAAGTTATCTCTTTTTAATAATAAATTTATAAAAACGTACGCCTAAGACGAATGCCGACCTCGAGCAGGTGCGTTATTATTCGTCAGTCATTATCTGGTGTAATGAATTTGATCTGTTTATAAACGCGTATATATATATATACTTTTTTTTATCAAAACCTATAGAAAATATGACTTACTATTGTACGTATAGATTTGATTGGAGGTTTCAGCTTTTTGTTTTCTTTATGTTGCTACAAACATGTTTTTCAAAAGGATGTTTAAATATGGAAAAAAATAAGTGCAGTAAAATGCATCACGATCATTAATGTCAGCACGTCTACATCATAATACAGAGTCAATTACATATTTGTAATTTATTGTACTTATTACGCCACACAACATCGTTTCTATACACACAATATGCAAGATGAGTATCAGGATGATTGAAACAGGTAAACAATACCTTAGAAAATATTTCACCCAATAAAATAAACAATAACTTACAACAACGTATTGTGATATTTTCACAGCTTTTTACGTGGTACCGTACTCTGTGCAGCTTCTCTATCTTTAATATGACAACATCATTGCAGACTGGTCAACAAACGACCGGCTAATCGCCGCCGCAACGCGAGCGCGCGCGCATGAGCACGTTTGACGCGCGTGGTAATAACGCTGATTAAACGTGTATATTTACATAAGAGGCGTCAACCCGGCTGAGACGGACGAATGTTGTGGAGACCGCTGAATACCTCATCCGTCCAAAGTCAGGAGTCGGTCTGTGTTTGGCGAACGTCCGCCCGGCGACAAAGGATAACGGTGCGTCAGTGCTAATGAATTCGCTGCGGGTTTGTCATCCCGTTCATCTTCGGTTTCCTCGTCGACGCGCGGGTCACGTCACTAGATCGGGATGTGATTAATCGCAGACATCTGGCGTAATCCCGGCAAGACAACGGCCAGAAGGCATCGATCACATAATGGTTGGCGTAACGGTCCCATCGGTCAATCTATGCCTGATTATGACACGTTTGCGGATGGTTTACACACGGGCGAAGGTGACACAGTGTAAACTATAATACAGAAAGTTACCCAAAAGAAGTAGTCCGAAATACGTGCACTGGTGTTCATATAACCGCAATGATGTTCGTATGCAAATATCGTATGTTTTCATGTAAAAAGCAAATTTTATATAAATGCATTTTGAAATATATTTGATATATATTACTGTTCAAATTAATACCAGTTTGATAGTAGGCCTTACGTCTAGGTATCTTCCTTTTGAGAGATATGCTCTAGGCTGTCTTCTTCCCTACCGGAAAAGAACTTACAGAAATAAGACGAACCACGCTGCTATATGCATTTTAAAGTATTATAATTATGATAACAAATACCTAAAATAATATTTTAACGTTTATGAAGACACCGCGAAATGCCTCGAAAGCTCCGTTACGGCGGTGATTAGCCGGTGGCTTGTTGCCCAATCTACTGTGATGTTGTCATATTAAAGGTAGCGTGGCTGCAAAGAGCACTGTACCATGCAAAACCCAGTGAAAATCTCACAATACCTTGTTGTATGTTATTGTTTGTTTTATAGGATGATATCTTTCGAAAGGTATTGTTTTACCTGTTTCATTCATCTTTATACACATCTTGTGTATTGTCGTATTATTACGTGGATAGAATATATGTTGTGTGGCGTAATATAAGTAACATAAATTACAAATATGTAATTGAATCTGTAGAGTGCTGCAGACGTCAAATCCCGAGTGTATCGAAAGCTCCGTTGAGCCAACACAAGTATTCAGACACGTTAAGTGTAGAACCTCTTTAAATAAGGATCTAACTGAATCCTGAAGCAACTTACAGGCTGACACCTATATTTATGCTGTACACATTCAAATACACTTAAATAATCCGATAAATTTGGATTCATTTGGTTAATTGAGATCGGACGCCTCCACAGCAACACGCACGCACGTACACACACACGCACACATTTTAATGTTTCCACACAGTTGCCTACATTATAATAAAGTCGTTGTGTAGTCGAGACAATCTATTCGCACACTATGAGAACTGTATTAAGGACATTAATAGCCATAATGTTCAACAACAGTGATACCGCACCGCTTCACTCTTCGTCACGCATGGCTGACCACGCGACACGGGCCACTGTGCAGCGACGCTGAAAGTAATGCGTGTTACACTGGTTCGCCGTGCTTTTAACAGGGCAAAAATTATGAGACATCATGTAACCCATTGGTTCAATTCCACCCCCATTGTAGGGGGTGAAGCCCAGCTAGGTCGTCACACTAACTTTGCCAAGAGTTCCGTGTAATTTTGCTAGGCTTACAACTCTTCCCACAAACTATCAAAATCGCACCGTTAAACACACACACACACACACACCACATACACACACACACACACACACACACACACACATGGACACACACACACACCACATACACACACACACAGACAGACACACACACACACACACTGAATGTGTGTGTACGTGCGTGCGTGCGTACGGGTGTACGTACGAACAAATGTCAATGCGTGCGTTCGAGTGATCAGGTGTGTTTACACACGGCATCACTAGAACCAGTTATAGGAAACTGTTTTCAAGACTTGACGGTAATCGAAACGGAAGCGCGTTCCGTGTGTGGCCCATCCAGGGTAGCTCACCTTGTCACTAAATTAACACTTAGGCCAACGCGCGGTATTGCTATCGTAAAATCTACATACGACGGCTATAAACACGGTCACACATACACTTAGGACAGCCATCAGAAGGGTAATTTCGAATCCTACAAAGAGACGCTTTCAGGTAAGTGCGACGACAATCATTGACGCAGGCCCTAAAGGCTGTACACAATCAACCAGACAGGATTGGTATTTCAATCGTTCGTTCTAACTGGTTACTCACTTGAGTGGGTAATGACACTTAAAATCAAAATTATACACATTGGATTTCGGAATTTCAGACAGTCAGATCGTATGGATTTCCTACACACAATACTGGTATGGAGTTTTTGGATTAAAGAACAACAGACACATCTACATGTATATTATATTTACATTTATTTATGTGTGTGTGTGTGTGTGTAAATATAATATAGATGTGTGTGTATATATATGTATATATATATATATACACATCTATATTATATTTACACACACACACATATGTATATATATATATATATACGGGAGAGAGAGAGGGGGGGGGAGAGAGAGAGAGAGCGCGCGCGCGCGAGAGAGAGAGGTTTAGAACTCAAAAATTCAAATATCAGCAATGACAAGTAGTCGTAGGCTTACATATAGAGAGGTGAGAGGTAGAGAGGGAAACAGAGAGAGGCAAGCAGGTAGTCAGACAGGTAGAGAGACAGGTAGAGAGACAGACAGACATACATACATACATACAGCACGCTCCTGCGATTGAGGTACCCTTTATTGCAAGACGGCCACAAATGACAAGCATGTAATTGCAAAATTGCATGTATACCCACTCCAACGTGCTTAATTATAAAATAAACATAATCTAACTGATCAGCGTTTAGTACACTCAAGAGTCGCCATTGTCCAGCAGCTAACTCTGTCGTCCATATTGACATTAACGACTCCCGCATGTACCCAGCAGCGATTGGTCAGACCATGGTGACAGACAGTTGGTGTAACGACGAGAGCATGGCGGATCTCCAGCGGACCGTGACGACCACAGCGGGGTACAGAAGGTGGAGACGGAGGGCGCGCCAGACAACCCTCGTGACGACACCGTCAACCCACCAATGAGGTGGCTCCGTCGTTGAAACGGATACACTATCTTTCGACAGGATTCGGCTATAAATGTAAACAGTAAGATCACCACCAGTCGAGCGTCATCGCAACGCACGACCGAAGTGTCTTGTTAACAGATCAGAACAGATGTTTGTGTCGTCCATCGGCAACCAACACAAGAGACACCGCGCGAACTCAGGACGCTAACACGCGAACCGGATCTCGCAAGACTCCAATACAGCATATCCGAAAAAAGTCGTGCATTTCTGGAGCACACCAGAATTTGTTATATCAACGCACAACAGCATCGTTACAGTTTCTGTAGCAAGAAAAACCAGTTATCAGGGGACATCGAATAAAAAGTGCGCGATGTCTGGTTCCGACAACGATCTGGAGCGGCACTTCGGCGAGCTTCAGGCGCACGCGGCATCGATGTTGCTTGAGAGCCAGAGCGGGGGAGATGGAGGGTGTCTCTCGGACACAGACAGCGACGTGAGCGCAGCGGAACTCTCTCGACGGCAGCTCCGGAACAAGCGACTCAGTCCGCATGCGCGCGAGGACCTGCGCCTGCGCATCAACTGTCGCGAGCGACAGCGCATGCACGACCTGAACATGGCGATGGACTCGCTTCGGCAGGTAATGCAATTAAAACTACTTTTATGTTACGATATTAACTCCGGTATGTGCCATGTTCTTCTATGTCTATGAAGATTTTGCCGCCACCCCTCCCTGTCTATCTTCTGGTTGTTAGAATAGCGGATTTAGTCGCCCTCTCCAATATTCCGGTGATCAAAATGGTTATTTGTTCATATACTAATTAATATGACACAATATACAACTGAAGGCTCTTTATTTTGTCGGCAACTGTAGTCCTTAGTCCTTTAACGTGCACTTATAGTATCAAAATAGATTATATAGACGGTTGGTCTATAGCTCTCTTCAGAAGAAAGACCTATATAGGGGTCTATATGTCGAACAGTCATGTTAATATAGGGATATCACGGAGAGTCTTAGTTTCCTATATAATATTCCAAAAGGAAGCACCATGGAGGAATGTGCGTTTAAAAGTAATGTTGCGAGCTATGATATTGTCTAAGAACAAGGCTCGTTGTATCGAATACGAACGACTCGCGTACGTGTGACCCATTCAGACATTAGCTGAGTGAAATGTAATAATACAATGCCACCTATCATCCTATTCAATATCTCCACCGTTGTCAATATCACTAAGATTTATACATGAAAACGAATTCGAAAAGATAAACTCCTTCACTATTAACACGATCCTAATTAACAACTGCAAGCTAAAAGAAGATATTCTCATACATAGACCCCCTAACACCAATATTACTTCATTGACTATGAAGGCCAACATTGCAAATGGCCTATTAATTGTAACCTATAAATTAGAACAAATATATACGTTGCTTCATACATGAGTTACGATGCGATACCATGTAAACAAGTTACGACATCTTCCTTTCATTAAATCAGTCAAGAGTAAGACAAATCTGCACACATAGCGCAAAGCTAACGGGGCGAAGTGTTTCCCTTGGTGGTTTGATAAATAATACAATACAGGAAAACTTCTATTGCGCCAAAGTACCTGCTCAGGGTGCATCAAAACGACAGGGTTAGGCAATCTCAAACTCGGTGTACAATGCTAGTTTTGACAACGTATGGAAGCATCTCCCAATTAACTCAGGAAACGCCATTGTTCAATTAAAACAGGAAGCGCCAGCCTTTTGGCATCATCAATCAAAATATGTAAAATTATAGATTCCCGGTGTGTATGTTGAAGACAATAGTCTCGTCATAGTTTAAAGTACCCATTGTAACATGCAACATTTAATACTGTCCACTAAATACGTGTAATAACAACTCCTCAACAAATAATTAATTAAGTATTAATGAATCTAACTTTGTGATATTTAAAGGTGGTTCTCACAATAGTGACCTTGTGGTTTTAGTGAGAGTCTCCCTGGTCAATACAGCAACATCGCATCAACTTATTTTCTGTTCTAAGAATGTAAATATTGACTATACATTTGTATTATATTATTTAGTGGTTTTCATTTATTTTAAAAAATCTTACACACGATGGACGTTTTGATGTTGATATATATATATATATCATAATTTACGATATGTTAATTCTTTGGCTGTTATTAGTAATAATAAAAACGTTATTTTCGCACAACAAAAATGGCAATTGCAAACTCTTTAACATACTGTTATTTCCGAAATAATACGGCTGATATCATCATCGTTTAAAATATTACATGTTTTAAAGCCATTTCTTATTTCAATAATTTCCAATAAAACACATTCACATTTGATACTGGATACACCTGACCGCCAAACATGACAAATAACATATCTGTACCTAGATATGCGTATTAGCCAAAAACACTGTCCTTTGTGTCCGCCAGGTGATGCCGTACGCGCATGGACCGAGCGTCAAGAAGCTGTCGAAGATGTCCACACTGCTGCTAGCGAGGAACTATATCATGTTGTTAACACGCTCCGTCGAGGATTTGCGTCGTCTCCTCAGAGACGTCTACTGCCAACGCAGTCTGGTCGGCCTTGAGGCGTGTGTCAAGGCAGACTTACTCCGTCCATCCGCCACCGTCGCGCCTTGTCCCGCAGCTTCAGTTCCCCACCCTGCCTACGTCATTCCATCCCCGTCTTTCCCCACGGAACTTCACTCTCGAACACAAGTGGTCGCTAAGCGTGGCGGGGAAGACGCACCGCCAACAACTGCTGGTACTGACGACGCGGAGTGCTGCCGTAAAAGCCAGCGAGGCTCCGGTTCATGGAAAGCACCCTGCTACTGTATACAGTGTCTGACCGGCATACGCAAGTGACAATCCGACCATTAAGGACATCTGTACATAAGTGTATTATATGTTCAAACACTAGGATGTGTGTTTGTACTTAGAGTGAGAACACCACTTAGAAATCTGTGGCGTGAAACCGAGACAATATTTGATAGCACAGAATGTCGTCTGCCTAAAGGTGTCAGTCGAGGAAAGGATATTGTGGTTAAGAAGGTTGTTTTCAATACTGAGACGTGCATAAAGTATAACAAGCAGATATTGTTTTGGAAAGCAACGGTGACTCAGTCGTGAAAAAATCGAGACAGTACTCACATTGTTTGTGGCTTATGCAAAAACTACTGGAATCTTCACAATGGAAAATTGCCTATATCAAATGAATGCTTTATGTAGAAATATCCAAATGTTGGGTTATTCAAACAAAAACGCTTCTTTTTTAAGTAACTCGTTTTGTTTGAGGTGGAGCATACCATCATTCACCATTATTTTATTTCGAACGATAAATGAACTGCGCCTTGGATAGCTACCAAAGTTCCGCGCAGCTATGTCTGGTTTGACTGAGTATAGTAATTAATGGTCTACATTAATTACCGACATCTACATTAAAAGCCACGAGTCAGATGTTTAAGAAAAGATCCTGCAAAGAAAACATCTTAAAACAACAATTGTTGCGCATAGGTACCATCAAATATGTTCAAACAACAAGTGCCACACATTGCGCCGTTGAAGTCCCGGTAATTACTTGCATACGCATATGTTCTAAACTACATGTTCGTATCTCCATCACATGAAGTATTTACACAAATCTGTCGACACTATCATCTGAGCGGTCTGGCGTACAGTTGTATTTGTGTGAGTGTAAATATTTTGTGATGCATGAAGAAAAGAATAAATGTGTATATTTCCGTAGTTAACGTCATTACATTATAATTAAATAGTTCCATATATATATATATATATATATAATATATATATATATGTATTATATATATATATGTATGTGTGTGTGTGTGTGTGTGTAAGCTATATATATACACACATATATATGTATATATATATATCTTAGAGGCGCATCAAAACAAAAGCGTTGGTTAAAGTTCTAAAAATTGCTCCATTGAACATAAGGTCTACGTCCCATTTCCAATTAACCTGTTATGTCGAAATTATTTTCCGCTTAACTGATCGAACTAACTTTCCACCACAAACATTTAACGAATTTGCACAGAGCTTAGCCAAAGGAATTGTTAACTTATTGTTTGGCAGAGACGACATGCAAACGAGAAACTTTATGAATGTTCCAGCATATTCTAATTTTTTCATTTATCGTGTTTTCATAGGTGAAGTTAAATTGAATGTCAAATGCAATTTTAGCCATCCATTTCTTACTGAGTGAAAGTATTCGGTCTAATATCGTACTTTTGAATTTCAGGTTAAGAATCCAATTACGCAAAATAGGTACGCATTTGATGCGTTCTTCTTCAAAGTGCCGTGTCTGTCACTGGCGTTGGCGATCGTGGCCGCCCTCTAAACCGCACTGTCGTTTGTAGTTTGTAGCATGCATTAAATTGATTAAATTCATTTTGGGTGAAATAAATCGGAAATGACGTCAGCGGGCGACTGTACGAATGTACAATTATTGTTTGCATCGATGTTTTCTTCTTCTTCAGTTCAGCATATATCTCTGCGAGATGTAGCTGCCCGGGTGATCCCACGATACGCTGCTCTGTCTACAGTTCGTCTCCCTGCTCTCACGATGTCGTCTTCCAACCAGTCGCTGATGTCCTGCTCCCATCTTCTCCTTGGTCTTCCCCTTCCTTTCTTTCCCTCCACTTAGCTTTTTAGGATTGTTTTCTCTAAGGAATCGTGTCTTTTGATGTGGCCAAAATAACCCAGTTTTAGTCCTTTTATTCTATTCACTAGTTGGCAGTTCTTTATCTTCTATTTTTTAAGGATCTCTGCGTATACGATTCATAAATGTTCCTAGACACTATGTACATAATATCCGTCGAACTTTCATGAACCACGTATCCAGGGAAACAGCGACAAGATTAAAAGAACCAGTTGCGAATTATCACATTTAATGACGAATATTAATAATGTATCGCCCATAAATGTATAAAATTTTGGATTGCTTATCGTGAACCTATTTAAATTGTCTAAATGTCCCTTTTTAAAAGAATCAGAATATGCAGCAACCTTGTCACAGACTTGTTAAACTGTAAAGACTAGCTATGCGGGAATTTGTAATTACTCTTAAGCAAGTATACCCACATCAGGAACACACTATTTGTAAGAACTGTTGAACGCCTAATAATAGTATAACACTGGACAAAACGGCCCAATAACTTACAAAAATGAACTGTTTTATACACATGCTAAGTCAACCCCAGCCATTTCGCCCCATGTCCATTAATGCAAGTTATACTCATATTTTGCACAGTGCTGCATTATTGTACGAACAATGAGGGGGCGCGCGATTGTGTAGTGGTTAGCACATCCGCCTAACATGCCGGCGACCCGAGTTCAATACCCGGACCGGGCAGGTATGGTATATTTGGTGTAAAAACCTGGCTCTCAACATTGGAGAGTGTGTATCCCTCGTGACTCGGAGATCACGTTAATGTCGGTCCAGTCTCAATTTGGGACGTAAAAGAACCACTGAGGACGACAAGCACCCTGGACGTGACCACCCTCAGTGCCAGCATAGAAAGGTCGGCTTGGCGATAATGTTCTGAAAAAGGCTGACTAGTTGAATTAGACCTCATAAGATCATAACATTGTAACCACACAATATACAGACTAGTCAGTTAATAGAACGTTGCCGAGTGCTGGAAACAACTAGAATTATAACAATGTGCACGCACAGATCGACATGTAGATAATATCCACCCCCACTGCAAGTGTAGTAATACTTCGGACTTAATATAATATTTTAAAACCATTTAATGCGAGTCATCAAACATCTTTCAGTCCGTGATGCAATGCTCTACCTAAAGGAATGTAAACTTGTAACCGATGCTATAAATGATAGACTTTTTATGAAGTAAAAAACTTTAGGTGTTCAAATTACACACAGAATAAAAACTGGGATATTGGTAACCGTACGTTTAATAATGATTGATGCATGGAAAATCCACGGAGTGCTTATTACGTTGGGGCTCATAACATTGTTTTGCACATCGAATTTCGTGGCATTCACGTTGAGTTAAGGCGATCGATTTATTTTCTTCTGATGTGGCTGTGACAATTATAGCAAGCTATAGGCCCTATAGAGTTGTACCGTGACACTGTCGACGCTGTATTCTGTTACTCCACTGCCTTTCCATGCCACAGACAAGGGTATCTTAGGTGATATCCTATTTAAATATATCTACTCATTTATTTCTTATAACTACAGTACATGCACATTGTTTAGTTATATAATATATGTAATTCTTTGTATCATTTCTACATATCACTGTTAGTCCCATCGATGTCAAATTAATACACGTCTTTAGTATAGAGTCTACCTATTTCATCTATCTATTTGTAATTCGTTCATGTCAAATCATACATTTTATTAGAAACATTCAAAACGTATTTATATATATTTCAAATTAACTTGTATATTAATATAATATATGAATATTATATTTTATAACACTACAATTATTACTTTTCGATGTACTATTTTCTTATTTAAAGTAGCTTGTATACTTTAGAGTGCGATTGTTTATTTTGTGGTTGTGTCACGAACATTAAAAAAATTGATCTGGCGCTATATTAAATAAAACGTAGTATTATTATTAGATTCAAAATAATAGCTTCCTCGTCAATTTGCCGACAGGATTTTTCTGCTTTGTGTTGCAATCTTGGTCAATCTTGTCTCTGATAGCAGAGCGAAATTCCGCTATTAATTTTAATTAATATAATATCAATGTATGGGTATGACAATGAAATAGTTACACCAAACCTAGAACACATTAGTCTTACAGCAGATTATAATAAATCAACTCTGTTGACATAGGGTTATAACGCTAGTTGATAGTTCGAAATAGTACAAACATATGATCGAGTATTTATCGTTGATCTTCTGAGACTCTTGCGGTTACCTAAGCCCATGCTCTGCACTGTATCTGGCAAAATAACAACTATGTCTTACCATTTTAATGTTGCACCTGATATCACAAACGTCTACAGTTGTGTAATGAAACAATGCATTTTATACCAGTAATAACATATACATACAAACTTAATTGGTAACCAATGCAATTAAAGGTAAGTTCTTATATAGCGCAGTATCCAGTCAGAAGGACTGCTCAGAGCGCTTTACACTTTATTCCCTGGCAGACCCATCTGCATACTTCATGCATAATTATCACATACAAATGACTAAACGAATTACACTCACTCATTCATGTCGGCCACTGGGGTCGAACATTAGTGGCTTCAATCATCCGATTCCAGATCCCTCTGTCTGACATTGCCGTCTTCAGCTCCTCCGTCTCTAGATCTATATTTTTCTTTTAAGCAGTCGATGTAAGTTGCTGCTGGTCTTCCTGCCTTGGTTCTTCCACCTGCCGGTTGCCTCAAGATGGTCTTAGATGCCATTTCATCCGTATGCATGTAGGCGTCAGTCTACAGTTAGTTTTTACCATTGGTTGCCATGCTAGCGTTTTGTATGATTATAAGAAAACGTGACCTACAAACATTCTTAAACGTTTTACCTGCAGTTATCATCATCATCTCATTGACATGCTGGTCGAGTTTAGCCAACCTTTTATATGTATAGCTCTCATAAAATGACACCCGTCAATATTTACGAATGGATGCAACCAGTACTCCGGTTAAAGGGTCAAATAGCGCAATTACTGCCAAATATCCTTCCGCTTAGTAAAATCAGCTAAAATACACCATTTTACTGCCAACAGCTTCTCCAATCACACCTGGAAATTTGACACTCAAATGCATTTATGCCAGATCATATGAATTTTGTAAAAAAATCATATCTCAAAAATGCACTGCCCTGTAACGAAACAGGAAATCTAACTGGGGCATGACCCCTGTTGCAGTGTCCGGCAAATCTCAGTCGTCTTCTTCTTATTTTATCAGTGACTTTACATATTCCACTGTATAGTTCTATGTTTGTCAAATGATGTTTCCAGTGAATGGTAAATGCGGCTCGAAGCATTCTTGTATAACATCCGTCTAGTTGTTTGTCAAGTTTTTCGTCATTGTCCATGTTTCGCATCCATTGAGTAGCACAGACTCTACTGTTGCAATAAACAGTAGAGTCTGCTTGATTTTGCATGGCACTGTATATTTCCATATTAAGTTTAGTTGATTGAATGCTCTGCACGCCATTGCCTTCCTGGTTTTTATGTATTTGTTTGTTTGCAGACCCAGAAGCCAAGGTATTTGTAGTATTCAACATTCTCTTAAATAGCTCCTTTCCTGGCAACGATGCTGGTGTTTTGTAATTGGTTGAATGTGATATATTTGTTTATTCCATGATTGATCTTTAAACCAATCCTTGCACATGATGTTTCCACTCGTGCTAGAAGCTCCTGTGCCTGATTGATCACTTCTGATAGTAGCGCAATATCATCGGCAAATTCAAAATCGGTGATCACCTCAGGTTTAACACGTTTACTTTTCCTTCTACTGGAATCTACGTTCCACTTCTCTTCCGTCGATAGCTCGCCGCAGTGCATAGTCAAGGACTAAGAGGTATGTGTCACCCTGTAGCACTCCCGCCGTTATATCAAAAAGCTCAGTTTCTCCATCCGGTGATTGTACATTGACACGTGTGTTCCTGTACATGTTGGAAATAGCTGTTACTAGCTGTTTGCTGACACCATAGTCCTCAAGAATCTTCATCATATTGCCACGATGAACCGAATCAAACGCTTTTCGGAAGTTTACGAATGTCATAATTGCAGGAAGATGCTTTGCTCTAATTCCATCTATGACCTACTGTTGTCCTCCCTGTCCGGAATCCATTCTGATCATCTCTTAGATGGTGGTCAATTTCAGGACGTATTCTGTTCAATATCATCTTGTTGAATGTCTTTGCCACAGTGGAGCTCAAACTAATGCCCCTGTAATTCCCTGCCATGCTTAAATCGCAAGTGTAGTGTTATTTTCCCTTCAAGCAAAGCTTTGTTACAAAACTCTAGTATGATACTGTCCAGATCGCAGTGTTTTAGCACTTCAGGTGGTATACCGTCATCCCCGCAGCTCTTCCATCATTCAGGGATTTCTTGGCCTTCTCATTCTCGTCACTTTCAAAAGGTCCTTCCTGGATGTTGATATTTGTGATTACAGGTTGGATCTCTTCATCCTCATCTTCTATGTCTGGTGGACTGCCTAGTAGTTTGTGGAAGTGAACGAACCAGTTTCCCACCCTTCGTTCTGCAGTTTTGCCCTTTAGTTGTCCTTTACGAGCTGTCTTTCTACCACTTATCTGGTTTATAAGCTTCCAGCTCTGTCCGTGTCTTCCATTAATGTGTGCATTTTCGTCTTTAGCTATGTTGCTGCAAAGTTCTTCTTGCACAATATTATAGACTGTCTCTATGTTCTTCTTGGCCTGCTCATATCTCACTCTGTTGTCAGCTACAGTGTTTTGCTGGTAGACCCTACAGACCTCTTCAACTTTCTCTCTGGCTGATGTTACTCGTGGATCATCTGAGTATATTTTCTTTTTCTGTTTCTTACTGACAGGACTAATTTTTTCTGTCGCAGCTCTATTTGCTGAAATGAAACGCTCATATCGCTCCTTTTCTGTTTCATCTCTCAATTCCAGAATCTGAAATATGTTCCGCACTTCACATGTGTACTCTTTTTGCCAGTCACAGTCCTTGCTTAGCGCACTCCAGTCGTACTTCACTTTGCTTGGTGGCGACTTTCTTACGTAGACTGAGTCGTATTGTAGCTGTGACAATGCGGTGATCAGATCCGACACTTGCAAAAGGTACTGTACGGTTCACAGTTCAGCACGTTATTTCTCATTTTTGTTGAACAGGATATAATCAGGCTGTCGTTTTCCTCCATGTTGGTCCATAAACGTCCAGCACTTTCCATTTCTCTTGCGATATCTGGTGTTTGTGACCTCAACATTTTTTTCAGTGATAAGATCGATAAGGAATTCATCATTACTGTATTGCTATCGTGAGGGTCTGTATAGATAAATGTGGCATCCCCCGGTCCAAGTCGTGCGTTAAAATATCCTACAACCAGCAACATGTTGTGCACTGGTACCGATTCGATCGCCCTTCTTAAGCCGTTGTATAATGGTCCTCTACTCTATCTACTTCAGCAGAGTTGGTCGGACAATACGTGACGATAACTGTTTTAGCAGAATTGCCGCTGAAGTTGGCAATCAGTATTCGTTTATTGTGTGATGTAATGTTCTCTAGGGCTCCCGTGCCCCTTGGGCTGAGCAGAATGCCTACGCCTCCCTCTGTTGTGTGTTGTAGTGTTCTCTAGGGCT
Organism: Paraescarpia echinospica; assembly: GCA_020002185.1. Taxonomy (NCBI): domain Eukaryota; kingdom Metazoa; phylum Annelida; class Polychaeta; order Sabellida; family Siboglinidae; genus Paraescarpia; species Paraescarpia echinospica. Next base: position 50,671,612 of record CM034542.1, read on the forward strand.
CCCATGCCCCTAGTGTTGAGCAGAATGTCTACTCCTCCCTCTGCTGTGTGTTGTAATGTTCTTTAGGGCTCCCATGCCCCTTGTGTTGAGCAGAATGCCTACTCCTCCCTCTGCTGTGTGTTGTAGTGTTCTCTAGGGCTCCCATGCCCCTTGTGTAGAGCAGAATGCCTACTCCTCCCTCTGCTGTGTGTTGTAATGTTCTCTAGGGCTCCCATGCCCCTTGTGTTGAGCAGAATGCCTACTTCTCCCTCTGCTGTGTGTTGTAATGTTCTCTGAGGCTCCCATGCCCCTTGTGTTGAGCAGAATGCCTACTCCTCCCTCTGCTGTGTGTTGCAATGTTCTCTAGGGCTCCCATGCCCCTTGTGTTGAGCAGAATGTCTACTCCTCCCTCTGCTGTGTGTTGTAATGTTCTCTAGGACTCACATGCCCCTTGTGTTGAGCAGAATGCCTACCCCTCCCTCTGCTGTGTGTTGTAATGTTCTCTAGGGCTCCCATGCCCCTTGTGTTGAGCAGAATGCCTACTCCTCCCTCTGCTGTGTGTTGTAATGTTCTCTAGGGCTCCCATGCCCCTTGTGTTGAGCAGAATGCCTACTCCTCCCTCTGCTGTGTGTTGTAATGTTCTCTAGGGCTCCCATGCCCCTTGTGTTGAGCAGAATGCCTACTCCTCCCTCTGCTGTGTGTTGTAATGTTCTCTAGAGCTCCCGTGCCCCTTGGGCTGAGCAGAATGCCTACTCCTCCCTGCAGAATACCTGCTCTAGTATTGGATCATCTCGTATCGTACTGGTTCGTCATGTACTACACGGTGCTCTTGAATACCAATTACTTCAATTCCTTGTTTCTTCATGTTCTTCCCTAGTTCTTCTCTGAGCCTGGCTGATCGTATGGTTCTAACGTTTAAGGTTGATATTTTTATGGGTTTGTTTAGCATTTTACTAGTTTCTCCCCATTACATCCACTGTTGTCGAACTCACAAGGTCCTTGTGGCTTTAGTCGTAAGTAATGTGACCCTCTTCGAGAATAGAATCAGTGGTCGTACCAGAAGACAAGTCGGCAGGGACTTTAATCCTGGTGTCGTATGTTGTAGCCATAATGTTTTTCTTTAGCTCTAGCTGGTGTGGGCGCCACTCCTGTCACCACGGTATTACTTCGGAGTATCCTTCTCCTAGACCACTCGCCTACCAAGGCTAATGAGCGTGGTCTACCCATTGCTATTTGTCCGTAGCTGGAAGCTGGATTAGTGAGCGTCGGGACGTGTCCTCACACAGGTGGGCCCAGCACACTGCACCTAAGGGCTCCAGCCTGCTCCCAAATCTCCAACACATTAGCCTGGGGCAGCGAAGTACCCAGTATCCGTAGTGTACCACAAGGCGGCTGTGCTGGGGTCTTGTCTATGGAGAGGGTATGCACCAGCAGGGGAGACTTACGCACTTGGCTCCCTTTTCACTCCCAATAAGGGAGTTAGCTGGTGGCTGTAGCTGAAAGGGAATAGCATGAAGCGCATGCACTACAAACTACCCACTACACTATAGCACTGGACGCAACATGTGTGTTTCGCATCACGCTGCAACGTAATACAAGTAATTCGTGTTTACAATCATTGTGTGATCACTTAGTCGTAGTGATAACCGATATCTCGGCGATTCTCGTTTATCAGAACGAGAAGCCATCTTGTCTACGTCACGTAGCCAACGGCCGAGCGTGGCATCTGTCGAGGGGATATCCCGCGTTGACGGGGCACAAAGTCACTCAGCCGTCAGGAGGCATTGTTCTCCAGACTGCCCCCAGCACTCACCGGCAGCACGTCCGACGGAAAAACGATTGCCTCTTTAAAAAGAGATTTGCTTCAATCAGCAGCAGATAATAATTAGCTGTCCTTTAATGGCGTCTTTGTTGTCGCGTGATCACCGTTTAACGCAAATGGCAAACATGATTTCGCTAATGATAACTAGGCTGGGGGTATATAGCGTGGTCCGCCCCACGCCCTCATCTCTTGCCCCTCAGCTGCAGGGCACGGATGCAGGTAATCGGGAACTGTTGTATTCCAAATAAAATGTAATTCGTGATTGTTTTCTAATTTCCAAATAACAATTAAAGATACATGTCGATATATTAGAATGCCTACGATGCTGCTGCTTCGACATTTATGGCCTATTCCTCCTTTTGATCATTTCTGACAGATCCGTGATGTCTTCCCAGACGGACACTTGATTGGGAAAGGTTCTGGCACAGGATGTGTGTACAATACGTGTATCTAAGTCCATCCCATGATTCTGCCTACTTGAATAGATGCATGGCACATTGTATATAACTGTATTAAAACATAGTGTGTGTCTCTTTGTTTGTTTGTATCTGTCTGACCATATCTCCGTCAGTTTCGCATGTATGAGGTTGACATGTTGTAGGCGTGCTAGCAGGCCCGTTAGCGTGGTGCGTATGTTAATTTTCAAATGTTGCTTTGATGGATGTGGATCTTGGGGAGGCATACTATTTCAAAGGTTGTACCTGAAGTTTCAACGACGGAATTCAGTGTTTTTCTTACTACGTCATATTAAACATAATTACGCTATCCACAAAGTATTATATTGCTGGGTATATAAAAAAAACTCTACAGGTGGCCGAACCAAATGGTGTAGAAAATGTGTCGCTGCCGTCGCCGTAACGTAACTTCAGCTGTTTCAGCTTCTCCACTGTCTCGGTTCGACTGGTGACATCGGAAGAAGGGGAGGTGCCGCCGCACATTTCCAATGGTCTTTAGGGGCACAGTCTTGTGGGCGGCCCGTTTAAAAAGGTCTACAGGCACGCCAAATGTCTATGGAGGGCACGTGCCACCAAGCCTCCCCTGGATCCGCCTATGTTCATAATGATGCCAACAATATTTTTTTTACAAAATGAGGGTCAGATTTCAGTACAAAAGTTTGAATGTGGCTCTACAGAGACCGCTCCATATAAGGCCAAAATTGAGTGTGTAGATACCCATTGGCATATATGCGGCTATATCTAAAAAGTGAAAGCAGGGTAAATACGGTGGGGTTAGATATTTGCATCCAACTCTCATTCGAGATGACCGGGAGTTGAATATCGTTTTGCTGGTATTTCGAAGCTTGGATCATTTGTCAACCAGAATCAATGAAGGGATTGTGTGGGTTAAGGAGGACCGTTTGTCAAACCTGGATTTTGCTGATGACGTTGTTGTTATATCAAACACCACCAAGAGCTTACAACTTCTCGTGAAATCAGTCAGCCGATACGCTGATGGTTTGGAACTTAAATCAGTGAAAAGAAGACAAAAACATACGTATAGGGAGCAACAACCATACATAGATGTTTGTAACAACCAGAACAAAGTAGGAACAGTTGAAAACTTAATCTACCTTGGCAGTTCAATCAACAACCAAGAAATTATCGATTACAAACTAAACTGCAGAGTGGGGAAAGCGTCGAGTGAGGAAAGCGTCAGCAGCTGAGGAAAATAAACTTGGAAGAAGCTCCGCATCTGTAATTGAAGCATTTTAGCAACTCTACTATATGGATGTGAATCGTGAGAACTAAAAACAAGCCAAGAAAACAAAATAGATGCATTCCAAACTATAAATACCTGTGCAAGATCTCGGGCTTTCACTGGAGCGACTGGGTGACAACTAGAGTTTCGGATACGACCAGGGCAACCTTTCACGGGCTCCCACCTACTAGATCTGCCCAACAAGCCCTGTGGTGGACACCAGCTGGTCAGAGAAGGAGAGGACGACCGAGAGTAAACTGGCGCCAAAGTACAATCGTTCCAATTTAAACATATTCGGCGAACAATGGGTGCGTGGAGTTGATGCGGCTGGCTGTATATACAAATTACAATATAAAATATCGACTGACACTTGCATTTCGTGGTTTACATGACGCTATTGTTGATCACTAAATTGTATGTGTTCTATTATATTTGACTGTCTTTGTTTTATTTTTTTAATGGTTGGTCATAAATCGATTGCTCATGACGTTACGCGACGAGCACCGTTACGATCATGCCATGGTCATCGCCGCTGAAACAATCCGAAACCGCAAACAGACGTCGTTTGTCAAAATACGCATCCGGGTCGCACTGAGGGTAATCCTCAGTGCGACCCGTCTCACCCGAGCCACTTGTTCGACGGCGGGTGCGGGCGTGGACCCGTATTCAGCGTGACAATTAGTGCGAGGGAGATGGGCGTGGCGAGGTCTCCAACGGAGACATTAGCCGCCGACGTTGACGGGCCGAGGCAATCTGTTAGAGCGGCCGCGTTGTTGCGCGCAAGACGTCTTACCGCGGTAGATGGTCGTTTATTACCGTCGTCTTGACGGGATCGCCGGCGGAGGCTAGGTGTTCGCTCGCAATGTGTGAGTAGGTGCGTGCATGCGCAGTTATGGGCAACAGCACACAGCAGGTGTTAGGACGGTCTGATGTTGAACGACTACGCGGGGAAGACATCGCAACCCCACCGAGAGAACACGCACGAATAACTGTCGAAGTACCGAGTCATTCCTGATGACAATTGCTTGATTGTAGGCAACAGTTTCACGCGCGTACTCAGTGAAACTCATTCATAAACTGCGAGATCAATCCATTTCGAAAACTGACAACGTAACTAAGTAGCGTAAAAAAGCGGAAGAATTTAAAAGCATGCATTTATATCCGCATATGTTAGGCCCTACACTAATTAGAGATACCGGTATACAAATATACCTCTATACATGTATACGACTATACGGAATAATAAGTACGATTACAAGGTCAATAACTTCGGGTTGATCAAAGTAGACCAGACGTGCAATACTCGTCGACCACTCACGAACGTCATAGAAGCAACAACTGATTGGAGAACCCAAACATAATAAATTCATGTTGTTGGAAACCCCGAAGACTTTGCCATACAATCCTACGTTGTGCAGGACAGGTATGTCTCATAAAAAACAGATTTCCCCATTCTATCTTCCTTAGCGAGCTGCGGATACAGAACAATAGGCAAATCACCACTTGACTTCAATTTCTTTCGAAGATGTTCTTCGATGAGATCTGAAATCATGTAATGTCATAGGAAACATGAACTGTGCTGCCATATATGGACCAGGTTGGCGGGTGACTCCAATAAGAGACAGTAGAATAAAGTCTCTTGAAACAAAAATCAACTACAGAGAGGATTCGTTTAACAGCAAGAACGTGATTATTTTCTTAATAAATAGTCTATCGACCAGAAGATCAACACACGGCGTGTTTTAGTGCTTCTTGTCCAGCATAAAACTTATTGACAGATTTATGTCGCATGCATTTTGAGTTAGATGTCATATGTGCGCCTCATGTGTCGATATTCAATGTATCTTTTCTTCGCATATAATATATACCGACTGCGTGTCTACAACACCCGACGCCATATCCGAGCTTATAACCTATTATTTCAGTTTGTGAAATGTAATGATAATCAAATAATTATATCGGCACTTGTCCGCAACTGATAACATTCTAACGTTTAAACCACTGTCATCTTATATCATATTTAGAAAGCATTGTTTATTTGGTTTATTATGCCATATGATATCCTATAATTATACAAAATCTTCTCTTCTATGTTCACTTAAGTTTTTTCCTCAACTCGTCTTTTTTCGCTTATTTTATTTTCCGTTTAATATAAATGGCGAAAAAGCAAAGCTACATATCATCCACTACACATGCCAGCTTGCTTGTGCAATTTTTGTATGTGTGGCTTTGGTAAACTCATCAGTCAAACTATTATCTTATTTAGTTCCTGCCAAAGAAGCAATCCAACCCATTTTAATCTACATATGAATGCGCGATTGGATTATTCACATATTTTTATGGTGTTATTTTCGATTTGTTCGTGATCCAATTAAATTATTTAAAAAAACATGTCACTGATGCATTCTGTTGATTGAATGCTAAATATCGGTTTGGGTAAATTACCAGATATAGCGAGTAAAATAAATTATTTGGATAATTTTAACACATGTGAGCACTTTTTTTATCAGTGCACGTATTTGAAAGAATATACTGATCTCGATCTGTAAAAAAACCATTTGGGTGCAACATTCACTGCTGCCAAAATTTACTCTGGTAATAGAGTAAACATTAGCCCAGGTGTAACTGTGTTATGTGAACATAAAGTAATAAACTACATACAGGGCCTAACCTTGAATGTTTTGACAGTTCGAAGAACAGCCCTTTGCCACACCACACTGCTAAAACGTGTATTTTAATTAAATGTTAACATATCATGACCAAAAAATAATTACACGTTTTATATGGATGCTATTTAACCAACCGAAGCAAATAATAGGCTAATACAATATAAAATAATAGGCTAATACAATATATACATGTCGCACAGTAGTTTGGTTAGCAACACGAACATTCGTCAGGTGTCACCCAGAAAACTGTGCAATATTGACGGGGGTACACTTTTGTAAGTAGCAGTAGGTGCTAACCTTGCTGTTTCTATAATGGAAAAACTATCCGGAAAATCCGGTTCGCTGTGAATCACTGAATGTTAAATATTTATGTTTCTATGGCTCGCATTGTCGGAAAATCTGACTGTCGTTAATGCTGCGTGTCACATATCGTTGAGGCCGAATTAATTACCCGAACAACGCAGCAAAGGACAGGTCGCCTGTTAAAACCGGCTTCCAACCAGCATTTTATCGACGGCCAACCTGCGTCCGTCCGATATATTATACTAATTAAACGTCGATCCCTTGTCACATATAGCTACAAAGTCGGCATTGTTCGGCGAAGTTGCGCCGGCGTCGGATCGTGGTTGGTCATGAAACGATACTTTAATTGAGTTCGAATCGTCGTTTATGCGCACGCTGCACAACAATGCGAGAGCTGGTCGGCCATTGTGGCGGTGTAACGGCAAATGATTTACGACGTGTCAAGACGCGAAATTCAGGCTGCAAAAAATAAACGATCGACTACCGTGGCGGGCACGGTGGTAGGACGCGATGGCGTGCTAAGTGCACGGGTGCTTCTGGCAGTGCAGGCACTTTGGTGCAAGCTGACGACGTCAACAAATAACGGTGACTCAAAATAATGATCACTATAACATACATGATCTTTATTCGGTTTATTCAAAATCCATGCATAAATGTTGTTTCTATGTATGAACAAAACACGGTATTGGAAATGACAATAATTGCTTCTTATAATAAATTATGTTTAACATGCAACGTGATCGACCCCCTTCGTTGTAGATCACGTATGCAATATATACAAACTAATTTGCTTGAAAACTAAATCGTCGATCAGTTTCTGTTCCATTGAAATCACAACGATTAGGAAGAATTAAACACATTTACTAACACTAGAACCCACAAGACAGCGAACTTAACTTTTTCGTCACACATGACAGACCCCATAACACTTGCAAACATTGTAGATCAAACTGAACAACACCCGATTTCATGATAGTTAGTGCTGCCTCATCAATTAATTTAGCCCTCTGAGATCGTGTTCGTTGATGTTCAACTGTACGTAGTGTGTGAACAATTTAAAGTAATACTCACCGTTGCATAGTTTAGTAAGAGTGCAGTTACTATTTTTTGGTTAAAATGCCGACCTGATTGACTTCGATCGTTACATCGAGTAACTTGCAAAATTGTCAACAATAAATACTTATCCACTGTTGCCTCTTTTTGCCGAATTTCGGTTCGGCCGGAAAAATATAAAAACTTAGCAACTCGCTAGCACGTCGTAGTCAAAACTAGATAATATAGGTTTGTTTTTTATCGAAATTAGTTTGAAACGAGACAAGCGAACGATCGATTGGACCTTTAATTGTGTTCTTCTCAAAGGTCGAACGTTTCGGCAAAATCGCCGTGGACAAAATTCTTCAATTAAACGAAGGATTTTATCCACTATCTTAAACAAATTATTGTAAAAATGAATGCGTCAATGGATACTGATTATGGTTGTTGTTGTTATTGTTTTGTTGTTGTTGTTGTTTTGTTGTTGTTGTTGTTTTGTTGTTGTTATTGTTTTGTTGTTGTTGTTTTGTTGTTGTTATTGTTTTGTTGTTGTTGTTGTTTTGTTGTTGTTATTGTTGTTGTTGTTGTTGTTGTTGTTGTTGTTTTGTTGTTGTTATTGTTTTGTTGTGTTATTGTTTTGTTGTTGTTGTTGTTGTTTTGTTGTTGTTATTGTTTTATTGTTGTTGTTGTTTTGTTGTTGTTGTTGTTTTGTTGTTGTTATTGTTTTGTTGTTGTTGTTGTTTTTGTTTTGTTGTTTTTGTTGTTGTTTTGTTGTTGTTATTGTTTTGTTGTTGTTGTTGTTGTTTTGTTGTTGTTATTGTTTTGTTGTTGTTGTTGTTAATAAGTAAAACAAAACATTTAGCAAAAATGCCTAATTAGCAATCAATCGGTCGTATATATTACAATCTCCACTGGGACAACTTGTTTCTTTCAAGATCATGTGATACGTTTTGAACATAATATCCCTGACGCCGTTATAGAGGAAATGTTAACCTACTCCAATAGAGAAGAGTTTCTCAACATTTAAACATGGTTGGTGTTTTGGACAATAAAATAATCGCAGCACGCATGCGTGCCAAGTATGTTTTGTATTTTTATCACGACATGATCATTACGAAATCCTCCGCGAAACCGCCTGCTGTATTATGTATCATTTCCGTATGCTGAACCGAATGCAGAGCGGGTGATACGACGAGAGGTGAACGTTCGCACCCGCCCGCGTGAAATCGAAGCTACGCCCCTAGCAGGCCGCCAGCTGGGCTCGCTTGTGACGGTGTTTTGGCTTTCGTTACTTCATTAACAGGTGTCGTTACATCCGGGTCTCGGGCCACGTCACAACCGTTGTATGTGGTATCTAACGAGACAGGTGCGTCTCATTGACAAGGCATCAGGTGTCGCAAGGTGGGAGTTCCCGCGTGGAAACTGTTCCTCAGGGCACGTCGTGGGCTTGCGTCAACTTGAGACATGTCTAGCTATCCAGACGGGTCCTAGACGACACCTACGGGGACCATCGTCACAAGAGGGCCGCGGTGGCGAAGTGTTTAAAACATCGGATTCTATATTGAGAGAACCCGGGTTCGAATTCTCTTGCTGCCGTTTCGAACATTGGGCAATTTCGTTCACACCGTGTTGCTTCAAGTCACGCAGATGAAGAAATGCGTATCTGCCTAGAGTCAGTGGAGGGGATGTGTGAGCAAATAGTTTCACGCAGTAATTGCAGTGTGGCTGAATACTTCCCGGAGAAGTTGCTATGTTGTTTGAATGAAATACGAAATATATGTTTCGCTCCGGCAGTTTGTCCGATTATTTCTTTCTCATACATTATTAAACACGTCATACTCAACGGATGTTACAATGCAATCAATGTTCTCCTCTTTCGTGTAATAATAACGCACCTGGTAGATATTATATGAATATGAGGAAGACGAAGGAAGGTTTGGGAAGGCGGGTAATGTAAAGCTGGGAATAATTAAATGAGGCAGCACTACATCTTAATTCTCTTTCATAATTAAATGGATCATTATTTGATTGATTGCTATATTTGTATCATATAATTACTCCGGTGATGTGATTTATTATTATTACGCAACGGGAGTGTAAATGACACGCGCTGTAATGACTATGGTGGAAATTACGCTGAAATAATACAGGAGATGGGAATTCCGATCGCACATAAGTGCTCACAATAAGCGTAATCAGCAGAAACTGACGCCGCGCATCACTGGCCTGTCTACAACAGCTATGCGATCGTCGTTTCATATGGTGAGGTTTAATTCTTCTTTTATTGCGTCCTCCTTATCAACATGGCCGCCTGCTGTCTTCCAGTTCGATTGCACGTACCTGGACAGAACCCCATCGGGAAACTTGTTTTCCTTCTTTCGTAACCCCAGCTTGACGAAACTGCAGTTAGCGTCTTCTTCATGGTGAAGTCAGCGACAAGATTGTCTAATTGTTCTTCACACAAACGCCGTAATTGGTTTTCCCGCGACACTTAATTATATCACTGTAAATATGTCCTACGGCGACATGTCTTTTATATGGGGCCTAGGCCTATTGGGAAAATATTGCGCATGGCTTTGTGTAGGTTTCGCAACACTCTAATTAGCCGCGTTTTTAAGGAACGTTGGCCTAAACATGATACCACTGAATGCATGGCCTAGACAGGGTCTCAAACCGCTGACTCACGTCATGACAAACTCCACAGTCACACTCTGTCAGCATATTTCACCCTGCAAAAGTAAGAACAATCAGACATTTTTGGACAAGAAAACTGCTGACGTTTATTCGAATGTTGCTGTCATTTTATTTGATTTCTAATGACCTAGCTTGTTATGAGAGTTAAACAATGACACTGACCGATCGTAGCTTCTATATTTTACACAGGTGGTACATGAATATTAAACAAACATAAAGAAATGCGCTTTTAGTTATTCGTATGTACCTGGTGCCATCGCTGCGACGATGCGTTCCCGCTTCATACGACCAGACTACTGTGGATCGCCTTCTAAATTGTCTGCCATTGCGGCGCCGTATAAAATCAAACCTAAATTTGGTGTTTGCCATTAGAAAAAAGTAGTAATCTGAAATACTCCTACTGAATATTAATTATGTCTTGTGACACTTAGTTCCGAATTACTTTATACGATTTTGCTACCAATAAAGTTATGTCACTTATGTTCGTGTCCGACACCCAGTGACCAGCGATAAATACTTCGAAATTCATGTCAGAATTCCCTGCTACGTTTTATGAAATGTAGAAATCGGATCGATCGATAACTAGAGCTGGACAAAATGTTACCATATAAAACACACCTCAACAGAAGCACGACGCAATAATACTTCTATATGACTTGCTAATAAATTCAACATGGCTAAATAATTCAAGTGCATGGTACAAACGATCGGTAGGCTATGCAACGTTAAGCTGCCGTTTACAATAATTCAGTTGTGTACTACACAGTTTCAACCAAAACAAACAATACTGTGTTTCAAGTCAAATGTTCACATTTGTACGCAATGGAAATTTCGGGTTTTACTAAACAAAAATAACCCATCTTAGCCAATTTGGGTATTATAATTTTTGATGAGGAACATTCAAAATACGTATGCGTTTGTTGTTGCCTTTATACACATTTAAACTATGTGGATCACACGAAATTTAAACACGTCGACAAACAACTCTGGGTTATTGTTTTTCCGCCACGAGGAGCGTGAACACGTTCTGAATGAGGCGAAGGTGAAAACCAAGACGTTTTCTAGGGAAATGGGGATGACGGCGGGAAGGAGAGCGCGACGGAAAGCATATTGGCGTGGGAACGCCGAGGACACCGGCTTGTCGCAGCAAGCGAAGTTAAGGCAAGGGAAACTTGAGATCATCGATCGACTCTACTGAGACATGAGAAAATGGACTACACTACATATAGACACACGATGGAGGCGTACGACAAGTGCGGGTTTCTCATAAAGATGGAATCGAGCAAAGAAGAGAACATCGACTCCGTTATTAGTCAACTCAAGAATTAACAAGATTGCTATCCAGAGCAAAATAACGAAATGGCAAGTAGACAGGGAAACTCACCAAAAAGTCAACATTGACACAGAAGGAATGAAAGGTCAGGTCCGTCTCGTGTGAAATGACAGAGATGACACCAGAAGTTAAAAACTAAAATAAGAGAGAAGACATACTACTGGAATTCATTCAACCTCCTTCATTAGATAGTGAAATGGGGGACAATAAATATTTAACGAACTTGTCGAACTTACTAGAGGAGGTTGAAAGTGCTTATGCACTAAAACCAACATTGTTACACCCCCGGGTCTCTTCGGCCGTATAGCAGTGTGGAGGTCGCGAGATGGGTTCGTATCGCGCGACGCTATTGCTTCAGGTCGTAGTACATGTCATGTTGAAATTAATTATTTTGTCCACTATCTAAGCACCTACTCCGTCATTTGTTGGCTGGTTGAAGGTTTTATTGGAGGTTTCCTATTCGTTATGTTGAAGGTATTGTGGATTTTTGGGTTTAATGCAGCTGCGCAGAACCATTTTAGTAGCTGGTTGTTACTGTGTTATTGGAGTAATGGTAAGGTACTCCAGTTACCTCGGTAAAATTATTCCATTATTGTGGGTCTTTTTTTTTGGGGGGGACATCATTTTACCTCGTTACGCCACTGACCAAAATAACATCATATTGTGCTTACATTAGTTGAGAACTTGCAGTTAGATTTGTTAATGTTGTCAATGTTTATATGTATGTTCTGTGTCAAGCGAACAAGTGAAATGAGTTTTAGTTATAGGTAAACAATAACATGTTATGACATCGTTGCTAGGTTGGTGGGCATTATTGGTACGGAACCTTTCGCTGTTAAGCGACTACAATTTAACTATTTAACGTGTTAGCCCGAAGGCTGTAACAAATAAGTATTTCGGGTTTATACTATCAAATAGATGTGTCAGCTTGGACTAAGTATGGTTGTCTAACTGACGTTTGAATAATAATAATAAGGTAACTTCTTTTGCGCCTAAATCCTCGAAACCAACCTCAGAGGCGCATCAATATAAAAGGGTTTGTCAATATCAGAATCGATAAGCCATATTAAACACGTCAACAGATGGATCGGTACGCCAGGGAACTAAGGTGGCTGCGCAGGGTTATAAAGGTAAGTTTTTAAATGACGGCGAAATTGTATAATATTTTCTACTGATCTAACACTAAGAGGGAGCAAATTACAGAGTAGTGCAGCAACAGAAAATATCCTAGTTCCAATATCAGTATTGACTCTAGGAACAAAAAGTAAATCAGAACTAGATGATCGAAGCTGGATACGCTTTTTTACAAGAGTAAGAGGTGGATATAAATATGCTGGTGCATTGTTCTTAAAAATAATATATAAAACTATGCGTTTGTTTCATATTTTTTTTGTCTGCGTACGCTATGTTTTGCATTGTATAAAAACGAATTGTTAGGCGGTTCACTGTGAATGAGAAGGTGCTGCCATCTACCGGAGTTTGGCAGACACAAAGATAACGGTTTAGCACGAACTGTGGAGACGTGATAAATCACTACGAGTTGTAATAATTGTAATGGGCGGTGACGTGAACACGACGTCGCATGTTCTGTTACTGAAAAACTAGGCAGGCCAGGGTAAACAAATTATTCCCATGTGATGTATCGTATAATGGCACAAAGAGGGTGACAACCAAATCGTTGAAGGCGGTTGGTCGTTTTCTCACGGTTGATTCATAGCGGTAGACTTATAATTTGGCCATTATAATTAAAATTCATAAAATCATATTCCCCTCCTTGTGCAATGTAAAATTACAAAGATAATGTTATTATATGCACGCTATAAAATGAATGCAAATTAAACAGACAGTGAATAGTGTAAACACAGTTGACTAAACTATTGTAAATAGCTAATTAGATTATTATTATTAAATAAATTCTGATATGGCGCCTTACAAGCGGCAAGTCAAGGCAAAGAGACACTTGGTGTGCGACGACTGCCACAGTTGGGTGGATTTTGCCCTATCCGGCTGTGGGAAGTCATGGGCAGAGACCAAGGAAGAGGGATTCACCTTTCAGTGCGTGGGGTGTTGGAAGGTGGAATGTCTGGAGAAGGAGGTAGCTAGGTTGGTAGATATTGTGAAGGGGGTGGAGATGAGAATCAGCAAGGAGACAGATGGAATGGAGAGAGACGACAGGGAGAGAGTTGGAAATACTGTGCGACTGAAGGAGCAGAGTAGTGGCAAGCAGACCGAGGAAATGAGACTGAGAGGCGGGAAGGTGATCGGAGGGGAAGAAATTGGAGGATCGACGGCAGGAAATGTGACAGGCGTGAAGGTGACAGGGGATAAAATGACCGTAGAGAAAGAGGTAGGAGGGAAAATGAGACGGGAGAGGAGAGAAGGAAATACAGTGGGAGGAAAGATGACGGAAGGAAAGGAGGTGAGACGAAATGTGACAGAAGAGAAGTTGGGAAGGACGATGACAGGAGGAAAGGTGACAAGAGAAGCAGTGTCAGGAAAGAATGGAACGGACGAGATTGTGACAGGAGAGCAGAAGACAGGGGAACAAGACTACAACCAGACAGATGCAAACCGGAGAAGGAGCTACTATGAGGCAGTGATTGATGGAACATTGAGAAAAGAGAGGGTGTTTATGGGTGATTCTATTCCGTAAAAGACAGATAAGACACTAAGCGAAGGGGAGGACGTCGTTGTTTGTTTACCGGGGGCTAGGATAGAACATGTGACTGAAAGGGTAGAGAAGGTATTGGGGCATGGCAAGGGAGGGTGTATACTAGTACACGTAGTGACAAATAATGCTGACAGGGAGGGAATAACTGGGATAGTACAGAAGTACAGACAGTTAGTGAGGACGTTAAAGAAGACAAGAGTCAAACAGATTATTCTCTCAGAAATGTTTCCAGTAATGGGAGGAAGGGGGGCAACATATAGAAACTGCAAGAGGATGGTGATCAACGCACTAGTCGAACAGATGTGTAAAGAAGAGGGGTTGGATTCGGAGATTTATGGGGATACTTTGTTGGGAGGGAAGATATGTATATGAGAGATGGCCTCCATCTAAGTGGAAAGGGGCAGCAGTTTTCTCCGAGAACTTGCTGCAATATGTTGACAGTGGGACAGGCTGCATCTATTTAAACTATATTCGCAGGGGGAATCACAGAGAAGCCCGAAACTGGAGGCATAGATAAAAACAGCAGAAACAAATCAGCAAAGAACAGTCTGGAAAACTGTACTGAATCAGGATATAAATGCATTTGTTTAAATGCAAGGAGCATAGTAAACAAAATAAGTGAACTAAACATTATAGTAGAAGATATTGACCCTCACATAATAGGTATAACCGAATCATGGGCCACCACTGATATATCAGATGCCGAATTGGGACTAACAGGCTATGTAATGTTCAGGAAAGGCAGAATAGGAAGAAGGGGAGATGGCGTTATTTTATATGTTAAAGAATCTATCCAGGCTTATGAAACAAAATTAGAAAGAAAAGCCGATTGCGAAGAAGCTGTTTGGTGTAACATAGTTACAGGAAACTCAACGTTAACGGTTGGGTTAGTTTATAGAAGAGAACGAAAAAGTACAAAACGCTATAAGGGAAGTTAGCAAACGGGACTGTATTATTATGGGAGATTTTAACCATGGTCATATACAATGGAAATCTCCACAGAGGACGGGGAGTGAGGACCACAAATTTTTAGTTTTAGTGCAAGACATTTTCCTCTCTCAACATGTGTTATAGCCAACCAGGGGTGATAATGTGTTATACATATTTTTGTCCTCACAGAATGAATTTGTTGACAATGTCAAATTATGCAAGCCACTGGGAAGTAGTGATCACAATCAGATACATTTACCATCAAAGTAAAATCAGAAAGAAATAATAAAAAGCAGTTCAGGAGAAATGTTCACAAAGGAAGATATAAGGTAATGTGGAAATATTTAGCAAAGATAGACTGGAACAACACACTGAAGAATAAGTCAGCAACAGAATGCTGGAATATCTTAAAGAGTGAAATTAAGTGCATCGTCGATAAATTTGTTCCTTTAAAAAAACAAGGGAAACGGTCCAGAAAGAAATACTTATCGAAAGAAGCCATTAGAAAAATTAACAACAAACAAACAATGTGGAAGTCATACAGACGTACTGGAAATAACGAAGAATACAACATTTATAAAGAAGCACTAAACCAAGCTACAACTGAAATTAGAAATTAGAAGAGAATCTACGAACAAAAATTAGCTTGTAGTATAAAACAAGACCGCAAGAGTTTTTATGCATATGTTCGGAGCAAACAGAAAGTTCAGGATAAGGTCGGTTCTCTAGAAGATAGTGCTGGAAATATAATATCAGAGGGATTCTTAATGGCAGAAGACCTGAATGAGTATTTTAGTTCGAGTGTTTACCAGGAGAAATATTAGTTCACTGCCAGTGCCAGAGGCTAAGTTCAAGGGGGCAGAATCAGACTATTTAGGACAGGTAATTGTTACCCCGGAAATGGTAGCTAAGACAATTAGGGCTATGAAGGATAATAAATCACCTGGAGTGGATGGGATTCCGCTATTGGAAATTGTAGAACAAATTAGCATACCACTTGCAACAGTTTTCAACTTGTCATTAGAAGAGGGAGTTGTTCCTTTAGAATGGAAAGAGGCAAACATTATACCGTTATTTAAAAAAAGGTTCCAGAAACAAGTCAGAGAACTACAGACCAGTGAGTTTAACAGCAAATTATTAGAAAGACTAATTAAAGATCATATGGTGGATTTTCTTGTTAAACATAACTTGTTAAACCCATCTCAACATGGGTTTCTAAAAGCGAGGTCATGCTTAACAAATACGTTATGTTTTTTGGAAGATATCACTAAGTGGGTAGATGAGGGATCAGTAGATATCATCTACTTAGATTTTCAGAAAGCTTTCGACAAAGTGTCACATCAAAGGTTACTGCGTAAACTAAAGGCCCATGGCATCGGAAATGGTTTAATTAACTGCATAGAAAAATGGCTAATTGACAGAAGACAACGGGTAGTAGTTGATGGAGAGGCTTCAAACTGGAAATCAGTTTTGAGTGGCGTAACACAGGGATCACTACTGGGACCTATATTATTCTTAATATATATCAACGATTTGGACGATGACAAGCAAGGTGTTGAAATTTGCGGATGATACAAACTTGTTTAGAATGATTAAACGTGATGGAGATCGACAGCATTTACAAGATGATCTTGACAGGTTGATAAAATGGTCTGAAAAGTGGCAAATGTTATTCAATTTTGGGAAATGTAAATGCCTCCACACAGGACATAGGAACAAATATGTTCAATATACAATGGGGGGTACTGTACTAAGTACTACTGTAAAAGAAAAGGACTTAGGGTTAACAACTAATGCTGATATGAAGGTTTCAGAGCAGTGCGGTATTGCCGCTTCAAAGGGAAATCAAATACTTGGATTAAGTAGGCGAAACATAACGTATATGGAAAACGAGCTAATAATACCGCTGTACAAAACAATAGTTAGGCCTCATTTAGAATATTGTATTCAAGCATGGAGGCCATATCGCAGGAAGGACATATATATGCTAGAAATAGTACAGAGGAGAGCAACTAAAATGATACCAAAACTTGGGGATCTTAGTTATGAAAAACGCCTAAACGAATGTGGTTTAACAACACTAGAGACCAGGAGATTGAGAGGAGATCAGATAGAAGTGTTTAAAATATTGAATGGTTATGAAAATATTGATAGAAATATTTGTTTTCAGTTAAGAAAGATAGAAGGACCCGAGGACATGAAGTTACGTTAGTAAAGGAGCAATGTAGATTAGATATAAGAACTTCTCATTCTCACAAAGAACTGTAAATGAATGGAACAGATTATCTCCTGATTGTGTTGGTGCTAGTAGCGTGAATATGTTTAAAAATAAAATCGACACATACCTTAAAAGGGTGTGATACACGTAGATAAAAAAGTATCTCTCGATAAGCCAAAAGGCTTCCTTGTCCATCTGCCATCTACAGTTAATTTTCTGGATGGCAATCTTGTTAAATCTCGTTAAACGTGTTAGAGAGTGTCTGCAATTGCACTTTATACTGTCAATATTATTTAAAAAATTGTGTTAAGTATTTGTGTTTTTAATTAATATTAGTAGGGTTATTAGAACAGTTAATTAGTATTAATTGATATCATTGGCTAACTGATAGATGTTTTTAAAATACATATTTTGATAACGTTTAAATATTGAATAAATGTCAGTTTTATTTAAGATTAGTGTAATTTATATATTATTATTCTAGTGTGTTATTTTGCTTGTTTGATGTTTGTTAGTGTTAGTAGTTAATTAATGTTAGTTAGGGTTAAACACTGTCAATTAATGCTTATTACTTATTAAATCATATTTAATACAATAATTATTGATATATTATAACTTTGTATTGAAATTATACATTTAACAACAGGGTGGCTCTTGTGTTAGCGGCATGCATAATGCCTTAATGAAAATCTCCCCTGACCATACATTTATTTACATTTATTTGCTGTATATAATTTGTATTAACAATTACAATAGCAGTGTAACAAATATGATAGAAGATTTAGGTTGGTCAAATCTCGAGGAGAGGAGAAGGAACCTCCGATTATTACTCATGTTCAAAATCGTCCACCACCAAATTGCTGTCCCGTCCAGAAACATTTTAGTACCTGCAGACAGACGCACACGCTCAAATCACCCTTACAAACATAAATACATCAGAGCCAACACTGACGAATATAGAAACTAATTTCCCCCCGCACTTTAACTGTATGGAATATCCTAGAAGCTTCATTGGTAAATGCAAAGGACGCCCCACAATTTAAGGAACTGCTAGGCCATGCGCAAGGCTCATAGAGGTACCAACATCATTGGCACGATACCCAGCTGGGATTTGCCGTTTATTAAACAGAAACAGAAACAGAATGGTCGAATAAATGTTTCTGATTCTGATTTTGCAAACACCCGATCTCGGCTCCCTTCCTTATCACAACCTTGTCATGCACTCTGTCCGATTGTCCAACAATCGAGTGCATGGCGCGGTCCGGATAAGGAATGGAGCCGAGATCGGGGCGCTTGCAGTTACTAGAGAGTAGAGAGTCTGCAAGCATACCGATCTCGTCTCCCTTCCCTATCCCTAATGCGCTGTGCGTATTACGTCATCGCTTTATGTGTTTATGCGATCGGTTATGTGTCGATCAGGTAAACACGTAACCGGCAGGGGTGATAGGTAAGCGCAATATATATCCATGTTACGTTCAAATTATGGATGAATCAAAGTAAACAATATAACAGCATTGTACATACAACAGTTGTTGACTGATTAGCCGCCTCGTTTTAATTGCTGTTGTGTTTAATGCATCAAAAAAATTATTTTTTAAGACCTGTCACAGCATGTAATACATAACGGTGGGGCACAAATCGTGCGTGCAATCGTTTTTGTTATTTTCACACAAAAAGTGATCAAATTCTTCCGTAAGATATCTATGTGCTAAATCTCTAACACATATTCCGTTAAACTTGTGCAAAAAAACTGTTAGAAAAAGTTGTCTTGGGTGAAGTACGTCCGAATATTGACAGGCAAATCCAAATCTCATAAAAAGCGCCTGCGTTAAAAACCGTGCATCCTAATAATAATAATTCCAAAATGATTTAGATGCATTATGGTCTGTCCATTTGAGCTTGTGATTAGGTCCACATATCCAGCTGAAAAGGGCATAAATGTACGATACGTTGGCGCGTGAAAGGCCATGATGCAGACACTCCTGAGCACGTGCACTCGCGTCGTTCTGTCTGTTTACGTTCTATATATGATGTATAGAACGTAAACAGACAGAACGACGCGAGTGCACGTGCTCCTGACGGTTACGTATCTCAAACAATCGACAACGATCGCGCAGCGCGTTAGGGATAGGGAAGGGAATCGAGATCGGTAAGCTTGCAGACATTCTCTACTCTCTATTATATAACAGTATACTTATAGCGTCTATGACATTTGGTCGGTCAATATGTTAGACTATATGTAGTTTATATTATATATCATATATTATATGTTACATAAGTTGATGATAAACATGAACAGACGTTACATAGGCCTACCCACCTATACTACAGGCATGGAACCCGAAATATGTCACTGTGACGATATTGGCATTAATGAGTTCCTTAATTTGTAAACTGTTCACAATAGTTTGCAAGGTTCCGCGATGCATTCGTGGCGTCGCATCGTTAGCAACAATGGGCGAAAACGTGTAGAATGGCGTCACAGATTAACGGCGCATACTGGGAAATTGATGGGGTTGTTCTTATAAATATATTTATAGATTGCTTAGAAAATACTGAAATTAATAACCAGTGACTTCCATCCCAAGGAAGCATTGTTCTCAATATTCCCACAAAACGATGACGTCTAACGAATTCGCAGCGGAACAAGAGGAAAACATTAAAGGCCAACAATTCGCACCTCGCGCACATCCATCACAATTTCGCACAGCCGGCGTCCTTTGACGCGACAATATGTTCGCAAAACATTCCAATGATTTCCGCAAATACACCGTCACTTCCCGCCGCGCATAATTTTCACGGCGGGCCGCGCAGGACACAATTGGAGGAATGCGCGAGACGCGCGCGCGCGCGAAAACTTGGCGCGAAACGGGACACGTCCGCGGGCGGCGATGTCATCTGCTTTCGACGTCGCCGACGCACACGCACACGCGCACGCGCTCTCCGGGACGTTCACACGATCCCCGGGTGAAATATGTCGTCGCAATGGGCGGATGCTCGAGAATGGTGTGATTACCCGGGCAGCAATACGGTCGGTGTATGCTAAGCACATACGCATGACGCCGCCTCGCCCGAGCCGGGTGTGATGCGAAATAATACGCACCTAATTCGTCATTGTAGTTTTTACAAATTGACCGCCGTCTCGCGACAGAACGAGATATTTATCAACACTTCAAAAGAAAGCCGCGGTACTCGCCACAGTTCCGCCGAGCGGGCGGGCCGATTAAAATCCGATAAACGTTCGGCGCAGAACAAAAACCGTATTGTCGTAGTGAGAAGTCGTACGCAACTCGAGTCTCACCAGTCTTTCAAACTACACCGCTCGACGACAGCGATATAATGCTTTAAGGGCACAACGTCATCAATAATACAAAGTCGTGTTCGCGTGTTCGTGTGACATTGTGTTTTTAATTATTCCTAAAAACGTTAAATTATTCGACGGTCTCCTTTTTATCATCGTAGAGGGAAAGTAAGGTTGGTTGTAAGGTTGTCGCAATCCAAAAAAACGTATTAGCAGTACATGTGGCAATAAAGTAAATTTGCTTTAAAAGATAAACACGTCAACTGGTGACTATATTGTAAGGTATGGCATTACACCGCTCACTACCGACTACTTCTTCTTCGTTCTTAATCCATCTAAATGTTGACGACTTCGAAAAAATACAGAGTTTAGATGTGCGTATCACTCGATTAGCGAGCAACGGGTATAACCGGCCAACTTATTACATTTGGTAAATTACCAAAGCCAACTGTCCTGCTTAAATTCAGCTTCCCAACTCGCTGAATATATTGGTTACATGTTTTAGACAGCAATGAAAGTCAATAACATCAACACAGAAACACGAGTAACACATTGTAGTGGCTACTAGCTATGTTTAGTTTTCGCAAAATGAATTTGAAACGATACGAGCCAAATTCGAATTGAGGAGGCATGTTAATACCGAACTCATGTCATTAACATGGCCATTTATGTGTCACAAAACAAATAACTTGTTTGATATTGGTGACGTCATGTGCTGCTGAACTAGTCTCGCTTAACTGACTCTCGCCCGGCTGCGTGACTTCGCCGGGAAGAGTGCAGGAGCCGACCGGAAGTCTGGCAGCCACCTCACGACGCCTGGATAATCTAGGCTACTGCTGAACGAGCGTAGGCTTTTAGTGGATTTTATGTCTTTATATCCCCATGAAGATAATAATCTTATCTACAGATTTGTCGCTGGGTGTACACAGGAATTGTGTTTACCTTTTGAATTATTGCCGTTTGAACATCCGTATCCTTAATAAATTGTGAAATAGAATTAACAGGCATAAAGGTGTGGTTATGAAAATAACGTCAAAGGCGTCCGATACTTTTTGGTAAGATTTTAATATTTTTCAAAGTGATTTTTGTATGAGTTTACCAATCTTCCTGGATTATTTAAATAGCATAATCAACCCCCTGTACAATTTACCCTGTACAAATGTTAACCATTGTAAATTTACCCTGTACAAATGTTAACCATTGTTGTAAATTTACCCTGTACAAATGTTAACCATTGTTGTAAATTTACCCTGTACAAATGTTAACCATTGTTGTAAATTTAAATATCTGATTTAAATAACGAATTTATTTAATTGAAATCATTGATTTAATAGGAAGTTAATTTAATTGATTTGACCTGTTGGATTAATTTAATTGGGACATTTCTAAGTAAACAATAATTTACTAATTTCCCAAGTTTATTGGGTTGTATCCTTAATTGCGTCATGCATAGCTTACAAAAGTTACACCGAGTGAGTGAAGATATGTCACCGGTTACAAACAAAGCAGCATAAACAACAACTGTAGTTGCAAGTTCACCATCTATTCAGACGGATGTAAAAACACTACAAACAAATGCGTTGCCACGGAATTGAGCGATGCACAAAGTTAAGACAATTCTTTAGAATTAATGATCAGTGTTGCCCAGTCTTTTGCAGACGAGTTGTTGCCAGCCAGACTGTCAGTATAATACTCATTGTTCGTTGTGTAGCTTTGAGCCTGAGTCGGTGACTGCCAACTCGAACTGCCGACTGGTAGGAATCTATGACCGCATCTGTTTTCGATGCAATGGATCCTGGTTCAACATCCGAATCATAAAATCACTAGATATATCGCTGCTTCTGTCACATGCACATGCCAAAACGTTTTCGTTTTTCGGTGAAGTCATTGCTGTAGCGGGTTATAAATTAATCCTTTTTTTTCTGTTATTCGATTTGAGTTAGGATTATTAGTTATAGTTTTAATATGTTCAATGTAACGGATAATTTCGCAAAAACATAGGTCACAAGGTAGGGCTTGTACTTGAAACGAGTTCATCTACTGGGGAATTAATTCTTCGTTGAGAGGAGGCGTTTGGGAGGTTCATAAATTGTGAGGAGTTCGTTTTCCGGGGAGGTTCGTCAAATGGGATTAGTGCGAACCTCGCAAAATATCCTTGGCCTATATGTAGAGGTTAAGTATAAGTTATCATGCGTATTGTTCAATTTACAGTAATCATTCAAAGCCGGCTTAGTGAGAAATGTATACGGGGTCGAGCAGGAAGGGGTTCGTTTTTGGATGTAGGTTCGTAAAAAAAGTCCGCACCCCTCGAACCACCCCCGTGGTTACGTGCTTAATGTTATACAACGTTATTTCATCACATCACCCGTAATGTTATCTTACAAAATTGATATATTGTGCTTTGTTACTGCATAACTTTGAGGATACCCAAGAACTGCTTGATGTGAAATATCGCCTTCACACATAGCCTTCATCAATGACAGGTCTACATCCAAGGAAGCAGCCTACAACAATATCCGCATGACCGTCCAGCGCAAGCTCAGAGAGATGCAGAAGACATGGTTGAGACACAAAGCAGATTAAGTCATATGCTAACAAAAATGGCATGAAAAAATGTTATGCCCTAAACACTGTTTATAGGCTACATGCATCTGGATCGCTCCTTAATGCAGGTGGTACAGTGTTGGCCACAGAAATAGCGCAACTTCTTTATAGATGAACAGAACTCTTTAGCGACATTCTCGATCGGTCTTCATCTATAAACTTAGATACAATCAACAGGCTGCCTCAAGTTACTATGAAAACACACTGATGGAAACCAAGAAAGCGATCAACCTTTTATCATATGGTAATGGTGCACAAACCGACGTAATCCCAGCTGAAATCTAAAAGACTGGAGGTCAATGCTTTGCCAAAAAGCTAACCGAGCTTTTTCAGTCTATATAGGACCAAGATACCATTCATTAAGAGTACAAAGTTGGTTGTATTGTCTACCTGTGTAAGCGGAAGGGAAATTGTCAAATGTGTGATAATCACAGGGGAACAGGGCCTCACCCAGGATCAAATTTTTACCCGTCCACAATCAATTTGACCCCGTCCAAAAAACGCAATTTATGAATATACCCGTCCACATGACGGGTGGACGGGTCTCTGGGTGAGGCCCTGTCGGGGAATCTCACTTCTCTCGGTTGCTGGTAAAATCTTTGCTAGCATCCTTCTGAACCGTGGAGAACCTTGACCGTGACTTGCTGACAGAGAACCAGTGCGGTTTCATGAAAATGTTCGCCGCCTCAACAATGCATCGAGAGCAATGCCGAGAACAGAATGTGGACCTCTACTCCACCTTCATCGACCTCACCAAGGCCTTCAATACAGTCAGCCAGTATGGTAATTGGAAGATAATGGAAAAATGTGGCTTCCCACATAAATTCATCTCCATAGTTCGGGAATTCCATGACGCGCGTGTCCTTGGAGGGTGAAAGTCGTCTTACTCGTTCTCGCCACCAATCGAGTCAAACAATTAGGGTGTGTTATGGCGCTAACCCTGTTTAGCATGGTGTTTTCTGCTGTGCTCAATTATGCCTTTCAAGGCGATTCCCCCTGCATCAAAATCAGATATTGCACACATGGCAAACAGCAATCTTAGACGACTCCATGACAAAACTAAGGTTCAGATAGATACTTTCCGTGACGACCTAGTTATTGATGATTGTCCACTAAACGCCGGATCACAGTCTGACATACAGCGAAGCATGGACTTGTCCTCTTCTGCATGCGATAATTTTGGTCTTACAATCAGCAGAAAGAAGACAGAGGAGATGTATCAGCTTGCTCTATGAAAGCCAGGCGTCGAGCCAAACATAACTGCGAAACACCAGAACCTGATAGCTGTTAACAAGTTCACCTACATTGGCAGTATACTTTCCCGCGTTGTTCACAATAAAAATTAGATAATTGCAATGATTGCCAAAGCAATTGTGGCCTTTGACAGACTGCGCATCCCAGTTTGGGAGCGTGGATGAATAAGCCTGCGGCAAAACTGGAAGTCTGCAGAGCAATTGTCATTCCATCATAACTCTGCAGGAGTGAGACAATGACCGCGAGGCGCATGCCAGCGCCGTGCCAAAAGGTTACTCTATTTTCATATCAGCTGTCTGCGGAAGTTGCTGGAGATCAAGTGGCAGAACAAAGAACCAGACACCGAGGTTCTTATCCAGGCTGGCTTACGAAGAATGTACATCATGCCGAAGCAGGTACAGCTGAGATGGGCTGGCCATGTGACTGGATTGCCATGCACACGTCTGCCAAAGAAGGTGCTCTGTTGTGAGCTGGGAAACGAGACCCGCTCTCGCGGTTGACAAAAGAGACGTCTAAAGACACATCGAAGATATCCATAAAGAACGTTTACATGGATGCTGGGCGTTGATGATCGACCAACTTGGCGCAGCGGGGCAAAAGCGTGTGTTGTGTCAATTGAACACAAATGCACTGCAGAGGCCACGAGAGAACAACGTGAGATAGTCTTGATTCAGTGACACGTGCATCCAGGTCCAATCATCAACCGTCTGCTGTTCTCTCTGTGCCAAAATATTCCGGGCACGGATTAAACTGACCGACCACCTTCGAACCCACCAAATCGATAAAAAGAATTGAGAATTTATCCAACATTTTTTTCTTTTGACATAGATGTTGGATAAAATTCGTGAAAATGTCATACCTCATTTTCCTACTGATCAATTCGTAACATGACACCCCTTCATTTCTGCTAAAGCGGGACAGAGATACTGCATTTTCCCGTCATAATATTTTTAATACACAGCCAGCGACCAACTGACGCGTACTATGATTTGACAGCTCTGAATCTAATGTTACTGCAGCAAATTCAAGTGCTCTGAGAAATTCACACACAAAATACATTTATTCCTCATTTGACTATGCACTTTTATTCCTAAATGTGGTTTAGAGCCTACAGCCAAGTTCTTGCAAACATTACAGCAAATTACCAAACGGTGAACTACACAAAACTACCCGCTGCTGCCATCTTGTGAACATGTTCATGCCAACGGCAATAAACACTTGTAGTGACATCTAGCGGCTACACATATCGACTAATCCTGGTGGGTTCTGCTAACGTCAGGACTCTTGTTGAAGCAGACATGTAAGTTTGTAGTCACAGGCGCAGTGTCTACTCAAATTTTACATTTATACCGGGCGGTCTACAGGTCCTACCCGGCTGCCAGGCATCTACCCGGCATCCTGCCCCATAACCCGTGTGCGCGTGTCTGCGTTGAACAAATGTAAAGATAGCAATCAAAACGTGTACGTTCTTGGCATGGGCATAGTTTTTGCACAACACAACAAAATAAAAACAATGCCACTTATATTTACATTTGCTCTGCTTACACAGTAGAATTATATATTGCAATGGCTAGGACCAAGTTTATGTCTACCCACTAACAGCATCTTCAAATGCTATTATTACTACTAATAATAGTAATAATGTAACTTCTTTTAAATCATCGGAAACAAAGGTCAAAGGTGCATCAATATAAAGGGTTAATCAGTGTTAGAATCGATAAGCCATATTAAAGTCGTCAACAGATGGATCGATACGCCAATGAGCTAAGACGGATACGCAAGGTTATAAATGTAAGTGTTTAAATGACGGCGAATTAGTAACAGATCTCCGAAAAGTCCAGATAGGAGACTAGAAGCACAGGGGGTGATATGGAAGTTACGCCAAGCACACCGGTGAGAGAAATGCGTTTTTTTACAATAAGCCAAAGTGGCGAAAACCTTGAGGAAAATCTTTAGCCCGAGGATGGCAACCGCGGCGCCGAGGGCCAGGATAAGGAGCAGCAAGACGATCGTGTGTTCTCACAAAGGGGTCGGCCTCAACTCAAGCCCGTAGGCAGAACGTTAGGCACGGAGGGGCTCCAGCTGTGTATGGAGAGGCCCCGATGCAGTACGTCAAACTATTGGTTTATGCCCGTAACAATGTTTTGCAAGATGGTATACATGTTTAGGTGTGCTTTTTTAAAAGATTGGTGGCAAATCCGGGCATCGTAATTTCTACTTTGTGACACTGAATCTGGATAATTACTCAGCAAAGTCCTACTACGATATTGCTCTGAGCATTTGTTTCACAGTATCCTAATCTAAAGTTAATGAGTCCACGACAGGTTACACATTGACAGCCGGGGACGGCAACTTACGGCCCGTGGGCCAACTGCGGTCCGCCATGCTATTTCATGCGGCCCGCGGACTAAACGCGATATTGCACACAATGCGTCCCGCGGGATGATAATAATTATATAGTATACGTTTACGTGGTGCGCCTTCAATGGGAGGAAGAACAAAAGGTGTTGTTTCGCTGATTGGAAAGGTTCGACACAATGCAGGTGCCACTGCGAATCTCTTCAGATTCATCAAATATCCCACAAGAAAGTATGTTTAGCAAATCAGTGAACATACAAAAGGTACTGATTGCTGCCGTGAAGACCGTGAATTTGGTTCGGGCTCGTGGCCTAGACCTCCAGCAGTTCAAGCGCCTTCTGGCAGAGACGAATGCACAACAATCAAGATCTCGTATACTACCGTGAAGTGCGCTGGCTGGGTTGCGTGCACGAGCTGAGACATGGAAATAGCTTGTTCACGGAGCAGCTTTATGGGACGAGCCCATCGAATCAAAGAACCCTTCTAGTTCGTTTCCGCTTTCGAGATCAAGTGGGAGACACAACTATTGCATATCTCAACACATCGGAAAACAAACTAGAAAGGCAGGGCACGTTTTAGGCATTCATTGCGCTGTTGAGACAGGAATTTGTACATATCTTGGAGCTCGTATTTGCTCGTGTTTTACAGCCCGTTATAGTCGACGACACGCCGTAATTAAGCTGTGGTGATGAAGTTCACCAAGATGTAATGTGGCTCTGTGGCCATCAAACTGACAATCAGTGAAGTGTACCCTGCAACCAAACTCACATGCCAACAGAATAGTTTCTTAAACTGATCACCTATACAAAGCTCACTTGAACGTGGAGCAATTTTTGCACGCGGACCTTAATATAACGTGCATTTTTAATAGGAAATTGTTCAAAATTCCCCATTGCATTTTCATAATAACAATAATAACTCCAAAGTGTATATATAAATTCAGCTTCGACGCGTATGAGCTAGAATGCCACGAAGATTGGGCTAGTGATAACCAGTATTAATTAAGAAATAAATGTGTGGTCCGCTGACCTAATCCAACTCACTTATTTGGCCCTCCATTCAAAAAGGTTGCCGGCCCTTGATCTATAGCAAACTGACTCCTCATGTTTAGGCTGTTGTCATTTCACTATACTTCAGTTTGATCTTATTTATGTTGTATATTTTAGATAACAATATGTGTGTCAAATAAACATGTCCGATTCCGCCTTATGATTCCGAGTGGTGTCAAATGCTGTATCACAGCTGACGCGGTAATAGTCAATTAACCTTCCTGTTGCGTTGCATAAATAACACAGTATATAGTAGATATTTGAGAAAAAAACTTTTTTATGTGAACTGAATGTAACAGATCAGGCATATTTTCAGTTTCGGTACTAACATGTATTGGCATGACGCATATTTAGAAAAGTGTAGTTGGCGAATTGATTTTTTTGCCAATTATACTCATACAGCACGCGTGGATGCAGAAAAACATGGCTAGTTTGGTCAAAATGGATGAGCACTATGCATGCGTGCGTTTAGAAAGAGCTGGAGGCATGCCTACAGCACACCAATGACTTGATGACAGTGGCTGTGTAGAAATTTCAATTGGCTGATTTTTTCACTAAGCCATGCTCACAAAAATCACTCCTAGATTGTTTTCAGTCGATCAAGCTTGACTATATCATATGGCCCTATTGTTATGATATTGTATAGAACCCAACATTACTATACAATTATACACAAGCAAAGGTGAGCTGATCATCACGCCGAACGGAACGGCACGCCCCCCCCCCGTGCAACAGTCTCGCTACCGGCCTGCCTAGACGAACCCGTGCTGACGGGGAAGAAGAACCGAACTGAACCTCCGAACAAAATCTGGAAATTGAGCTGTGACTGTGATGAGCTGAGCATTATCTCATGTGGCCCATGTCGAGAGTTCGACGCAGCGAACAAGTCCAACAAGTTGGCCGGCGGCGTCTTACACACCCGCTCCGCAGCATTTCGTTTGATATCGACAAAGATGTCCTTCACCAGTGTGACTCCATCTCCCCAGGGGCGGACCTAGAGAGGGTAGTCAAGGAGGGACCTCCAATTACACCTCCCTTGAGGCTCGCCAAAAACACACTGGCGGCCGAATCGAATTCATATTTGGTGGGCGGAGCCGCGGAGCTTCAGCACCACTCAGCTGTCGGATCCTGACAGGGATGCTGTTGAACATTTTCGACGAAACTTCACCATGATTCCTATGTCGAACATGGGGAGGGTGCTGTTGAACATGTTTCGACGGAACTTCAGCACGACTCCGCTGACGGATCCTGACATGAACATGAACATGTTGAACACTTTTCGCGGCGACGTTCACAATTTCCGAAAGTCTATAGGGCACGTTCAACAGGACTAGGGTGCATGTCGCTCTAGCGCAGGCACAGCGCGGCCAAATTCCAAAGGTCTAGGGGAGCACGTGCCCAGGTCCCCTGGATCCGCCGATGGACGAAAATCCTATATAGACGCCTGTGTTTCAAGAAAAACAGAGTCATGCATACCATGCCTTCTCGATCCGCGCCTGTTTAAAGTTTCTTTAGGTCTATCAAAACTGTCTTTGGGCTTGGTGTGTGACAGGTTATTTGAGCCCATGTAATTGTACCAGTTTATTTCACAAGAGCGCGCGCACGTATACGGACGCACTCACATTGCACATACTTAGGAGGTTATAATGATAACATTACAATGAAAACATATACTATGCTTTGCACAGCGCAATAGATATTGACTAAGATAACAGCATCATCCATAATAAAGCCCTAGGCCTAGATCGTAGGCTAGATCCCACGTTTACACAGACAGCCTACCGTCGCCCGTGGACAGTGGCAAATACAATTTTAATAACGTGTTAACTTATAACGTCGATAGTAGCATTGACCGTTCCTTGAATGTTTCCTTTGCTGCACGCCAAGCAGTGCAGTTGTAATCAGGGTTAATCCAAAAAAAGGTAACTTGAGCAGTATCCTTTGCACTGAGAGACGTAGGCGGAAATGGCGCATATGACAGTTACGTCACTGCTAAGCAAGGTCCAATAAAGATCAGCAGTCTGACACAGCGACATGAGTTGAACGGTGGATTTACGAAACCACGTAACGAAACGTATGTATGTATGTATGTATGTACGTACGTACGTATGTATGTATGTATGTATGTATGTACGTATGTACGTATTTACGTATGTACTTATAACGGAAAATCTCATAGCACAGAAAGCCTTTGTAAGTTATCATTATAGTTAACATGCTATGCTACTGTAAGCTGAAGCAGGGTAACTAATCGTCGTTTTCGTTACGGTAAGAATCGCTAGAGTCGTAAGTCCCCAGGCTCTGGAAAAGTGACAAACAGTGGCGTCACATTGCGGAGTCTGGGTACTCCATGTGAGCGGTGAACAGTGGCGCCACACCACGAAGCCTGGAAAATCAAAGCTTTTTTCTGTGGCAATATAACAGTGGCGCCACACGGTGGGCTCGGGTCAATAATAATATAATAATTGCTTTATTCACAGACTCCATGCAACATACAAGTACATTATCATGGTTCTATAGTTGTGTTATAAACAATAGTTACAATGTACAGAATGAAAAATCACCCGTCAACAAAATGTATATATACAGGGAACTGAACCAGTATTTCCATATTCTAGACATGTATTTCACGTCACTATTAATAATGCTACGAATCAATATGTTTTTGAGAACTGCAGTCGGCATATAAACCTATATGTCAAATTTGTAATAACAGCAGCACAGTTAGGTAAATTATTGTTAACAAACATTTCACTAGCACTACAGTATCTGTCATGACCTAACACCATTCGAAACATATTGTTGTAGGGACATACAATTTCCTGATTGCATAGTTATGAAAATTCCACCATAGATGGGCAGTATACATAGGTGAGCAAAAAGTAGTAAACAATGTCTTCTTTACATCATTTGAACA
Source organism: Paraescarpia echinospica (assembly GCA_020002185.1). Classification (NCBI taxonomy): domain Eukaryota; kingdom Metazoa; phylum Annelida; class Polychaeta; order Sabellida; family Siboglinidae; genus Paraescarpia; species Paraescarpia echinospica. The sequence goes on from CM034542.1 coordinate 50,702,444, forward strand.
CATATGAAATGTTCTTATGATCATGTTGCCTTGTGCATACAACTGGCGACATTGTCTAGATATATCATTGTCATCTAGCATACTATTTGAAATTATATGACCCAAATATTTTACAGATTCTACCTCACATAGTTTGTCGTTACCAAGCATAAAACTTGGAAATTTAACATTCTTACGACTCTTGTTTCTAATTATCATGACCATACTCTTTTTTGGCATTGTACCTTATGTCATGAGATAATCCATATTGGTCACAGACGGTGAGAAGGGTCTGTAATCCCCTGCCGGACGGACAAAATACTACAAGATCATCAGCATACATAATATTATTTACACAATTATATCCTACATAACATCCTACATTGCAATCATTAATTACAATGGATAAACCATCCACGTAAACACTGAAAAAACAAGTCTAATAGGCTTACACGGTTGCATGCATTTCTCTTTACAGAACACTACAATGCAAGTCATCGTGGATTACAACTTCAACAAAGTTCTCTCGAATTCAGCGGCGATGATCGATACTTTACGCAGATGTAATTTGTTGGAGATTCTGACTGGTGTAAAAACAACTGCAAATTGAGATCCCGCCCAATAAGTGCGCAAGTGGCGTCGCGGTGTGGTTCATTCTGCATAGATAACAGTGACGGAAAATGAAAGGCGTCCGCGACCAGGGGGTTCAGCCATCCAATAACTTAAGTGGAGACTGGAGATAGGATTGGCCCGCAATATTTGGGAAAGGTTGGTGGAACTTGGGGTACAATTTGAGGTTTTGGGTTGGTCATCACCAAGGGGAACGGGTGCAACTTGATATCAAAGTGGGTGTTTGGGCAAGACTCAAGGTGGTGCAAACAACTGCAAATCAAGGTTTTTGGAGTCTCAAAGTGTGTGTTTTGGGGAGCTTCACGGGAGCACAATTGGCTTCCAGGTGGGTTTTTGGCGAGCTTCAACTGGAGGTTTTTAATGAGCTTCAGCCCCCTCACCATGTTCCGACGCCAGTAAAAATGCACTATATGGGTGATCGATATTCATTAGCAGCATAACCATGGTTTTTTATCATTTAGTTATTATGCGTAGTATTTTACTGTATAAATAAAAATGTAATCACTTTGCAATTATTTGCAAAATAAAATTCAAAAAAGAGTAAAAACACAGAAACTAAAGATAGGCTACATCTGCTACGGCAGTACATTTGGTGGTCACGTCAGGTGAAGTGCAAAGGAGTATGTTAAGTTGTTCACTGCGCACGCGCGCCTATGCGGAGTAGGACTTCTAGCACGGGACAAGTCTCGGCCGGATCTAGAATTTGAAAATCTGGTTGGGTCCGTGGATAGACACCAGAATTTGTGGTACGGTGCTTGCAATTGTGCTGTATTTCTTTGACTGTTTATAACTATAAAATTATATTTCATGCCAGTCATCGAAACGTCATCCTCACGAGCTATTGGGCGCTGCTGGCCGTATCAATGTCAGTAGCCCCTGGCATAACGACTTGTCAAAACGTGGATTTATCGCGCGTTACCAATCATCTGTCGACCCTTCAGATTTCAATGGTTTGCTATTAAGTGTCCGTTGTTGCCCCTGGTCGTCGGTCGGAAGCATAATGACAGGCATTTCCTTGGATGGCTGTTGAACGTTCAATTGATTCCAGGAATCACAACAGTTGCACAAATCAGCGAACTTCCATACATTGTTTGGAATACATGCCAGGGGCCGTAAAGTCAACTGCCACCTCTCGCTTGTGATGATGTAAGACGTTACGGTAGTGAATGTAGTATGATAGCATTTGCTGAACCAACTAGTATAAAAAGGTGTTTCTTGCTCTGTCGATCATGCATAATGTCGAAACCGTCAATTAAAATGCTAACGAGAACCCATAGTAGAAGGCGTTACACAGAAATCGTGTTACATTTCCTAAGATTTGTAGATATGCAGTTGCGATTTGACAACACGCGAGCAACAAATGGAACATGCAAACATCATTAGCGGTGGGTAGTATCAAGTTATCAACGAACACGATCTCTTTCCGTTGGACTGGGCGTGGAAATTGACACCATTCAGGAGTGCCCGTCCAGGCACGCGGGCAAAACGTCGCTGAATGCACTTTTGTGTACGGCACACGGTGTTGCTACCAGCATAACTTTAATTAAAATTGGCTTTATATTTTGCACGGCGACGTTTTGTGTACGCGTGTGCTTGCGTGTGTACATTTTAAGCAGAATTTAAGAAGGCCCACTCTCTCTCTCTCTCACTCATACTTGTCACCATCCCCGTTTCATCCTCTGTCTGTCCCTCCCTCCCTCCCTCCCTCCCTCATCCTCTCCCTCCCTCCCTCCTTCCTCCTCCCTCCTTCCCTCCCTCCCTCCCTCCCTCCCTCCCTCCTTCGCTCCATCCCTCCTTCCCTCCTTCCCTCCTTCCCTCCTTCCCTCCCTCCCTCCCTCCTCCCCCCTCCCTCCCTCCCTCCCTCCCTCCCTCTCCCTCCCTCCCTCCCTCCTCTCTTCCTCCTTCCCTCCTTCCCTCCCTCCCTCCTTCCCTCCTTCCTCCTCTCCTCCCTCCCTCCCTCCTCCCTCCTCCCTCCTTCCCTCCCCTCTCTCTCTCTCCCTCCCTCCTTCCTCCTTCCCTCTTTCTCTCTCTCTCTCTCTCTCTCTCTCTCTCTCTCTCTCTCTCTCTCTCTCTCTCTCTCTCTCTCTCACCGTCTCTTCACCTCTCTCTCATCCCTCCACATCTCCTCCCCTCCCCTCTCTCTCTCTCTCCCTCACTCCCTCTCCTCTTCTCTCTCCCTCGTTCTTTCTCGCCCCCTCCTTTCCCAGAGAAGTAGAGGTGGTGTTCGATTGAGCAGATCTGCCAGTGTGAATAGAGTATAAAGCGCTGCAGGACTGGATACTGCGCTATACCTTTATGTACGATATAACATGATTTTACGATAAAAACAATCAGACATTGCGCCCTAACAGCTACGTTTACTTCAATGTTGACCAACCTGGTAGGAGGCGTTACTCAAAATGTGATATCTACATTGTTGAGATTGCTCAAAAGACGACGAGACGAGAGGCAGCCAGCTGTATCACTCTACTGGACGTGTTGGGACGTGTTCATCCAAAGCGCATAGCGTCAGCAGTCAATATAGAAACGAAACTTATAAACACAGTGCTCCTTGAGACACTGTCGTCAGCACTACTACGGGGAAGTCCCTAGTGGTAAACCAACCCTTGGCGGGGAAGACCACGAGTGTCTGTAATCGCTTACGATCCGAGGATAACCACGTGCACTCGTGCGTGTTAACCACCGCGCGTGTGCAGACAGTCAGCTGTCAATGTCATTTGTTCGGAACAGTAAAGCAGATCTTTTGGCAGAAGCCACAAATGACAAATGACGCAAGCCACAAATGACAAATGACGCCGATGTGTCAGAGGAATAACAAGTGACACACGAGCGCGTGAAGTGTGCTGAGCTCACGGAGTCGTGGTCCAACTTCAACCAACGCCAGATTTAGGATTGCGAAGGCCCCAGCCAGTGATTGACCGGGTATCGCATTATAATAGTTCTCCCTCCTCCCTAACTTCTATAATAGGGGATTTACTGTCAAATACAACTTTTGTCCATTTAGAACACCATTTTGCATCATATCGAAGAACTGAAGTTACGTCTAAAAAGTTTGGACCCCAAAGAAATTACACAAAAAGAGTTTTAGGGAGGCCCCCATAAAAATATATTTCTGATGACCTTGTGCAACTGCTTTGACTGCCCTGCCCCAAATACGACATTGTCGACGACAGTTTCAACCAATCGTATCTTAATGTCTTATTCTCATGTAATTGTTTTGGAGTATTCTTACCAAGTTTAACACACATCTCATCCTCGTCCAATAGTAGTGGTCAACGGTGATGGTCATCCATGATGGTCAGGGGCTAAGCTATAGGATGTCAGAAGGGGGACAAGCTTTGCCAGCCATTTCCGAGCAAAAAATTAATGTAGTGTTGCAATAGAAAGGGGAAAATTTAAATAAAAATAAAATAACTATGGTTCAAAACCCCCCAAACTCCCGCGGTGGTGGCCATGTACTGTGGTCACTTATTTTGGTCAGACTCATAATAGCCTGGTCATAAGTTAGGGTTGTTTATTTTATAAAATGTATTGTCTACGATATACCTGAATTAAAAACCGGATGTGTCACTTCTTGTATACCCGCCAGCGTTTTTGTTGAAACCCGGGGAATTTGTCAGAGGTTCAGCACGCTTCCCTTGTCGCGCTGTGTCGTAGATAACTTTTCAGCCTCTCCGCTGTATCGGCTAGACTCATGACATCAGAAAACGAGGGAGAAATGCTGTTTGAGATTTTCAGAGAAATCCGGGAGATTTGCTTGTATTCCGGGAAACCGGGAGGTACACTCCAAATCCGGGTGACTCCCGGATTTTACGGGAGAGTTAGCAGGTATACTTCTTGTAACGTACGTCGCCAGGAGCTTCCTTTCGAATCGAATTGAATCAAACCTGTTTAAAAAAAAAGTAAACTTAGACCTACTTGTTTTCCACTTGAACGTGCAAAGTGAAAGCTCTGATTCTTTGTGATTTGTTCACCCAGACATGTCTGGCTCAGTATAATCTTATCAAGTCTGATGATGCACTGCGAAAAGACATATCCGTGTAAATACCAACGGCTGTTTTTATGGTGAAAAGTTCTCAAATCAACCAGGTGTTTGTGGTGTCTCAACACAAACAATAACTTACTGTACACAATATGGGATGTAAAATAATGATATTTGTTTCTTCAAAAGATCCTGCCGGGGTTGCAATTTTGCCATACGTTGGTAGAAGGAGACGGGTTAAAGGAACGTGGAGAAGGACAATGGGGGAAGATATGAAGACATGGAACATTACATGGGATATCATCAGCAAGAATGCTGCAGACCGGCAGTAGTGGTACTTTCTTCAGAAAGTCTTGCGTGCCTCCGAAGAGGACCGAGAAGGAGAGTATAAGAACAATTGAAATGTCCTATACCTGCCAACTCTCCCGCAATTTCCGGGAGTCTACTGGATTTTGTGTGTATCTTCCGGAATACACGCAAATCTCCCGGATTTTCGCTAAAAATCTCCAACAGCACTCCCACCCCCGTCTCCAAGAAAGCACGACACCACGGGAGACGTGCTAAGACATGCAGAACCGCTGAATTTCCGGCGAAAAATCCCCAACAACACCCCTTCCCCCATCTTCCGATGTCAAGATCCGAGACAGCGCGACAAAACAGCGTGCTGAACCACTGACGAATCTCCTGGAATTAAAAAAATGCTAAAGTGACATCATATGGTAGCAAGTATGATCAAATAAGTAAATATTGTTCACGTCATACATATATTTTCTTAAAAAGAGTTCAAAAGTGTTGCTTAATTCATAATGCAACTTTAATATCCGCAAGTTTAGTAATTGATTATCATATTCCCGTAATTAAAAAACATTTTCCACTGGTCTTCTTGATGTTTCAGTCATTCTCGGAGGCACAAACCTTCGTCTAATTCCACAACTGTGTGAAGTGGCCGTGAAATCGTAATCGCTGATATCATACCATGATGTCAACCCATCAACGACGCCTCACAATACGTCAATGTCATGCGACAGATGTTGTTTTCGCCGAAATCGTTGATGCGGAATTTTGCTAATTTTGACCTACGTCATGAATTTGGCAACAGTAAACAGGATGTACTTCACATGAGTAAGCTTCTAGATTAAACCAAAACGGCAGATGTCAACCTTGACCAAACAATTCCGTATATGGAACAGTCTGGCCAAATTTGAACATGTTTCTTAGAGTCGACTGTATATGGGAGAATGGGGCTGCACGTACGTATTTTTTTTCTAATTCTTCCAATGGCCAAAAATATATAGATCTAATAAAAATGACCTTCCATTCTTGGCTGTTCACACCTGCCCTCATAAGGTCCCGTTTCATGACGTCATTCCATATCTGCTTTGGTATTGCTCTTCGTCGTTTGGTACCCTCGTCTGCTTTCCGTGCTCTTTTTGACAGTCTGTCTTCGCCCATTCTTTGCACATGCCCATCCCATTTTGTTTCCGACTAGTTTCATCTGTAGGCATTTTTCATGCCAATCTCTTCTCTCAATTCCACCTCTTTCCGTCTATCTTCTCGGGTTACTCTACATATTCTTCTGACCTAACTGTTTTCTGCTACTTAGCGATACGTGGAGCGAAAAACATATATCTGAAACGGTTTACAAACTTAAGTATTGAGTAACAATTCTCATGGTTAATAAAATAGTTACCGCACATTATACATGACCAATCCCAGCAGCGTACGTGGCGTCGTTTGTATGTAGCAGGGTTCGCGTGCACTAGCAATGTGGCATGAACTTAACAGAGAATGCGTTTATTACCCCGACGAAGTCCGAACATTTAGGACATGTTTATTGTATCTTATATGCAAGGTGCTCTAAGGGCAAGGTGAAAGGTCCTCCTAAAACAATCGCCGGCTTGTTGTACCACGATCGAGAATTACGCCTTGTTGCTATGAGGACATCTCCGTTACACGTGGTATCGAAGAAGGCTTCACTCTCTTACTTGAGGTTTCGCGAAGAGCACGTCTAAACGTTGTGAGGATATCTCCGTTAGGACCCCAACTTGTGGTACCACGAGTACGCCTACGTATAATGTGCTTTATATTAGTGTCGTCGCGCATGGTCCATGGAACTCTCTCTATGTCCCTCTCCCTCTCCCTCTCCCTCTCCCTCTCCCTCTCCCTCTCCCTCTCCCTCTCCCTCTCCCTCTCCCTCTCCCTCTCCCTCTCCCTCTCCAGAAAATATTCATGTTCCAACGGTTATATTCTTGACAAAACAAATTGACGAACGTTATTAAACAACTAGTTTTTTTAAACTAATCTGAGCAATCTTAGCACTACTATACAATACGATTTTATTTAATGAATTGTTTTCTAGCTTTGTCAAGCTAAGTTGTAATGTACATTCACATGTTGGTGTGTATTTTAAATTAATTCAGTGTATATGGTCTACCGTTTTTTTTTTTATTTATGCATCTAATGTAGGAGGTTTGAGATTTTAAAGAAAATGCGCTATAAAATGAATTTATAAAAATTCAGTAATATTGTTTAATAAATGACAACACTGCGTGCTCTCTTGTGCCCCGCAGGCATGGGGTTGTAAACATTAATGAAACTACGGCCGCTAGTGGCCAGAAGTTCGTATGATGGATCGTCCATCTGTTGTTTACAACAATGCCACTGCGGGATCTTGTTGACCAGGGCAGAAACAATGAGTAAGAGAGTGAACGTCCAGGAGGCGGGGTCGGAGGTTACGATAGACGATAACTGGAACATATCAATGTCCGCTAGGGGATCCGTGAGTGGGTCGCAATGACTTTCAACTGCCGCAGATTCCGTTTGATTTATTTGAGCGCTGGCGATAGCCTGTAAAGTTGTCGTCCGTCGCGAATACTTATTATAAGATCTAAATTTTTGATCTTAGGAGGGAAGCAAGGTTGGTCACTGCTAACCTTTCCATGCAAAGCTGTAGTAGCGCACCAGGTTAACTGTTTTATTAATTGCCAAAATGGCATTGGAGTGCGTTTCAGACCTTTAATTGCACCCTCTCTTCAGTCTCACCTGAGGCTCACGAAAAACCTCCAATTGCACCCTCGTGAGGCTCACAAAACCTCCAATTGCACCCTCGTGAGGCTCACAAAACCTCCAACTGCACCCTCGTGAGGCTCACAAAACCTCCAATTGCACCCTCGTGAGGCTCACAAAACCTCCAGTTGCACCCTCGTGAGGCTCACAAAACCTCCAATTGCACCCTCGTGAGGCTCACAAAACCTCCAACTGCATCCTTATGAGGTTCACTCAATTGCACCACCCCGTTGAGGCTCACGAAAAACATCCAGCTACACTCCTTTCCACCAACGCCCCTGAGATATGTTCAAGCGGGAATTCTAGTTCTACTTCGGCAACGTTCCATTAACATATGCGTCGGAACCGGGGTGCTTTTTGTAAACCTCAAGGGGGTGCACTTGGAGGTTTTTTGAGAGCATCAAAGTGTTTTGGGCGAGGATCAAGGGTGGGGTGCACTTGGAGGTTTTTGGAGAGCATCAAAGTGTTTTTTTTGCGAGCTTCAAGGGTGGGGTTCAATTTGAGGTTTTTGGAGAGCCGTAGCCCCCAATATTCATCACGTTCCGACGGCAGTGATTAATGTCAGTCCAGCTCAATTTAGGACGTAACAGAACCACGTAGGACAACAAACACAGTGGCAGTTGACCACCCTCAGTGCCAGCATAGAAAGGTTAGTGTGGCGATACTGTTCTGTAAAAGGCTGACTAGTTAAATGAAACATCATAAGACCATAACATTCTAACCACAATATATAAAGATTAGTCAGTTAGTCTTCTTCACTTCCCTTTCCCATAACCCGTAAGGATCATTGGGGCACCACTGACGACTTTTTAACCAACTCTCTCCGCGTTTCCCTGTTCTCCACATCCTTCTGGGAGTCGGCGAACTCCAATCCTGTCCACGCTTTGATGTTGTCTTCCCACCTTTTTTTGTCTACCTCTTCTTCTCCCCCCTCTCACGGTACCTTGCAAGATGGTCTTTGCAAGGCCATATGATCGTGAGACGTGGCCGTACCACTTCAGTTTACGCGTCTTGACCGTTGTCAGGTCTTTGTATGATCTGGTGGCATGTTTGATCTTGTTGCGAACGTCTTCATTAGTAACACGGTCTTTGTATGATATGCCCAATATCTTCCGAAAGCACCTCATTTCCATGGCTTGTATCCTCTTTTGTAGATCTGCTGAGAGGGTCCATGTTTCACAAGCGTATAGAAAGATGAACATGACAAGGGAGCGCATTATTTTAGAACTGACATTGATGTTATTGTTGTTGCATATGGGAATATATATATATATATATATGTATATATATATATATCCATATATCAAGTTTAGAACCCTCGTCTGTGATGATTGATCCAAAGTATTTGAAGCTTGTTACTGTTTCAAGTCTCTGTCCGGTAACGTTGACGTATGTGTTGATGCCTTGTGTGTTGTTTGCCATCAGTTTGACCTTTTCGGCGCTGATCTCCATGCCGTATGCTGTAGAGGTTTTGTCGAGGCATTCCACCACTTGGTGGAATGCCTCGAGTCAGTTTGTGTTGTCACCAAATAACGAGGGATACAGAGTCCTCAATTTTGATAGCCAGGTTTTACCCCAAATGTACCATGCCCGGTCCTGGTTTTGAACTCAGAACGCATGCCTAACAGATGTGCTAACGCATCCTTCGCTCCCCAGTTTATGGGCCTGACTTAGGTATATTAAAATACCTCGAAGCACCAACTGTCCGGTTATGTGAGCGGACGGTGAAAAATATGACATGCTTGTAGGACAGAATGCGCACGACCTATATTACACACTTCGAGTATGTACCGTGGCTTTGGAATCTAAATGCGAGGTTTAGCATTATATTCGACACACCCATGGCTCGGTATACCTATATCGCGGACGTAGGGCCTAAGCTGAACAAAGTACAGTTAATGCGACATGTGTTGTGGTAAATTATATTTAATTATGAATTTGTTTTGAATTGCTAGTGCATAATCAAAGATGGTTATGATATTGTCGTGGTATGATGTAATTTACTAGAATAGTGCTGGTATTGTAAAATATCGCGCGTGCGTGTGTGTGTGTGCGCGCGCGTGTGTTTGTGCGCGAGTTATGTCATACCATTCATGCATATAACATACTGTTCTTACATAGCGCGATACCCGGTCGTCAAGACAGTCCAAAGCGCCACCCGGCAAACACGTTAATTTCATCGCGAAGTGGAGCAACCCGGGGTGAACGAAATGGCCAGACAACAACAAGTTGGTTTTATTGAGGGTCCAACGTTCTAGCAATTACGCTACTTCGTCTATGCGTAAAGTGCAAAGGCCAACAGAGTTGTGTTTTCGCAAAACATGTTGCGTCGTACCATAAACTAGATCTAGATCTTTATTTATCCAAACCTGTTGACCAACCAAAATGTGTTTTATTGAACCAAGTTGTTTTCCGATAATTTGACATTTTCTGTTTATTGTGGATGTTTCGACGCGAACTATTCTTGGTGTAGAATAATGGTAAATAGCATGCGAGCCTAATTGCAATGTTAGTTCATATACAAATAATTGCATAATACATATTAAAAAAATGTTGGTACTTTACAACATATGTGTACAGTTTAAACAACATTTAATATAATAATATATATTATATTACTTTAATATATGTCCGTAGTGGAAATTGTCGGGACTGTGCAACGTGTCCGTTATGGCCAGGTTACCACTATAGACAGGTAGTGAACAATGCGAACCAGTGATTTGTGACTTTCATAACTGTCCATTGTAGACCGGTGTCCTGACAATAGCGAAAAAAAATTATCTTATTGTTTACAATAAAACGATCAAATTTTTTCTTTAAAATCATAGAACGAACAGCAAAACTAACATTCCCGCTACCAATGTTCCCATTTATTGACCTCGAATTCGTCAACTGATGTTTACACCACACATATCCAGTTCAACAATGTGTTTAGAGTAAACAGTTTAAGTACGGAGTTTGTTAAAGGGATACTCTGTGTGCTCGGACTGTTTACTCTGCGTAATTTATGTGTGTGTGTGTGTTAAAATACACGTATCGGGACATTGCGACATGTACGTGTGATTCGTCGCCAATAAAAAAACATGCGACCAAATAGGCGTACAGGTGGTATGTGACAACATGTTGACGCGGCATCATTTATGCGATAACCTGTCAAAAGTAAGAACCCTGTTGCTGTAACGTCGATTAATTAACCGGGTAGTCCATCTGTTGTTTACGACGTCCGAGGTGGAGACGTTGTTGACCCGTGTTTAAGTAATAGGCGAGACCGGAGCGAGAGTGAACGAATGAAAGGGTGGGTTCATAATTAGAACATTTCAGTATCTGCCCGGTGAATGTTTCGCGATAAAGTTCAACCGGATTAATTTCTTCGGTCAAGGATTCGGTTCAGCGGTGCGCAGCAGTGACCCTGTCCATGAATAACAGCGGAAAGTCGTGGTCTTTACCGAAGATCCTGACTGACAGTTGTAAAAAACAGCGCAGTAACTACGGGTCTTTGTGAACTATTGTTCGATTAACTTTCACGTAATTTTTTATATATTTTATACCGAATTTGACCAGACATGGGACCTATGTTATGGTAGCGCGAAGTTTACTGTTAATAACATACTTCGATAGTGGCACCTGGAAAATACAGCCACCTCGCAATTAAGGTAATTTTACGACAGTCCCAAATTATGTATGTAATAGTAAAGCATAGGAAATTAGTTGCGCTAATACGGTCACCTTGCCAGTCACATCAATTTTGCCCAGTCTCAAGGGTGACTTCAATAGTAACGTTCCATTTGTTTTAGGCACTTCTATTGTGTTGCTTTGTCAGTTTTTGACGTGTGTACAAGGTGAATAAAACAATTTTATATGACGTATAGATCCTGCAGAAAGTATAGATGGAACGACCGGTTTATTTCAGTAGTGAAGGTAGAAAGATGACGTAGAATAATGTTAAAGGACGCTGACGCCACTTGCCACTCCGGAGCAACCTGCGAGCAGGCGAGTACGAAGAAGCGCATCGTTCGGGACGCGTTGAGGGCGTGAGTCACCCAGTCCGGTCGCTGACATTAAGTACAGGTGCCGCTGTTTATGTGGTGAACGGGTGCGACTAAGTACGTAACGACTGAAGTGCCCCGTTCGCAAACAACCCCATAGGTCCTCTCTACAATGACCTATGGTTATCTTCTCAAACGGTCTGGCGGTGCTGCAGCGGAACCGCCGGGTCGCAGTGCAGACGGGTGCATCCCGCGGTCTTCCGTTGAAGACACGACTTATGCGCCAGAGTTAATACATTCTGGCGTGACACTCGCTTAGTAGGTAATGTCCCAACTAACTGTTGATAATGGCAGTAAATCTCCAGACTTGAGATTTTAGCAACAACTGAGGACAAGTCTTTAGATCCACGAGTAGGAGTAAGGAAGTGGTTTTAAACGAATGGGGCGAGGTCATGCAAACAAGAAAATATACCATGACATACGGAAATTGCGGGATTTGAGTTCCCCGTTTCCACTCACACCACCTTCCTGCTGACAGTCGCACAGAACCCACGTCTTCCTCTCTCCCAGCCCAATTTCTTTCGTCTCATACCACGTGACATACCCATATCTTTATGAGATCACAAGCATATCTCACTCTGAGAGTACTTGTGTATTAGAGTGAATACAAATGATGTTTTGTGCAGCGTGGCGGCACAGTTGCCATAATATCAAACTTTTTCCGAGAAGATCATAAACGTATACACACAGAACACAATCAAGACAAAGCACAGGTTTGGTTGTAGGTTCTGTTAACACCTTTTATTTTTCCATTTCGCATACAACATTCACCATCGTTACCGTCGTCGCCATCACGCCAGACATATATGCATTACAGTGCATATTAACACTTGTTGGAAGATCGTGAGACATTGCCTTGGCGGCAGACGAACACGGTGTCCGACCAACTGACGCGAGACTAGATGGTCACATAGCCGAGACTTCCTCTTAACATGCAACTGGCAACAAGACCGTATCGGTCGCTATCACAAGACACCCTTGCCGTCGCGACAGCTCATCCGCGGGCTGTCAGACCCTCCAAACAACGACAATCGTATAAAATACACGCAACTGTATTTACAATAGACATGCGCCGTTGCGCCGGCAAGGGCATCACAGTCTTGAGTTGGATATACCGATAATTAATTATGCGAACAGTATAATTTAAACTAAAGCTACGGCGGAATGCATATTTGAAACGACTTCGTGTAACTTCCAGTCTGTCTCACATAAAACTCGCTCCTGACATTCCCACCAGCACAATACAACGTTTCAACACGGGGCGGGGAGGCAGCGAAGCACGGAGGATATAGGTACACCACGACCTCAGTGCTACAGTGGTGAACACGCCCGTTTCACTGCTGCCGCCTGCGCCTCTGCGTTAGAGTGTGGCGATGGAAAACCGCGCGTCTTGGCTAACAATGACTAGACTTGTGGCGACAGACGGCAGTTCCCCTTTCCCCCAACTTCACCCCTCCCCGCCCTCCCTCTCCCTCCCACAAGTCGGCTGGCAAATAGCAGGCCGGACGGTCTATAAATACTGATGACGGTAAACTAAAATTCGGGGAAGCGCTTTTTGCGTGCAGAACGTCGCAAACGTGGAAAAGCAGCAATTGTTTATTAGGAACAAACGTCGAGGGTGTTACGAAGAAATTATTAGCCGCGGTGGACATTTTTGAGAAGGTTACCGAGTGACGACCACCGTGGCATCGACTGTATTAATACTGCAACCGGTCTCACCGACCACGTCTTCCCCTATGATAGCAGACCTATACCCGTCTTCAGTGATGGCAATACAATGTCTGTGCAATGCAGGATTTGTGTCAAAATCAAGACCAACACCCATCGAATCTCACTTGCATAGAAATGAGAGCCTGTCTCGCGGAGAACCTGTGCAACGGTGCAAGAAGCCGGAATAGTTAGTAGCATACACTCACAAGCACGCTTAAATGCCGTAGTACGTTCCAAGATGATGGAGTACACATAACACCAGATGACCACTTCCGGTGAACAACTAGTGGAATTAAATAACATTTCTTAAAGTATCTCTCACGCCGTGGACAATACGGCAACCATGTTTGTCAGGACAGTCGCTAAGCTATTGGAACATACTAGCAAGCATTCTGCAGTAGCAATTCAAACGAACAACAATAGAATAATAATACTACAGTTCCGGTAGACTGGCACGATAAACAGCTTGAAAATAATTTATGACACTCCATTCGTAGATAGTCCAGTTGTAAATTAAGTTATTTAAATTAATACCCGGTTTAGCAAAAACAACGAGCTGGTATACAGCCTAGCCTAGAAAGAGAGAACTACAGAGCGCTGTCATTAACAGTGAGATCATTGTCTTTGGACGTGACCAGCTTAAACTGGAGCGTGCCAGCAACAGTCGCAATGGATCTGTCGCCAATACATTAACAAAGCAGGCAGCCAGTTAATGCGAAAATAAATTAATAGCAAAAACAGCAGCACTGGAAACGGCTAAGAAAGTTAAAACTGCATAATTGGCATACAGTTCCATGTGTTTAACGACCAGCCCATCTCTGTTTTAGCCAAATGGATTTTAGACCGCATATGGTCGTCGAAATTGTAACGGCAACGATATGCAATCGTTGCTGAACTTAACAATGATAACGTGAGCCAAACTTGAATATGAACAAAAAAATGTAACACAAAATGTCCCTGCACTAAATCAGCGAGATACAAAGGTTCCGATTCCTCCTTTATGCCATTTTCTACAGCTTATGGTGTCAGAAGTGGGATGCGCGCACACACATACACAAACGTTTTCCACGTCTCATACATACAACAGGGTGCACATAATATTATTACACAACAATTTAAAATATACATTGATTTTACCATCTGTACAGCAGATATCATAGAAAAGTTTAAATAGGTACCTAAAATACTCAATTATTTAGTATTAATTTTCACTAATGATGAAATCTCTTAATGGGATGAGGTGAAATGCAATATGTGATGGGGGTTCATAGTATTGGGACGGGACATGATATAGCATAAACAATGTCGCTAAATCAAACAGCATTACCTCAATAAATCTACATTATAACTATATAACAACTGCTTATTTAAATTACATACACTGTGAAATGCTACTGCCCAGAAGTGTAACAAAATGCCCAAGTCATAAGCAGCAACAGTTCACAGTGCATGCATAATTTTTGTTATTCTTAACGTTTTAAAGAGATTGTCATATCTGATATTAATATTATAACAACAAAGGAATACTGATTACATATCCCCAGCCATCGCAAGTGTCATCTGGGCTATAAAACCTCAAAATAAACAGACTTTATAAGGATTTTGCTAAAATTGAACAACGGCAAACATCAATTAACTAGCTAACTAACCAGTAATGAATGAACGAGCGATGAAGAGCTCGGTTTTAATCACGCGGCCAGTGGCCAAGTGCCACCAACCACCAAATGAAGTGAAAGACGCAGTTGTGGCACATCAAATCAACCATTAACTCAAGTAAAAACCATCCTCTCCCTCCGTTCACACTGACTAGATCTAGACACATCGATCGCTCCAGAATATTCTTGTCCAGCACTTTTTGTTATCTCCATCGTTGGAGAGGCTAGAAGATGAGCCAACAATCAGGCCTCACATACAGCTGGTATAAAATGTTCACACGCACACACACATATTAGTAGATATTGATATATGACAGTATGTGTGTGGACATGCATATAGAGGCGTACACACATGTGCACGTACATACTCGGACAGATACATACAGAGCTATAGCACTTTATACAAACACATTTTTCTCTTTCGCTGTACAAAACGTATCACAGTTTCATGAAGATAAACACTAGAGAAGTCACCTTTCCTCGTGCAGTGTTCTCCGTCGTTCCATGGCAAAGTTGTGTTGTCAACGTTTTTCGTTGGCTGCGCGCGGGCGGCTCAAACGCTCGATGACAAACATCGAGTGCTTCGCATAGCACATGGCACAACTGCAGCAACTTCTGGTTCGGTTCCGCAACCTTCAGTAAGTTTAGCACGAGTCTAATCTGGGATCTAGCCACTCGGTACGCCCGAAAGCAAACAGCAGAGGCGATGGGTCATTGTAACCAGTTTCTACTTCTGCAGGAAGAGGGCTAGGCACACCACTGAAGCCAGCATTCAGTGACAGCCATCACCGTGTCAGGCCTAATGACTGTCACCGCGATGTGGTCCAAATTGAACCAACCGCAGCACCATAAGCAATCACAAAGAGTCAGTCAAGCATGACGTCATCGGCTGCCCTATGTCATGAACTTCATGATGGCTCGCAGTGCATACAACAGCTCTCCCTGTAAACGAGCCTCCAACAACATCAGGTTGATGTGAACCTACAATGGAAGCGGAGAGAAATTTAATAACTCGGCTAAGTAAATAGCTGGACTGTTGCGCTAACGTTAAACCAAACCGACCTCATCCTGCCCAACGAACCGTGACCGAATTGTATCTTTCATATTTATTACAACTTTGGTTTCCTTGTATTTTAAAATAAAAAATATAAAAGATAAAATAAAGATTCACTCGTACCTCAGATCATATCATTGTAATGACTAGTATATTAATGAAATTATTTTACCTTACATATCTTTTGAGTCTATTACAACTTTGATTTCCTATCAACCTGTTCTAGTTACCAGGTAGGCATCAAATGCATACTTTGTTTTGGAATTGGTAGAGTTAGTTAGCACTCATACAACACGGCATATAACATTCAAAATATGGTCATATTTTGATAAAATCCACAAGTAAAACGAACCATTACAGTGCCTACATTGTAGTAAAAAGAACGATGATGCTAACAAATAAACTTTTACTACACGTTTAACTCTATAACATATCGACCCATCTGTTGACGACTTTAATATGGCTTATCTTTAGTATGCGCCTCTGAGCTTGGTTTCCGAGGATTTAGAATTTTAGGATTTAGGCAAAGAAGTTACCTTACTATTATCGTTAATACACAACCAATTATAAGACGGATGACGTACCTTCTCGGAGTGCTCGAACTCTCGCATGTAGCTGTCGTAGTCCTTCTTGCTGACACGCTCGGGGAAACACGTGACGATCTTGATGTAGTTCTTGAGCGGGCGCTCCAGTAGTTGGTTCACCTCGCTGTAGTTGTAGTCATCATGTCGGATCCCAAACAAGCAGTGGATGTAGTTCCATATGGCACGGCGGAACGCTGACGTGTCCACGTTCGCCTTCTGACCCATCCTGAAAGCAAGGAGAGATCATTATAATTGTACGTACAGCTGTACAATGTTGTTGTCCTCGTTTCCCTATTTGTCAAGGGTGAGGTTGACATCGATTCCGATTTTTGATTTCTGTTATCTTTTCCCTCATTGATCTTGCACTGCTCTCTCTCTCTCTCTCTCTCTCTCTCTCTCTCTCTCTCTCTCTCTCTCTCTCTCTCTCTCTCTCTCTCTCTCTCTCTCTCTCTCTCTCTCTCTCTCTCTCTCTCTCTCTCTCTCTCTCTCTCTCTCTCTCTCTCTCTCTCTCTCTCTCTCTCTCTCTCTCTCTCTCTCTCTCCCAAATCTCTCTTTACTAACAAATTTCTAAACAAATACCTTATAAAATCATTTCATAATATGTACATTTATATAAAACTGAAGACATCTTTATTCAAAATTGGATTTCCACTCTAAGTCACTGACAGTCCCCTGCTGTGATGTTGACATTTGCTGCATCCCTTTTTATAATATTTTACAAACACAAGATCAAAAACGGTCACTCATCAGGCATGGAAATGTGACGAGAAACAACTTACGTGTTATACGTGAGATTGTAAGTCGTAATGAACTTCTCGTCCAGCAGATTTCCTATTTCCGAGTACAACCGATTGGCAAGGGAGAAACCCTGGTCTTCCCAGGAATAGTCCTGAGGGGCAGACACACAAACACTCTGTAATCAGCTGTAGGGACTGCATGATGGAAAACATATCCAGTGTCCTCCACCACAGGCTCATAAATCTTCTGTTAGTGGCCTAACAGAACACTAAAACTACCGTCTTCTAACTGGGACATTGGGAGAATCTAGGGCAGATTCTAACATTATCAACAGCTGCCACGGCAATATAAAAACCACAAATTTTTATCCAGGGTTGTGTTCTCAAAATTTCCCCACAAATCCAGTGACATTTTATAAAAAACAACAGCAGAACATTTTATATCACAAGTAAGAGGTTACACCATTTTGTTTAGCTAATATAAATACAAACACAGAGAAAGACAACAAAGCGATGAGCAGATGCGACAAATCGCAGTATCACATACCAGTGCTCTGAAGGTGGGTATTTCGGTTGTGTGTCCTCGCTTTGCAAAGTCCTGGTAGACAAAGTCGGCGTCGTCCACATAGCGCAAGATGTCTGCCTGAGGAGATGGTTGCTTAGCAACAGGAACCACTGAAACAACAACATGCAAAGGTCAGTGTGACCTTACGGCTGACATGATGGACAGTCCTGTACAACACATATTCCTATCAAGACAAGGTTGTCATGACCGATGGTATAACAATTTTAAATTATGAAACTCAGGTTATTGAACATTCTTAATATCGTCAGTTTAAATGTCATCCTCCCAGACTAGTAGGATAATCATACTAAAGAAGCTACTTTAGAAAGCAACTGAATGTCTCCAAATATATTAAAACCATTAATAAGTACTGTGTTATTATGAAAACACTGTTGTTATGAAAAACATCATGTTATATAAATATTATGCAACAAATAACAAGTTCCTGACAATGCTACAAGCTTTGGAAAGGGTCTCCAAGCTTTGGAAAGGGTCTCCAAGCTTTGGAAAGGGTCTCCAAGCTTTGGAAAGGGTCTCCAAGCTTTGGAAAGGGTCTCCAAGCTTTGGAAAGGGTCTCCAAGCTTTGGAAAGGGTCTCCAAGCTTTGGAAAAGGGCTACAAACTTTGGAAAGGAGCTACCAGCTTTAGAAAGGGACTACGAGCTTTGGAAAGAGGCTACACACTTTGGAAAGGGGCTACACGCTTTGGAAAGGAGCTACCAGCTTTGGAAAGAGACTACAAGCTTTGGAAAGAGACTACACACTTTGGAAAGGGACTACAAGCTTTGGAAAGGGACTACACACTTTGGAAAGAGGCTACACACTTTGGAAAGGGACTACACACTTTGGAAAGAGGCTACATGCTTTGGAAAGGAGCTACCAGCTTTGGAAAGGGACTACAAGCTTTGGAAAGAGACTACACACTTTGGAAAGGGACTACAAGCTTTGGAAAGAGACTACAAGCTTTGGAAAGAGACTACACACTTTGGAAAGGGACTACAAGCTTTGGAAAGAGACTACACACTTTGGAAAGGGACTACAAGCTTTGGAAAGAGGCTACACACTTTGGAAAGGGACTACAAGCTTTGGAAAGAGACTACACACTTTGGAAAGGGACTACAAGCTTTGGAAAGGGACTACACACTTTGGAAAGAGGCTACACACTTTGGAAAGGGACTACACACTTTGGAAAGAGGCTACACGCTTTGGAAAGGAGCTACCAGCTTTGGAAAGGGACTACAAGCTTTGGAAAGAGACTACACACTTTGGAAAGGGACTACACACTTTGGAAAGAGACTACACACTTTGGAAAGGGACTACAAGCTTTGGAAAGAGACTACACACTTTGGAAAGGGACTACAAGCTTTGGAAAGAGGCTACACACTTTGGAAAGGGACTACAAGCTTTGGAAAGAGACTACACACTTTGGAAAGGGACTACAAGCTTTGGAAAGAGGCTACACACTTTGGAAAGGGACTACAAGCTTTGGAAGGTGACTACAAGAGAGAGACAACATGATAAAGATACTGACACTCTGCGTTCTGGTCCTCAACTCTCTGGAACCTCTTGAGCAGTTCCTCCTGTGTCATCTCGACCTGGGCCTCCTCCGTCAGCTGGCGCATCCGTTGCAGCAGTTGCTCAATGCAGCTCTCTCCCTCCGGCAGCTGCAACACAGGCTCATGGTCAGACTCACAATGAGACTAACTGACTATGTGAGGCTCACAGGCGCACGGTCAAAAACATAGACCCATAGACACAGTCAGATTCACACTCACAGATGCATTAATTGAGCATGGCTGAACGCTTCCCACAGAAGTTGAGATGAATGTCTGATTGAACTGTCAAGGGGTGAAGTGAAAAACGCTTTGAACACTCGTAAGAATTAGATACCATGCTATCATATCTTTATTGTAAAATCATCTGAAAATACAGGCACCTTCCACAAAAAAACCTGAAGACTCCTGTCCATTCTTAAAGACTACATAAGTTTATTATCATGTCAACTAACTAGTTGGTGTTCTAAATAAAATTCAACTATCCTGTACGATTCACTCATGCGCCATACAACAGCATAATAAATTATTTTATTATGCTATCACTGCGAGTGATAATAACCGACACAGGGACCTGTATGCTACAACATAGCCCAAAGTACATTTTTAACGACTAATCTCTAAATGTGAAGAATTCAACAGCTGTCAACTTACAAGTTCAACGACTTATGAAACTACTGCATTGACATGAGTCATATGACTGTGTATAGAACCATACTGTATTGAACATTTTGGCAAACTACAGGTACCACAAGCTTTAGCAATTACTGTCCCATTATACGAATAAGAAACGCCACTCGTTGACGTGCTAACACTGCTGGCAAACAGCCACCCATTAAAACTATTCAATGGCACTTCAGCGACAGACAGCACGTGCTAAGCCAGACAAAAACCACTCTCAGTTTGCTCAGCAAACTACCGATGCTTATTTAACCTGCCCTGGTCACCTAGTTTCACTGGTCTGTC
Source organism: Paraescarpia echinospica (assembly GCA_020002185.1). NCBI lineage: Eukaryota > Metazoa > Annelida > Polychaeta > Sabellida > Siboglinidae > Paraescarpia > Paraescarpia echinospica. Next base: position 50,722,969 of record CM034542.1, read on the forward strand.
CAGCGCAGACCACATGCAGTGATCATGCCATAATGCACCTAGTGCACACAAGTCACAGCATCAGGTGTGAACGATTCAGTTTTACAGATGCGACTTTCTCAGAAATACTGCAGCCAAAAAGAAGGCTGTAGCATCACTCAACACTGTCAACAGGTGTGAAGAAAGTCACAAGCTTGCCACGACTTGAGATTAAAAACAGTTTTGAGAATCTCTCATTAATTATCTCACAGCTTCCTGTAGTTTGATGCTAATGTTGCTATATCACATGCTCAACCACATTCCTTCACTAATGCGTTCACTCGCAAAAACTCAGTACAGGAAACACAGACAGACACCTTATCATACTGTATGAAAGAACACAGTTATCACGATTCAAGTCACAAAACACAGCAAAATACGAATTTTTTCGTTTTACCCATGGCACACACAACTCCTGCAATAACAGCAGTAAGCAATCATTTTAAAAAGAACCCAAAAGGTGAATGTACTTGGATTAGCAAACAAAATTACTAGACCACATTTGTGACAGGATAACGGGTCTAGATATGTGACATTTACATTTTACACAAAACGTTCACACACAAGTAATTACATGTAGAGTACACAAAATAAATGTACACAGAGTATGCATATATCTACAGTATAAAAATAAAGCAAAAAGTTGTCTAGTTAAAAGAAAAAACTCACCGAGTTTGGCGTACACGAGTGACTGCTGTTTTGCGAGAGACCTGGTGAAGAGGAGACGGTCGTGCTTGAGTTCTCTACCACACTGGCGTCTGTGACGGACGTTGGCCGAGATGAGTGACCGCCTTCATGGTCTATCTCAGGGTTAATCCCACAGCCGTAGACGAAGCTACATAGTGCGTGGAACTGGGCGAGAATAACGACTGCCTGCATCAGTTCCGAAAGCGACCAGTTGTCTTCACCTCGTAACAATTTCTAAAAATAGCGATGACATCATTTATAATTGTGTTACATGAAAACGTCAGGCAATTAATGATCCTCTGACGTGAAAATATATAAATGAAATATTTGTTTACTTTACTGCAGTATCTTTAAGTTTAAAAAAATAGAACAGATATTTATTTAAAATTATACTGAGATTTTAAATGTATACATGTAGGTGTGCATACAAACTGTGTTGCAAGTAAACAAACTTTGTAAATAAAAAATGTTGTAATTGACTAAGACAAAATTTAATGTGCAATTATTTCCTTGTACTCACTTCGATGTGTGACTTGTTTATCAACCACGGTCGATGTGCCATCAATTTGTTAATTTCGTACAGATTCCTAAGTTTTGTGGGTATGTGTTCTAAGCCGTTGAGCCATCTCTCATCCCCGTCTTGGGACAGGAACTCGGTGCGCTGGATGTTGATCAGATACGAGCACTGATGACGACCTGCGGCCTACAAACACAACACAGACATTCTTATGAAATGACATCGCTGGAAGTAGCAAAAATTAATTACAATGAACGGGAATATTTTGTATCCATTTTATCAGTCCGTAATAATTTCATAAGCAACAGCTTTATTATGGGACGTACAATCTTATGACTTTATACATGTAATTTCCAACCAATGCTACTGCTTGGTGTCTTGAACCCAACAATATTCAACAAAAAACATACACAAAAATAAATACAACATGTGTAAACTAGTTGTCTGACAAAACATTTTCCCGTAGAATCTTTTGAATTGACCAGGCTGGTTTATTATTTTTATATGGGCCAGCAGCTTTCTGTGAAAGATTAACCGCATAAGAAGAATCACAACTTTTCTACGCAGTTACAACCCATTCTCTTTGCCCTGAGTATTGATTGGTTCGTGCGGATGTTTCTGCCGAAATAGACACAGAGATGAACTCTGAACTGTGAGCCAACAAACAGTTGTCCCTATCTCAAGTACAGCTTTAAATATGTACACATCAAACACGACTGATGGCTGAGATCACTTGTACCTACGAAACGTTGTATCATGAATCTACAGTTAAACGACTGACCTACATGCAAAATATCACCCGTGTAAACAATGCATTAAAAAGCAGTCCTATATATTCTTCTTTCATTGAGGCAAGTATCAGAATTAATAATTTGTATCTAGTGATGATAAACACTGTCCTAGATTCCCAGGGGTTAGTTTCGCGGTGAATCTACCACTCCTAGCCAAGGTGTTTTGTAGCTACAATACCATGCAACGATGTGGGAAAAATCGTTCATCTGTTAAACCTCAGGGATTTTAATCAGGGCCACATTGTTGAAGACGTCTTAATAAATCTAGCTTCAATAGAAGTATAGAGTGTACGAGTGAGTGATGACCTCACTTTCTGCAGCAATGGACATGGGTGCTCCACACACAGCTTTATTTGGACAATGACCGCCACTAGTAAGCAAAACCTCACACAATGAAATCACCAGGGACCTATTCTCTGCAGCAACTGTTTGACACTGTCCAAGACACAGTTCAGAGTGCAACCGGTTCACTTTGGAGCGTGTTGACACTCAACATAGTTATCCTGATGTTGGTGTCGACACTGTCCAAATCAAAGTTGCACTCAACCAACTGCTGTCTATGGTTAGACTCGGGTAATGGATGGGTGCACTTGATGACAACAGGGCCTTCATCCTGCCAAACACTGCTCTCTGTCATGGATGCTACTTGAGCCCGCGCTTGACACTGTGCTACGTCTAACTTCCACTACTCTCACTTTATACACATCCCACTTGACACAAATTCAACACCGATTGAAACCCCCCTCACTCCAAGTCTCCTTTTACACCTGTGGACCCACCCTGCCAATTCAAAACTACAGTAAAAAAATTACTGCGTTACTGTCTGGCAAACCAGGGATATGGTTAAGCAGTTAAACGGAAGAATGAGTACAAAGATCAACATGCAAGTGCACGACTCTGACACAGATAGGACCTCAGACAGGCTTACACCATTTCACAATGGTTATGTTTGTCTGGCGGAATTACAGATAATGTTATGAGGTCAAGTTGATAACGACTGTTTGAACATTGCAAAATTGCAGTCCTGTGGGGGGGGTGATATCACCTGCAGTGGGAAGGGGTAATAGTAATCCATCTGGGGGGTTTAAGATTTTTAGACAGACATTTAATTTGCAGACATTTAATTATGAACCCATTCCTGGGACTCTGAGTTGGTATTTGAGACTGAGTGAACACTACCATCAAAGGTGAATTGTGTAGCATCTAAGTGTATCCCATCAGACAAGATACGTGTCCTATCAGAACACACCTTTTATTTACTCGAAACTCTCTAGCTGTGTGCACTGATAGTCCGATCTAGGTATTCTGGTATAGGCGATTACATCCCTCCAATGTCCATGGTTGTGTGTCTTGCAACAGTTGCTTAAACGACAGTGACATCTTTTCTATTACATCGGTGAATACTGGACAGGCATTCTGCCTATTGCAAGTTTGGTCTCAGCTAATTAAGCATGAGAGAAGAACAATATTTCAAACTGCTTCAGAAACAATTAACCCCCTCTGAACATGCCAGTTAATTTCTGTGACATTTCCCCTGCACAATGCATATACCATGTCCCCCATTTGTGTCACTGTATCATAGGCCTCCCCAAAATAGCCACAACGCAAGGCTTAAAATAGCGTCAGAAACCCATCAGTACGAAATACAGGCAGGAGATACAAAGGTGTCAATAGCTCGACCTTGAGCGCCCCGTAAACAAGTGGACTGGTTTGACACCCGGCCAATGAAGGATTCATAAAACACACCTCATGTGGAAATAAAAGCTTCTCGACTCGCAAACAACTGCACCGCGTCCAGCGTGAGACATGGAACGGCTTCATAAAATACAAATGACGAGAAGATATAAATGTATCAGTGCTCATAATGGCGCATTAAAGGGAAGAGGGGAATAACAATCAGCCACTGAGTCTGCTTTACTGGCTACCATTAGCCACGTACACATGCCACTGCAACGATACCTAGGAATCAACATTCAAACAGCTAACAAAATACTCCATAAAGATGGAAACCGGAGGCAATATGCTATAAAACAGATGCCATAAATTCCAAACTGGACCCCTCTGAGCCAAATCTGATTAGCACCGAGTGAACTGCATATTCCAAGGTATAAAATGTTTTTTGTATCTGCCAGGTGCACATATCTTTATAACTGTACCTGAAATGATGGAATTTACTGATTTGTTGGTAGCATGAGACTACCGACAAAGACACATGATACAAAATGAGGATGACTGTTAGATCCTTGATCTATTTCCTGGAAGACACCCATTATAGTTAGTCTCCAATGGCATCACCAACAGAGAGCAGAGACATTCAAAGAGAGAATTACCATAAAACATTACCAGGTACACTATGCATAACGTCAAGCTTCTTACTGACTGTCAAGCTTCTTACTGACTGTCAAGCTTCTTACTGACCGGTGCATGATGTGAAAAAATAAAACATTCTTACAAACTCTCACAATCTTTTAACTACATGAAAACATAATATCCTTTTGATTTATTTATGGGTTAACTACTTCTTTCAACAATCATATGTATCCATTGCACTGTAATTAATTCGCTAGTGCTATAACTTAACCCAATTTCGATGTAGTCCGACAGGCAAGCAGTGCATACTGAGCACCTGGCTTTGTGTTCACTGAATAGCCGGTGATTGGGAATTGATTTAGCACTGGAATGATGTGATAAACAACGAGGTGGATGCTGGTGACCGACAAAAAGAGGCGCAGCACGTAATTTATGCAAGGAAGCAAAACAGAATGCAGAAACCTTGGCCCGGAAGCAAGAGGAACTAGAGCCGCGAGGAAAGACCAACACTGCTCTGGGGAGTAGGCCTGGGTTCTTTTTGAAGGGCATTGCGCCAGGGAGGGAACTGGGCCTGGATGGTTTCCACATAGACCAGAGGGAGATATTGATTGTCTAAAGGTAAATAACCTTGGTGTCCAGTGTGATACCAATACTTTATCACTGGCAATTGACCTAACCACGAATCCATTTTATAATATATTACATTTTATTTTACAATTAATATAGGCACACATGTTATATAATTATTATACACAATTAAATGTTATTTATTCACTATTTAAATAACTTTATTTTTTACCTATTTATATACAATTTAATGCACCTCATTTAATACGTATTTATACCATATTATTGTCTCTTTATATTTTTACATTTTCATACATATTTGCTATGTACACATGTACTATTAAACCTCTATATGGCTGCAAAGCTTAATAAACTTATTATGATCTCTTTGTTCTTCACATAGCTCCAGGATATCATTGAGATTTTTGTGGGGAAATAAGTAGATAGAACAGTTTTCATGTTACTTGCCTGCACTAACAGTGTCAGCTTAACATGTTTACTTGATCAAATCACATTAATTGCACATGTCTTCCATACTAGCTAGCTTCAAGCTACGTTAAACCCGATAAAACAAATTATGAATAGACCAATCTGAATCCACATCTGAACTATTTATGTCAACGTTTGCATAGATCAAGCAATATCTTTACACCCATTTACTTAACATCTCATGATACTGCCCATGGTCATAAAAAGTAGTTCCCCAGGGTATATAATACACCACTGCTTAAATTTATAACAGAAAGACCAAACCCTGGATTTACTGGAGTCCATTACAAGACAGATTTATTTTAACTACCCTGGATAAATGAGTTTTGCCCAGGGGCCTGGAGAATTTAAGTTTTCACTCTTGCCGAAATTTCAAGTACCGAATACTCTAATATATGTCATGGGGGTCAATGACCTACGTAAAAACCACTGTCATCTATCTAGTAAGCGTAATAAGACAGGTCTGATATTTCCGTGCACTACAAAGGCATTAATTAAACAACAGTAGTGGACATGGGACCTGTGCAAAACGGGACCTATTCACGATATGGCCATAACGTCCTAGCCTAGCCGCAGTCAGCTGTGAGTGCTTAACCCTCCGGCTGCCAGTGCCAGCGCTGTGGAATTTTCCAGAGCAACAATGGCCGCAGCACTAGGAACAGGCTTTTTATATTTATTCCACTTACACGTTATGACAAGCAAACATGGTATATGAACATCAACACAGCTTAATGCAAGCGTGTATGTTTGTTGTCCCATCTCAAGGCTACTGCTTCATCCCTTCCACAGAACCCTGGCACATCCTCGTTGATCAATGGCATATTTATTCACTGGTGGAGACTTAACAGCTCTGGCAAGTTTATGTACTCTTAAAACATGGGTTGCGGCTAGTTAAACACTGAGGGGTAGAAATTATAAAACCGTTCTCTAAAATGTAGAGCAAACAGCAACAGCAAATACTGGATCACTGAAATTTAAATATGGTGGGAAAATGGCATGCAGTGTGGTTAATCTAGATACAAGAAGACAATCTGTCATTTATATGGATGCACGAGTCAGTTCAGTGCTATTTCTGGTAGCACAGCTTATGATTACCAAGAAACTCACAAACAAGAGATTAGAATTTCACCAACTAAAATTTTGCTGGTGCCTCATTTCTACGTACAGTCAACCCTCGATATAAGGAACACGTATAGACATGGTCAAACTGTTCATTATATCCAATGTCCCTTATACATATATGAGCACACAATGTTTGGTGGATTTAAAATGTGATCCTTTTAACCAGTTGTTCCTAACATCGAGAATAATATAGTTTCTAGATAAAGTAGGGGGTTAGTGAAATGGGTGACTCACCATTATAGCAATGTAGTGTCTGTAGGGGAGGGGCAGGGGTCCATCTCCCCTCAGTATATACTGCTGGGTTTTGAGAAAGCAGTCAAGATATTTTGGGTGGTAACCCATCAGCTGGATAAGATGCTCAAGTCTGTTGTTATGTAGGAATGCATCGACGTAGAGACTCTGTGCCTGAAACGAAACAAAATCATCAACATTTATAACCAACGTTTAGTAAACAATTAATCAACACTAGTAATTTTAATAATTTCATAAATATTGTACTCTTTAAATTTTTTCAAACATCCAGTTTGAAATTGAATTACAGCTGCGAGAAATCGTCGGCTAAATGATGCCCGAGCTGTCAACTCTCTACGGCTTATTTGTGGCCAACCGCACTTCATACATACATGAATACATTATCCGGCTATTTATTTGCGAGTCGTGCATGTAATTTATTGAGCAAGAAACAGCATGGTTGACAGCGAACGGCCACGCCACGCCACCACCCACAGCGGCAACGTTTACCCACAGATGCAACTCTCCACTCGAATTATAAATCTCTTATTGTGTTCACATGAGTAAAGGTTTAAAAACGTCCCTAAATAGACGACCGCAGACAATTGTAGGTGCACCAAATGACATATGAGCCGGGTTATTTCCAGTGGTTTTATAGTTATCATTTATAACGCTCCAGCAATCATAAGTAGCCCCCCCACCAGGTACTAGTCTACTCTCACAAGATTAGAGTTTACCACATGCTTTCCCTTCAGATGACGTCATCATTAAATACTGATTTTGAAACTTCCTACAATTCCAGGCACACAGGAATAATAGAAATACTTGTGTTATATTATTATCCAATCACCGAATTACTGATATCTTTATTTTCCAGAGTACAAGTCCAGCTCAAGATTTAAAATTGTGTGAAGTATAGCATTAATGTGCATTGCCAGACAACGTCAGTTGAAAGTACCAATGAATTGATACAAACCTCGAATAATGACTGTGTAATAATAGTAAATTAGAAAGCTCTAGTGGGAGAAAGTAATTTTGCAGCTGAGTAGACAAAACAACAGCCATAAAGTAAAGATGTAGGAGCATTTATTCTAGCCTGCTAATTTTACACCATTGTGTTAGTGTGCTATTAACACAGCGATGTGGTGAATGATTATAGGTGTGCCACAAATCGTAAATAAATAGCTGAGTAAAAGTGAAGTGCAAACAATGTAGTGTCACAAATCAAGCTATTACACACTATTTTAGGCAAATATACTTGACTGTGGTGTCAACAAATTTATTACTTGTTGCACTGCGTTGCTGGTAAAATGATTAACAAAAGCATCTGACGTAATTTTACTGCCTCAGATAAGGCTTTGTCTTTTGTACATATTTTGATCGATTTTTTTGCATTTTTAGTTCCCGCTGCTGTATGTGAGCATGTGCATGCTTGTTCGCGTCTATGAGATTACGCGTAGGTGCACGTATGCACAGACACGAGAATGCAACTATACACATCACTACAGCCAATTTTTATACAATTAACAAACTGGTTACTGGAATAACGTTCATCACATATCAATAAAAACAAGACCTTTAAAAAGACGTTACAAGAGTTGACATATTTTCAACGATCATCTCCAATCACCTTTCTCTTCTAAACCACAAACCACAAAGCAACAAGAATTCAATGATACAGGTACACCATGCCTCTAAGTCCCTATATTACCACAACACTTGAACAGTGCGGTCGGAATTCAAAGGACGAGCGACCTGGGGGAGGAGCACATCGCAGGTAGACAGCTACTGTCCGGGTGGGTGGGTATGTCACCCTTGGCGTGTGTCACCTCAACATCACATGTTGGGTTGGCAACCAACCAATGACACGCAGTGATGTCAGCCGAAGCCAGTCATGTGGTAACAGCTGGCGGATGACATCACGCTTGGGTGGTGGATGTCATTTACAGGTGCAGCTACACCGAACTATCAGCTGTGTGACCACAAACCAACACCTCCGCCTGGAGACTAATTGACCACGCAATCTGATGCAGTATCTCTCACAATGGTGATGTCATGTCATTGTGGTCCAAAGGAGGCCTGATCATCAAACGATCCGCCTTGTTCTAGAGTTACAATGATGACAGGGATCTTAGGGGGGTCATGATGGGTGATCACACACACAGTAGTATGCCACAGGTCTGGACAATGTCAAACAACATCAAGCCACTGGACAGGTGGTCAGTTATATGGCCACATCAACAGCTGGTCAAGAATTGACCAGATCAGTTCAATGGGCCGCAGTAAACAGTGGCTGTGATCAGCGCACTGAGGCTAGTGTCAAAACAGACGACAAACACATGGGATATTTTTAATTATAATAATCTCGACACTATCATAATCAGGGGCCCTGGGGGGTGGGGGCAGGAGGCGGATATAAATGCTTTAATCCCACCTACAAAATAGACTCTGATCACTTCTTAAATTACTCAATGAGTAACTACCTTCACCATATTTAGAAGTGTGACACTGTCATCAGGCCTCATCCATTCTGGGTGGAGGGGCTCTGGGGGGCGGGAGGGGGATCTAAATGCTTTAATCCCACCTACAAAATAGACTTTAATCACTTCTTAAATTACCCAATGAGTAACTAACTTCACCATATTTGGAAGTGTGACACTGTCATCATCGTAGTCTGCTTCACTGTCACTATCGTCATTCCAGTGTCACTTTTAGACACCCAGTCAGAAACAAGACACTCGAGATATCAGGATGTCATCACAGTTATATCTGCCTGCAGTTGGCAGCTGTTACAACAGCCCAACCCTGACATCAGACACCAACACGACACCAGTAGACACAAGCCCCGACACCAGACACCAACAGACAGACACCCCCCACAACAAAACATGCAAGGCAGCTGTCAAGACATATTTCTTCTATCGCTGTCTCACACTTCTCATAAAGATCTACAAAATAATTAGGTAGTCTGGGTGTTTGTTGTCCTTTGAACAGGCTTCGAAACATTCACACCATAAAATACTACCCACCAGATAGTATATTCCCGCACAAATCTCTAAGCAAGAACGTTAAAATGGAAATGTAATATTAAAAGAAATCTCACCTCATCATCTTCTGTGTCGACTGGCACGATCTGTTATAAAACAGAAAAGACAACACGTTAATATGTGTTCCCAATTTAAACAGCACAATTAAAAAATCTTGTGATTGAGAAATACCACATACGACACAGCAAGTATAATTTCATCATAAACATGTTTGTTAAAATTGTTGCTGCGGAAGTTAACCCAGGACACCATATATGGCGTCAACCAACTGCCGTGTTTAAATACCTGTGAACAACGAACGTGCTAATGCCACTGGCCTGAACCAGCAGAGTACTTGAGCACTGGAAAGTGCTCAATAGGAATTAATCAACACTACTTTATAAATCTAACACCAAAAAATGTTGTATTGTGTAAACAGAATAGTCATTTAAGAAAACAACAAGTTGGGCACCCACAGGGAAGTCAAAAATCAATAGCTTGTTAAATTATATGGTGATCCGGCCATAAATAATCCATCTGATCCCCGTAGCTAGCCCTATGCGCATTGGCTGGAAAAGAGCATTGGCTGGAAAAGAGAACAGTGCCTTGACCAGCTGTTGTTGATGGCTTTACTTGCTACTACATGTTGCCAGCACCCATTTACCAAACAGGGCACACAAACAACATACACATTTGGTTCAGCTCTCTAAACACACAGTGTTTGCTAATGTCAAACACAGCAGATTTGTCAGGTCTCGATTCCTAGAAAACTGCAGCAGATCCTCCAAACACTGGCAAACGCCCTTCCATGGTCCACAATGTTTGTATTAACTACTTGACTGAAGAAATCAGCCACTGGTATAACACTGCCAGTTATACACTTTCGTTGTGTATATAAATTGGATCGAATGTCCCAGATTAATCTCATTTTGTCACGCAGTTCTTTGATACTAACCCACCAAACCAAACCAGACGTGGGAATGTGATTAAACCAACATTGTACTTTGAACAGTGAACATCCTATCCTGTCTGATGGAAGCACCAAAAATAGCAGTCATCAGATAAATGACACCACAGTTCTCAATACTATAGATCCTAATCTGCAAAAGAAGAACAGGTAGAGATGCCAGCTTATCATCTCATCAATGGTGTGAAAGCCTCCTCTCCCATAACAGCTGACATGGCATGCTTGTCTGTCCATCTGACCCCGCCTGGGGGCATATACCCACATTCATCCAGTAATTCAGCTGTCATCTGTCAAAAATCCAGGACAAGTCACCCTACCTCAGCAAATAATAAAATTTTGCTGACTTTGTGTAGCATCAACAATTCTGGTGATCTAAGGTACTTGTCACTACTCCAGAAAACTATGTATCTATCTATTCCGTTGTGTCTCACCATAAGAAGCTAAAGAATGCATTAAATTAGTTTATCGGAAAATTATTTACATTATCATGTCGCTTGAAAATGGAAACTCCCCAGTAGAGATTGTAACATATGCGGGCACCAACAGACATGATTATGTCAGCAAGACCGGGGTGGTGCGTTAAATATATCACAAGTTAGAGATAGGAAAGACGGAGAGATATACAGTATATTGCAACAGGGAACAAACTGATATACAGAACCACAAGAAAACCAAAGCAGTAAACATCAATGATGCACTGAAAGAAGCAAGTAAATCTGTGGATTGGCCACTCCCCAGAAATGGTGGCACAAGACTGAACTCAACTGTCAGCTAATACTTCACGATCAACCAATCATTATCACTGACACATGTAGAACACTTTTTCTAACAGGCTACATAATTTTGAATGTAATAGATGTAGCACTTGTATTATTTTGTTGCCCTCCCAACTGTCCAAGTGAATCTGAAATTTGAACCGGTGTCCCGAGATGAATCATCAACCTAGATAATGACACAGGTTTGGTAAACATCTGCAATGTTACAACTGCCACCAAACCTTCACTTGTCAGTTACAAAGAGAAAAGTTTACATAATTTCTAGGTTTGAACCGTTTCCCATTTTCCTATCAACACACAAAACCTAAATTGCAATTTGCAGTTAGAACTTGTAAAAAGGTCTTAGCTTCTGTGTGGTGCCATTTGTGTAATGGTCTAGCTTTGTAATCTTTTCACAGATCACTGTGTGAAGAGTGCAAAAATCCTCAAAACGATGTAGAGCTATATAATTATCATAATCAATGCCTCTTTATCTATCTACCATTGGTGTCCTAGCGTCATTTTACACCTAATGAGATGTTCCTAGGTGTGGACCATGATCTGTTGCTCAGACTGGTAAATGGAAGTGGGTGATGAAATGAGGTGCTTCGCTGCTTGGAGATAATGTAGCAACCAGGATGCTGATGATGCAACACAAAACTATATTTAGGCTTCTCGGATTTCAAAGTAGCACACATAATATTACACATAATTTATGTCATAAGTGAGAGTTTGTAGAATCAACCGTGTGTGACAGTTTGTGGAATCGGCCAGGTGTGATGGTTTAACTTTATGGAACCGGTCCTGTGTGACAGTTTGTGGAATTGGCCATGTGTGGTGGTTTATGGAATTGGCTGTGTGCGAGTTTGTGGAACCGGTCATGCATGACCAGTTTTAGGTTACTCCAGTCGCACATTGGGATGAAAATTCAAAAGGGATTGCTTAAGAGTTAATTGGTTGTATAACTTAAACCTACAATCACTCATCATGCAGCTCAAAACAAACTCTGCATACATTCCTCACTCTAAATCATACTGTCAGTGGCCGAGGTTACAAACTATATTCAGATTGTTTGTCAGTGTGACAATTTGTTGAGCCAGGACGACAACATAAATGCTCACTGTATGTTGTTGACCGGCACAGAAGGACATACTGACGGTCAGTCTGAATGACAATCTAACATGAACTTTGCACTACTGTGACAACAAGCAAACTGTGATGACATAGTCTCCCTTACATGTAGACACAGCTCTTAATGGACAAACATCAAGAATACTGGCAAACATATTTGCGTATCTTTTCAGCAAGCACTTGATACCTGATTATAACTGGAGCCAGAGGAAGTCACCACCCTTGCTCATGATGATCTAAACAGTACCACTATTCCTGGCACTATTTGCTAGGAATCACTGTTAGTGGAATAGCAATGCTAATTTAGTAGTTGCTGAGGTCTAGGAATTGCTCTAATGCTATGCAGATTTTGACTTTGGAAAGCAGATACTTACTGCAGACCTTGCAACACAACAAATGCATGAGTACAATCATTACCACAACACATGCAAACGTGTAAACTGTACTCAAGGTAATTACTAATTAGTCATACTAATGATTATGGCACAGGCCTGAATAACTAAAATAAGAGCGTTCTACAGTGTATTTCTACTGCAAAAATATTTTGCATTGATCAATTGCAAGAAACCTCCAATTATCCACAATTATTACAGTAGGGAATCTTTTTTAAATATGAAATATGACTATTTCTATAATATGAAATTTAGGAAAATGCAGGAATGCTGGTCATTCTGGCTCATATCTGCTGGGACAATCAGAGATTCAGACCACATTGTCACGGCATCTGTACCGCTATTTGGATGCGTCAATCGACGGGGCCGCGGACAGAAAAAAGGTGCCTACCCCGTCGTTGTCAACGATGTCGTTGTCGATCGCCGGCGCCATGAACAGATCCCAACCATGGTGGCTGCTTTCGGTCGGACCGTCTCGTACTTGGTGATCGCACGACGTATTGGCAACTCCCCTTTGTTGGCACCACTGGCACATCCCGGAAAGATCCTTGCTCGGTTTGCCCCACGGGATGAGAGCCGGGGAGAAGCCGTCGCCGGTCAGCAGACGCTCCAGGAGTAATTGGCACGAGTAAGAAACATTCATGCAAAACGGATCTAGATCTATGTCGTCGTCGGCTACATACGCCGCCTTGTCGTGTGGCTCCGTGTCTGTGCCGTCCGGGTAGGCGATCGGACTATGTCCCCAGTAGAATTCAGCGAACATGGGCGGCAGGCAACCGGCGAACGCCGTCAACGCGCTTGTCACTTCGCCGGCTCGCACCGCAAAACAGCTGATAGTACGCGAGTACGCAATCAGCTGTTTGACATTTCCTCCCCAATCGTCGACGCCGAATCTACCGGCAGTTATCTCCGTCAAATACTTCTCAAACTTCGCCTTGGCAACACACAGTTATTTTGCCGCTAGTTTGCACCGGTTCTTTGTAACGCTTTTCGGCCTTTCTCATTACTTTATCTAGACAGCACTTTCGCCGGTTAGCCGGTTAATAAAGCTAGGCAAGCGAAGGTCCGGCCCCTATAACCAGCTGACAGCAACCTCGTTCTCGATCACACAAAGAATCCCTAGTACCACGGGAAAGAACTATTTATAGCCGCCAATCAGCGCCGCGGAGTAGATGATGCAATACGAAGGTCGCGAGAAACGAATGCTCAGTAGAAAGGGAGATTTTGCTCGTCCGCACACTTTGTGGAGTTTTTCGCTTTTATTTTGTTTTTCGGCACCATCGCTACTAAGGATATTTACATGACTGTGCTGGCGACAACTTGCAAGCAAGCTTAGGTTATGCCTGGCAGACACTTATGCGCGAAAATGCTAAGCGTAGAGCTCGCCGTGGCTCGACGGAATAGTTTGGAAAATTTCTATAGCCTTTTCACCATGTGTCTGTCACTGTCAGAGAAAGCATAACGGCTCATAATGTGAATACTTGTAAAATAGTATCTCGTACGATGCCGTATATTTCCTTTCTGTATGATTTACAATGCACAAATCTTGCATGTACTGAGATGGATTATTAATTAATTTAGCCCATGTTTTGCAGAACCCGGTTAATTCATGCCTTTTTACGATGCATCGATGATAAACCGCAACCTTGCATTAGACAGTCATGCGTAATTTTCCACGTACATTAAAGGATTTGATAATTGTAGTTTTCTCAATTATGGTTAGTTATGGGTTTCGATTTAGAACCCATGGTATCGGAAAGAACGTCTACGCACGCCTACAAAAGGTTCCAACGAGCACAGCTTGACACATTGTCAAGTGGGCAGCCGCATTGAAACGCTGACCGACATAAAATAGGTATTTATGCAAAAGTGTGTAGTTAAAAGCCGACACGAGCGGCGAAGTAACGCCACGACGCCCGCTCGCAGCAGGACCGGCGCATCTCACCGCCGGTCGCCTCTGCCCTGGGACATTTGGATAATTCGTGTGGCCAAACTTCGCCGAAATACGATTTAATCAAAGCATGAATGTGCGGATCCGTTATGAAAATAGCAAGCAGAAAACCATAGTCGCATGTTTTGCAATATACGAGTTTACTTCACGCGCGGTTAATCCTGAAAGCTGCAAATCCCACTGCACTGCCACCGGCGCAGGCTTTGGCATAGTCCAAAGACAGCATAAAAACGTCGGAACTGAAACGGTTTCTTCGAATACAGTCAATACACGGATGTCTTACCAGACAGAGACTGTCTTATAGGCTAAAATATACTATTTGCAATCAATCGATAGATTTGTGTGATTTCGCAGACTTTTATTCTGATTAATATTATTTTAGAATATCAATTTCTTGTGCCCAAATTTGATCAGATGTGTATTGTGTTGTAAAACAGCACATTCTACTAATCAAAGACAAAGTATAGTAATTTTGGCCGCAATCATTAAAATCATTCAATCTTGTCCATATTATATTATGTTACTGAATAGTTCCATGGTCAGTTTTAATGGTGAAACAAATATTTTATCTTGAGCAAATATACTGATTCCCTTTACTAACTGTATTTATCAATTAAGTATGTCAGACTGATAACAAGGCTTTGTACCAGTTGGATAGCTAGCATAGCTTTTGTTATAAAATACTCTGGTGGACAGGTAATTTGCTTGCTAATGCTGATTAGAACTATACTTGACATCCAAGCATGACTTAATCAGGCATTAAAGACAACAATCTTAATAATTTAGATATTTTATTATTATGGAAATTACTATAATTTAATTAACATTTTAGTGCTGTTAATATTACCATGAGACAGTTACATTGTGTACAAAGCATAACAACAAAATAATGTTTATTTGAAAATATATATAATTGTCATTGAACAGGCAATAAGACTAATATATCAGTAATTTGAAGAAAATGCAAATTAGGCAAACAATTGACCGTTATCTTCTAATATATATCAAGGACAGAGTTTTATATAGGTCCAAAGTGATCACCAAATTGGTTAAATTATCTGTTTCACATCCCAGGCCCATCTGTTGTGGCTCATGTTTTTAGATGGGTTAGAAATAGGAACCAACACTATCAGTGCCCTGTGGGATCAACACTGGGATCTTTTACTTCCCCTGGCAAAGACACCAGTTTAGACAGTTCCTCTGTTTTTGCTGTCATACCCTAAAGACTTCTTTCCCATATGGCAGAAGTTAAGTGAGTGAGTGAACCAGGCTGGACCACACTCAAAACTACTCCCCCTGGTCATGGGTCACTGCTACTCTCACCTTCCATGTCATTCCTAGGCTTTTAATCATTGCTATACATGCTCATTAATGGCCTAGTCAGGGTGAGAGATCATAGCCCTTGTGTGCAGTTGGGGCTCTTGAGTGGTACCTTGACTTGTCATTTATAACCAGCCGTGACTGGGCAGTATTTGCACAATGTTGTTGATGCTAGCGCTTTATTAACATTACCTCCAAGCGAGCGCACCTTGGAATATTGAACTGCGAAAACATCCTGGCATGCAGTTTGTTGTGTATCTCATCTGAAAACAACTGTATATTCTTCCATATCCAGGAAAGTTTACTTTAAATCTGATCTTACCAGTTTGCTTAGCCCCAACATTGTACATATAATATGGATATGAGCTCAGTCATACTTGTGTATAATATGCTGTGATGACTTAAATCTTCTGGCACCACATAAATGGAAAGCAAAGCAGAGAAGGCAGGCAAAGTGTAGATCTGTTCTTGTTCAAACATTTAATACTGCAACTATTTTGCATCTTGTAATGATTGCAGCTGCAGAAAGTCAAAATTTTGAAATTATATACATATTTGTACATATTAGCCAAGCCTACATTTCCACCCTTTCTGCTTGATCAAATATAGCAGATTCTGTGTATAAATAAATATAACAATCAGAAGTTGAGTCGTTTGAAAAAAATACAAAAATAAATTAGCAAAGTTCAGAACATTTTTATAATGAATGTACACTTTCAATTGATATATGAAAGCAAATTCACACTTTGTCACCTTTTTCCAACTTGCTCACCTTTTAGTATGTCCAAAACCATCTTTCAAATACATGCTGGTCTGGTCAGTCACCACAATGTTAATGTCTTCAGAAGTTGAAACTCCAAAAGGCGTAGTCTGTTGATCTGTGTTTTACATGGCCTTTATTTGCAATCAATATACAATCAATCATGAGCAGAGCAAAGCCCCTTTAACTAGGATTACTGCTTTGATGTGTGGGGAGTGGAGTTAAACACCCCTCAGGCAGGGTGCAATCAACTCAGGTCATTAGGCCTTCACCCACCTGTTACATGTCACTGTCTATCTTCTGCTTCATCCTTTCTGCTCCGAGATCACAGTTTCACGAGTTTCACTTAACTTTTTATTCCATATTCTCAGTTATTATTGCCAAGGAATATAAATAATACACATTATTATTTATTAATAATAATAAATGAT
The DNA here is from genome assembly GCA_020002185.1 of Paraescarpia echinospica. Taxonomy (NCBI): domain Eukaryota; kingdom Metazoa; phylum Annelida; class Polychaeta; order Sabellida; family Siboglinidae; genus Paraescarpia; species Paraescarpia echinospica. Next base: position 50,740,434 of record CM034542.1, read on the forward strand.
GTACTTTATTATACACTTTCACCCAGGGTACAACTGTGTTCAAGAATTACAAGAAGAACAGTGAGATGATACACTAAGAAGGTAAACAACTTGATTGATATCCCACTAGGGTAATATTATTTAACGAGCTATTAGATGCATAGGAAAACAATCTGTTTCACCAAATTAGACATTCATCGAACACATGGAAATGGTTTCTCTCAAACGCTGAAGAAGACAGGAATTCTCCACCTCCTGCATTATCTCTGTACTCATTAGATGCTTTCAAGAACAGTCAACATTTGAGGGACTAACCTGATTACAGAACTGTGTGCACTGGCATGGGTCGAAGGACATTACTTTGCCAACTTCTTGACAGATATAGAATCCAACACCGGTGATAGATGACTGCTGGAGACCCCTGGAGCTGTGGCCTCAAGCTGGTGGACAATACAGGGAAGATGAACGAGGCCAAGTTATTGCTTCTGGTATGGATCAGTGCATCCGTCTTCATCATGATCTGACCAACGATTTGTTCCTGCCCCAATGCAGTGGCTAGTCCTTGCAAGTTGTGTGGTTTGGGAAAGTTGTACACTGTTGTTATAGCCCATACCTCACTGATACATGTACATGTTAACATTGGTACAATGACTATGAAAAGGACATTACTATTTCAAGCACTTGAACCTGTCAGAAACACATTTACCTGCATGTCATTCCATCTAGTGTTGCAAAAGACCTACATAAATATACATGTGTGTATTATGTATGTGAAAATATCGATGGGAAACTTGCCACATATGCAATATTTCATATTATCATCATAAGGGCCCTTTTGAAATTACATAAATATTGCTTGATGCATGTGGAGTGTAGGACATTGTAGTGAATGCTCATTACATTAAGTAAACATGTCTTAGACACAAACTAATAAACTGAGTTTAATTAACATCTACTAACTGAATATATAATACATGAAGAACATTTATCAGTTTCTTTACAAATGTTTTATAGAATTGTATGTGCATGTCGATTCCTCTGGAGGCTGAACCGAATGGCGGCCCATAATTCTGACGCCAAATAATTAAATTACAACATTTCCGTCATATATAAATATAATACCAGCGCATAAACTTCGACTGCCGTGGGTTCCGCGTGGGAATAACCTTGGATACAGTGAAGCCTTGTCGCAAGTGGCGGGCTGACATTGATCAAGTGGAGTGATACATTATTCCACCTGGACCCCTGGTGTAGTGATGCAACAGATGGAAACCAGGGGATGTAATGTGTTACTTAACATGTTCTTCCACACGCCCTGAGTTCTGGGTAGCTCACTGCTCGGAGGAGCCCCGAGTCTCTACCGAGGGGCCAACCCTTGACTTTCTAACACGATTGACACTGCATATAATGTATGACTGATTACGACCGGCAAAACGCTCTGCTGATATATTTCCAAGTCAACAGCGGCCAGAAATAATGGTGTTTACCGATTCTGGATAAGGTTGTATGGCTATATTGCTGCATGGTTTACTGACATGGCAAGGACATGTATATTTGTACCAAGGATAGAGTCAAAATCTTGATTTGAGTCAAACTGGCAACATATACACACAAGTTGACTGAGTTAGTGCATCATAAGCTCATTTCAGCAATATAAAGCCAACACGGTTTATTGTTCTACATGAATTTTGTTGTTTTCTTATTTTTCAGGTGCAGTATTGCCTGAATGGAAATGTTGGTGATGACAGTGATGGCATATGTAAAACTCTGTCCTTGATAGATATCAGAAGATAATGGTAATTTGTTTCCTGATTAGCATTTTATTCAAGCTATTGATGTCTTTTAGTCTGTTCTACATGTTCAATGGCAATTATATATTTTTCAATAAAATATGATTTTTGTTGTATTGTACACATTGTAACTGCCTAACTAATTACAAATTTAATTAGTTCAATGATTATAATTTCTGCAATAATAAATCAACTGGATCATTAAGATTGTTGTCTTTAATACCTGATGCTTCTAAGTGCTTGGATATCAGGTGTAGTTCTAATCAGTATTAGCAAGCAAATTACCTGTCCACCAGAGTATTTTAGAAAAAAAGTTATGCCAGCTATCCAACTGGCATAAGGGTCTGATCTTGTTATCCGAGTCTGATATACTTAATTGATAAATACAGTTAGTAAAGGGAATCGCTATATTTGCTCAAGATAAAATATTTGTTTCACCATTAAAACTGACCATGGAACTATTCAGAGACACCAGAGATACAGAACAGCATTTACAGCCTCAAACAATGCATGCAGTATAGAGATACAATAGCTCTAATAGTGTTTTGTTTCCACCTCATTATGCCACCATACAAGGTCAGTAATTTATGCCCAATGGACCAAAGCTAGGCTAGAATCATTATCATAACAGCTAGCTGGTAAACAAGTGGCTTGCCTGACAAGGCCTGAGTATATCGACCTTTCAATGACAAATGGCCTGCACAGTGATTGGTTGAAATGTAGGTGTGTTGTGATAACTTGGTTGATTGGCTATGCTGGGCCACACCACATTAATTAGACACACCTTCTAAAGTACTTTCTAGAAACGCTGCCAAGCTCCTCCCATGACCAGATGACACAATTTGTTGCATTTTGGCTAATTATCGTCTTTTGAAGGACAGCACCTTTAATTCAACCTAGTAACAACATGCACAGATGTCACTGCCAGATTCTGATGCAGAGAGAAGAACTCAAACAAGTCAGAGTGTAAAGTACTTTCCTTGATTTGTTGTCCACTCCAGAATGACAGCCGAATGCTGTTTTCCAGAACGTTCTTTTGTACAATGTACAATTCTGTCACATCATGTGACCTGACAATGATAACAAACTATAATATTACGTTTATTCTTCATTTCTGTACTGACCCCACTTATTTTCCTCTGCTTTTTCCATTGACCATTCAACACAAATCTTGCCATTAAAGATGCAATGCTCAACAAATTTTTATTTAATATCTGCAAACAGAAAGCGCAAAAGAAACGTCTACCGGCCAGCAATATTCATAGATAGGTTATATGTCTTCAGCAAAGTATAATGGTTTGAAGTTTTTATCCCCATAACATGTACAGTTGTTCATTGAAACATGTGTTCGTCATTTTACCCATCACACAAGATATCCTGCAAAACAGCTCAATCAAAGACATCATCTGCATCGAGTTAGATATGAGGAAGCATTAAAGCACAGATGGCGTCAATCTACGACCTTGGCGTCAATATACGACCTTGTTCACCTAACTAACATCCATCTACAAATACACCCTCATATTCTCTAAGAAAACAGGTTAATGTCATGTTAATGATAAAGATACGCCATAAACAGTTATGGAGTGCAGTTTTAATTTATGGCAACCAAATTCCAGAACGACCTTGCTAGAATAAAACTACTGATTTCAAACCGCCACCTCATTTACGATTCACACATGACCCAGTTCTGTCATCATTATAGAGTATATTCCATTTTTTTGGCAATTTAATAAGATTTGGGCACACCTGAAGAAAAAAACATGTACGCTAAGGTCAGGGTGCTGTTGTTTTTGCATTGCTTTTCACGCCACCCTCTATCGTCAAGTGATAAATGACATGCAGGGTAACATGTACACATCTTGCTTCCTTGCAATGCTACACATATGAATGAATTCCACATACAAGAAACACAAGTTATGCAAAGTGAGGACAAAAAGTGGCCTAGTTAGCTCTGGGTTGTTCTTTTTTTTGAGGGGGGAGATGCCATTTTAAAATGGCGCTTTATAGATGAAGGGAGAGTCAAAATTGTGGAAAGACAATGCATGGATACAAACATTTGCGGAGAGCCTTATCAAACAAACAGGAGTGGAACAATGCAGTGCATTTGAAATGGGATCTTGCTGGTGAGAAACAGACTCAAAAACCTATACACTAGCCTTATCCTATAATTATATTAAATTGTATCCTACGTGTTTCAATTTTATTCATAAATTCAATGCGTGGAATAAGTCATTTTAATTTTGCATTGTGAATCCAATTACATACAGTGGTAAATAAGATGATTTATACCTGCAAGCCAATGAACTTTACCTTTGACGATTTTACATGATTTTTTAGTGACTTAAACTTAATTTATTAATTATTTATTTTATTGATTTATTTAAATTGTTTTATTTTGATTTTTTTTATTGTGAGCGCATTGACTATCTATATTATATAATAAAGTCAGATATTACACAGCATAAGAATAGTCTTTTTTACTCTCACTTTTGTCAATTTCATAATAACCATAATTTTTGCCTGTAAATGACTCAAATAATTTTTTTTTAAAATCCACAGCAAAGTGAGACAAATGTTAATCTCGTAAGATATCTGCATACGACATTGTTTACACGTTTACTTAGCAGTGACATTTCCCTAGCTAACGTCATATATTGTTGGTGGCAGTTGGTGGCAGTGTGTACGACAAAGGTGACCAAACCCAGAATGTTGGACTCATTGTATGACGGCTTGTTTACGGCTCTCACCTGCCAACTCCCTTGACCTTTGGGGAAGATAAATTTTCCACCAAAGACTGGTTCCTATCTGCGCATCAGTGATGTTAGTATATGTATAATTATTTGCTGATTCCGGCTAAGGTAACTGAAACTAGTTGTATTTATGAGTACGAACACAATAACACGTATCATTCAAGGATAAGTGTAATTGTGTTCACCCTCAGAAAAGACTGAAATACAACCATTAGTAAAAAACCTTCACCTTGTTACTGGCTGTGTAAATAACCTTTGTTGAACACTTATGCAACCTTAGTTGAACATAACAAATGTCAAACAAAACGACTTACGTTTCTGGCGAAACCCTGCTACCAATACAGCCTGCAAAACCCGCTTTAAAGAGCACACTTATTTGTGCACTGAAGGGTAAAAAATCTGACTTATTTTCCCAATTATCTCACAGAGGATCCTATTGTTTAAACAGAGCCGTGTTTTATGTGGTCTCTTACGCCAATAGGGCGTAATGTGGGCTAACTGGGGTGAACTGTGTGTAAATGACTTCTTTGAAATGGCAGAGGAACACAGTGACTAGATGGGCTGCTATAATGATAAGAAGTTTAATTGTTATTAGAAGTAGTCAAATCCCCCTGATAAATTGGCACACTATAACTATATTCATCTTGGACAAGGAATGTTTGGAATTATTTGGTATCTTGTTTCACTTGTGAAATTATCGATCTGAACGGGTTCTTTATCTGTGTGTTTGTTGTATGACATCATTAATATTTCAACAGTGTCTTAATTGGGAGATATTGAAGGTCGTGCATGGATGCTGATGATGAATTTAATGATGGAAATAACAAATAGTCTTCTTTTAGAAAATATTTTCCATGTTAATGGGTATGGTGATGCGTAAGTCTGCAAAAGATTTGATTGCAGGAACAACGACAACATTTTACTTTTATGATTGTGCACAGTATCTAACACTGCCCTTAGCAAAACATTCTACAGAACTCTATATTTATAAATATATAGAAACATATAGAATTTAATAAAATGTCTAAGATTCTAAAAAAAAAATTATGAGGCAGTAACATTCTATTGAATTATATAGAATACTCTATGGAATTTTAGGGTCACTTCACTTTCTATAGAATTTTCTATAGAATTCTGTAATGAAAAATACACTACAGAACTGTTTGCTACTTAAGAATACCTGTCAAGTCCTGTGAAACAAAACAGTAGTCATAGCTGACAAAAACCATAAATTATGAGTAATCTTTATACGTAAATGCCCATTGATGCATGTTATAAAAACAAAAGTGCCCTATGTGACAAATGGCACCCACGAGAACTGTAAGTAAGTTTGCGCCTGCGCATAACAAAAATAAGTTGGTGAGTACTCATTCTGGGGCACTGCACGAATTGTACAGGTATTCTACCTGGCCCGGGAAAGAGCGCAAATCAAAGGGTAGTTTGATGAGTGTCGGTCGGCGAATTTACAGACAAAAATATAATGAACGCGATAAATTGTATCTCGAAACAGAAGCGTAAAGCCGCCTATAGTTTTCATTTGATCAATAAAAAGTGACTATGGTTAAACTGTAGTACTTGACAGGTATGCTTCAGGGTGATGACTAGCATGATCATTTTACTCTGTGGAGACTGAACTCCACAAAAGGGGTTGTTCCAATGACACAGGAATGGTTAAAATATGATGTGAGCGTGTACCAGAATGTTGCGAGAATGTTGTGAGAAGAGAGGCTAATAAAGAGGGTGTAATAGCAATATCACAACACGCCCACCAACTGTAGCAACAATAACTCCGGTGGGGGGGCTGTCATATCAATCATCCCCCCAGTCCCCCTACCATCACAAACTAACACCTCAGCTGGTTAGTTCTGCTCTGCTGGTTGGACAACTGACCACATGCCTGTCACAACACGATTGTGATGTGGACAGTTAACCAAACCACAGGTGACCCACTGACCCATTGTAGTAGACATCCCACTGAGAACTGACCAGAATGTAGAGTACACAGTATTACACACACACATACACACACACACACCACACACATAGCACGGCTGGCGACCATCCCATGGCTAGCATACACCACAGGATACCATACCACAAGCTTCAGTCAAGGACACAGGCTATTTCTACGATGGTTATAGCAATTATTGCCTAATAAACAATTCTCTAAATAGCTAACTTCAACGATCAAGACATTGAAGTAAACCAATAAAATAAAACTTCATAACCGGCAACAGACCAGAATTATTGTTTCCTTTGTTTATCAGTAAATCGAAAGCATCGTGGGACATTATTATTGTGTGGGTAATAATTTATTTGGATTAATATAGTTTGACATTGGTTTATCGAGGACAAACATGTGTTTCAAATAAAGACATTATCATGAAGTTTAAATGTTTTAATGGTAGCAGACATATTGGTTTCAGCAATGTACAGTGCCCTTGCACGTACATGAAATGGTGACCCAGGAAATAACCACCAACCTCTTCATTATATTATCATGTGCCCCTGCTATTGTCTTATCTAATCTAGATAACAATATCTTATACTACAACATTAAACAGTGTCACTTCACACAGAGGGGATAGTGATACAATTATCTAACACGATACAGTTCTCTGTCAGTCAACATGTTAGAAAAAATGAATAACAAAATAAACCAAACATTAATAAAATTTCCACCACGGCTTATGAATAGATATGTGATATTTAACATGTTTTACATAAAATAAAACTTCGGTTAAATGAATAAATCTGTAAGAAAACTGTTTACTAAACCCACTTGATGAAATGAACTTAGAAACAAATTATAGTGACATAAGACAACATCATAAAGTGAATTTATAGTAGCTAATGTGGTAGGTACTCAGTTGGATATTGTATCCACGAGTAGATCTGGGATTTGGCCATAATCAATTCATTTTTAATGCCTATAAAATGTCATTTATAATAACATAAAAAATGCTATATATTTCACATTTTTGGAGAGTCAATTAAATGTGCCTCCTAAATTCAAGCCTCTAGCTTAACTACCATCTACTTCTGTGAAAGCAGGAATACAACTAACTTACCTGCCACTAATTTAAAGTGTAAGATCCCTAATCACGACAAGCCTGAATTATTAATATTTCTCTTGTCTGCATGTCAGATTTCCATCACTTTAGACATAGCAATATTAAAATCATTCATTCAGGAAAAGCTCAGTGTAACTTGAGATAAAGCAACTGAACCCATTTAGTCAGACCATTTAAATCTTCAGAAAAATGTAATTTGACTGCCTACAATGAAGCTGAAACCATGTGTTATTTGACTGCCTACAATGAAGCTGGAACCATGTGTTATTTGACTGCCTACAATGAAGCTGGAACCATGTGTTATTTGACTGCCTACAATGAAGCTGGAACCATGTGTTATTTGACTGCCTACAATGAAGCTGGAACCATGTGTTATTTGACTGCCTACAATGAAGCTGGAACCATGTGTTATTTGACTGCCTACAATGAAGCTGGAACCATGTGTTATTTGACTGCCTACAATGAAGCTGGAACCATGTGTTATTTGACTGCCTACAATGAAGCTGGAACCATGTGTTATTTGACTGCCTACAATGAAGCTGGAACCACGTGTTATTTGACTGCCTACAATGAAGCTGGAACCATGTGTTATTTGACTGCCTACAATGAAGCTGGAACCATGTGTTATTTGACTGCCTACAATGAAGCTGGAACCATGTGTTATTTGACTGCCTACAATGAAGCTGGATTTGACTGCCTACAATGAAGCTGGAACCATGTGTTATTTGACTGCCTACAATGAAGCTGGAACCATGTGTTATTTGACTGCCTACAATGAAGCTGGAACCATGTGTTATTTGACTGCCTACAATGAAGCTGGAACCATGTGTTATTTGACTGCCTACAATGAAGCTGGAACCACGTGTTATTTGACTGCCTACAATGAAGCTGGAACCACGTGTTATTTGACTGCCTACAATGAAGCTGGAACCATGTGTTATTTGACTGCCTACAATGAAGCTGGAACCATGTGTTATTTGACTGCCTACAATGAAGCTGGAACCATGTGTTATTTGACTGCCTACAATGAAGCTGGAACCATGTGTTATTTGACTGCCTACAATGAAGCTGGAACCATGTGTTATTTGACTGCCTACAATGAAGCTGGAACCATGTGTTATTTGACTGCCTACAATGAAGCTGGAACCATGTGTTATTTGACTGCCTACAATGAAGCTGGAACCATGTGTTATTTGACTGCCTACAATGAAGCTGGAACCACGTGTTATTTGACTGCCTACAATGAAGCTGGAACCACGTGTTATTTGACTGCCTACAATGAAGCTGGAACCACGTGTTATTTGACTGCCTACAATGAAGCTGGAACCACGTGTTATTTGACTGCCTACAATGAAGCTGGAACCACGTGTTATTTGACTGCCTACAATGAAGCTGGAACCACTGCCTACAATGAAGCTGGAACCACTTTGACTGCCTACAATGAAGCTGGAACCACGTGTTATTTGACTGCCTACAATGAAGCTGGAACCACGTGTTATTTGACTGCCTACAATAAAGCTGGAACCACGTTTTTTGACTGCCTACAATGAAGCTGGAACCACGTGTTATTTGACTGCCTACAATGAAGCTGGAACCACGTGTTATTTGACTGCCTACAATGAAGCTGGAACCACGTGTTATTTGACTGCCTACAATGAAGCTGGAACCACGTGTTATTTGACTGCCTACAATGAAGCTGGAACCACGTGTTATTTGACTGCCTACAATGAAGCTGGAACCACGTGTTATTTGACTGCCTACAATGAAGCTGGAACCACGTGTTATTTGACTGCCTACAATGAAGCTGGAACCACGTGTTATTTGACTGCCTACAATGAAGCTGGAACCATGTGTTATTTGACTGCCTACAATGAAGCTGGAACCATGTGTTATTTGACTGCCTACAATGAAGCTGGAACCATGTGTTATTTGACTGCCTACAATGAAGCTGGAACCATGTGTTATTTGACTGCCTACAATGAAGCTGGAATCATGTGCTAATCACTGAGTTGATGTATATTTATTCTGCAGCTAATCTTTAATTGCTCTTGGCCCATAAGTTTTTCCGTTTTATTCAAGCAGCATTACTTGAAGGTTTCCAGCTGCTGTATGAAATAGTATGAATGACCTAGCACTTATGTTTAGAAGATAAACTCAACCATGAGTGCAACTCCTATAATGTATATGATTTAACCACTGTGACTAATAAAATTGCAACCATGTTTGCACAGGCAAAGTTTTTATCATTCCACATATAAATCCTCTTAGAAAAGAACACTGCTGTTTTTAAAATGACTGTTTTTGTAATGTTGTGAACACAATTTCTGGGTAATATTCCGCAGATCTTTGTATAGCTTTATTAGCAAAACAAACAACTGACACTATTTTTTATTAGTAAATGCTTGGAATAATAATCGAAAACATAACCAAATTAAAAACAAAACTCATGAAATACTGCAAACAATGGAATCAATGTTTAGCTATAAAGGTATCATCGCCATTTCATGAACTAGACGAAGAATTGATTAAACGTTTCATCACAGTCAGCACAAGATAATGATCCGACATTTATGAAAACTAAAACGTTGCCAGATGGTAATGTCGCCTGGAATACATTGTCGTAGGAAATCGGTCTCCTTTCGTTGTAATATATGGCCAACAAATGATAGTCGTGCATGCTGGCTGTCATGCCAATACTACTCCGTGTGCGGCCATGCATGATAGCATGCACGGAGAACCATATATCAGGCTGACATTAGAGGACATGCATTGACATTGGAGGACCTGTGTGGGTCTTTGTGGAAAGTTTCTCATCCGGATGTCAGGTTATATATATATCACTCAATAAGCAGTTGTTTGGTGAGTCATGGAATAAAACACTGTACCGACCACAACCTAATCTGATGTCATGACTAAACATGTCCACAGGCATTGCTGAACTGTCTTTAGTTAAACACCGACATTAATTTGGTCACTGCCATTCACTCTGCTGATTAAAATAATCCCACGCTTCATTCCATATTTGCCCAATAATCTAACTGCATATGATACAAACGTTATGAAAATATGTGCTTGTGAACATAGGATTTTCAGCATATCTTGCAGTAGCAATATTGTCTAATATAAATTGTACCTTTCTTGACTCCACCTTGTTACTTAGCCCCACCTTTGGTGTTGTATATTGCTCCTGCTCTTCTGAGCCCATTTCTCTTGTTGTGCACAAGGTTACGTGGGTACTTCTGGCTTGACTAATGGACAAAAACTTTGTCCACATCTGATTTAAACTTGACGTATTTGTCTGTATTGCGTGCTCTTAAAAAGTTTTCTAAGAAGACGTGATTGAAGAACAGAGAAAGCTAATTGATTGAATGAACTTGGCCGACTTGTTTTTATAACCCATGAAGCCACATCACCCCCTGGGACTGTGAGAAACTATACCTAGTTAAACCTGTAAAGCATCCTGATTCACTGACATCTAACCAATCAATGTAATCACAGAAGCCATAAGCAATAAAGCCTACACTTGTTTATCAATTTAAATGAAATAATTCCTTTAAATCAGAATATAATATATTTAGGAAAGCTATAAAGCCTACACCTGTTTATCAATTCAAAAATAATAATTCCTTTAAATCATAAAACAACAGGAAGAAAGATGGCAACTGTTCTAGCTTTTCTAAGCAAAAAAAGCATTTGTAGTATTTAAAAAGAAACAATTAATTTCTTGAATAAAACTATTTTGGGTCTGTAATAAGTTGATGTGATTTAGAATGCATACATAGATAGATGGTGGATGTATATATATATATATATATACATAGAGTAAAACCTGTCTTAGCAGCCACCTGTCCCTAACGATAACTTGAATATAACGGTCACCTTTGAAAGTCCCGAATGACTTCCTATTAGTTTGCACTGCCCACTATCTGTCCATAACGGTAACCTCGCTATTGCGTATAACGAACGGTCAGTTAATTTGGACTTGAGCTTTTTCTGTTCGCCTTTACTTGGGGGGCGTGATTTATTTCACCATGGCCCAAAAGAAAAAAGGAACATCAATTAAATATAGCAAGTTGTGTATTGTGTTATTTATATTGCTGTTAACGCTAGGTTTGTATTGTTCACGAGAGTACCAACTAGCGAACGTCAACGCAACCATTTATAATACAGTGGCTCCACCTAGTGAGTATCCAAGTAATGAAACTCTCCATAACAGTAACCTGCCAATAACGGTAATTTTTTGTAGCCCCGACAATGAAGGTTATGAACAGGTTTTACTGAATATATATATATATATATATATATATGCAGCCTAAGGGCAGCATAGGTCGACCACTCCATTACGAGAGATAGGATATACAACCTCAGAGAAAACGTCTCTCAAAATCACAAACAACTATTTCTTTGATGCAAATAATTATTGATATCATTATATGTCTGGGTATACTACACATACTAACAATTCAATTTCAAAAATAAAAGATATTGTCTACACAACCAGGGGTCACAATTTTATGCAGACCGGCTGTGGTCTGCTTAAAAATGGCGGTCTGCCTAAGGCGGTCCTTTATGCATATTTGGTCGACATATGCTGCTGTTAGGAGTATAAATATATACATACATATAAATATATATATATACATATATATGTTGAAACAGATTTGATGAGCACTGAATATATCCAAGAATGAAGAATATTTCAAGTGGGAAGATTTTGGCGGGTCACTATTTTGTAACTTGCAAATGTATAATAATCAAACTGAAACAGAAAATGAATCGATGACACTTAAAAAAACCTTATTAATACAAGCTTAGTACTTTAGAATAAATGGTTATGTCTGTGCAAATATTTGATTGCCTTTTCAAATAACAAGTTTCTCTTCACTACAGCAGATATAAAGGACCATGAAACCACACACAAAGATAGGACCCTAAAAGAGCAGATATAAAGGATTAAAATTAGCATACATGAAGGACTCTGAAACAGCAGACAAAAACCCTAAAGTTGCAAACAAGAAGGACCCTAAAGCAGCAACTATGACGGACCCTAAAACAGCAGGCGTAAAGAACCCTTAAACAGCAAACACAAAGGGCCTTTAAACAGCAGAAATGTAAGACCCTAAAACAGCAGGTGGTGCAGTGTCTTGGCCCGTCTACATCTAGCCATGGGTGACTCATCATAGCCAGTTGCCCAATCTTTTAAATGCATCACACCATGTCCTTACATGGCACAAGCAAACAGGCGATCCTAGAGCATTGTTGTCATACCTGTGCGCTATTGTTTTCACTGACAATCTAAGTTTGTCATGTTGCATGTATTTATTTACACTCTCATATATTCCCTATTGGCCTTGCTTCGTAAAGAATTATGGAGGCTCAGCTCTGTGTAATTATGTACATGTAAACAATGCAGCTATGTCAGAATTCATTGTGATAGTCAATAACACAGCTGTTTACCATGGAGTGCTCCCTGGGAGATGACTGGGTAACAGGAAGGGCACCCCTTAAAACAACCCCTCATGGATATAAACCCTCAGGACATAACCCCTTTAAACAAAAACAATCATCGACATAGATCCTCAGGATATAATCCCACTGGACAAAAACACTGTCCTGATCAAAAATCCTGATAGACAGCATTTAATGGACAAAACTCACAGTTTAGCAACAGAGTTATACACCATTACCTAGATCATTCTTATTTGCCTATTACACATGAAGTGACAATATTTATGTGACTGAATAATGGTACATAAACTGCAGAGAAAACATGTAATAACTGTTAGATGGTCTGTCACAGAGTGGTTGTCTGAGAGAGGTTATGTCCTGCGTGGTTATAGCCATACCCCCTAAAACATGCTCCCCTTTCTCATATGTGTATGATTAATAAAAAACTATTTAGATTTTTCTAAATAAACTGAAATAACAACATTATTAATCACATTGAAATAAGAAGCAATTTTCTATTTTTCCCCTTTATTAGAAGAATAAATGAACAAAGTGCATTTATCAGTTAATTTTAATTATGGTATATTCATTCATGTGTCACGCCTTGATCAGACATCCTCACTGGTTTTGTCATTCGTTAACATTCTCTCGGAAATTGATATTTGGCCATTTATTTGATGGCTATGACACCACCAGGTGGCTTTGTAACAGCATTTGTCTGCTGAGCAATGCATATAAATAGAATTACATCATGTGTTTATTGAAATTTGATCGCGAAACGTGTCCACAAATAATAAATTTTTCACTCGGTGAGTGTATAAATAGCCATGACATCATTCCCCTGGATGGTGATGTCATTGTTTATGTCATACAAGAAGGATGTATCTGTCTCTTTGTTCGTGGTGAATCTGATATCGTTTATCAGCCACATAGTATAATTAATGTCAGCCTTCAAACTACAATAGCAATAAAGAGGACGTAATTAAAAGTATCACAACTATAAATAATATTTCCTGCACAAAATTGCTAACTTAAAAAAAAATATTTTTAAAGAAGTCATCTTGGTATCTGGACAATGCATTTAGAAGCAGACATGTGACCAGTGATTATTGTTACTGGTGTCCTCCAGATTAGTCATAATCACAGGAATATGCAGCCAAATGCAGAGAACAATAACACAGTGTTTTACCACACGATAATGTCAGAATTCACAAGGGCATGTATTTCAAATGTATTTAAACAAAATATACATAACAAAACCCAACAACAATACCTAATTTATTTACACATTAATTATTGTGTCATTACAGAAATATATTGTGGTAAAATCTTTTCTGGTTTACTTACTTGTAAAGGGCATACAAAAGTGTCATATGCACATTTTGGAATTAGGGTTTTGTGGAATTGTCCATTAAATATTTATATAAATATAAGCAGAAACCCAGGTTGTGTTTGTGGCTTAATCCTGTCTGCTGATGAATCAGCAGAGATGACCATCTGATTGATTGAACCCTCTGGTGAATGTGATTGGACCAAGAGATCAAAGACATGATCCTAGGTCCATGGGGTACCTGCCTCATACCCTAGAGGACCAATGAACTAAATGACCCTCACTGTTTGTATGCAGGATTACAGCATAGTTCACTGGAACTTGTAAGAGGAGCATTATCTTATTGGGATACTCTTTGGAAATTATAAAAAGATTTGAACTTGATTCAACCTCTTCGACCCTGAAAGAAATCTGCTTTTTTCAACCAGACAGTCTAGTGTAATGTGCTTTGAGTAGTCCTAACGACAAGATATGGTTCTATATATAACACCTTACCTTTTTTCTTTTTATAATTTACAATCAACCTTTGCCAAAATCCGTTTAGAAATTCACAACAATAGTATGTACTTGTAATACAGTGCAGCTGTAATACTATAATAAAAATTATTACAAAACTTCATAGCTAACCATGAAGCAATATTTTCTGCAGAGTCGGCAAACAACAAGAATAAACCCAGTCAGTTAGTTCAATCATGCAGCATTTTCTGCAATAGGTCTAGGCTCATGCTTGAGTGGAACCCTACTTTTAAAGAGGTGCTATAAAAAGGCACCTTGCTAAATACACTTTCCGGTTTTATGTCCAAGGTGATAAACGATTACAAAAGGCTTTAAATAACATGTTTAGAGAGCACGCCTTAGCAGATTGTTTAAGATAGTGACCCAAGTACATTCCTGAGTATTTTGGTAGATAAGTATCTGTAATTATTGGGGCAGTTAAAGAGGTAACTCTGTTGTGCCTATGCTTAAGCAGTGCAA
This sequence comes from Paraescarpia echinospica, assembly GCA_020002185.1. NCBI lineage: Eukaryota > Metazoa > Annelida > Polychaeta > Sabellida > Siboglinidae > Paraescarpia > Paraescarpia echinospica. Next base: position 50,755,783 of record CM034542.1, read on the forward strand.
CATTCACCAACCACACAGTTCAGTTGGGTTCGATTTCTGTCCGTTGATGATTCAAACAACTAATATTTGCGAATGATCTGGCAAATGTCAAATCTTAACATACTGACTTCTTTTACAAATTACAACTCATTATATAGCCTTTTTGTAGTAATGGATTTAGTGTTTATTATATAATTTTATGTAAAATGTTTATTTTGGTCTAGGAATAGACTGTGTATATTTTAAACAAGATACTATATCTTATACTAGAATTCATATACGGAAGGTATACTGCTCGCCAAATTACATTTAATAAACCTAAAAGTGTTTCCAAATTTGAAAATTGCACCCACAAAACTGTCAAATAGTAAACAACACTCCAAGCTCCTGACCAAATTGGGATGGTTTAGGTCCAACTGATTCAGCAGACTTCCTGCTAATAGTGACCTAACAGACAACCTCCCTTTAATTCAACGACAATGAGCACCAAGACCCAAGTATGCTTCTACTTAATAAAACTCTCCCCACCCGGCTCATGGCTCCAGTCTCCTGCTCATATTTCATGTGTCTAGAGATGATATTGCAATACACTTGATATGATGGTGGGCAAGACAGACCTGTCTTTGACTCAACTAAAGTCTCAACTAAAGTGGACTTGACAGGTTTGTTGACAGACTGCCTGCCATGTGTCAAATGTCCTGAAACCTTGTCTGTCATCACCATCCCTCTCTCCCCACCCCTCTCTCCTGCAGTGATTCCCTTATGGTTTAACCCCAGTTGATTGACACCCACTGTCTGTTATGTTGTAGTTTGCCTACTTCACAATTAAAAATATGTGCATTACCTTGTCTCTTTGCTGACAATGTTGATAATGGCTGTATACGTGAATGACATTGCTACTGCTGCACGACATCTCCTAGATCAAATGTTCCTGCATACAGTTGTGATTTTAAAAACTTACTATTATTATGTTCGACATCCATTTTTTGATGTAGGTTTTGCAAGGCAACTGGTCATCTAAGTACTCTAGTATCCCCATTCTCTCTAGTGGTGTACTCATCCTCTTTGATAAAACTCAGTAGAATACCAGGAGAGGTTGTCGCAGCAGAAAGTACATGTCAAATGGAATTCAAACTGTTGTTATGAATCACTTGAGTCATTGCTAAAGTACTTATGAAAAGGAAGTAACACCATTATTGAGTCAATGTTATGAATCACTTGAGTCATTGCTAGTAATTGCAATTGATAGTCAGACCTTGATGAAAGTCAGATGCTAATTAATTATGTTAGCAACCCATCCTTTCACTGTGTACACCAACTAGATTGACCTTGCAAGCAAGAATAGACAAACAGGAGTTACCAATTACCATGCAGTTTGGTTGATGAAATGGGTGTATACCACCTAAGGCTACAACTTTAACACATTCCTCCCTAAATGGCATTATGGTGTGACTTTACAAGGAGCCATAGAGCTATGGGATAATCAAAATATGTGCTCCTGTTGTTTGTTATCTGCAAACTCGTGCAAGTGGAAATTAATGGGCGAGAACTGTTGAAAGGTGTTCCTTTCTACACGTGTTGACCAGGTCTGTCAGAGATTTAGGTGGCCAAGGCTTGCAGGCCCAGCTTGGGACCACTGGCCCAAATATGAATCATTATTAGCACATCAACTTGCACAAACAAGCATATCATGTTCACATTTCAAGGACAGCCACTGGGCTGGAATTAGTACTGTATGGCAATTTACTACATGGGAGGGAGGGAGGGTATGGAAGGGGGGAGGAGAAAGGGAGGGAGGGAGGGAGGGAGGGAGGGAGGGAGGGAGTCGTCGTGACATACATGTCATTTCAAAGACGGGGCACTAGAGCTGACATGCCCCATATAATCTAACAGAATCTGTTAAATGCTTTTAGCCTTCGTTTTGTCCGTGTAGTAATTGTGACAATATAAGGTCAGGTCGTATTATGTACAACATTATTTAAGTGTGACCTTTCTATGGCCAGCATGAACCAAACAATATCACGCTGAGTCGATATCACACTGAGTGGATATCATAGAAGGCCTTGGGTGCTGTAATTGATTAACTGTTACTGTCCTTCACAGATTATGCATTAATATGGACCGTCATTAAAGGGAATAAAAACATCTATTGCCCCAATTCATGTTATATTACATCCTGCTATCTATTTCCACGTCCACCAAGCCAAAAAATTCAATGAATTAGAAATTCCACATTTTATGGTGTGCATCTGGACATTTTCGAATATGCATAATTTTGGCGCGCTTTTCGGGATGCCGAGATGTGACGTCACTTATGACTCAAACTCAGCATCAGGCCGACCCTTTCCATGCATTCAGAGCATGTTTACAAGTATAGCTTTTGGGTCGAAACGAACGTCAGAATGAGTTATTGTGCAATATTCCGATGAAATACAAACACTAGTCTTCATAGAGGAACAAGCAGTTATCTTACAGTTCCACATGAATCAAATTTTATTCAAAACAACGGGCCTACAAGTCGACTAGGTTTCGTCGAGCTTGGGCTCATTTTCAGAATAATTATATCGAATGCAACCAACGGGAGATAATCTACACCAATAAATATACATAGCAAACATATATTATATCCAGTTACATAAAGTAACGTGAATAATCTCATAATATCACTAGAATATCGATATATGAAGGAGTTCTACAATTTATCATAACAAATTAAATCAGTCAGACAGTTTCCGTTGTTCCCGCTAGCTCAGTGGGTAGGCGTGTTGGTTAGTTGTTGTTTATTTTACAATCGGGCGACGCCGGTTCAATCCTGACAGCATACAAACCTTTGATTTTCTATACACTTTTTTTGTTTATGTTTTCACGAAGTAATATAAACAAAATCATTTTATACTATAATGCACTGTTCGTAAATATTTTTTTAATTTTTGTAGTAACTATTTATTCGCAACAAAAATGAAAATATGGTCATTATATAACGATTTTTCTAAATTTTATTTATCCAAACAAATATAATGTAATGGATATATAATTTATTAATTGTAAATATATTGTACGGTAATATATTGTAATTATATATGTGAAAACAGATTGAGATCTGTCTGGATAAATACAATTTAGAAACATTGTTATATATAATGACCATATTTTCATTTTTGTGGCGAATAAATAATGACTAAAATTTTTTTCTTTTTTTTACAAACATTGCATTATAGTATAAAATGATTTTGTTTATATTACTTCGTGAAAACATAAACAAAAAAGTGTAAAGAAAATCAAAGGTTTGCATGCTGTCAGGATTGAACCGGCGTCGCCCGATTGTAAAATAAACGACAAATAACCAACGCGTCTACCTACTGAGCTAGCGGGACCAACGGAAACTGTCCGACTGATTTAAGTTATTATGATAAATTGTACAACTCCTTTATATATCGATATTTTAGTGCTATTATGAGATTATATACGTTACTTTATGTAGCTGGATACAATATATGTTTGCTATGTATGTTTATTGGTGTAGATTATCTCCCGTTGGTTGCATTCGATACAATTATTCTGAAAACGAGCCCAAGTTCGGCGAAACCTAGTCAAATTGTAGGCCCATTCGCTGTTTTGAATAAAATTCGATTCATGTGGAACCGTAAGATAAATGTTTGTTCCTCTATGATGACTAGTGTTTGTATTACGTCGGAATATTGCACAATAACTCGTTCTGACGCTCGTTTCGACCCAAAAGCTATCCTTGTAAACATGCTCTGAATGCATGGAAAGGGTCGGCCTAATGCGAGTGTGTGTCATAAGTGACGTCACGATACCATGTGATCGCCTAGCTCATTAAAATTTCATTTTCCGCGGGAATCGCTTCACAGACGAGCTTAAAATCGAATTTAAGCTACAAATGTATTTTTCTGTATTTGTTTAATGTTGTCAAATGTTACAATGTTAAACTTTGTGTACACATGGAAAAAGGATTTTAGCTAATGCCTTATTTTTATTTCCTTTAATAATAATTTTCTTATACAGCACAAACAATCGCGCTGACACAGTTTGTATTCTATTACGCTGAGCTTAGCTACAAAATGTCTTATCGAGTCTGTATCGTATCAGTATGGTAATCACATGCCAGTAAACAGGGATCTAAAAAGCTTGAATATTACACCACAACCCACAAGCATATTACAACAGAATGACAGGCAACGTTATAGCGTATCACTATTAAGCAATCTTATTTGTCATGCTTAATCAAATTATGCATCGACAGTTTTATCTTTCATTAAAATATTCCTGATTTACTCCGAGATATGCCACCAACTGTGACCCTTTGTCACAGATAATCAATTAATTATTTCAATTACGAATCCTCTACAGTTACGCAAATATTAGTAACAGTTTCGTTTCCAATGCAATTTGCAAGTATAACACAAAACTATGGAATATATTTTTGAAGGATATACAGTAGAACCGCGCTTTATGGTCACCTTGGTAATAAAGCCACCTCACAATTAAGGTCAACCTGGGACAGTCCCAAATTATTTTTGTAACAGTAAAGTATAGGAAATCTGTCCCACTGATACGGTCACCTCGCTATTCAGGTCACTTTTGTCCAGTTCCAAGGGTGACCTTAATAATGAGCTTCCACTGTATCTTTCAGAATTCCAACCAGGTGCTCGATGGAGCTAGGACAATCACAGTCCATTATTGATTGTAACTGTGGGCTAGATATTTTTTAATACTAATATCTTTATTTCTAGACTGCATGTTTCACCTGGAAAAAATAAAATGCTGCCAAATTTAGACGACACCAGGTGTGTTGCTGGGTTTGTACATGTCGAATGCCCATGTCACCGTGACCTGACACTGCAACACATGGTTGATGTTTATGACAGCCAGGCTATTGACCCTCTCTACTGATAAGCACTGCTCTATACTTTCCTGTCAGAACTGACAACAATAACTGAAGTTAACAACCTGCAGACTGCAATACACAGTAACAGGCCAAGGTTTATGACAACACACCCATTGCGATCTGTACTACTTAAAGTTATAAAAACCTTAAGAATCTCAGATTATGTTACACAGTATCTAGTATAAATTACATCTATTCTAACATCTAACACCCAAGTTTGGGCTGTGTGCAGAGGTGGAAAATAATGTTATTCATGTTAATCATATGACACCAAAACAAGACTTCCTCATCTTCAGAAAACTTGTTTATTTTCCTCAGCATTGTCCCCAGCACCATTTGGTTAATGTAAACATTTCCCATCTGAAAGCGCTTAGTTATCATACAAGGTTCAGATAATAAAATCTACTAAACAAATATAAGCACCAAAAAACTAACTTTCTCAGAAAGACAACCAGGTGCTTAGTATGGGATTAATTGTCCATGCCTACATGCATCTAGGATAAGAACTGGGGCCTCATTAGTTCTAATTTTTTCCTATCTTGTTCACGGATATCATATTGAGAGTACTGTCCATGATATATCCTTGACTGGGTCAGTGAGTTGGATATTACACATCCCACCGAAGAGGTATAAAGTAAATCTCCACTGATTATGTCTAACTGTAATAACTTTTTTCAGCATCGTTCACATGTAGCTGGATCAGAGTGATAAATCACCACAGTTCCTGCATTTTGTGTGTGATTAATTAACAAAGTTTTCCTTATGATCACTATCAATGGGGGCGTGCGATAGTGTAGTGGGGAGTGCGCGATAGTGTAGTGGTTAGCACATCTGCCTGACATGCCGGCGCCCCGAGTTCAATACCCGGACCGGGCAAGTATGGTATATTTGGTGTAAAAACCTGGCTCTCAACATTGGGGACTGTGTATCCCTCGTGAATCGGAGATCATGTTAATGTCGGTCCCGTCTCAATTTGGGACATAAAAGTGACCACCCTCAGTGCCAGCATAGAAAGGTCAGCTTGGCGATAATGTTCTGAAAAAGGCTGGCTAGTTGAATGAGACCTCATAAGATCATAACATTGTAACCACAATATATACAGACTAGTCAGTTAATAGAACGTTGCCGAGTGCTGGAAACAACTAGGAAACTAGGAAACTATACATGCAAGATCTTTGTTGAGATGTAATTAAGTTTTCAGTAGAGGTTAATTAGAGATCTGTGTATAACTTGGGAAATCTTAATGTTATTACTGGGGAAGTAGGCAGGTATCAGGCACCCATTAAGAATCTAATAAAACTCCACCTGAACTTCAATAAAGGTAATGCTATAAAACTGCCAACTGACATATATTTTATGCATATATCTGAGATATAAATTACAACAATCATTATATATCGTGCCAGCTAGCCACTGTAATGTTGACCAGATCTATTTTATTTTTAGTCTGTATAATCCAGCATCTGGATTATACAGATTAAAAGATGAGAACTACTAAGGCCCCAGTAATTACAGAAGTAAATGACCAGGCTGCATGCAATTTCTGCAATTTCACTGGCTTTTTATGACTACTGGAATAATGTATGATTCCTCTTTTTTACGCTAATGTTTAGATAGCACGTTTTCTCTTCATGCCTGGAAATAGTCTGTGGTATTTTGATGTTATTGTTTATGATGAACAAAATTATTTGTGAATTCAACAAAATCATGTGACAGATTTGTGTACCAACTAATTTCTTTTCTCTAATTTTAAACCTGTAACAATCAGTTTAATTAAAAGTCATCAATCCATATAAGACATATTTAATCAACCAATAGTGATCAGCAGTTACTAGATTTCCTGCATGGCTGATCTGCCCTTTTTATTGAGCATTGCGTTCATCTAAAGAGTACGAGACTTGTGAAATACACCCTTGTTCTTCTGGCCTGGTAAAGTGGAGATAGTTTTACATGAGACAATCACTGCATTGTGTTCCTGGTCTGTCAAACAGATAGTATTAAGGTCAGTCAGTGCCCTGTAGCACTGCCAGCAATCTTATGTAAATAAAGTTGCTGGAACACCAGGCAGAATTTGAAAGACAATATCCATTTGATACTGGTGACACCACCCAATGTGTCAGTCCCTCATCAGGGGGGTGCTTACATAGCATGATGGAGGATGGGCCTGGATGCAGGGGGGTATTGTTCTCGATAAATAAATTTATGGGTACTTTCTAACAAAAGATTTTCTTGAATTTTCTTTTTTGTTCTACTAACGAACGATGTTAAATTGTAGAGAACATAACATCCAAACCTGATAATAAATATAACCTGACTGCCATCAGAGTAACACTGATTTATTTATTTGTGATACATTGTGGATATGTATATTACAATAATTAATAAGTGCCATTTGGTATGTATAAGAAAGTTCACATTTTTTATAGCAAATAATATAATCTGCGATATCAGGGTAACAACAGACTATCCTGGTTGTTGCCTGCAGTAATAATATCTGCAGTGACTTGCAAATCTTTACAGACAATATATTTGGAAAAACACTCGAGGATTTGGCAATGGGACAGCAAGTTGCCATCTATAGCCACAATGCTATATCAGAACATAGGGTATGAGCAATGCACTTACTGATCTGCCCTGATTTTCGCTGCACCTCTGATGAATATAGAACATATCAGATAACTGGGAGGTACGTTTACACTGAATAATAATATTCTGGTGTGAGACAGATTGTGTTTACTTGAATGGGTGTATTATCTTACCCTGGCTGCCGGCAGCAAATGTTTGTTGCGGCCCTGGTGTCAATAGTGCTGGTCTCGAACAGGAAGTGTAGGCCACAAAACAAGACATCGGAACTTGTCAGTGATAAACTCAATAACAACTACAGTGGAAGAGACATTAATATTTGTCATGTTGCAATAGTTGCCAAACATGCTTTCTCTCTGGATGGTTAAATACAGGTTTGAGTGGGAGGGCACTGACTGTGTATTTGTACTTTTGTGAGTTTGGTATGTTTGATCAAAAACATTTATTTGACCATCAAATCATAGCAAGTTATTATTAGCAACATAGTTTTACAGTCAAGGAAACTCCTATTACCGTAATGCATGCAACTATCACAACAAAAGTAAAAAAAAGGTATGTTCTAATATGCTTACCAACACTGTTTTACCATAGCTGACTGATGCTTAACGTTTATTTATTTATCTATTTATTTACTTTTCATATACATTTTAGCCTAATTTATTGATGTTTACATTAATTTTAGTTTATTTATTAAAATAATAATAATATGATCTAACTATTTTATTTTATGATATTTTATATCACATTCTTTTTCTACTTCTACTATATTTATTGTTTTAATTACTATTATTATTAGTTCATTTTATTTATGATATAACAACTATTGTTTTTTATTAAAAATATATTATTTTTAATATACATTTGTTTATTGTTGTAAAGTGCTGTGAACAATATTAGATGTGGTGCTTAACAAAATAAAATATAATTATTATTATTAATATAGCGCAGTATCCAGTACTCAGGATTGCTCAAAGCACTTTACTCCTTGGCAGACCTGTTCAATCGAATGCCATCTCGACTTCTCTGGGAAGCATTCAGCCACACTGCAATTAATACGCGAAGACTATTTGTACACAAATATCCACCACTGTCTAAAACACATGTTCATTTGCATAACTATTAATGAAATATGTCTTTTGGAAGTTATAACAAAATCCGCACATTAGTATGCCGCTATCACAACAAGCACTTTATGTTTGTAACATAATAATTAAACATAAATACATCTTTCAGAAGTTAAAACAATATTTGCTGATTTTCCATATAACTGACTGCAATGTAAGATAAGTTCCATTTATTTACAAAAATCCATGTCTGAACCTTCCTGAAATTAAACATTGTTCTGAAGTTTCCCAGCTGCATTTATTAATGGGATCTTTCCCCAACCTGGCCCTGCAATCTTCCTTCTGTTTCCTGTCACTCATTACCTAAATTCCCAAAGGATCCCCCTCCCTTGACCATGATGGCTGACCATGGTCCAGCTCCCTTGGGCTGCAATAAGACACCAGAACAAGTGGCAGGGATTACTCAGGAAATTCACTTGGATCAGCTTCATCAGGATTCAGCCCAAGCATCTGTCTCATACAAACTTGTCAGTCAACACAGGGACTGTTGGCAATCACCCAACCCTGACAGATCCCACAGGGAGTAAAATGGAGAACTGAGAGTATAGAGATGTCAAACTACTATCTGCCTTGCTTTATATAATATTATGCATCTTGTGACAGTAGAACATAACCATTTTTTAGTGTTTACATCTGTGGATTATCTAACTTTGCAGGCACCTTCATTCCTCCTGATAACATACGTTAATTAACTGGTGAACTGATTAATTATGTACACACTACTGCATACACTATGGGAGAAATATTATTATTTGTATGTTATGTCATTTACAGTATGGAAAGGTTGCAGCAGTATTAAGTATAAATTAGTTTGTACTTTTTAATTAGAATTACCACGTATAAATTATTGAAAACTTTCTATATTTCAGCCACACAAAAATCCAGTAATAAAAATTGAAAGTATAGGCTCAGCCCTGTTTCCTACGTCACATGCATATATGCAACTTTTTTTATTTTTAGTTATTCTAGATTTCTGCACAAAAGTTCGAGAATTAGCTACATACAATTCAACATTTAAATGGTTAACAAGATTATATTTGATAACACTGTTACGCAACCCTTGTTTTATTCTATAAAAAAATACCTGGCGTGCTTATAAATATAATCAGTACGTTGGAAGTAATCAGTGCAGTGTTCAATAAGGCTATTGAATGGCTAAGTGGGCCTATCAGGGCCTGATCTTTGCACTTGATAATACATAACCACAACCCGAAGCTGTTGTATCTCCCAGTCACTAATTGAAATCACTGCACCCACACAATATCCCCACCCTCAGGCACCAGATCAAGATATTAATCAAACTACTAAGAAGAAACCGTAGACAAGTTCAAACTATTCCACCATAAGACAATGAAAGTACACGTTGCCACCACGGTTCCACAATTGTCTTGTTTTTTGCTGCTTTTGTGGTCATTAGGTGCGTTGATTTATTACTAGTCTGGTTGTTGATGGCCAACCACAGAGTTGATCCTGTCGCCAGTGTATGCATGCAGTGCTAACACCACTACTGAGTCCCCCCACAAGTAGACATCAAAGAAACACAAACCCAGTGAGTAACATTTTTAAAAATAGCGTGATAATTCAAGTGTACCTGTTATGAATGATTAAACCTCTACTTGTACTAAGAGTAAACATAAAACGTTGCACTACTAGGAACAACTGATCAAATTAAACCTCTACTTGTACTAAGAGTAAACATAAAACGTTGCACTACTTGGAACAACTGATCAAATTAAACCTCTACTTGTACTAAGAGTAAACATAAATCGTTGCACTACTTGGAACAACTGATCAAATTAAACCTCTACTTGTACTAAGAGTAAACATAAAACGTTGCACTACTAGGAACAACTGATCAAATTAAACCTCTACTTGTACTAAGAGTAAACATAAAACATTGCACTACTAGGAACAACTGATCAAATTCAATGAGCCATAACTTTTTCAATGCTAAACCTCAATCAAATATAACTTGCAGACAACACACAAGTGATTTTTACATGCATAAATCTTTTTTCCATGCTAAACTTCAAACATACCACAAATTGCAGACAAAATATAAGATTTTTTAAATTAAATAAATAAAATTGTCCATGCCAAACTTAAATGTTATAATACAAGAACAAAGTACAGAATTTTTGAGTGATCTAGTTTTATTACAGTGCTTGACTTGTACCGGTAGTAATGTACCGAACTAGAATAGATCTGTTCAACACGACTGCAACTAAACTACAGTTACTCATTGGATGATTATTACACTTCACTCAATGACATATCAAACAATACACCAGGAAGGCCAAGTGTATAATTCTGCCCACACCCAATGAGGATATCAAGGACGAAATTGGCTATATCTGTTTGCTTAGAATATTCCATCCGGCAATCACAGTTTATTAGGCACTTCTCTGACTCTGTGGTAGAAACTGACCATGGGTCTTTGATGTCCAGCTGGGCTTGCATGTTAACCACACAATACACTGGACAATGTAACACCACAGGAACCAGGCCTATGCCAACACTGACCACCAGCATTCGAAATATACCCTGATCTGGACATCACTGACCACCTACTTTGCCGTTGGGTCAGTAACTTTTTTGAGGTACTGGTCCGCATCAGCGTATTGTCAAGACTGGTCACCTGAAGACACTGTTTAAAAAATGTGTTTTATGCTCGGTATTGCTCAATTTATTTTAACATGAAACACAACGCCCACATAGCGCGCACGTTACAATAGTCGTTATAGTCAAAAAAGTACCTGAAACGAACGTACGGTAATTGATTCATTTTGGTAAATAAAAACGAGGCATCATCACTGGCGCCGCCATCATCACATCCACATGGGCTATGCCTTTCGAATCTGTTTGAGAAAAACTGCCATTGCCAAAATCTGCTGGGGAAAACTGTTAGAAAAATGCAAAAAAGATCGGGCCTATAATACTGACAAATGTCACTGAGATTTCTAAGACACCTGGCTGGCCCAATTTCTGTGGTTGCGTAATCCATGAATGGAACAGTTTCTGTAGGAAGTCGCACATGATCAGCACCCAGAAAGGACAAACAGTTTATAATGTTTCTTCCTGAAGACACAGGCAACATAGGGTGAACGAAATTGCCCAAGTTTCAACATGGTGGCCAATACCGGTACCGTACCACCGACTGGTTGGCACCAAGATTCGAACCCTGGTTCCTCAAATCGACAGTCCTGTACTCTAACTGTTTGACCACAGTGCCTCACATACAGTATACGTTCTGTGATTGAATATGGTGATGTACTCAAACTACTATTTATAATAATCTAACAAAAAACAATTATATGTGATATAAAAAGTTTGTTACTACAAATAATTGTATGTAATATTTATGAGTGTACACTTCATTTAAATGTTTATGTATCATTTTAATGACACTGCTTTTTCAGTCACAATGTGCATGTAAAATGAGAAGTCAGTAAAATGACATTTATGTCCCCGAGTCCCTTCTAATGTTCACCAACAAGTGTTTGTGTCAAATTTTATTGTGATTAGATCAGCAGTTTTTGACAAGCAACTGTGTAAAAAAGGAATAAACAAAACTGTAGAAGACAAACGATTTAACGGCAACCTCAGGAAATGCCACTACACAATTACACAATGACAAACTGGTGAGGTGTATTTACTTGATACCGTATTTACCTGCCACTTCATTGCATCCAGGGTATCATCTTCTTAATATATCTGCCAAATTTTGCACAAACACCACAGAGGCTCAACATCTAAGATACACATGTCACCTGGACAAAAGGGGGTGCTTGATGACTAACGATTGGAAACGAGAATGTTCTGAGTGGCCAATCCTCAACTGTAACTGACCGGACCTGAGGGGATAATATTGACATTAATGATGGCTGCACCAACATAAAAAGCATGTGGTCAAAGAAAAATGCTTTTTACGATGTACTCGACTTTCCATTTGCTCTGGCATGCTGATATGTTTGGCTCATTTCTTGTAACTGAACAAACATTAAAGTACTCCCAACTGTGAACTGAAATGAGGTACTTGTGCAGTACTTCTTGGGTAATTATAGAGACTGACACAGCAGTACTTAGTCCACAGCACATCGGCATTACAGTTTCCCACGCCTGCAAAAAGGTCTTTTTGCCGATTGAACAGCTCAGGTTACCTAACAGGATGGGGTTGAAGAAAGATTGTGAATGAAATGCAGCTATTATAAATGATCTATTTTATGGGTTTGCCACAGGGGAGTGATTGAAAGGTAATCTAATCCAGTTTGTATTAAAGAAATCGCATCCATGCCACAAAGCGTTAATCAATGCAAAATGTCAAAAATATTTTTGTGTGTGCCAGGGAAAAAGTAATACATGATTTGACCGATCATGAAAATGTTGGTATTGGCAAGTTTTTGTGACATCAGTGCTTTTAAGATACATTCATTTATTTATTAATAAATTTTATTGGGTGGATGCCTTTCTTTCTAAAGAGGTTGGGATCTATGATCTATATGAAGCATTGCAGTCGAACAATAAGACATAATTATTCAAGTATTATGGTTTTCAAATCTGACAAAATCTCCAAATTAGATATATGTAAATAATATGGCAATACACTGGCAATATTTTAAACAGGGTAAATTAATTGTAACACTATGGCCTGGAGTATCACCAAATTTCCTGTTACAACAAAGTTGTACAATAATCAGGAAGTTGTATACACTTGAGGTAAATAAATAAAGATTCTTGTTTGGTTTAGTCACAGCTGTACTCTGGTGGGTTAATTAATATTCCACTTTATACCCCACAGGGATTAAATGACACAAATGCATGTACAAACACAGACATGTAAGCAGCATGCACACATGCAAGCATGTATGCACACGCATGCGCACAAGCAAGCATGTATGCACACGCACGCACACGCACACACACATGTATATTCATTACGTACGATTTTATGCTGAAAGTGTAAACAAGTTAACTTACAAATCTTTTCCCCCAACATTTTCATTCAAACAATTATTTTGTCATAAAATAAACACAAAAATTGAGAAAAAAACCACTGAAACTACACTTCAGAGCAAACAATGAATATCACAATAATTAGTTTGATATGGTCCCTAAGCCCCAGCAAGGGTGGGGGCCTGGCTGAGGTAGAAAAGAGAAGTGCCTGTGATTGATGGCCATGTTGTTTTGCCCACTGGAAGGTTGCTGGGGTCTTTTTGTATACCATCGCTGCTCTCGCCCTGTCAGCTGTAACGACCTCTTCATCACCATCACTTGTTTACGCACACAATCATTACGCGAAACCACAACTGATTTTCTATTTACTTATTTTATTTTTAATTCAGGTTGTTCTTTTTTTATTTAATTAAAGTAATTCCAGCTAACATCATTGTGACTGTGATGGCAGTTGGAAAGTTGAAATGTTATTAAAATCAATAAATTTGGGGGAGAAAAAGATGAACATGACAGAGTGTGCAGTGGAAGATTGGGAGACAGGGGTAGATGGGGTGGGTGGTGGTTGAGGTAGAGATGGGGGATGGAGACAGGGGTAGATGGGGTGGGTGGTGGTTGAGGTAGAGATGGGGGATGGAGACAGGGGTAGATGGGGTGGGTGGTGGATGAGGTAGAGATGGGGGATGGAGACAGGGATAGATGGGGTGGAGGTGTGGGTGGTGGAGGGAGGTAGAGATGGGGGTGGAGATGGGTCAGGGGTGAATATGGGAGTGGAGATGGGGAAGGATAGGGGATGTAGACAAGGGGATGGAGACTGCAGAGCAAGTGTAGTGACAGGAAAGGAAAGAATCAAGGACAAGTATAGAGGCGAGCCTTGTTTAGAGAGAGAGAGAGAGAGAGAGAGAAAAAGGAAAGCAAAAAATTTATATGAAACCTGTTCACATCAAACGAGTATTGCATCTTCTCGCATGTGAGACCAAATATATTACTGACTGGCCATATTTTACATGATTTAAAGATAAACTTTGACATCATGACACTGTACAACAGATATGTCTTGAGGCTGTATGCTGGAGTTCCATTTTTCCCACATTTAGCCAAGATACTAATCTTTTGTCTTGTTTGATTGATACAAGGTCTTCTCTTTCATGATTTTTTTCACACGGATGTTTGTAAAAACTGCCAGGTTATGTAGAACCTTTGCCTTGAAATGAGAAAAATGGAAGGCAACCTAACAAAGAATGTCATACACAAATAACAAAAACATTTTTTTCTCCACAAAACAATTTCTCAACATTTTAAAAAACATACACAGCTATAAATCTAAACAAGGTGCCACAAATAATAGAGTAAGCTTAATAAGAAAGCAGGAACATTGTACATGTTATGTTAAAAATACTGTTTGTCAGTGGTAACAGCCACAGATATCTGCTATAAAAATACTGGCAGGGCAACATATAGATAATAGACAGACCAATTTAAAGGGAACATCAGAAGATGAAGACCAAAAATTAGAAACACGTTTAGAAAAGGCTATCTTTGTAACTAGTTGATGACTAATTGTTTTTTTTATTGATAGTTGGTTATTTGGGAGTAACAGACTTTTCAACTACTCAGTTGAGAAGCGTTTTTCTATATGTATTTATAATTTATTCTTGGGCAGGCATCTTGTCAACCCACATGTTTACCTGGCATGCCAATATTTATTTCAGGTAAGCAGAACCTGCCTGGATAAATAGCACTCGACATGTATTTCCTGGCAGCTATGTTGCCTCTTTCCCATGTTATTTTTTTAGGGTTTCTGCTTGTTTTGTTTATGCAACTGTCGTGTATCTGACATTTATTATCGTCACTTTGTTGTATGTCTAAATATCTAATGAAAATCCATCTGATAAACAATGATTGCAAAATATAAACAATTAAGAAAGTATGAATCACACAGGAACACACATAAATTAGTATAGGTAGCTAGTTTGTTTATTTTATTTTAAAAGTATGTATGTTTATTTAAATTTTTTATTTAATCTGTTATTGATGTTTTATAAACTATAAGGTAATCTTAATTGAATCTGGTGCTATTTAATTAAATATATTATCATAGGTAAGTCAAAACATATTTAATGTTCTCGATGATTTTAAGTTAGCTCTGTGTTTCTGTAACGAAAAGCTACCTGTATTTCTGTTGTTGATTCGCCTGTATTTTGCAGTGTAATTTTGCCGCAACAGTGCTTACATTAATATCTATAGCTCTCATGCCTCATTCAAACTGATATTGTGGTTCCAACACAATATGCACTGATTCAATTATGATGCACCTGTGTTATTAATCTACCTGCGGGCTACGTACACATAATCACATGTACAATTCACCAAGTGCAAGTACAGTAGTGCCCCACTATAACGCACCTCACTATAACGCACCTCATTATAACGCACCTCATTATAATGCAGATTCGGGTATAATGTGGTCAGGGTCAGTCGAGGACCCCAAATTTCTGCTGCCTGGGGGAAAATTGGCACTACAGCAAACTATTAACGTTGTAATAACGTTGTGTGATCTGGCACTTCTGGCTGCATTGGCATCTTGGTACCAATTGTATTTCATTTGGGTGATGTACTCCCAGTGTTTGTTAAACATGTGAAGAGTTGCTTTGATTATGGTCAATTAACTTTAAATACAGTAAATAATGTGGAATGGGCATTGTTTGTTTTGCCAGACATCAATCATGTTTTCCTTGATCCTAGGCAGCTGCCAGTCCTTCTTGGCTTCCTCGAACCAGTGCCTTAGCCAGCTTGTAAATTGCAACTGATACACTGGATAAATATGTTTTAATGCAGCTTAACTTTAGTAGGGAAGATCAGCTTTAATACCAGGCTGAAATGGCATGCTAATAGTGCATCGTAATCAATAACTCTTTGCTACGATAGACGCATGGACATGAATTCGTCAACCGCATATGAAACTGTGAATCGCAATGTTATTCGGTGCTGTAAAAGCTTTCTAAATTGGTATTTTGAAATTGACTGAAAGATGAAGTTAAGCAAATAGTGAGTGTATTCATTCTGTTTTTCAATCTTTAGTAAACTTCGGCACTATGTTTGTCAACTCATTTTCGTTCGGCTGCTGTGAGCCAAGTTATTATTTTAGACGTAGCGGTACATTATACCATATTACCATTCAGTTGGCATCATGGCCAGTTGGTCTGTAATCGATTTCATGAATGACAGAAATGTTTAGTAATTCATTAATTTTATTCAGTTCAACATTCAACAGTTTGACATTTAAACATAATACACATTGAATGGCAGTCTTAATAACCTTTATAAGTTGCACATAGACCGTGCGCGACTAGCACACTGGCTTTGATGACGTTGCATTATCAGCCTCGCTTATAATGCGGTGTCATTTTGTGGACCCCTGACTGCCGTATTATAACGAGGTGTGACTGTATTACTAAGCAGTTCTGTCATTCGATATTAATGTACTTTGTAACTGATTATGTCTTGGTAAATATCATGTTTAACTGATTATGTCTTGCCTGAATTGATTAACCTTAACATGGTGAGGTTAAAATTTTTGGAAAACTTTAAATAAGTATGAAATTCAAACAGCACAGGATTAGCATTAATATATGTATTTTTTTATTTAGATTATTATTAATACAATGCTTTAACATACAGCTTTATGTTCTGAAAATTAGATAAGAAAGTTACATAAAGCTTTGCTTTGTACAACATCAAGATACTAAAATCTGTTTGATCTTTAACATATTTATGTGTATTTGTGCATTGTTACTAGTATTATCAACAAATATGATTTGACTGATTATGATCATTCGAATGAGTTATTAAGTTAACAAATTCACATAATTATTTTATGTTTTTAATTTTTTTTGTATTTAATTTATTTTAAACACAGCACACACTAACTTTTAAATATTAACAATTTTGCTGGTGTAGTATTTAGGTTTTTAAAGGGGCCTCTGAAGCCAGGGTTGGCAATAGTATGAACTGCAAGCTTGTTAAATCAGTAGTACTCTGGTCCATTTAGTGTGGGAACCAGCTAACTTCAAATGCTAAACTTTGAATATTGTGTTTACTACTGTTTACAATCTGAACATTTCGGAACCATTCAAATAGCAAACAATGTCTCTGGCATATTAAACACAATTTGGCGTCAACATATTTATTCTAGTATTTATTAGAGGAACAGAGAGACTTGATTTAAATACAGTGGCACCTCACTATTAAGGTCGGCACCTCACTATTAAGGTCAGCACCTCACTGTTAAGGTCGGCACCTCACTGTTAAGGTCGGCACCTCACTGTTATGGTCGGCACCTCACTGTTAAGGTCGGCACCTCACTATTAAGGTCGGCACCTCACTATTAAGGTTGGCACCTCACTATTAAGGTCAGCACCTCACTATTAAGGTTGGCACCTCACTATTAAGGACAAAAGTAACTTAAGTAGAGAGGTACAGTATAACAGGACTAATTTCTTGTATGTTACGGTTAAGGGAATAATTTGGGATTGTTATAAGGAGACCTTAATTGAAAGATGGCTGTATTAGGGAGGTGAACATAAAATGAGGTGTGAATGTATTATGAATATTAAATTAAAGAATTGGGAACAGACATACTTCCTTGAACAGACTTGATTGAAATATTTCTTGTTTTCTGCGGCGTTATCTTAGAAGGACACCTGACTGTGGGACGGAAGCACTCAACAGACTGAAGATTAGGTAACAATGCACTTCAACCCCGACGCGCTGTGACATATGTTTGTATGTGGCAGTTTAACGCCACACATTGTTTACCCTCCAGCTGAGTATTAACATGTATAATATTTAATCCTGTGTCAGGTTACGACATGGAAGCAAGCTTACTCTGCCTGCAGTTGAGGTAAACTAACCAGGCTCAACAAATATTAGTCATCTGTGTAATATTTGTTAAGTGTCATTTTCTGTCATTGCTGTACTGGGCTGGCTACGTGGGTCAACGACCTGACACATGTTACCTAATTACCCCCCAGAGAGAAAAACACAACATTCCAACAAAAATATACACATTCAGTGCACAATTTGACTAGAGGAAGATTTGTTTTAAAGGGAGGAGTCTGTTCCCTTACCTAGAATCCACCAGGTGGTAATTATTAGCATTAAAGGACATTACAGTTAAAACATCCAACATAAGCAACATTCCGATAGAGTTTGTTAATAATCTGAATGGTTTGTTTATAATTTGAACATTTCACAGTTGAAATGCTCAAATTGTGAATACTGCTTCGAGCTTATTAAATGCAATTTGGCGGGCTGTAAGTATATAGGCCATTTATTCTAGTATACTGTAAGAAATATATATACACTGTATATATATATATATATATAAATGTTAATAAAAAGGAATGGACATCATGCTGTTAGAATATTTTTATACATGAGAATTAGTTAACATCAGTGTCAAGATTTAAAGATAATTACACCTAGTCCCCTACACTGTATCAGAAAAATTCTTTAACAAAATTCTCTATCCCATGTCTTAAAACCCCCACATGGCACACTGAGCCCTGTGACTGTGTATATGGTTGTAGGACAGGTGTTTTCCTGCACATAAGTGAGAAAGTTTCAAGTGACAAGTTGTAGAGCAGCAGCTTTTTTCACCCGGCAAAAACTCCAGTCAGACTTCCGGTGGCACTTCAGTGGTTAAAGACCACTTCACTGGGCTTATTAAAGGGACAAAGTCATTGCTTTGATCAGGTTATATTAGAATAAACTATATCTACACTAACGTTTTAACAGCTTTTCTAATGTTCTAAACATAATGCTGCAAAAAATACAATAACGAACGTGGCATCCATTGAAGTAACCAATCACAGCTGCCTGATTACATCACAGCCTAATTACATAATGCTCAGTGTGGTGAATTCGCTGTAGGAACTATCGTGTCAGAGCGGTGAGGGAATTCAATTACAGGAGCTTACGAAGAGCTTTAATAATCACTGGAGCGTGGCAAAGACTTCTGCTCTGGTAAGGTCAATGGTCGACTTACCAAGCAGCAGTAATAGGACTTGTGTGGCAATTAAACGTGGATAATGACCAGTCACCTGACTAGGACACCAGAGGGCAGCAGTATTACGTCACCCGGGGATAGCTCGAGCTTTCGTGACGGGGAGACGTTCCAAATGAACATGATACAATTACACTGAAGACGACACAGTTAGAATGAAGATGAGGGAATCAGATTGAAGATGAGATTTTCCCAATAATACGACACAAAGTTAAGAGGATGCAATTATGTTGAAAATGAAACAATTTGTTTTGATGTTTGGAGGGAGGGAGGGAGGGAGGGAAGGAGGGAGGGAGGGAGGGAGGGAAGGAGGGAGGGAGGGAGGGAGGGGATGTACTCTTCATTCAACAGCGAGGTGGGAAGCTTGGGCGGGAGTGGGAGGCCTGGGCAGGAGTGGGAGGCCTGGACGGGAGTGGGGGGTCTGGGCAGGTGTGAGCTTGTGTTTTCTTAGTGTTTCCCTTACAAGATCAATCCACCTATTTCTCAGGGCTGCCTTCTTGCTGTCTGCCCACCTGTTTTCATGTTGTATGTTCTCACAGCTGGTTGATTTAGTTACACCCCCACCAAGTAGTCAAGTAAAGGTACAGCTAAGTTCTTATATAGTGCAGTATCCAATCCTTAGGACTACTCAAAGCACTTTACTCCCTGGCAGACCTGTTCAATCAAACACCATCTCGACTTCTGTGGGAAGCATTCAGCCACACTGCAATTAATGCGTGAAGACTATTCATATACAGATATCTACCACTGTCTATAGCCAGGTACTAATTCATAAAGCTGAGTGAACTGGAGCAATGTAGAGTGAACGAACTTGCCTAAGGTTCGACACCGCACTGAACCCGGGTTCTCTCAGTCGAGAGTCCACAGTTCTATCCACTGCACCACTGTGCTCCATGCCACTCAATTCTTTGTTTTTTTAGGTGTTCATGGACTGATTGACGAGGTCATGTTCCATTCATGTTTCTTACATATATATATATGTCCGTCTAAATAATTGGCAAGTTTTGTTAATCAAGTCATCGAAATCCTTCGTAAGCAAACTGTGTGGATAAATAAGACATGCTTTTTTTATTATAATGATTTATATTTTAGCATTTTAATCTATGGTAAACACTACAAAAACAATGTTGTACTTGGATTTTAGTGTATAAAGTTATTACTATTAAGTGCGTGGATGTGTTTGTATGTGTATGCATGCTTGCATGAGGAATCCACATGATGGTGTAACATTTTGCTTGTTTTGGAAGTATGAATTTCAATAGACCGGAAAAGACGGCAGTTATGCTAGGCACACACCAGCCGATTTTCGGCACACACCAACCGACTAGTCGGCGTAAAAACCGTCGGCCGACGGCAGTCGGTTGGTGTGTGCCGAATTTAAGCCCGACGGTCGGCCTTATAGCGCCAACTAACGCCGATTCAAATGTTGAATCGGCGGTCGGCGTTAATCGGCAGTCGGCGTTAGATAAGGAGGTATCCGGTGACAAGTCGGCGCATATCCGATGACGAGTCGGCTGGTGTGTGCAGGTTTTTTGTCATAACACGACGGTCGGCGGTAACTTGGCCAATAAGAAATCATAGCGCGATCATGTGATATTCCTCGATACAAGTCAAGGCTATGCCTGGCGTCTTTTTTGAGTTTTCAAACCATTTTGCTTTCGGGCCATATGCTTTTAATTTTTAAAATTTCATATTTTACTGACCTGGCGGGTAACCAACGTTTCAGAAAGTGATAGATTATTTGTTATCCTATTGCCATTGACCATCATCATTTTTTTTCGCTTGTTCATAAAACAGGCGCCACAAATAAACTTAATTTCCACCTAACTTTGTAAGTTTGTTTCACGCTTCCGACATTAATCGCCATTTTGTTTTGAAAAAAACGCTACCTCTGGTGGCGCCGCTACCGGCGCATATATTAAGCCTTAAAAATCCGCAAAGCGGCGCTAGCGGTGGAAAACGTTTTTGAGGAATTCATTGGGTGCCACTGATTACACTTAATAAATTCAACATAACTGTTAACTGAAACGACTAAATATAACGTTCTGCGTACTGTCATAAAACATAGCTCGACGCTATGCGTTTCTTTGCTGGAGGATATGCTAAATGCTCAAGCCATATTGTCGTGAAGGCTGACGGCGAAGCTCCGACTTACTATGTAACAAGTTTCGTTTTTCTGATAGCCATTTTGGCCTAATTTTTATAAATGTTTCATGTGTTTATTGTAGGTGTATCGAAACACATTGTTAACTTCGTAGTAAACACGCGTATTTATAGTGGATTTTTTGCACAAGGATCAAGCCGAGCACCGACGGTCGGCACGAGTCGGGTGGTGTGTGCTGGCTGGTGTGTGTGGGCAGAAGTCGGCGGAACTAATTGGCGTTTAGCACCGACTGCTTTTTACGCCGACTGACAACGCAAGTCGGCGTTAGTCGGTTGGTGTGTGCCTAGCATTATTGTGACTGGTCTTTGGACTGGCAGTAATTTTGAACACTAATTATAAGTAATATTTTTCAGGACTGTCTTACTCCCCCGGAATCGCGTGAATGCATTTTAAAAATAGATCAGAGTCAATCATTCTGAGTTGACAGCTAGAAGTACAAGCGTCTTTCACACTACTGGTAATGACAGAAATAAATGGAAAAAGTCAGGCAGATAATGTAGGAATTTGTTTTTTATTTGTGTATGGGTGGTGGTCGTGATAACTCCTTTAAGGACTTTAGCTTACTCGCAAATATGTGGCAGATGGTGGCTACAATGCCATATTAAGGTGAACAGTGCTCAAATACTCTGTCACAATCTCCACAGACAGAATGGAAACTTTTGCGAAAGCACAAGCGTGCAGTCTACAGTGAAAGATATTTCTGGAGCATGGAAAAGAATAGTTTTCAAAGTTGAATGTCGCATCACTACGTTGTGTCTATATTTGATGTCAGACAAATATGTATTTTTTTTAATTGTATAAAATTATGTACAGGTTTGTATGCTATGTAAATATTTGATGTACACATTTAAGAAAATTTTATTAAACTAAGATTTTTCTTTTAATTTGTTATAACGTATAGAGCAAGTATACAAATATATAGTGATAAGGTTTTTAGAACTTTCTATGTATATTTTTATCTGAACATCATATAGCCTGCAAGCGTCTGTGGTCACGTTGCAAAACTGGATGAAAATGAAACATTTATGCTGACAAAGAACGTTAGTAAGCACTAAAAAACCGCACCAAACTGATGGTTGCTGCACATGTGTTGTACACATGACCGTATGCGACTACCAGTACACAGCAGGGCGAGAAATGTATTTATGTAATTCTTAACCAAACAGACAGTGAGGAATATGATATGCTAAGTCCAGAAACCTTCCACTGGCCCTGGTCATACCTCTGCAGGACATTACCAGCTGCTCCGCCCCTCTACCCATCTCCTCCACATACTAATGGAGTCATATTCACAGTTGCTTCAGGTCAAACCTAGCAAAGTTGTGGGCTCCCCAGGGAGGGAACATTCAACTGCTGACATGGCCCCTCAGGACTTGAGGTCAAGCGAGGACCACTGACCAAGGCGCCATTGATGTTAATGGCAGTTTAAGAGTGAGAGGGTGCAATAATTGTTAGAAGTAGTGCCAAAGTTTGATATATGCCCGTAGATCATCATCGCTAGGTTTAATGTAGCAGAGATATGTCAGTGAGGAATGGTGATTAACACCCTCCCAGAAATCAATCACTGGACAGTGTTAGCTGTAGGTGGACTTTGTTAAGGGTCTACCATAATTGCATGTACATATACGTATCAATTTATCAATGGATTCACACACCTCCCACCCATTGAAACAACCTGGAGACCATATCACACTGCTGACATGGACCACTGAAACCACTGCTGACATTGACCATTGAAACAACTAGGAGACCATATCACACTGCCGACATGGACCATTGAAACAACCAGGATACCATATCACACTGCTGACATTGACCATTGAAACAACCAGGAGACCATATCACACTGCTGACATGGACCACTGAAACCACTGCTGACATTGACCATTGAAACAACCAGGAGACCATGTCCCACTACTAACATGGACCATTGAAACAACCAGGTGACCATGTCCCACTGCTGACATGGACCATTGAAACAACCAGGTGACCATGTCCCACTGCTGACATGGACCTTTGAAACAACCAGGTGACCATGTCCCACTGCTGACATGGACCATTGAAACAACCAGGTGACCATGTCCCACTGCTGACATGGACCATTGAAACAACCAGGTGACCATGTCCCACTGCTGACATGGACCATTGAAACAACCAGGTGACTATGTCCCACTCTGACCTGACATGGACCATTGAAACAACCAGGTGACCATGTCCCACTGCTGACATGGACCACTGAAACAACCAGGTGACCATGTCCCACTGCTAACATGGACCATTGAAACAACTAGGAGACCATGTCCCAATGCTGACAGGGGATCACTGAGAGGCAGGAGACCATGAATGTAGTGTCATCAATGGGCCTGGCAGGTGAGGGAGTTAGATTACAGGAGTAAGCCTGGGAGGTGATGTGAGATGAGATAGGAGCCTGATTACAGGTGATCACATCAAGTGATGGAGCATCAGGACCTTGTCCATTTACTTGGTCACAGCTGTCACTGCAGGTCAAGGCAATCTGTGCCTGTGAACAGTGCAGACATAAAACTTTTTTGTTTTTTAGTTTTGCCCCCCCATCGCATTACATGAACTTATCCCAGCTTCTGTTTAAATACTGAGTCAAATGCGATATTGCAACCTGCTGTAATCTCATAACAGTAAATCACTTGTGACACTGTTTAAATGGTGTTTCAATAAGTTAAAACACATTTTAAAAACCTTGTTAAAAATCTTGTTGCCTAGAAAACGGAGCTGTGGGTAGATGTTTTTTATGTTCAACGGCAACAATAATCACATATAATAACATGTTATGGATATTTTGCATCCAGACACGTTCACTGTGGCCCCAGCTATTTCTAACTTGACCTATTTTCGTTCCGCACTAGAATGTATAGGCAGATTTCCTCATCCTTTTAAAGGCATTATTATAGTCTAGCTGCATTTATTCTTCAAAACATTCAGGCTGTATTTTTATAATACACAGTGAACCAAAATAGTCTTTATAAATTAAATGCACAGAAATGTATCAATGTATTCAATTGATACAAACATATTTCTTTTATTTACTTATAAAGAGGGAAAATGTCCACCTATTAATTTTAGTCGAAAGTCTCGTGTTAACTGCACGTCTGCTTGATGAGACATCTGTTCAGGCTGTTGAAGATACAAATACAGAGGACAATCATCTTCTTTCTCTCTCCATCATCCCGTGTGAGTTCTCCTGACAGGTTCTTCATTAGAAACAACCCCCCAACTCACATAACAGTGATTTACTGCACTAAACCCAATCAGACCCAGTGTGACAACAGGCACTGCCAATATTCTTACTCTTCATCAATATCGCAAACCGTTCTCATTCTCTGCTAATGAGATGATATTTATGTATGCACTCGGATCAATCGGATCGAGATATGTCGCCACGAACCAGATTAAGCATAGCAGTAAATTACTGCAAATGTGAACACGTGTATTAAACAACTACAATCTGCCCGTGGCCGAATTGTGGTGTGCACAGATGTAGGTCCAGTGTCCTACTAACTAGGCAATGTTTCGTTTCACTCACTCAAACCATGGCATGCCGAAAGGGGGGACCAAATGCCAGTTGATTCCAACTACAACTCTACTGGGACTGACACCTTAGTTGCTCTGATTCCCTTAATGTGGTATTCAACATATAATGGAGTATTTAAAAAACATGTTCTACGACTGTAACACCTGACATTTAACATTCATGTTTAATTATTGCAATTATTTAATTATTATGTCCTGTGAATAGCAACTAACAACTAACATTGAGCATGCACACTGAACTGGCAGCACGGGGACAAGAGTCCGGACCATCGGACCATCGTCATCAAGTTCAACGACCGCGAGCTGGTACTGCAGGCGGCGAAGAAGAAACGGCCTCGGGGCATCTACGTCATGGAGGACTATTTGCAGAGGGTCATGGTGAGGTGGAAAGAACTGCTGCCAAAAATGATGAAGGCCAGGGAAGAGGGCAAAGTCGCCTATTTGTCATCTGACAAACAGGTGGTAAGAGAGCGACATGATGTCATGCACAAACCGTGGTTAGACAACCAAGTACAAACATGAATATCCGGGCAAACGTTGTTGTGATCACTTAACCATGGCGTCAACTACACAACAACATGACGGGTTAACGCCTTCGTATGATACATTGTATGATTATAATGAACACTGTTATGAACACGATATTGATACTGATTGTTTGTTGTATAACGATTTGCCCACTCAATATACCGGTAAATATTACACCCCAGCATAATTTTAAACCAACTTTAGCAGTGCTGGCAAAAACCAGCCAAACAAACTGAGTATGATACACTTTAATGCCCGGAGTTTAAAAACTAACTTACCAAGATTAAAGACACTATCCAAAGCATCAAGTATAAATTTCATATAATTGCTATATCAGAAATGTGGTTTAAAGAAAACTGTTGGGATGGAAATGAAGTAAACTGTAACGATATCTTATTTTTAGGTTACAAACTGTATTGTAATTCCAGAAAAAAACAAACAAGGTGGTGGCGTTGCCATATATGTGTGTGAATCTGTATAGTTTAACAATTGCCAGTCTTCTGATATTTGTTTAAGGAACATATCGTATGCTGTTGACGACTGTTTTGAAAGCATCTTTATTGAGATACAAATTAGTAAACACGAAAAAATCAATGTCGGTTGTGTGTATAGAGCACCGAATACCAGCATCAGCAAATTTAATGACAATCTGTCATTCATACTGGGAAATCTCACCAGCAAAATTGTTTATATATGTGGTGATTACAATACAGACTGCTCTGCAAAGAACAAGCTGAATCAAAATACTTCATTGATGAAATGTTCAGCTCTGGATTATATCCCTTGATCCCACACGAATAACAGGCACGACTGCTAGTATAATAGATAACATTTTCTGTTCTGAACTATGTAGAAACAAAATGTGCGGCATTGTTTTAAGCGATGCTACAAACCATATGCCAATTTTCGTCCTGTGTGACAACAGCATTTATGTGGTTATTAACGATGATCCAAATAAATATAACATAACGTTAGATGAGGACTCATTAAACAAATTTGAGCACGGTTTAAATGATGCAAACCGGGACACTGTAATGATCAAGTCAAACCTTGATTTAGCGTGCTCGTGCCTAATGCAAATACTAAGTAGCACTTGTAACGATGCCTGACCTGTCAAGATGACAATGTATTCAGGAACGACAAAAATGAATGATAAAAAGACAAACACCACCCTCCGACTGCTGCCGTCAAGGGTATAAACATGTGGAACAATTTAGCAAATATTGACACAGCTTCCAAGTTTACAACAATTTAAAAAAGCATTCAAGTTGTCATTACTTTCTACATACACTGTATTTGTGAACTATTAACTGAAGATGATATTTAGTTAAACCCATGTATTAGTAACACAAGCCCTATGGTAACAAGTTTATATATGAGTTGTGAATATTATTTTGTAATTTATTTATAATTCATGTTGTATTTATTAAGTTTGTTTAGTTTGAGAAGGGCGTAGCAACATATAAGTCTATGACTTCAGCTGTGTCCTTGCGGCAGCAGCAGTGGCGGCGGCGGCAGCAGCAGCAGCAGACCATACTGTGCATGTATTATGTTGCTGTTGTTGAATAAACTTTCTTTCATTCATTCATTCATATTTCATGCTTCCAACAAATCTGTGACGCAGGGCAATTATCAGTACTGCAGATGTTTCTTTGTAAAATGACCTATATAGGAAGTATGTCAACTATGACGTTAACAAAGAGACAGTTGTACAGCCAGCACATAACAGCTTTACCTACACACAAACATGTCTTTGACTTGAAAGATGTCAAACTGTCTGGATGACGTTTAATCAGATCCAGACTTTTCTCACAGGTACAGTGGAACCTCCCTATTAATGTCCCCCCCCCCGGGACTGGACAACAGTGACCCGGATAGCGAGGTGATCGTATTAGTGGTATCAATTTCCTATACTTCACTGTTACAAAAATAACTGTGGACTATTCCAGGGTGATCTTAATTGCGAGGTGGCTGTATTACCAAGGTGACCTTTAACAAGATTTAACAAGACTGCCACCCAGAGAATTAACTCTAGGTGGCAGTTGGACAAGGAAGCCTTTTGGCTTATCGAGAGTCCAACCCTTTTAATTATGTGTATCCCGCTCTTCTGAAGTACGTGTCGATTTTATTTTTAAACATATTCACGCTACTAGCACCCACACAATCAGCAGATAATCTGTTCCATTAATTTACAGTCCTTTGTGAAAATAATAACTTTCTTATATCTAATCTACACTGCTCCTTTGCTAATGTAACTTCATGTCCACTAGTCCTTCTATCTTTCTTAACTGAGAAAACAATATTTCTATCAATATTTTCATAACCATTCATTATTTTAAACACTTCTATCTGACCTCCTCTCAATCTCCTGGTCTCTAGTGTTGTTAAACCACATTCTTTTAGGCGAATTTCATAACTAAGATCCCTCAGTTTTGGTAATATTTTAGTTGCTCTCCTCTGTACTCTTTCTAGCATATCTATGTCCTTCCTGCGATATGGCCTCCACGCTTCTATACAATATTCTAAATGAGGTCTCACTATTGTTTTGTACAGCAGTATTATTAGTTCTTTTTCCTTAAATGCTATATTTCGCCTAATTAATCCAAGGATTTGATTTCCCTTTGAAGCTGCAATTCCGCACTGCTCTGAAACCTTCAGTTCAGCACTAATGGTTAACCCTAAGTCCTTTTCTTTTATAGTAGTACTTAGTACAGTACCCCCCATTGTATATTCTACCTCTTCGTACCCATGTCCTGTGTGGAGGCATTTACATTTTTCAAAATCGAACAGCATTTGCCATTTTTCAGACCATTTTATCAACCTGTCAAGATCATCTTGTAAATGCTGTCTATCTCCATCACTTTTCATCCTTCTAAACACTTTTGTATCATCCGCAAATTTCAACACCTTGCTTGTTATTTCATCATCCAAATCGTTGATATATATTAAGAATAAGACAGGTCCTAATACTGATCCCTGTGGTACCCCACTCAATACCGATTTCCAGTTTGAAGCCTCCTCATCAACTACTACACGTTGTCTTCTATCAATCAGCCATTTTTCTATCCAGTTTATTATACCATTTCCTATGCCATAGGCCTTTAGTTTAAGCAGTAATCTTTGATGTGGTACTTTGTCGAAAGCTTTTTGAAAATCTAAGTAGACGATATCTACTGGCGATCCATCATCTACCCACTTAGTGATATCTTCCAAAAAACATAACATATTTGTTAAGCATGACCTCGCTTTTAGAAACCCATGTTGAGATGGGTTTATCAAGATATGTTTAACAAGAAAATCCACCATGTGATCTTTAATTAGTCTTTCTAATAATTTACAAATCACCGATGTTAAACTAACTGGTCTGTAGTTATCTGACTTGTTTCTCGAACCTTTTTAAATAACGGTATAATGTTTGCCTCTTTCCATTCTAAAAGAACCACTCCCTCTTCTAATGACAAATTGAAAACTGTTGCAAGCGGTACGCTAATTTGTTCTACAATTTCCAATAGTAGTTTGGGCGGAATCCCATCCACTCCAGGTGATTTATTATCCTTCATAGCCTTTAGTTTCTTAGCTACCATTTCCGGGGTTACAATTAATTGTCCTAAATAGTCTGAATCTGCCCCCTTGAACTTAGCCTCTGGCACTGAACTAATATCTTCCCTGGTAAACACTGAACTAAAATACTCATTCAGGTCTTCTGCCATTAAGAATCCCTCTGATATTATATTTCCAGCACTATCTTCTAGAGGACTGACCATATCTTGAACTTTCTGTTTGCTTCGAACATATGCATAAAAACTCTTGCTGTCATGTTTTATATTACTAGCTAATTGTTGTTCATAGCTTCTCTTTGAATTTATAATTTCAGCTGTAGCTTGGTTAAGTGCTTCTTAAAGTGAGGTTTGACTGTAGATGTTTTGATGTTGTTTCCAATCACTATGTTTTACCTGTGATTCTGTGAATAAACATTTCTTTGGGGATTAAAAGTTTGCATTTCTTACCTGGAAACATTACTACGTTCCTAACACTGATCTTAGTTGAACAAACAAACAACTGCTATTTCTTAAGAATGCTGTCCTATAACCAGAACAGCAATCAGCTGCTCACTAAGCTGTGAATACGATTAACCAAAACTCTCATTACATAAACTTATGTCCATTTTATCCTGCCAGTTCTACCCCGGTGTTCCCTACGGTAAGTTTTCTGTAATTACATTTAGTAAAAACACACGAATACTTCCGGCCACATAATTAGACAAGGATGTTTGCCACACACAAAGGTCGAAGGTCAGGTTGACTTACATGGCAGTGAGTAAGTTTTTATCTCTGCCCCCTCCCCAAACTTCCCCCTGGTTGTGTGACTGGGTACATTAGAGAAACTTTGAACCTATATAACCCTACACCCAGGAAAGTTGAGGCAGGCCAGCCACACCTAAGTAAGGTGCACTTTATAGCCCAAGGTCATCAAATCCTACAGCTTCTAAGAATATGTGTGGGTGAATGTGGTCAGGTATATGTATAAATACTATGGATTAGTTCAATGTATGCGGGCAGATAAGTGCATCCAGGGGCTTAGTCAAGTTGCACTTGGCACATTTGGCCCTAAGCAAGGTCAGCTGATTAAATTTAAACTTCATATCTGTGTGACTGATAGCTGTGGGGGCTACGGCCTGTCTATCGCAGAATCTCTTAATCAGTAACAATGTCATACTTGCAAGTTACAAGACAATAGAAGCACATACATTGTGTGTGTGTGCACGCATGCGTGTGTGTGTGTGTGCCTATGTGTGTGCATGTTGACATGTCAACATGCATGCATGCATGAATGCATTACCCGGTAGCAGTCAGAACCCAATTTGTTGCTTATTTAACATGATGCCTGAAGGCATCAAATCAAAGTTGTTTATGGTATTCAACACCATGGGTCCCCCTGCACTATACATTTAAATCATGAATTATCATCATTATTAAGACTCAGCATACAGACGAGGTAAATAAATACATATATTTTAGAACAAATCATGCTATTTAACAAGAAATATACTACCCACACTCCTCATATAGCCCACAGTTGACACACACCTTCAGTGTTTTTCTACTACAGTGTCCAGAATTAAGCCTGACAACAATGACAAGCCGAGGCATTACATAAACTATTTGTGTGTGTGCTGAGATCCTTGATTCAGGGTGTGTGTGTGACACCAATATGACATATAATCCCTGCTTGATAGGACAAATAGGGGCTGGTCACCACTTTGGCACAGCTAACCTTTAAACCACTGCGGCTTAATTAACCATGTAGTTTTGCTGTGGCCTAATCTCGTGGAGTGTGAATTCACGCAGTGCACTGCTAAATAAATGTACAAATATCACCTCAAAGACAGCTAATGCTTCACCCCCTGAAAGCTTGAAGGAAAGTGCTGCCACGTACTCCAGCCTAAGCTGTTGTGAGGAGTGTTACTACTGAGGAACGGGCTTCGTTGAAGGTGTTCATGTTGCTTTTGTGATTTTTATGTACCGATACTGTATGTTTTTGGACAACTATTATTTTATATGTATGAATACATACTGTACATAATGACTGTTTTTATGTGTATGAATACATACTGTACACAATGACTGCGTTTTTATGTGTATGAATGCATACTGTACATAATGACTGTTTTTTAAATGCATACAGTACACAATGACTGTGTTTTTATGTGTATGAATGCATACTGTACACAATGACTGTGTTTTTATGTGTATGGATGCACACTGTACACAATGACTGTTTTTATGTGCATGAATGCATACTGTACATAATGACTGTGTTTTAATGTGTATGAATGCATACTGTACACAATGACTGTGTTTTTATGTGTAGGAATGCATACTGTATACAATGACTGTGTTTTTATGTGTATGAATGCATATTGTACACAATGACTGTTTTTATGTGTACGAATGCATACTGTACATAATGATTGTGTTTTATGTGTATGAATGCATACTGTACACAATGACCGTGTTTTTATGTGTATGAATGCATACTGTACATAATGATTGTGTTTTTTATGTGTATGAATGCTTACTGTATACAATGCCTGTGTTTTTATGTGTATGAATGCATACTGTATACAATGACTGTGTTTTTATGTGTATGAATGCTTACTGTACACAATGACTGTGTTTTTATGTGTATGAATGCATACTGTACATAATGATTGTGTTTTTATGTGTATGAATGCATACTGTATACAATGACTGTTTTTATGTGTATGAATGCGTACTGTATACAATGACTGTGTTTTTATGTGTATGAATGCATACTGTATACAATGACTGTGATTTTATGTGTATGAATGCATACTGTATACAATGACTGTGTTTTTATGTGTATGAATGCATACTGTACATGACTGTGTTTTAATGTGTATGAATGCATACTGTACACAATGACTGTGTTTTTATGTGTAGGAATGCATACTGTATACAATGACTGTGTTTTTATGTGTATGAATGCATATTGTACACAATGACTGTTTTTATGTGTACGAATGCATACTGTACATAATGATTGTGTTTTATGTGTATGAATGCATACTGTACACAATGACCGTGTTTTTATGTGTATGAATGCATACTGTACATAATGATTGTGTTTTTTATGTGTATGAATGCTTACTGTATACAATGACTGTGTTTTTATGTGTATGAATGCATACTGTATACAATGACTGTGTTTTTATGTGTATGAATGCTTACTGTACACAATGACTGTGTTTTTATGTGTATGAATGCATACTGTATACAATGACTGTGTTTTTATGTGTATGAATGCATACTGTATACAATGACTGTGTTTTTATGTGTATGAATGCATACTGTATACAATGACTGTGTTTTTATGTGTATGAATGCATACTGTATACAATGACTGTGTTTTTATGTGTATGAATGCTTACTGTATACAATGACTGTGTTTTTATGTGTATGAATGCATACTGTATACAATGACTGTGTTTTTATGTGTATGAATGCATACTGTACATAATGACTGTGTTTTTATGTGTATGAATGCATACTGTACACAATGACTGTGTTTTTATGTGTATGAATGCTTACTGTACACAATGACTGTGTTTTTATGTGTATGAATGCATACTGTACATAATGAATGTGATTTTATGTGTATGAATGCATACTGTACACAATGACTGTGTTTTTATGTGTATGAATGCATACTGTACACAATGACTGTGTTTTTATGTGTATGAATGCTTACTGTACACAATGACTGTTTTTATGTGTATGAATGCATACTGTACATAATGACTGTGTTTTTATGTGTATGAATGCTTACTGTACACAATGACTGTGTTTTTATGTGTATGAATGCTTACTGTACACAATGACTGTGTTTTTATGTGTATGAATGCATACTGTACATAATGATTGTGTTTTTATGTGTATGAATGCTTACTGTACACAATGACTGTGTTTTTATGTGTATGAATGCTTACTGTACATAATGACTGTGTTTTTATGTGTATGAATGCATACTGTACATAATGATTGTGTTTTATGTGTATGAATGCATACTGTACATAATGAATGTGATTTTATGTGTATGAATGCATACTGTACACAATGACTGTGATTTTATGTGTATGAATGCATACTGTATACAATGATTGTGTTTTATGTGTATGAATGCATACTGTATACAATGATTGTGTTTTATGTGTATGAATGCATACTGTACATAATGAATGTGATTTTATGTGTATGAATGCATACTGTACACAATGACTGTGATTTTATGTGTATGAATGCATACTGTATACAATGATTGTGTTTTATGTGTATGAATGCATACTGTATACAATGATTGTGTTTTATGTGTATGAATGCATACTGTACATAATGAATGTGATTTTATGTGTATGAATGCATACTGTACACAATGACTGTGATTTTATGTGTATGAATGCATACTGTATACAATGATTGTGTTTTATGTGTATGAATGCATACTGTATACAATGATTGTGTTTTATGTGTATGAATGCTTACTGTACATAATGATTGTGTTTTTATGTGTATGAATGCATACTGTATACAATGACTATGTTTTTATGTGTATGAATGCTTACTGTACACAATGACTGTGTTTTTATGTGTATGAATGCTTACTGTACATAATGACTGTGTTTTTATGTGTATGAATGCATACTGTACATAATGACTGTGTTTTTATGTATATGAATGCATACTGTACATAATGACTGTGTTTTTGGATCCAAAAACTATTCTTTTTTGTTCCGTATGTTTTCAGACAGCTGAGAATTGAATTATTTTAGGCATCCAAATAGATAGAGTTATTACAGAAGTTCTAAAACTTCTCATCAGTTGAGTTTGCCCATCAGGAATCAAGTTCAAGGATGTTCTATGTTGTAATGTACGAAGGAAGTAGTAAGTAAAGCCAGTTTAATAATAGAATCTATCCTTTTTAGAAGTCATAAATAAGTGACTCTGACTGTCTGATCAGGTTACTTTTGAAACCGTGACCAGCTAATCAACAACAATATAAATATTTTATTATTACAAAAATTAATCTTTTAAATATGTCACTAATTGTGTAGAAATTAGGGCATATAATTAGCATAAACACTAATAGCTAATAATGGCCTCCTATGATCTGAAATTGCTTGCATCAGCCAAACAAACACTACATTACAACACAAAAATAGTTTTAGGAAGCTGTTTTTTTTAGTGATATTCGATGACAATGATGGCCATTGTACTGAGTTTAATGACTGCATAAGCTTGTGGTGAAACTCTGCCACTTGGTTGGAACTTGGAACAGAACAAAGCTACCATGCACTGCCTGAAATCTGCCATAACAATCAAGAAACAAGTAGAGAGCACAACAGAAGGTTAATGCGTTTTAATCACACCCTCTTCTCCCTAGAGGGGGGACTTTGGAATAATAACAGATGTCCACCATCTTCCCCTTCCTACACACTTAGGGTGGAACAATGAGGGTATGAGTTGGCCCCACTAAGTACTCCTGCAGGGCTGTCGGTCGTAACAAGGGGTGGGGCGCAAACAAAGGAACACCTGCCCAATAATCAGCTGAGTTGCCCAGCAACAAACTGACCAATCAGCTGCTGGCTCAGCGTCATTCATGCTTGTATCCAGTCAGTCGAACTTAATATAGAAATTACCGTTATCGGGTTATCGGACGGCAGCTATCAATATCGTCACCTAAATTCACGACAGCCGCAAAATCGCAACAAAACATGTGATGAATACGGTGAATTCGCTGGAGGATAAAATCTGGCATTCCAATCAAATGCTTTGGGAGTTAACGGTGGGTTATTTTTGTTCTGGAGGAAGGACAATGGCACATCCAGATGGCCAGTTGAAGAGGCGGTTCAGTGATTACATTGAGGCTAAAGTTGATCGGATTTACATGGGTAGAATCAAGGACAGAAAGAATCAGCTGATGCAGGGAATGAATGGGGTGAAAGAGACGTTATCACCAGCCACAACAGGAAAGAGGCACTTAACTGGGAAAAAAAATGGATAGTGATACGGCTTGAAAGAAGCAGAAATACGGCCTTTGAAGAGCTACGAGGAAAAATTTACTTGAATGAAATTGAGTAGAAATGAGTTACGGAATAAACGAGGCATCTAGAGAGAAAGATGGGAAAAGGGATGGAATAAGAGGCCAAAGGTCAGAAGGATATGTATTGAAGGCACGGGTGTTGTCATGAGGATGACTGCTGATCTGGGCCCAAGATAGAAGATGGAAAGATAATGTATTCATGAATGATATGAGGTGCAGGTACAGAGTGGAACAAGATAAAATGGTCCTCAGCAATAGAGGTCTTTGCCTAGCAGTCACACAGATATAGCGGAGTTAAGAATATGTTCATTTATTTATAAAATTATTTACATAGGAATACCTGAATGTGGCATACCTGCAAGACAGGTAACAATCTCTCTCTCCCTATGGAGGGGGGATTTGGGGGCTGCTGAAAAAACCAGGGGGTAATAATTTAGAGGCTACTGAAAGAAAAAAACTGGATATATCGGTACAATTATTAGTATACAAAGAAATAGCTACACACAAATTGAAATTGGAACACGAAATAATAATGACTTATAAAATAAATAATTATTGTATAAGATTTACATGTAACTGCACATATATAAATGTCCTAAAATTGTAATGCTATCGTAATCATTACAGGAACAATATTTGATCAATGTTCACCTAACAATAAAATTGAAAACAACATGATTATAATCATATATCACTTGCATTGAGTCTCTCTAGCACAACCATTAAAACTGTTGTAGCGTAATGATTGGTCCAGTTTCCATGGTATATTCCATGGAGTCTGCGCACAACGTGTATTGTATCGTTGAATGGGATATGGGAGCTAGGCGTGAAATATGAGGGGGTGAATTCTGTTAATGTGAGAATGACTGCGAAGAAGACAAGGAACATCTGATGCTGTACTGGTTCAACCCGATTCCAGCACCGACACACGACCGAACACTGCTTAATAAGCAGATTCACAGCGTGAGTGAATGCCACAGAGCTGATGCTTGGAATACAGGTGGTTTATTGTATGGGAAGGGTTTAATTACACCTCTTGCTTCAACTCAGACAATTGTATAACAATGGTATTGTCCCAAGACAAAGGCCCTCCCTTTGTACCTGCTGCAACGGTCGTGCTTGGGTGACCATGGGGACACACAGACAGATATTAGATGGTGTCTGTCACTACAGTGATGTCATTGTGGCGGGTGTCCGAATACATATGCAGTGTTTCTGCCATCAGGGTAAAAGGGTAAAATTACGTACCCAAAACAAATTCTAGGGTACAGATATGTACCCAAAATAAATACAGATTTTAAAATTTTGTTTAATATTCTGTGCAATGAAACTCATACTTGATGACGTTTTTAAAGGTGAAGAATGAGCCCGTGCCAACACGTTTATGCTAGCTATTCTGTGATTGGCTAAACGTGGTATTCACTGCGGGATTGAAGCCTTCACCTCAGGATAGAACATGGCGTACCGGTATATTGGTAGGCTTACTGTAAAGAATACGGTGTGAAGTCGTGGCTGTACATTTTTCGCGATGTTTTCGAGTATTCATTGTTTCTTGGTGAAGAAAAATAACCCAACAAGATACCATACTACAGTTTACAATTTTCCTGCTGACTGTTACATTTATTATTCATTCTCCTACGAAACATGGAAATGATCACCATGAGCCGGGCGGGATTTCATGGTGCGGTATCCGAATACATACGGTATCTGAATACATACGGTATCCGAAGACATACGGTATCCGAATACATACGGTATCCGAATACATACCGTATCTGAATACATATGGTATCTGAATACATACGGTATCCGAACACATACCGTATCTGAATACATACGGTATCCGAACACATACCGTCATTACAGTATTCTAACATTATTTAACAAGACATTCATAGATACTGCGCTGCAGATGGCAAGCGAACAAGGAAACCCTTGTTTTATTGAGAGTCAACATTTTTCTATTCATGTATAACCCCTCCTATTAGAATCTGTCAATTTAATTTTTCGACATATTCACACGTTGGCATTGACACAATCAGTAGTTAATTTATTTCATTTATTTATTGTTTTCTGGGAGAATAAGTACATTCTCATATCCAACCTAAACACTTCTTTCAATTATGGTACTCCAGTTCTATTGTCTATTTTAAGTTAAAAGAAAACATTTCCATAGACATCTTAATTTAAAAACACTAATTTTTTTAGGAAACTCCAGTAATTCATCAACAGTGATTTATGACTTCATTGACATTGAGATTGGTTCGAATACAGAGTACGTAGATTTATGGGGATACTTTGTTGGGAGGGAAGATATGTACATGAGAGATGGCCTACATCTAAGTGGAAAGGGGGCAGCAGTTTTCTCAGAGAATTTGCTGCAATCTGTTGACAGTGGGACAGGCTGCATCTATTTAAACTAGATTCGCAGGGGGGATTCACAGAGAAGCCTGAAACTGGAGGCATAGATAAAGACAGCAGAAATAAATCGGCAAAGAACAGCCTGGAAAACTGTTCTGAATCAGGATATAAATGCATTTGTTTAAATGCAAGGAGCATAGTAAACAAAAGAAGTGAACTAAACATTATGGTAGAAGATATTGACCCTCACATAATAGGTATAACCGAATCGTGGGCCACCACTGATATATCAGATGCCGAATTGGGACTAACAGGATATGTAATGTTTAGGAAAGATAGAATAGGAAGAAAGGGAGGTGGAGTTATTTTATATATTAAAGAATCTATCCAGGCTTATGAAATAAAATTAGAAAGAGAAGCAGATTGCGAAGAAGCTGTTTGGTGTAACATAGTTACAGGAAACTCAACGTTAACAGTTGGGTTAGTTTATCGAAGTCCAAACATAAGCATAGAAGAGAATGAAAAAATACAAAACGCTATAAAGGAAGTAAGCAAACGGAACTGTATTATTATGGGGGACTTTAACCATGGGCATATACAATGGAAATCTCTACAGAGTATGGGGAGTGAGGACCACAAGTTTTTAGTTTTAGTACAAGATAGTTTCCTTTCTCAACATGTGCTAGAACCAACCAGGGGAGAGAATGTGTTAGACTTAGTTTTGTCCTCACAGAAAGAATTAGTTGACAATGTCAAGATATGTGAGCCACTGGGGAGTAGTGATCACAACCAGATACATTTTACCATCAAAGTAAAATCAGAAAGGAATAGTAAAAAGCAGTATAGGAGAAATTTCCACAAAGGAAGGTATAAGGACATGAGGAAATATTTAGCAAAGATAGACTGGAATAACACACTGAAGAATAAGACAGCAACCGAATGCTGGAATATCTTAAATAGTGAAATTAAGTGCATAGTCGATAAATTTGTACCTTTCAAAAAACAAGGGAAACGGTCTAAAAAGAAACACTTATCGAAAGAAGCCATTAGAAAAATTAAGTATAAACAAATGATGTGGAAGTCATATAGATGTACTGGAAATGATGAAGACTACAACATTTATAAAGAAGCACTTAATCAGGCTACAGCTGAAATTAGAAATTCAAAGAGAAGCTATGAAAAAAAATTAGCTAGTAATACAAAAACATGACAGTAAGAGTTTTTATGCGTATATTCGAAGCAAACAGAAAGTTCAGGATAAGGTCGGTCCTCTAGAAGATAGTGCTGGAAATACAATATCAGAGGGATTCTTAATGGCAGAAGACCTGAATGAGCATTTTAGTTCAGTGTTTACCAGGGAAGATATTTGTTCACTGCCAGTACCAGAGGCTAAGTTCAAGGGGGCATATTCAGACTATTTAGGACAGTTAGTTGTAACCTCGGAAATGGTAGCTAAGAAAATAAGGGCTATGAAGGATAATAAATCACCTGGAGTGGACGGGATTCCGCCCAAACTACTATTGGAAATTGTAGAACAAATTAGCGTACCGCTTGCAACAGTTTTCAATTTGTCATTAGAAGAGGGAGTGGTTCCTTTAGAATGGAAAGAGGCAAACATTATACCGTTATTTAAAAAAGGTTCGAGAAACAAGTCAGAGAACTATAGACCAGTGAGTTTAACATCAGTGATTTGCAAATTATTAGAAAGACTAATCAAAGATCACATGGTGGATTTTCTTGTTAAACATAACTTGATAAACCCATCTCAACATGGGTTTTTAAAAGCGAGGTCATGCTTAACAAATATGTTATGTTTTTGGAAGACATCACTAGGTGGGTAGATGAGGGATCACCTGTAGATATCATCTATTTAGATTTTCAAAAAGCTTTCGACAAAGTACCACATCAAAGATTACTCCTTAAGCTAAAGGCCCATGGCATAGGAAATGGTATAATAAACTGGATAGAAAAATGGCTGAATGACAGAAGACAACGTGTAGTAGTTGATGGGGAGGCTTCAAACTGGAAATCGGTATTGAGTGGGGTACCACAGGGATCAGTACTAGGACCTATATTATTCTTAATATATATCAACGATTTGGACGATGATATAACAAGCAAGGTGTTAAAATTTGCGGATGATACAAAAGTGTTTAGAAGGATTAAAAGTGATGGAGACAGACAGCATTTACAAGACGATCTTGATAGGTTGATCAAATGGTCTGAAAAGTGGCAAATGCTGTTCAATTTTGGGAAATGTAAATGCCTCCACACAGGTCATGGGAATGAAGAGGTAAAATATAAAATGGGGGGTACTGTTCTAAGTACTACTGTAAAAGAAAAGGACTTGGGGTTAACCATTAGTGCTGATATGAAGGTTTCAGAGCAGTGCGGAATTGCAGCGTCAAAGGGAAATCAAATCCTTGGATTAATTAGGCGAAATATAGCGTATAAGAAAAAAGAATTAATAGTACCACTGTACAAAAGAATAGTGAGGCCTCATTTAGAATATTGTATACAAGCATGGAGGCCATATCGCAAGAAGGACATAGATATGCTAGAAAGAGTACAGAGGAGAGCGACTAAAATTATACCAAATCTGAGGGATCTTAGTTACGAAATACGCCTAAAAGAATGTGGTTTAGCAACATTAGAGACCAGGAGATTGAGAGGAGATCACATAGAAGTGTTTAAAATATTGAATGGTTATGAAAATATTGATAGAAACATTTTTTTCTCAGTTAAGAAAAATAGAAGGACCAGAGGACATGAAGCTACATTAGTAAAGGAGCAGTGTAGATTAGATATAAGAAAGTTCTCATTCTCACAAAGGACTGTAAATGAATGGAACAGATTATCTCCTGATTGTGTTGGTGCTAGTAGCGTGAATATGTTTAAAAATAAAATCGACACACACCTTAAAAAGGCGGGATACATGTATCTAAAAAGTATTGGACTCTCGATAAGCCAAAAGGCTTCCTTGTCCACCTGCCATCAAGAGTAATTTTCTGGATGGCAATCTTGTTAAATCTTGTTAAATCTTGTTAAACTTTTAATACAGCCTGTAAATCTGCAGGTGTTTCTGCCATAACAATAGTACCAGATAGTAACGCAGGGAGATGGGGGAGAAGAGACATATAGACAGACAGACAGACTCAGAGAGAGAGGGGGGGAAGGAGGGAGGAAGGGGGAAGGGAGGAAGGGAGGGAGGAAGGGAGGAAGGGAGGAAGGGAGGGAGGGAGGCAGGAAGGGAGGGAGAGAGGGCGGGAGAGAGGGAGAGACAGACAGACAAACAGACGGACAGACAGACAGACAGGCATAAACAAACAGACAGACAGACTGACTGACAGACAGACAGACAGAGACAATTACATACAGACACGGATATACAACAACGCAAATTGCCAACATTCCATCAGAACAAAACTCAAAAAGCAATTGCAGCGCCATTCTTTTTTCTTGCTTCTGTCGTTGATGTGCTAATTCTGAGTCGTAATTAAAACAACTGTAGC
The DNA here is from genome assembly GCA_020002185.1 of Paraescarpia echinospica. NCBI lineage: Eukaryota > Metazoa > Annelida > Polychaeta > Sabellida > Siboglinidae > Paraescarpia > Paraescarpia echinospica. The sequence goes on from CM034542.1 coordinate 50,797,148, forward strand.
ATCCATTGTTTAATGTTATCCTTGGTGGATATGTTAATGTTATCCTTGGTGGATATGTTAATGTTATCCTTGGTGGATATGTTAATGTTATCCTTGGTGGATATGTTAATGTTATCCTTGGTGGATATGTTAATGTTATCCTTGGTGGATATGTTAATGTTATCCTTGGTGGATATGTTAATGTTATCCTTGGTGGATATGTTAATGTTATCCTTGGTGGATATGTTAATGTTATCCTTGGTGGATATGTTAATGTTATCCTTGGTGGATATGTTAATGTTATCCTTGGTGGATATGTTAATGTTATCCTTGGTGGATATGTTAATGTTATCCTTGGTGGGTATGTTAATGTTATCCTAGGTGGATATGTTAATGTTATCCTTGGTGGATATGTTAATGTTATCCTTGGTGGATATGTTAATGTTTAGAGAAGAGCACACTATTGCAAAAGGGAATATTAATTAAGAATAGTATAATTGTATGACATTTTTTGTACACACTGGCAACAATGGGTAGAATTTGTGACACTAATATTATGTATTGATATGCATTGACTAATTTAAAATTGCATTATGAGATCGTACATAACTATGTTAAATACAAATTTCTAGTAAGGCAACTTGTTTGATACACTTTATAATCTATATTTTTTTCAACACCAAACATTATATTGTAAGGTATTTGGTTGTAATTTATCAAGAAAACTTTAAAAGTAACGTATAGTTTATTATTAATAAGTTATAAATGCACCATTTAGTGACCAAAAGGAAGCGGCAATAATCACATGGGGGAGGGTGACAGTCGATTTTATTTACAAAACACTTGAAATGGTGCATTTTGGTGACACAACCTCATTTTAAGCCAATCATTATATTTTTTTATAAATTAACTTTGTTGGCTCAAGAATGGAGGTCAATCCCCTAGTAATATATCTGGGAAAGAGCGGGATGGAGTAAGAGAGCGAGGAAGTGTGAGAGAGCATGTAAGCGAGATAGCGAGAGCGAGTGAGAGAGAGAGAGAGAGGGGGGGAGTACAAGAGAGCTAGTGAGAAAGAGATAGCAAGAGAGCGAGAGAGAAAGAGAGACATACATACAGACAGCAGACAGAGACACATGCAGTGGCAGAGGCAAATATAGGGAGAGAGAGACAGAGCCAGGAACAGAGACATAGACAGTGTCACCGGCAGAGGTAGAGGCAAATATAGGAAGGCAAACATACAGTCAGCAGGCAGGCTGGCAGGAAGACAGGAGGGAGAGAGGACATACAGAGAGGCAGAGACTGAGGCAGAGATTGGCAGATAAACATACAGCCAGCAGTCAGGCGGACAGACAGACAGACATGCATCCAAATAGATAGGCAAGCAGGAGAAAGAAGAGATACAAAGAGGCCGATCGAGGCACAGACGACGGCAAAAACTGCATGTGGGAGAGATAGGCAGATAAACATACAACCAGCAGGCAAATAGGCAGGCAGCAGACATACAGACAGACATACAGACAGGCAGGCATACCGACAGGCAGGCAGACAGACAGGCAGACAAACAGAGAGACATAGAGGCAGGCAGTCAAAGGACCATATACAGGCAGAGAAGCCCGGAGGCAGGCTGGCAGGCAGCCTGGCAAGCAGACAGGCAGGCCAGCAGACAGACAGGCGGACTGACGTACTGTCTAACAGAGGATGGAGGAGGAAGAGAGAGATTCGGGGAGAGAGGAAGAGTTGGAGAAGGGGAGACGGGGAGAAAAACAGACACAGAGACAGATATCGGGGCAGTGAGACAAGAGAGACAGCGTGCTAGCTGCAACTATACAACATCGCAACACTGTAGTCAAGCAACCAACGCTACATTACTAAGTTGCTTCGGCTGTTCTAATATTAGACATGTTAAACCTCATGTAATAATCAGTCACCCTATATAGATAATTGTCTGAACTTGTACAGACTAAGAGTCTGAGAAACTTGTTTTAGCTAAGTCTACTTTTAACTAGTAACTATCTCATTAGGTAAAGTTAAACGTATGCACACGACATACCTATACATCACAGCAATTAGTTAAAATGCATGCTAGATATGTAAGTCGTCTGTAAACACAATTTAACATTATACGACACAACACTCCTACACTCCTCCTATGCTATAGCTGGCATGCCCGAAGTGACGGGTAATGGGGCAACAAGAAACAATTTAACTATTATATATATATATATAATTAACATATAAATATAAAAAAAATAACTCACCAGGCCGTGTATATTGATATCCGTAATACGGAGCCGAGAGAACTGTACGTATATCTTTGTGGACACGTCCATGATCCCTAGCAAACTGCGACTAGTTGTGGCTCCAGCTACCCTACCCGCGTCTGGCGACTGACATAACAATAGCCTATGCAAACGCTTGCACGAAACAATTCCGCCAGTGTTACGTAACATATTATACTTGTAGTGTTTCAGATTCTTTGTGGGGTCGCACATGTCAACCGCCCCAAAACACGAACGGATTATATGCCCACGAACAGTATTATTTGTAATTTTACAACTTCATATTTACTCCTTTCCAAACTTGTTTTTTCGTTTAATTATGCCATTACATACAATTACCACATTCGTGAATTGCACGCATGACTTGATTTTGACTAATGACTTGTTTTGATTTGTTTGCTCTATAATACGTTTCAACCAACATTCAATAAATATTAAATTAAATTATTGCCGAATATACAAACAATCTCAAATGTCATCAAACATAGAAGACTCCGGAAATTTGGGCATTTGTGTCGTGTACCAAACGAAAACCCCCTGAATGTAGCTTTCATACAAGCTTTTTATGTATTAGAAGGTTCGTTTTATGAAGCACAGTATCCAGTCCTAATAACCTTTGTATGCGCTTTACATTTTACCCCTGGCGCACCTATTTCTTCTTACACCTTTATGAGAATGTATTATTACCTTGATGACACAAATATCAAACAAATTTGCGAGCGCGCGTACAAGTAAGCGTTATGCAACGAGGCCATAAAATATTGTGTTTCCTGTAAAACTGTTAAGGATGAAAGCAAATGCAGTTACTTCATAAAATAGCAGTGTTTTTTGATGATTTATGCATTATAACATCGTAATATTTTATATATTCATAACATCGTAGTTGTTAACTCTAACCATTGCATACTGCCGGACATGACATCGGAAGACGGGGGAATGTTCACTTTTTTATTCCCCTCAAGCGCACTCAGTCTTAGCGGAGGGTGTACGTTTAGCTAACTATGCACAGGTCTAATGGCATCAGCTCAACATTTTAACAGGCCTGAATTATCCACACTGGCACCGGAAGATACGAACATAGTATGTAGATACTTGATGTAAACCATCAGACTCTTAATTGAGATTACATGTCCGACGGCTGGACAACTGCAAAATAAAACAACTTGATATTGATCGTGTATCCAAGTGGAAGGTACGCTATTAAGATGTAGTTTAGAAAGAAGTTATTTTGCTTGAAGACGACCATGAAATGTGATTTTTTTTCAAGAACAAGTTTGGCCCTGCCTGACAGATAACCTATATCATACGCACGCAATCACGCACGATCGAACGCTACATATGTGGCTTAACATTTACATTAATAAGGCATGATGCATTCTAGCTGGTAACAAACCATTTCTGCTAAAAGGATGTGGCACTGATAATTAATTTTGTATGTTAACAAGTTCAAAAGCCGCAGTCACTATATGGCCAAGCTGACCAAAAGAGTATGGGCAAACAAGATGCTCAATGAGAAATATAAATTCTTCAGTATTAAAAATAACAATTACCGGCCCACAAATAAAAATGCAAAAAATTACATCATATGGAATTCAAGCATGCAACCAAAACATATTTGTGTTTTGATGCATTATATCCACTTAGTCACACAGGCAGCTGCATACAAACCTTCATAATAAATGCAGTGGGGTTTCCAGAGAATCTCCAGCAGTTTCATTATGTGAATATATATATCATACATATATCATACATATATCATATCACACACACACACACACTCACACACACACACACACACACACACACACACACACACACACACACATATATATATAAAACGAAACGAATTCATACAGTGTTAATTAAAATATTTAAAATGTGAACTTGATTGTGTTTTGTTCTGCTGTGTAAGTTAATTTTGTGCCAGTAAAAAGGAAAGGTAAGTTCCTGTATTGCGTGACATCGAGTCTTTAGGACTGCTCAAATTGTTTTACATTTTATCCCCTTGTAGATCTGTTCAATCGTACATCATCTCGATTTTTCTGGGAAGCATTCAGCCCCGTTACAATTATACTGCACAAATTAAGACTACGTTCGTACACAAATATCCACCACTGTGTAGACACAGATCCTCATTCTTACAGCTGAATTAACTTAATATAAACGAAGTTTTACCATTTCATAAGTTTTAAGTATAAGCGTATGACATTTTACTCGTAACTGAATAGTTAGCTTGTCACTGATTTTTTTATACCAAAATTCCAGGTAAACCAAAGCAATTAGATATATCTAATTGCTTTGACCGTACTAATTAGTACTGATTTAGTACAAAATAATCCAGTAGAGGGCAACACATGTTGGTGGGCGATAAATTAACTTAAGTTAAGGCAGTTGATTCCAACGTTGTTCATTTCCGTATTAAATAATGCCAGTAGTTAGCCCATGACCCGATGAATAGGTCGGGACGATCACGAATACATTTATACAGTGTTATAGTAGTAAGTATGGTACAGTCGTTTCGAACCATTTTGGCCAATTTGGGTACTATGTCAACGACCGGTGCAGACTTTAGTTTGGATCGGTAAGCGGAGTGGATCAGTCGGTCACTCAGTGTGTGTCACTATGACTATGTCAGTATGTGCGTGCGTGCGTGCGTGCGTGAGTGAGCGTACGTGTGTGTATGTGCGCATAGAAAGTGTTGACTCTGTTGTAACTTGTGTCAGTTCAGTTGTAATTAGTGTAGTTAACCGTTGACGCTGTATCTTCTTCCAGTCAACCAACCAACTTCAACATTTTGAAGATCATTGTTGATATTTGCAGGGGATGCGCACCGGAATAGGTAGACAAGAGATAGAAGAAGATAGTTTGCAGTTGAAGAAATGGATTTATGGGAGATTTGGACATATGAAGGGAATAATGAAATATGGATAGTGGCAGGGGGTCAGGGAGAGTGCTGGTTTTGTTTTGTATCAATTTGTATTTTAGTTGTGTCCTATCTAACACAGCAGTGACCGGTGAAGTCAGTGTTTTGGTATTACTGTGTGCCATTTAGCCTCTGGCTCTGCTATCCTTGAATTTAGACCAGAGTGTAGTGACAAGTCAGAGTCTAAGCTGTAACTTTCAGCCCAGCTTAGAACTAGATTCTATAGAGTCAGTACTCCAAGGAACAGGCCCAGGCTAGGGGTAGGTCTAGAATTTGACCATTGCAATGATGCAGCTAATCACCACCTCCCCTTCCGCCCTAGTTTGAGGCTCACCAAGACCTCCAGTCCAACTGCATCCCCCCGAGGCTCAACAAAATCCTCCAAGGCTCCAACGGCACCCCCAACACACCCTTGGTCTGCAAAATAAATCACCTAAACCCTCATTGACACATATGACTTTATGATAAAGGTTAAAGATAATAAACTATAATTAGAAATTGGGTCCACCACAATTTTGACTTAAAGTGTATAGCCCGTTCACACTAGAGGCGACTTTATGGGTTCGAAACTGGTGCGAAGCCGGTTTGGAACCCATAAAGCATTCACACTGCAAAATCTAAACTGGATCAGTGATTTAAACCAGTTCAAACTAATTCCCCTCCTTGATGTGGCTTCACACTGGTTTAGTTTTACTCTGGTTCAGATTGCTGGTGTGAACACATAGCAAACTAACTTTAGTGCCCAGTTGCATCAAATATGACCTGATCAGTGCCAGATGTTGCGGCTGGTGACCATTGGCTGCCTCCACATCGACATCGTGCATGCTTACGACATCCAAGATACGATGACAGATCATGGAGTGACTTGGTGACCTGATGTGGTCGAGGTGTTCCTTGACCACTGGGGAGAGGGAGGAGGTTAACACCAGTTGGATGGGTCGATGACGAACAGCTGTGTCTTTGACTAAATCGTCAGCTGAAACCTAAATGGCAGAGTCAGGGTATGACCAGATTGCACCTGAGTACTGCATCAAAATCAGTATGGCGACAGCAAGGTTGGGGTGTCGCTCTCTGAAATCTCTGCTCTCTCAGCCGATGACTTTCTAACCAACGACTTTCTAACCGGCAGATATGCAGTCACAATATGTGATAAACTTGGAGAAGTAACGTTTAACCACTAGATCACAGGTGGACTTGAACCTCTCTCCTTCAACCAACAGTCTGGATCTCTAACCACTAGAACACAGATGGACTTGAACCTCTCTCCTTCAACCAACAGTCTGGATCTCTAACCACTAAACCACAGGTGGACTTGAACCTCTCTCCTTCAACCAACAGTCTGAATCTCTAACCACTAGACCACAGGTGGACATGGACCTCTCTCCTTCATCCAACAGTCTAACCACTAGACCACAGGTGGACTTGAACCTCTCTCCTTCAACGAACAGTCTGGCACTCTAATCATTAGACAACAGGTGGACCTGAACCTCTCTCCTTCCACCAACAGTCTGGCACTCAAACATTAGACCACAGGTGGACACGAACCTCTCTCCTTCAACCAACAGTCTGGCACTCGAACCACTAGACCATAGATGGACTTGAACCTCCCTCCTTCAACCAACAGTCTGACACTCTAGCCACTAGACCCCAGGTGGACTTGAACCTCTCTCCATCAACCAACAGTCTAACCACTAGACCACAGGTGGACTTGAACCTCTCTCCTTCAACGAACAGTCTGGCACTCTAACCGTTAGACCACAGGTGGACTTGAACCTCTCTCCATCAACCAACAGTCTAACCACTAGACCACAGGTGTACTTCAACCTCTCTCCTTCAACGAACAGTCTGGCACTCTAACCGTTAGACCACAGGTGGACTTGAACCTCTCTCCATCAACCAACAGTCTAACCACTAGACCACAGGTGGACATGAACCTCTCTCCTTCAACCAACAGTCTGGCACTCTAATCATTAGACAACAGGTGGACCTGAACCTCTCTCCTTCATCCAACAGTCTGGCACTCTAACCACTAGACCACAGCACCACTCAGCCTCATATGCAGCTATCGCAAATATTATTGAAATTGTTTTCAGCTGTCAAGATGTCTCAGCAGCGCACGCTGCCACAGACCAAAGAGGCACTCCTCCAGTCCTACCAGAAGTGGCTCAAAGATGACATCAGATCGATGGTGGACAATTACACAGAGATCATGAAGTTAGCCAAGGTCAGACTTCTGTATAATTATTGTATAATTGTATGAAGATAATAACAATAAGGTAACTTCTTTTGCGCCTAAAACCTCGGAAACCAAGCTCAGAGATGCGTAAATACAAAATGGTTAGTCAATCTCAGAATCGATAAGCCATATTAAAGATGTCAACAGATATACAAAGTTTAACAAGATTCCCATCCATAGCAAACACTTATGCAAATCCAACATACATGTGAGATGTTTGTAAATGTTGTTTTACACATCATGTTCATGTTGCTGCTGCTATCAGTTGTGCTATCAGTACCCTAAGTAAATATTTGTAATAATAATTTTACAATAACTGGGTGGCATTCTTTTTAATAATTCAGAAGCAGCAGTTTCTGTTTTGTGCTTCACCATACAATGTAGCATACTTTATTAGCACTTGTTCATAGTTCCTCAACTGTCACCAAGCTTAGTAATGCATGTTTTGATTTGTAAGTCATTTTAGGCAGTGCCAAAGTCACTTGACCTAATTTCAACTCTGGTTAGTTGTAAACCATCTTGTTATTTGCAGTATAATTTTTCATTGGCAACCTGTATAAATTTATAATAAAACTGTATTGGTTGGTGCAAATATGAGAATATCGACAGAGGACACAACATATTGTGAATGGTTTAAGCGTATTTATCTGCTATTTGTGGTGACAGATTGAGGGAGAATCTCAGGTGTCTCGTCCGATGCAGGCGGAACAAGATCAGTATGAGATGGAGGTCCGGTCTGCAAACATTGTGAGTGTTGGTAGGCAAGAACAGAGTAACCAGGGATATAATGACGTGTGTAATTATTTGAAGCAAATTTTTTTTAAATTATTTTGAGAGCATTGCTTTCAGAGGTTGTATATCCTGTCTTGATTAATGGAATGGTTTGCCGTACGCGGTACGAGCATGTTGTTGTAGGTGCGAGTGTCTTGTAGGTGCAAACATGTTGTTGTAGGTGCATGCGTGTTGTTGTATGTTGTTGCATATTGTTGTAGATGCGAGCATGATATTGTAGGTGCGAGTTTGTTGTGGTAGGTGTGAGCATGTTGTTGTAGGTGCGAGTGTGTTGTTGCAGGTGTGAGCATGTTGTAGGTGTGATCATGTTGTTGTTGTTGTAGGTGCGAGCGTATTCTTGTTGTATGTGCAAGGGTGTTGTTGTATGTGCAAGCATGGCATTTTAGGTGTGAGTATTTTGTTGTTGTAGGTTTGAGTATGTTGTTGTTGGTGCGATTGTGTTGCTGTAGGTGCAAGCATGACATCTTAGGTGTGAGTATTTTGTTGTTGTATGTTTGAGTATGTTGTTGTAGGTGCGATTGTGTTGCTGTAGGTGCGAAAGTGTTGTTGTAGGTGTGACCGTATTGTATATGCGAGTGTGTGGTAGGTGTGAGCGTGTTGTTGTAGGTACAAGTGTGTTGTTGTAGGTGCAAATGTGTTGTTGTAGGTGCGAGTGTGTTGTTGTAGGTGTGAGCATGTTGTAGGTGTGATCGTGTTGTTGTTGTAGGTGTGAGCGTATTCTTGTTGTGTGTGCAAGTGTGTTGTTGTATGTGCAAGCATGACATTTTAGGTGTGAGTATTTTGTTGTTGTAGGTTTGAGTATGTTGTTGTAGGTGCGATTGTGTTGCTGTAGGTGCGAAAGTGTTGTTGTAGGTGTGACCGTATTGTTGTATGTGTGAGTGTGTTGTAGGTGCTAGTGTGTTGTTGTAGGTGCAAGTGTGTTGTTGTAGGTGAAAGTGTGTTGTTGTTGATGCAAGTGTGTTGTAGGTGTGATCGTGTTGTTGTTGTAGGTGCAAGAGTATTCTTGTTGTATGTGCGAGTGTGTTGTTGTAGGTGCAAGCATGACATTTTAGGTGTGAGTATTTTGTTGTTGTATGTTTGAGTATGTTGTTGTAGGTGCGATTGTGTTGCTGTAGGTGCAAGCGTATTGTTGTTGTAGATGCAAGGGTGTTGTAGGTGTGAGTGTGCGTAGGTGCGAGCTTGTTGTTGTAGTTGCAAGCATGTTGTTGTAGGTGCAAGCATGTTGTATGTGTGCATGTTGTTTTAGGTGCGAGTGTGTTATTGTTGTCAGTGCGAGTGTGTTGTTGTTGAAGGTGCGAGCATGTTGTTGTTGCAGGTGCGAGCGGGAGAGTCGTTGATGAAGCTGGTGTCACACATCAAGCAGTTCCTCATCCTCAATGACTTCCCGTCGGTGAACGACTCCATCGCCCACACAGTCCATCGCCTGCACAACATACAGAAGGAGTGCGACACAAAACTGATGGTCCTCAGAGACGAAATGTCTGCTCATTTGTTTGAACTCGAGGAGGAGTATTACTCCTCCATCTATAAATAAAACATTTGTATTTATGGTTGCTTCTTTGATTTGCCAAGTTACCTAGTTTGTTCTATTACTTACTTCTCTTTGTCGTGCCGTGTGGCCCTGTGCCCAGGGTCAGCCTAGCAGTCTTTAATTAGTCTTCTATGCTTAGTCGCCAACTTGTTTTTGGTCTATTAAGCACACAGAATGCTTAAAAATAGTTCATACCTGAAAATATGCCCAAAATACAGTTACAAATATTAAGCATACACTATTTATTTAGTTATCCAAAACAAGCAACAGAATGAGCCTGATGTGGGTTGGACAACAGAGAAAGGAATTGGACATCAGGTTGGATGGAAAGGAATTTAAGCAAGTGGACGGCTTTGTGTACCTCGGAGGAATTATTACAGCAGATTGGCGTTCAGATGTGGAGGTGCGACACTAAATACAAGTAGGAGCGAATGCTTGGAGAAAGGTAGAGGGAGTCATGATGGACAAAAATCTTTAAAAAGTTGAAAGGGAAAGTTCTGAGAGTTACATCAGCATGCCTGTATGGTCTGGAGACAGTGGCGCTGACAGAACAACAATAGAAGCTGCAAGTTTGTGAGAACAACTGGGTTAGAAGAATAACAAGAACAAAGAGGGTAGACAGAAGAAGTGTAAATGACCCGAGAGAAGAGGTTGGATTGCAATGCAGTATAACAGGATTATTGAGACGCCAGATGAGATGGGCAGGCCATTTGGCAAGGATGGATACCGGAAAAATAGTGAAGAAAGCAGAGGCAGAACAACATAAAGAACGCAGGAAAAGGGGAAGGCCACAGCCGAGATGGGAGGACTGCGTGAGAAGGGACATGAGAAGATCAGGGGAGGATGAAAGATGGAGAGAGGGAGCAATAGACAGAAAATTATGGAAGGAAAAGACACAGAGAGTGGTTCAGCTTTACTGTACCTGACCCTCACCCCTTGTACAGCAGGCAACAAGGAGGCGAACAACATACCATATTATAATAGTGTGTCTGTGTACGTGCAGCATGTGTGTATATGTGTGTGCGCGAGTGTATGAATATGTATGTGTAACAGCACCGCTGTTATAATGTGATTAATCTTTTCATGTAGTTTTAGTGAAATCACAAGATATGGTATTAATTTATTTAATGTTTGCCCAAACATTAATTGAAGTGAATAGCAAGACTGGAGTCTTCACTTGATGTGTGGTGTGGCTATGCTGGGTTTCCGTGTTGATATTATCAAATTCCTTGCTTTCTCGAAAAAACCACGTTCAGTGGCTTGAAGGTCAATTGTTGGTTCAGTATTTTACTTTAGAAAATTACCACAGTAACAACCAAAGTGAATTATTTTGACCATTTAAATATAAGTAAGCACAATGTTATTAAACTGACTGCTGTATTACTTACTATTTAGTGTATTACTTACTATTTACACACTAAATATTTGGATATCAAAGAATGGACTAAAGCAGTCAAGGAAGCAGTTTTAAGCAACACTTTCACAAACTGTCTAACATGTCATAGTCTATACAAATAGTAGTAGATGGCTTTATTCTTCACAAAATGAGAAAAAGTTGAACTGAAGAGGAACCTTTAAAGACTAAGTGAAATTAATTGTTTTTATTCCTAATCTGAACTAACTATACTCTAAAAATAGTGTTCTGCTATTCAATTCATAATTAGCCCTCTCCATCACCCTGTTCCTTTTGGTCGATTTAAAAATGAATAAATAATATCAAATAACTATTAATACCTACTGTTTTTAATACATCGATAATTGGATGGTCGTAGGAAGAGAACTAACACAGCGGCCTTGATGCCCACTGCTGGGAGGAGATACTGCTACAATGTGCCAAAGTTAGCATATTAATATATAGTTGAGTTACTTGTGTTGGTCTATATGAATCATGATGACATGTTTGCATATCAGACTCTTGAAACAAAACACAACACAGTCTATAGTGTAGCAGGTTTACTTCTCTTGACAATGATATGGTATGATCCATATTCTTAACACCGGCTCCTGTCCTTTACTGTAGTTGAGGTATTCTTGTTTCATAAATAAATTATAACAATTCACTGTTTGGAGGCCGTTCAAAACAAAGATATAACTTACAATAAATGTACAAGAAATATGTGAAACTTTTCTGTTATTGTAATTTTTCTCATAATTAAACTCTTACACTTTATAAAATGTGAATAAATTTTTTAGAGTTTCCATTTTGAACGACCCCCGCCAGTAGTTTCATAGTTTGGTCCTACTACAAAGATGTGAATCAATACACGTAACGTCGTATTTTCGAATTCATCTCGATAACATATTTCACAGAGGATTACAGTAAGTATTGTTCTTCCTTCCATTGGTCCTACAAATGAATGAGGTAAATACACAAGTTTAACTGGCAGAAAACTGACAAACGTCACAACATTCGTTGCACATTCCGCAGGTATATTTAAATGATAACAATACATCACACCAACCAAATACCCACGCCTCAGTCTCTCTCCCTCCTTCGAGGAACTCGGCACTCTACGTATCCCTTCCATGTGTTTCGTACCCTGTAATCCCTAAAGTGCACATGCGTGTCTCTGGCTTCATTGTAGCATCAACAACATTAAGCAGTGAGTGAGTCATTTTTTACAATTCACAACCACTTAGGTTGTTATTCCTCGAGTCACCTTTGTGCAAAGAGATTCGTCCCTACCGTGGATAAGTTTCCCAGAGTTCAGGCAGTATTTCCCAGAATACGATCTCCCTCGCAACACACAGGGAGAATACATACTAGTAATGATAATAACAGATTATGCCAATACTTCATAGACCATTTCCCAATTTATTGCTACATTCAAATGTAGTCAAGAAAATCCTGTAGGTATCCATATTAAAACACATGGGTCACTATTTGTGTACTGCATACGACAACGCTAAGCTGAAGAATGACAAGAGTTTCTCAAAAACATGACATATAAGCGAGTGTTCCACTGTCAGATTAAGGAATTGTTTGGTAGAATGTGACCGAAAAAATTCATCAGTTCATATGCACTGCTTTCATCCCCACCCAATAACATCAAATAAGTCAACAACTACAGACAAAGTAAGTCAAGTTCTCCACCTACAACTGTTCAAATGCACCTTTTTACACCTATGTACACAGCAACAGAAAGCCCTCCAGTGGCACACTATGTACAATATTAACCTTTCACACCACACTCGATATTGGTCAAAACACAACGATAAACGTGAAACCCTCAACAGAAACACATAATTCATGTTCAAATATAATTCTCTTTTATACAAAACATACTTTTTTATTGTTGTCTTTTTGGATGAAAGCTACTTGGTAATAACAGTGAAGTGAATTCAAAATGTCTTTTGAAAAGTTGAATAAAATCTGCAATTTCTGGATTGGGCATGTAACTGTATTATAAGCCCCTATTGTATTGTAAATATTTTCTCTAAATTATCATAGTTCGAGAAACAAAAACCAATGTCGTAAGCTCAGGTTCCCAAATGCGTTCAGTACATCGTTTGCTACCACAGATTTGTCAGAAAGACCATGACCTGTAACCATACAAATTTTGGTGTTTTAAAATATTTGTACACAAATCATATAGTTGTTATCGACCAATATTGGCATGTCACCTCTCGCTCTAGACACGTACCCAAGCAACTAACCTATACCATAGATCAGGCCTGCTCGATATCAGAACAAGTCATTCACACACACACAGGGGAAACACAGCATAAGATATCCAGCACACTGCTTTGTGCGTCACCAAAACATCCATAGCTGCAGAATTTCAGTAAACTCTTCATGTAATGTAATTTAGTATAAACATGCTCAAAAAATAATAACTAAAACTTTGTATAAGTCCGTCAGCGATCTCGCCCGCACCCGTATTCCGAGGCCGGGCCCGATCCAAACCGAACATGATTGCAGTGTTCTAAAACTGAGAAGAAAACATATTTTCCTGATAATCAACTTCACACTGCTACCTGATTGCTGCTAACTGCAATAATAAAACATATGGAATTGCACATTTCAACATTATTGTACTCAAAACAGTTGCGCCGTGAGGCACGCGGTGCTTTGGTATCAAGACGTTTCCTTGAGCTTTTGTACGGCGCAGCCAACTGCCTCATGAATGTTATCGAAGACAGGAACTCCGTCTCGATTAGCCAGATCAGCGAGGTATGTTCGAGCTCGGTTGTAGTCCTTCACCGCCGTCGGTGTCAACTGCAATATGAAAACATCTTTATCAGCGTCCGAACACACAGGCGACGTCATGGTGTAAAATACTGAGACTTTCCAGGTCGTGTTTTGATGCATTATCAAGTATCCGTTTTGAGTGTAAGTACTAAAGTTATTTGCGGTTATTTTCTGAGACTAAAGCGACAAGAAAATATGTATACCTTGTAATATGTTACATGTATTATATAGTGATTGGAATATTGAAAAATTATGTTACAACATTGACAAAATATCATTTAAAGTCACCAATGTTCTGAGACATAAAAATGCCGGAAACAGTTTAAAAAAGACTTATCAAAGATCTGTTTACTCTTTGTGAGCTAAAAATTCCAATAACAAATACTGTTTCAGGCTTATTAAATGAATTAGGCAGGTATACAGTATATCTTCAATATATTTATTCATCTTAAGAAGTTGACATTAATTAATATAAAAACAAGGCACATCCTACCTCCCTTTAAACTGCATTGTTAAGATACACCCTGGCATAAGTACAAGAATCATGTTTTACCATTTCGTTTTCCACTTTGACCCCGTCGTCCAGGTTCTGCATACACAACACAATGTTACATCCCTGGCCTATGTAGTAGCCCACCTGAAACCAACAGTGACCAAGTCAGACACACCCACAAGACAAGGTTTATTGCAAGAGAAACATGCACCATTAATCATCTCCAGTTCTGCTACATCAGTTTGCTCTCATATCACAAATGCTCGCTTTCTAACCTACTTTAACTATATGACATCATTCGTCATATTATAAATAAATGGAAAACTGTAGAATATGTCCAGAAAATCTGGTAAGGAAAATTAATGGTTTGCCATCAAGTGAAGCTGGATATGTTTTCAACCAATCCGATGTACATATCTGCAAATTTCAAATGGTGTTATTTAATGTTAAATCAGGCTAATATAACAAAATCAACTCAAACGGTCTTATGAAACATTGAACCAAGATAACAAGATCAACCACCCTACATCTCTGACAGGTGCAATGGCCTGCAACACCTGCCATTTCATGCCCAGAAATATCTAATCCTACAAAATATTCCACCTGTGGTAGTTGACTGTTGATGCCTAGACATGGCTACCAACAAGATAGCTATTGTTTCGTGTCTCACCTCGATCATGCTAGTGATGCCTCTGGTGTCGGCCGTGATGACGTAGAGCAGCAGTCGGCATCCGTCCTTGACCGCCGCCTCGAGGGCAATGTAGTGTGCGCTCCACTCCCGCAGTTGGGGGTTGAAGAATGAGATCCCGTGTTTCCTGCACAAACAATCATTTCATGGCGTCATGCGTCTCATAACAATTTATTTATCTACCCGTTGCCTAGTGACAAGGTGAATTAAACTGGGTTTTGGACTTGTGCAGCTGTCAGACATTCTGGTGGATGTTTTGTTGAAATTCTGGCTCAAACTGCTTTTCTTTGTGATGAAAACATCAAGTGACGTTATTGAAGAGAGAACTGCATACAGGAAGATTGATTTTGCAGGAGAGAGGGAGGGAGGGAGGGAGGGAGAGAGAGAGGAGGAATGAAAGAGAATGAAACAGATAAAGCGACAAATAGAGTGTGGGAGAGGGAGGGATGGAGTGTGAGAGAGGGAGGGATGGAGTGTGAGAGAGGGAGGGATGGAGTGTGAGAGAGGAAGGGATGGAGTGTGGGAGAGGGAGGGATGGAGTGTGGGAGAGGGAGGGATGGAGTGTGCGAGAGGGAGGGATGGAGTGTGGGAGAGGGACGGATGGAGTGTGAGAGAGGGAGGGGTGGAGTGTGTGAGATAAGGAGGGGTGGAAGGTGGGAGAGGGAGGGATGGAGTGTGAGGGAGGGGATGGAGTGTGAGAGAGGGAGGGGTGGAGGGTGGGAGAGGGAGGGATGGAGTGTGGGAGGGATGGAGGAGAGGGATGTGGGAGGAGGGATGGAGTGTAGAGAGGGAGGGTGGAGTGTGGGAGAGGGAGGGTTGGAGTGTGGGGAGAGGGAGTGTGGTGGAGTGTGGGATAGAGAGGAGTGGAGTGTGGGAGAGGGAGGGTTGGAGTGTGGGAGAGGGAGGGATGGAGTGTGAGAGGGGAGGGGTGGAGTGTGGGAGAGGGAGGGATGGAGTGTGGAAGAGGAAGGGATGGAGTGTGAGAGAGGGAGGGGTGGAGTGTGGGAGAGGGAGGGATGGAGTGTGGGAGGGATGGAGTGTGGGAGAGGGAGGGGTGGAGTGTGGGAGAGGGAGGGGTGGAGTGTGGGAGAGGGAGGGATGGAGTGTGGGAGAGGGAGGGATGGAGTGTGGGAGAGGGAGGGATGGAGTGTGAGAGAGGGAAGAATGGAGTGTCGGAGAGGGAGGGATGGAGTGTGGGAGAGGGAGGGATGGAGAAGAGGAAGAGAGGAGAGGGAGAGAGAGTCCGACAATGATCTAGATGGGACAAGAAGCTAGACTGACCTGAGAATGGGAATGGCAATGTCTTGCCTCCAGGTAGACTTGCCACAGGTGCCGCCGAGGAAGATCTCTCGTCGCCGGGTGTCAGCCGCACACCCCAACTGTCCGAGACTGTCCGTACCCAGCACCCAATCTGAACACACAACACCCAATCTGAACACAACACCTAATCTGAATACACAACGCACTCTACTGTACACTCAGACCATGTCACGTGAAAATATCCGAATCTGAACACACACACGCAATACTGTACAGTGCAGCGTACACTCAGATCATATCGAGGGAGAAGATCGTTATGCGAAAACAGCATTACAGTTGCAATGTTCATAACTACAAAGCAGCTGTACGAAAACAGATTTAAATAAGCATTCTATTAATGGTCCAATTTCATTTTCCGCTCAGCTTGTTTCAGGTTAATTTGCGTGAAAATATCAAACACTACTATCATAATAATATACTAGCCGTCTGTGGCTAGTATGTAGAAATGTTATCATGTTTTGGTGATATCACTACACAAACTATAACATTTGTTAGCTTATTGCAAATCTTATTCACAACGAGCTAAATAAATAAATCAAGGAGGACATTTTAAATGGTATTTACCAATAAATGAATAAACAGTACAAAAAATGTCCATAAAATGTCAGAGAAGGAGAATTCACAAACCTGCCATCTTCCTTGGTAACTGTAAAAAGTTGTACGCCAACCGTTTGAGAAGACATTTTCTCTGAAAACACAGAGAACGCTGTTCAAAATCTCTCGGTGGTTGAAATGCACCTGTTTAATTCGATCGTCAACAACCGCTCAGAAACTAGACAATCTGCAACTTCATTAAAACAGTCCACTGCCTGACTAATTATTTGTACTACTCAGCCAGTACGATTATTTGTGCTACTCTGACAGTCCGGTTATTTGTGCTACTCCACCAATTCAGAGTAATGATAACTTCAACCAGTCCCAAAAGGATCTCATTTATGTGTTTCAACTGTGATTTAGTTTGATGAAGATGTCTCACAGGTGTCTCACCTTGTATCTGTACTCGGCTGTGAGGACACAGAAGTCTTCAAAGAGGAAGGTTTTCTCTGAGTTGGTCCCTAAGACTTCCTCTACCGGTAGGTCTTCATTCGTGATGGATTTGTACGCAAGGTTCAGCTGCCAAAAGAACAAGTTTTGGTGTCAGCAAAATAATAATACATTATTATAAATTACAATAAAATCAATCAAACATGTCTATACATTTTTTCATATATATTTAAAGCTTGTTTAAAATGACACACTATTTATTTTCCTGTTCGATTGCCTACATGAGCACTTTAAAAAGATATTATTTCAAAAATATCTCATAATACAAATTAAATGACATGTTGAGTACTTACATCAGCAAATCCAATCCTTCCTGACCGATTTGTGTCAACAGCGTTAAAAGCATCCTTCAATGCCCTGTCAAAATACAAGTACAGCCACTGTACTCATTAAACATCGTCATTGTTTTTTGGTTGATACAATTTCTCATCACAGTATACAAATAAGTTTGTTAATTAAGATTACATGTGCACTGTAATGATAAACCTATAATTATAAGTGGCTGACATAATTGAAAAAAAAATTACTAGATAACTAAAATATCATCACAATTATTTTGTTGTTTGTTAAAACAATCTTGTTCGAAAGCACATCCGAAATTATTTAAATGTCAGACCAGCCGATGTTTTTTGTTCTGTAGTGCTAGTGTTGTGAATTCTGTTTAATATCCATACACGTTACTGTTTGGTGATAAGAATTGTGTGTTTGTGTGCGTGTGTGGGTGAGTGCGTGTGTACTTACAGTAGCGTGCCAGCCACTCTGACATGAGGGAACTTCACAGGCTGTGCCCCGTCTTCCCGAGTCAACTCTGATACTTTGACACCCTACAACAGACATCCACGTTAGGGCCAGATCACAACCCAGTTTAACAGGCTGATAGCAGAGAAGCAACATGCACTTACAAGGAAATATCGGATAGAACAAAAATATACATTTCAAATAAACTTATAAGTAAAACGATAGCTTGAATAAACTTAACATCATTATCATGCACATCAAATTAATTTTTAACTAATTATTGTTGCAAATATGAAGTGCCATGATGAATGACTCTTTGGGAAGTTGGTGTAAGGTTTGAGATGAAACTGAAATTATCTGATTGATGGATGATACGGTGGCTCTACCTGTTGGATTGCCTTGGCAGTACATTTGAGTGCTGCGTCCATCTCGCTGAACACGGGGATGCCCTGTCTCTCCACCAGGTCTGTGAGGTAGGCGTGGCTCCGCTCCAGGTCATCCACTTCCCTGAAGTGCCATCACACATAGATAGGTTGCATGAAGTGCCAACACACATCTGATAAGATGTATGAAGTGTCATCACACACATGATAGGTTGCATGACGTACCAACACAGACGTAATAGGTTGTGTTAAGTACCATTACACATATGATAGGTTGTATGAAGTGCCATCACACATATGATAGGTTGCATGATGTACCAACACAGACGTAATAGGTTGTGTGAAGTACCATTACACATATGATAGGTTGTATGAAGTGCCATCACACATATGATAGGTTGCATGATGTACCAACACAGACGTAATAGGTTGTGTGAAGTACCATTTCACATATGATAGGTTGTATGAAGTGCCATCACACATATGATAGGTTGCATGATGTACCAACACAGACGTAATAGGTTGTGTGAAGTACCATTACACATATGATAGGTTGCATGAAGTGCCATCACACATATGATAGGTTGTATGACGTACCAACACAGACGTAATAGGTTGTGTGAAGTACCAACACGCATGATAGGTTGTATGTCAAACACTTGAAGTACCAAAACACACATGATAGGTTGTGTGAAGTGCCAACACACACATGATAGGTTGTGTGAAGTGCCAACACACACATGATAGGTTGTGTGAAGTGCCAACACACACATGATAGGTTGTGTGAAGTGCCAACACACACATGATAGGTTGTGTGAAGTGCCAACACACACATGATAGGTTGTGTGAAGTGCCAACACACACATGATAGGTTGTGTGAAGTGCCAACACACACATGATAGGTTGTGTGAAGTGCCAACACACACATGATAGGTTGTGTGAAGTGCCAACACACACATGATAGGTTGTGTGAAGTACCAACACACACATGATAGGTTGTGTGAAGTGCCAACACACACATGATAGGTTGTATGAAGTGCCAACACACATGACAGATTTAATACTTAACTTGTTCAGTTATTTGATCGTTGTTTCATTTCAACAAATTAAAACAGTTCCGCTTCAAATGCCAGAAAATAATCCCGCACATTTAATACCATAGCATTTGTGGTCATTCCACAGAAGTTGTCATTTTCAACTTACAAGTATGATCACTGGTCGTTTTACAGAGGTTACTGGTGTGAAACTCACCGGACTGACAGCATTTCTCCGGCAATTTCCACTGGTCCCGTGAAATCTTTGATAACTAGGATAAGCTGCCGCCCACAACCTGAAGCAAAGTCACATGATGTCACATGACAGTCTCAGATACAGACACGTACATACATACATATATCACATAATCACACTTTCTGGTGTGAAATTGGATTTGAAAGACAGCCATAACGGAAAAACAGTTAGCATTGCACAATCATAATTTCTTGTGTAAAACTGGATTTAAAAAACAGTATTATTGCTTAAGATTAAACAATAAGATTATCTATTTTGAGTTTCCACATTAAATGTTTCGATCTTGAAGCAAAGATGGGTACTATACAAACGAACATATTCACAACACAAACAAAAAGAAGAACGCAGTTTAATTCTGGAAGTCTGTCAGTCTGTCAGACTGTGCGCCTCCAGTTTCAGGCCACCAGGGGCACTGTTGTGGAGTGTCCTGGAATGTAATGAGAGGTCTTACCTGCCAGGTATGCCGCCTCAACCATGGACGCGGTCGACCGAGTCTGGTTGTCCACCACAAAGAACAACAACTCTGCCGTCTACAAGAAATACACTTCAAATGAAAAATTGACACATTTGTTAACATGTGCAACAGGTGACAATGGTTGAGACCTAAAGGTACATTTTGGCAGTATGGAACTGACCTACCCATCTCGTGACCTGTTGCCTAGCAAAACCTCCGTCAAACCATGAGAAAAACATGTGGGGGTTTTTGGGCATTACGTCGTATATTTTGTTGAAATTCTTTAAAGTGACAACTGTATGCAGGAATGTGTGATCTATGAGATGTCATGCAGCATTAGTAATGTAATTGACATATATAACTGTTAGCAAAGGCAATACTTGACAGAGGTCAAGCGCAAAAAATCAAATACTGGATACATCAATTATGAACTTCATGTTAAAGGCAACATTTAAATTTGACTATGACATTAGTGTCATCCATGTGAGTCAATCTGTGCCAAAGTTATGGGTGGTTGACTGTTTATTGTTTCTAAAAATACAAGAAAATGAAAAAAAAAAAAATTCACCCCTGCAACTTATTTCAATGGGTCTTCAATGTAGGTTAATAACCTACCGATGGCAAGCAGTGCACCATCGTCTAAGTTCATCCCGATAAATGAGACATTGATTTTAATTTTATTTACTCAGTGTTTTATAATTTACTTATGATTTGTATAACACTATATAAATAATTCCTGTATCAATGCAAACAGACAAATTATAAAAACATTATAAATAAACAAAAATTAGTCGCATTTACCCGGGTGAAATTGAACACTACATATATGTACACAAATGTATACTAAGTGCTCCAATTATGTCTCTAAACACCCACTTCCACACTCTGTAATTCCCTGCTGATGTGTGGATACACGGTATTACAGAGTGAACTACTGCAATTGCCGATGTCACATTAATAGTCTATTTCCTGTTCTCCCGTGGGTATATACCAGCGTACTGATCAAGTCCCTCTCGGCAGTCTAGAAAGTCAACAAGGCCAGTTGATTAGCGCCATTGGTGAAACCACTGGAGCAAGCAACTATGCATTGTCTTCTGACTCCAACCCCCGAGGGCGCAGTAGACCCGAATTTGTATCAACAAGCAGCATCTATGGCCCTGAAACGCTACGGCCAAAGGGAGGTTCGATACTACAGTAATGACTGTACGTATTGATCACCTAAGGATAGTAAAATTCTCAGCTATTTGTCTGTAAACATAGTGTACAAATTTATAGGGCACATTGTCTGAATATTTACAAGCACGAACAAGTCTTCATGTTGTCTCATTTGACTATCCATGCTATTAATGAGGTTTTGTAATGTCATCGGAGAGAAGGTATGCTTTATAAAAGATCAATAATAATTGGTGTCTAATTACACCGGAACAAATTTTTTGGTTTAAAGTGTCCAAAAATATAAGGCACATGTAAACAAATTTTTTTTTCTAGATTTCTAGGGTCTCCAAAATATGATTACAGTAAGATGATTTAGTCATGTTAGAGGGGATGTAATAACCGTAATAAGAAGTTGTTGGTGTGTTGTGTCAGGGACCATACCTGCTTAGCTTGGTCCTCAATCTCCATCAGTTCTGGTCGCCAATTGCTCACTTGCTGCAAGCACAAG
Organism: Paraescarpia echinospica; assembly: GCA_020002185.1. Taxonomy (NCBI): domain Eukaryota; kingdom Metazoa; phylum Annelida; class Polychaeta; order Sabellida; family Siboglinidae; genus Paraescarpia; species Paraescarpia echinospica. The sequence continues at coordinate 50,819,153 of CM034542.1, forward strand.
AGGACCCAATGAGGACCTGGTCCATCTGAGACCACATGGACCATGGGGGTCCAACATATAAACATGCAGACCCTGGGGTCTAACAGACTCAGGGGTCTAAAATACACAGATCTGAGTGACCGACACAGTGTGTCCAACACATACACACACACATAACACATTATACTGATGATAGAAACTCTGACGGTCAATAAACATAGTGGTCTAATGCAGCAAACAGACAGGCCTGCTACTGTTATGTGTCATTGACTTCGGTTGTCTTTGTACAAGAGGACATAACCCTCTGAGCTGCCCATTTGGATCTGGGGTCACTTCCACACAAATCAATCCCAGATTGATTTCTGTTGAAGCGGACAACATGTGCTGATTCAAATTGTTTTGAATCTGACATCTGCAGAAACGATGATGGAAGCAGGTAGGTGTGTTCTCTACTTTATCATGGGGTCAGCGAGAAATAGATACACTCTTTAGAGATTTCAGACTGAATCCTTACTGGATTATAGAAGGTGATGCCGTGCTGTTTGAGGAATGGAATCGCCACGTCATGACGCCACGTAGTCGGATTACACGAACCGCCGAGAAAAACTGAAATAGACATCACTCGTACATAATGGGAAATACACACAGTGATATGAGACGTCTGATGATCTGCACAAAATAAATTACATTCTCTACCATTTACCCAGACAGTGCTATGCTAGCCTGTATGCAATTTTTGCACTTTGCCAAATTTGCTACATCAATTGTAGTTTTCCACCAACAGAAAATGTGTCAGGGCATTTACAAATTTAAGATGTAATTTCTATTGAATGATAGTAACATTATAAAGAATAGCACATATACGGCATGCCTATTTGCATGTGAAAAAGCAAGTGCTCTCTTCAAAGGTGTGTTCACACACTTCTGAAGAAAGATGTGTTATTGGGCAAGTCTAAATGACACCCAATGCTCGCATCGTAATATTATTGGGGTACCATTTCAGCAACAATCATCACTTTTATACCAAACAAAAATGTCAACTTTGATCTTTGTACACGATAGCTGTGAATGGCTTCTAATTATATGTAGGCACATTTTTTTTTGAAGTCTGAGTTATGCTGTCAAAACTACACACAACATAACAAAAATAAGTTTTACTTTTGAATTCAATTACATTTTTATACAATTTCTTTTCTTTTGCCGTTGATGTTATTAAACTCCATTTGTAATAACTATAACGCATACATTGTAACATCAAGTTCCCTATTTGTTATATATTTGATTCTGATTTAATGTGCATTGTTTTAAGACACTAGAATTTATAAAGAAACTGATTGATGAATATATCAAATTAACAACTTCGTAATAATTTGGGAATTAAACTGCAAAGTGTAATATCACTGTTATCACCCAAAAAAATTACCATAACCACTTGGTATATGTCAAAACAATTTTAAATACGTTTAACTAGTATGCATTTTTGTTTCCGCACAAACATTTTAATTACCTCAAAGGCACCATTAAACGACATTCACAGCTAATGCAAACATGAGAACTGAACTGTGCAGTTAGTTGTATACCTGGTCTGATGTGACAATGCTGCATGTGTTAGGGTGTTCCTTACACCATGTGTAAAAGGAGATCAAGCACCATTCAGACATCCCCGAAGTATGTCATTAACCAAGTTATTCCCTTCAACTCAACTCATAGCCAACATAATCGGAAATCCCCAGCATTCCCGAAGCATTCCAAACCCATGCGAAAGCACAAAGCTATCCCAATCTGGTGTCTAGCTATTCCAATCTGGTGTCTAGCTATTCCAACCAGAACACACCTGACTGTTAGCAACTGTAAACAAAACTGTAATATTGTAATTAGCCGCAAAGCGCAGAATGTGAACTTAGCAATAACGGTAGTGTTCATAAACACGATTACTGCCAACAACGTAGCGGTCAGCGGTTGCTGACCAGAGTCCACAGTGGAGTGGATGTTGGAGTATCACGCCATGCAGAGAAGAAAGCAATGTCGTGCAAGGCTTGGTGTTAGTTGAACATGTACAAACGTCACACGCACACACACACACACACACACACACACACACACACACACACACACACACACACACACACACACACACACACACGCACAAACAGGCAATGAATAGGGACGAGTCCCAAGACACTGGGACAAGTGCCAGGGATATGAGACTAGTCCCACATAGATGTGACCTGTCCCACAGCGTCTCTCATGCACACACACATAGTAACACCACAAGACCAACTTCGGCTTGCCAAAATGCCGAAAGTGAAAGCCGCAATTTAACTGGATACAAAAACATACATCATAGTTGACTTGGCTGCTACATGGTGCATAAAACCACTACTTTATCAAGGCTGTTTCAACTTGATATACACATTTGTTAAGTAATCAACATGTATATATGTAAATGTGGTGAGATTTAAATATGTCAACAATTTACTCCATTCTGAACAATACATTTGGGTTGTTTTCGTTAATAACCAATAAAATCATGCAAGCAATTATTTTATGTTTATGGTATAAACTACCATCACATCAATTGAACTGATTTGTTGAACTAAATATTAACTACTTTCTAGTTTCAAGATTTTAACACTTGATTAAACATGGTTTGTTTATCTGAATATCATTAAGCAATGCAGCTTTAAATAAATCCTCGTCCACATGAAAATTCTAAACTAAAATACTTACTATTTCTTTGACATACATATTTACCTACTATTATCAAATAATAGTAATAAAGTTAAATTCTACTCAACTCATTCTGGAGAAATGAGAAAGAAATGTGTGACTTTTGTAAGAAGTCGGTAACTATACAAATTAACTTATTATTAAAATCAAACTATTTTATTTATATCCAGTACAAAAATAACGACCTTGGTTTGGGTTAAAAAAATTTTCGGCTTATTTGCAGAACATTCAGTGGTGATGGGACTTTACATAAGAACACAGATCATATGACAGTTCCACAAGATGGAATCTTGTAGCGTATCTGTGAATGACTGTGTAGGGACATGCAGAGGGTGAAATCAACGGGGCGGTTATGTGACAGGGGGCGGTTATGTGACAGGGTGCGCTGACTTGCATGTGGGATGCGAGCAATGATGCTTACTCAGCTGCCACATGAGGGCGGGTTCTTTCTGGCGACAAAAATAGAACATTTCGTCAGTCGATCGGCCTTGATTCGGCGCTGAAGTGTCCTGAGAGGTCAATGACGGTGCGCTCGCTATGACCGTGCCGGAGTTGTTCGAGTCCGCTCCTGCACAGAACGCAGCAGCAGCTTGGTTACTCCCACTTCCACCAGGTTTTCGCAAAAAAAATTTTTGGCGCAGAATTTTACTCAGGGATTATTTGTTTAAAATGAAAATTTTGAAATCGATGCTGCGTGCTGTATGTATGGTCAATAAACAAAAGTGCTACTAACTGCTACTTAATAGTTAGTTGTTTAATGATATGGTAACATGCCTGCTAGGAATAACATCACGCTTACACGCTGCTAAATAGGACAGGATTCACACTAACAATCTACAGAACTCGCACTGATGTCTACCTATGGTTATCTATAATTATGATTAAACTAGCATCTCGTATTACTCAAACTAAAACAGCAACCAAACCCATCAAAACCACCCTAGGTATGCAAAACGCATGTTGCACTACAAGTCTCAAGCAATCTGTAAGTGCTGGCAACCACATTTCTGTGAATAACCTTCGGTAGACACAAGCGCCCGGCCAGTTACGCACCTGGATGTTTATACAATAAGGTGCATCTTTCCCGGAAGCCAGTTCAAGCCACAAGGCACTTTCCGCAAACTTGCTTACATACACGTAAACACAACCAGACCTTCCCAGTGGCTGTTAGTAATTTAACAGTAATTTTGCACCCTTTTTACGTGAATTAAATCACTCTCAAGCATTGCATGTGTGACACGCACGTGTGCATGTTGGCGGCTGGCGGCTATGTACACGGGCCTGTGTGCACGATCATATGTACACGTTGGACCCAGTCAAAATGCAGTAGCGTAGCAAATAAAGCAAATGTTAGATCCGTGAGAAGCTTAGACTTGATAAACAATACCTTTGAAATTAGCTGCACCCCCTAAAATGAAATAAAACACAAATGACCATCACATCACTGAAACGTGAAATCAATTGATTCAATTATTACGTAAACAAGCTCTTGTGTAATAACCTTACTTACCCAGTAAGAGCTTTTTCATACTGATGAAACATGGGTTTCTAATTTATTTTGTAGTGATATTAACTTTTAAAAGAAATATCCTTCACACGCACACACAGACATACATATCATTCTGAAATGTAATCCTACTGGGACATCATACAAGAATGCAAACGGTAAGCTATTGAGCAAGACCTCCTTAATTTCAAATAATAAAGGTCTCATAGAAACTGAAAGTGCAAATAACAAAACGTAGAAACCGACAGTGTTTGTCAAACATATTAAGAGCAGTGTCATCATTAGAATTGTAGGAATGACTTATTATTCACAGACAATATCCAGTTTCTCAACAATACAGAGACAGTTTTAAAATGGGCTAACCCAATGAGATTATATGATGCGAAAATTCTTCAATCCACAACTTTTATCTAGCAAACTTTGCAAAATGCATAGCTACTTAAGCTGTTCATTAGGAATGCTATTATAAATCTTATGACAGACCTATAAAAGACAAGAACTGGAAAACTAACGTCCTTTCTGAAATCCTGATAGAAAAACTCCAAAGACAAAACAAATCACAAATTCAACCTACTTGAAAGACACGTATCTTCAATCGTAAACGCCAGACAACAGTTTCTGGTCATTCATGAATCATTCACCGACTTCCCGACTGGTCAAATCTCTTAGAAGCAGTAGATCACACACAATCCTAGGGCAATGTTGCCAGCGTAAAAAAATAACAGATTCTGCAGGATTCATTGGACCCTTGTGATCATATCTCATCTCTTTGTTGTTGTTGTGTTTCCGAATAACAGGATACAAACAAACCGCACCCATGGCACTGTCATCATTGTCCACTCCTTCATTGATCCTACTGGCCAAAACCGGCCGAAGAAGGTTTCAATTACCCCAATCATTGAATTACAAGCGACATGACGTGGTTCTGTGTGTTGACTTCAAAGTATGCAAACACCAGGCAAGAGATAGTCAGAATCCAGCAACACAGACAGACAAACGTCTAATTTAAGTTGAGGCAAAGACTCATGTCAGGATACTGCCAGAGTGCTTTGATGACTGCATACAGCAGCTATTCTTATAGGTCCGCGGCAAACAGGACATGCATGTATGATGGATCCAGGAACCAGAAGTGGCCATTTCCCCACAGCTGTGTGTCCTGCTGAGATGTATAATGCAGGGTGGTGCTCACGCTATTTCTGTCTGAAGACGGCCGATATGACAAACCAGTGACAGTCAGTGACGATGATAGAGTTACCTGCTCTCACAACTATCTAGGATGTGGAATTATGGGGCATGAAGACAACTCATAATCCACCCACGGACACTTCCCCCCCCCCCCGATGGTTCATCTAGTGCAAGATCATCCCAGGAGATTAAGAGAAGATTAATTAGAAATTGTCAAACTGTTCATTGGAGTGATTTTTGTCTTACTTAAACATAGAGAACATGGGTGACATCAATAAAGGAGCAAAGGAACAGTGACGATTAGATATAAAAACGTATTCTTTCCAACAGAGGATTTAAATGAAGGGGTCAGATTATCTACTGGAAATGCTATCAACGTGAATATGTTTAAAAACAGTTAACAAATATCCCAGAAGTGTGGGTTTCACATAGATAACAAATATTGAACTCTTAACAAACCAAAGGTTTCCTTGACCACTTGCCATCTGAGGTTAATATTCTAGTTAAATCATGTTAAATCTTGTTAAATGGTTAAATGTACCTTCCAGCTCCTATAAAATCCCGGATGGATCACTCCATGTGAAAACGAGGTTTTTTAAGACAACCTAGTAACAAAACCCAGGTGCTGAACCGCCAACCAATGGTGTCGTAACATGGCGAGTAAAGACCAGCCAGGGAATACTACCTTCATAAACACACATGCCCTCATGGACTCATGTTCCAATGATGTCCTGGGAAATGGCGATGGATCAAGAAGGCAATGTAACTAATCCATCCTGTTACAAATCAACTATCCATGATACGCTGTGGATTGTGACAGTGTAGAATGATCAGTCATACTCAAAGATTCATTAGCGATACATCAATTATCTGCCAAGTCACCTGGTGACTCGAGGCATCATGAGTAGATGTCGCTTTTAGCTTCAAGACATTGCGACACTCTATACACAATGACAACACGTCCTTTGAACCACATAATTTACGACAGACTCATATGTGACATAAAAATACATGACACCAAAAACATGAAGAAAACCACTGAAGGTAATATAAAAACACAAAATTAAAATAACAAATGACGCAATCAAGAAATAAAATGAGCCAAACAAACAAACATGCCACAGAAATGTTATAACTCAAAAAGACCTGGCTAATCTGACCACTAGAAACCTCTATAAAATTACCAACATACATATGATGGTGGAAAGTAGAGTGAAGTGTGTGAAATTATAAACTACCAAGGAACTGGACAGCTCTGCTGAGCCTGTATTGAAAGAATGGTCATTCTACTAAAGTGTACATACCAGAGAGGCGCCTTCTCTTCCGCCGTTCCTCCAGTGCGTGACATGCCTTAGCTCTCAACTGCGACCGTGGATGTGGCACAGCTGGACTGAAAACAGATGCGAATATATTAAAATAAAAACCACGAAACCCAGTCCTTAGGACAACTCACAATGCCTTACACTTCACCCCCCGACCCCCAGCACACCTGCTCATTCCAACATGTGACTTCTCTGGGAAGAATTCAGCTGTGTTGTAATTACTGCACAAAGAGTACTCAATCACATATATACACCACTGTCTAATACCAGGTGCTCATTTATGCAGCTCAGTGAACCGTGGCTGTGGAATGAACCAAATTGCACAAGTTTCGAAATGGCAGCCTGACGATTTGAAACAGTGTTCTCTCGATTGAGAGTTCGCTGCTCTAATCACATCACTGTGTTACTGTACCTCAGAAGAGAGATAGCCTTCACCTTCCTGATTATACAAAACCTGTCATTATTTCACCTCCAAACTCATGTGTCTGTAGATCATTTCAATACAAAGACAGTTTCCTTCTAGGGTAAAAGAAACGTGTCATTATAATGTATCACTTCCTAAGTCGTGTAATAATAATAAGATAACTTACATTGTGCCTAAATGCTTGGAAACCACGCTCACGTGAATACAATGAAAGCTTCCTTGTCGCAATGCAAGAGGTCATTATATTACTTCCAAGATCGTGTGCTTAAGGCTGTTTCAATACAATACTAGCTTCCTCTTTGTAAAAATACCAGTAGATACGTGTCACTTCCAAGATCGTTCTTTGAGGACACTGTCAATATTTTGACACCTCATTCCTTGCGGAACATCAGGTCGTTATTTCTCCTCAAACACTGCATTTCAAGACAGTTTCAATCGACCAGTGGTGTGCATAATTCAAGAAGGATAAGCAGATGTTAAATCTGTTTCACAACGGTGTCTGACGGGGATTTTCATACCATTTTTCATCAGTCCAATGCACATACAAGTCACAAACAAGTGGTCATAATTCTTATTCATGCAATTTTGAACAAAACTGAAAAGTCAACAGGATACAAGGGTATGAGATCATACCTTAGTGACTTGCAAATTAGTTCACAACTGCACAATTACGTACTGGCATTGCATTCATCAGATATCATATACTGGTACTTCAAAAAACTCACAATAACGAGAGCTCGTCAACACTGAAAACATCTTATATAAAGATGATAAAAACCATTAATAAAAATGCAAGTTTCATTCATCAAACTGGTAGTTACAATGATTCAATAGCATGAGCTCGTCACCTCAGAAGCAGTGTATAACGAATATAGGAAAACACTAATAAAAAAAGCAAATTTCCACACCTACAAATGTCTTCATTCAAAACGTGCACATGTCAGTAAAAGTAACAAGAGCTCTTCAACACTGAACAACTGTAATATAAAGAAAACAGAAACCAGTACTAAATAAAAGTAAGTAAATAAAATACAATGCCTTACACTTCACCCCGACCCCCAGCACACCTGCTCATTCCAACATGTGACTTCTCTGGGAAGAATTCAGCTGTGTTGTAATTACTGCACAAAGAGTACTCAATCACATATATACACCACTGTCTAATACCAGGTGCTCATTTATGCAGCTCAGTGAACCGTGGCTGTGGAATGAACCAAATTGCACAAGTTTCGAAATGGCAGCCTGACGATTTGAAACAGTGTTCTCTCGATTGAGAGTTCGCTGCTCTAATCACATCACTGTGTTACTGTACCTCAGAAGAGAGATAGCCTTCACCTTCCTGATTATACAAAACCTGTCATTATTTCACCTCCAAACTCATGTGTCTGTAGATCATTTCAATACAAAGACAGTTTCCTTCTAGGGTAAAAGAAACGTGTCATTATAATGTATCACTTCCTAAGTCGTGTAATAATAATAAGATAACTTACATTGTGCCTAAATGCTTGGAAACCACGCTCACGTGAATACAATGAAAGCTTCCTTGTCGCAATGCAAGAGGTCATTATATCACTTCCAAGATCGTGTGCTTAAGGCTGTTTCAATACAATACTAGCTTCCTCTTTGTAAAAATACCAGTAGATACGTGTCACTTCCAAGATCGTTCTTTGAGGACACTGTCAATATTTTGACACCTCATTCCTTGCGGAACATCAGGTCGTTATTTCTCCTCAAACACTGCATTTCAAGACAGTTTCAATAGACCAGTGGTGTGCATAATTCAAGAAGGATAAGCAGATGTTAAATCTGTTTCACAACGGTGTCTGACGGGGATTTTCATACCATTTTTCATCAGTCCAATGCACATACAAGTCACAAACAAGTGGTCATAATTCTTATTCATGCAATTTTGAACAAAACTGAAAAGTCAACAGGATACAAGGGTATGAGATCATACCTTAGTGACTTGCCAATTAGTTCACAACTGCACAATTACGTACTGGCATTGCATTCATCAGATATCATATACTGGTACTTCAAAAAACTCACAATAACGAGAGCTCGTCAACACTGAAAACATCTTATATAAAGATGATAAAAACCATTAATAAAAATGCAAGTTTCATTCATCAAACTGGTAGTTACAATGATTCAATAGCATGAGCTCGTCACCTCAGAAGCAGTGTATAACGAATATAGGAAAACACTAATAAAAAAAGCAAATTTCCACACCTACAAATGTCTTCATTCAAAACGTGCACATGTCAGTAAAAGTAACAAGAGCTCTTCAACACTGAACAACTGTAATATAAAGAAAACAGAAACCAGTACTAAATAAAAGTAAGTAAATAAAATAAATAAATATAAGTAAATAAGTAGTCAATTGAATGCCTGCAAATGTCTTCATTCACAACCTGTTCATGTTAGCAAAACTAACGACAACTATTAATCTGAAAAAAATCTAAGATAAACTAAATATAAAATAATTAAACCACTAATAAGAAAAATACCACATCTTCATTCAACCACTGCATGTGTTACTAAAATGATCTACTGTGCATTTAAATAACAAGATATAAATGATTTTGAACAGTGCCTGGCTAAAGCATACCTCTTTGAGCATGTGTTCATCCTATCCGGCAAACATGACACCAGCAACTGAGGAGATATTTGAGGACACTGCCTTGTATATGGTGACGTGTCAAATGTGATTTGGCAGGGCTATGGTTTGAAGACCGCCAGACCATTATGGGGTAGGAGTGTGCAGCATCAGCAGGATTCAGACCTGTGGTTGTGCAATATCGCCAGGCCCCTGGGAGTTTACCTCAATCCACTGACCACAAATACAACCAAACACACGGCCACTGCTGACTGGTCGTTGTGTATCGGAAAACTACCTGTCACAAGGATGTTAATCAAACGTGTCATACTAACGGATGTGACAGCTGTCATATTTTTTTTACAGAATTTGGTGTAACCACAAGATAGATAAGGGGACAGTAATTAAAAAGACATCAGGTGTTTTATAAGTAACACGGAGAGCCACACTCAAGAAGGGGGGAGTTATATGGGAGGCAATGATGTGGCAGACAGAGGGAGATATGCAGGATGATGGGGTATATTGGAGACAAGAATAGTTCTATGCAAGACAACGAAGATTGTGGGAGTTATACGCAAAACACTTTCCAAGCATAAGGAAAGCTGTAAATGAATGGGAGTTTCATAAAGGACAGCGAAGAAACGGGAAGTTATAAGCAAGACGGGGGAACTTTAAGGGGACTTCAACAACAATGGGATTTACATGCAAGTAAAAAGGGGAGTTACATGCAGGAAAAGAATAGTTACCTACATGAAACTTGAAAGCGGGGTCACATTAACATGCATGAGATATGTGCAAGACAAGGGCAGTTACATGCAAAACAAGGGGAAGTGCGTGCGACCACAAAACAAGTTACTGTGAAAACAAGAGGAGTTGCATAAAAGAGAAGGGACCCATGTGCAAGCGTTGGTTCGTGTTTACTAGCTGTGAGGGGAAGGAAGGAGTGACTCTGTGGTTGCTGCACTGCAGGCAGAAGGCACAGAGACAGGGTAAGGGAGTGGTGTGGTCATGTGTAATTGAGGAAAAGGCACCACTTGTAATTGGGGGTGGTTGGTAGTGCATGTAATTGAGTAACAACCACCTTATACTCTACTCCCAGTGACAAGGCAGAAATCTAAAAATATAAACATGGGATCAGTAGTCACGGAAAATATGACACCGGCACTTTGCAAATGCACCGATCTCTTGTTCACTCCCGAGAATAAATGAGTGCTTATAGCAATTGGCATTGGTGGAACATTGGTGGAACATTGGTGGAACATTGGTGGAACGGGGGGTTCTTAATTAATTAGGGTTTATATTGATCAGGATCTGACTATCAATTGCACTGACCTGAGTGCTTCATAATAATAATGCAATAATAGTTTGACTTCCTTCTCATATGTACTTTCTGCGACTACTAAATTCTTGCTGTGCTCTTATTAAAGTGAACAAGTCCAATAAACCTAAAGGGAATCGTACAGCAGAGGAACTGGGTGCAGAGCAACAGGGGTTAAACCAATGCAACTGGGGGCCAAATGATTCCACCCAATAATCCAGAAGTGGAGCACATCAACTGCGGTGTAAATGATCAACACGAGGTGATATATAAATCTTTACAGCTGTCCTATAATGAAGACACAGACCAGGTTATATATCAACTGCACCATCTGGTAGAATGTTGTGAACCAAGAGCACACAAGGGTTTGTGCCGTGGGGAATACACGACCTTGAGGGTGTTTGCCTTGACTAAATGTACCGGTGCACCTAACCCCACCTTGGCCACAAATAAGCATGGTCAATAAGACTGGAGCAGTGACCAGCCGGTGGTCAAGTGTTCATTACAGACATACAAAACACATTCCACAGTAGGACTCTTAACCCCGGATATACAAGCTTGACCACAGTTGAGTTGTTGACAACTGATTGTAAGACAGTAGTGGTCATTGTGAACTGGTCACTGTCAACATGCAGTGTCCAGTTAACGTCTTCAGTAGCAGCCGTCCAGAGTGGTCATCTTGTTTGTATACATTTTGTGGCCTTGTTCCTGGTAGCAGGAACGTGAGTGGACAATCACATGATATCTGGACATCACTAACCACACCTTATTCTCGTAGGGGGTGGGGTGGAGTAGGGTGGGGTGGGGGGGTTCCACCTTCTCATTAATTGAAAACGACATATCACAATGAGTAATGACTATGTATTCGGACACCTAAGATAATTAAATGATTCGATGTCCGGATATTTATGAATGCGAATGAGTCCTGACATTGTGTTTTGTGCCTTTTATAGGACATTGTAAAGTCATTGGTGAGAAGTTATACTTTATAAAAGTTTACTAATAACAAAAAAAATTTGATTACGTTAGAACAAAGTCAAATTATTTTTATAGAGGTGTCAGAAAGTATAAGGTATAAAAAGATTAATTTACTAGATTTTGTGGTGTCCAAAATATATAGTGCATGTAATTGCACAAATAAATTAACTAATGCAAAAGAGTTTTACAATAGAACATAAACTGTTTTAGAGAGTTGGGTAATGTGTGCTTCTGGTATGGGGCACCTTTCTGTACCGATATCACCCCTGTGCTGTGAACAAAGGCTGTTCAAATCCACCCATCAACGACCATTCACAGTTTGCGCTTGCTAAACACTCATCGACAATGCAACAAGAATGGGGAAAAATACCCTTTCTGAGAAGACGGAAAGAAAGATTGACAAGTATACATGACACAAAGAACATCCTCACATGCTTTGTCCCTTTCATGCAGGATGAGAAAACAAAAAAGTGTAAGACTAATTTAGTAAAAAAAACATTTTGTTATGCTCCTTCTAACAGAGTGGATGCCATTTCTATCGCAAACACAGTCTGCCTTACACTTGAAGACAACATTCCCGCTGCTAAGTCAGGTGGAAAAAACACCATTAATTCACTACGGCCATTCATATAGTGAAGAGGCACCGGTCTTCTTAGTAAACAAATTTTACTAATCAAAATATAGATCTTGAAGCCGTAATTCACATTATCCAATTTATCAATGGATGTGAAATTCTACCGGAAAACGGGCTGCTACCTGAGAAATATTTCTCAACGAAATAGATTTGTAATTACCGGCAAAGTCATGTCACTGACATGTTGATGGAGGCAATGTCAGTGGCACTGATGCATCATTTATTTAGATAAGCACCCCCCACCCCATTCCTCTTTCCCCCTTTCTCTCTCCCTGTCAAGTTCATACCTTATACCAAAGCATAACATTTTAAAATTGGCCTTTGTATTTTCATGTGCTGACACACTGGGTACTCTGCCAGTTTTTTTTTCAGAATGGGGGATTTTTGCAACAGTAACCATGTTACAAGTATTGTTTACACAATGTAAGAGCTACCACCTAAAGGTAAAGGTTATCTCTTAATAAACACCACCATAACTGCTTTCACACACAAATCCACAAAACCATCTAATTCTAACCATCATGACAACCTTTCTGTTTATTTTCTGACCAGTGCAGACCAATCCTTCAAATGGAAACATTCAAACCAACTAACCACAATGTCCAAGTTCTTTGATACTACCATCAAACCCGATTCAAAGAACTGTAGAATCATTCTGCGAAATGCAGCCATGCAGAAACCGTTTCATCAGACTGCCATTGTTTGGATAAAGAGCATGACAAATTCGAGTAGATCGTGCGAGAGCGATATACACTGCTCTGATCTTGCTGGCGTTGGCCTTGGCTCTGTGCCCCTGTCAGTAATCATACAAATAATACATTACGTGTTACTGACCACTGGAGCATGAAAGGAAATCCATTTCACACACGTCAATGTTTGCGATTTCGCAATACTTGGCTGGAAATGAGTTTACCCAGACCAATTACTGGCATTTTTGTTGCTGAAAGAAAAGGCCTATCATTCACACGCTAAAAACCACAGCGTCATTAATGTAATGTTGCATACAGACTGTGTGGTCTAAATATATACGGGAACGTTGTGTTTACATGCAATACATGTGGGAACATTGCTAAAATATATATATACCATTCCATCCCTAATGAACAATCAATCTTTATGGAAATCACTTGTCAGTGCTATGACTCTGACTAATCAATGAGGACGACAGATATAAATATGAATATATATAGTCCGAGATGAAGGTTTTGTAACGAACACCATTTAATACCAACTGCCAGTCTGTGACATGTTCTTAATCAAATAACCACGTCAGCACATTGTTGTAGTCAACCAGCTTGCATATAACACTTGTGTTCAATGACAGTGCAAACTCCATGTAATAGGAACAGCTGTTTTTACTCTGCTACACTTTCCTAGTGCAATCCAGTGACACACAGAACCGAAGATTGCTTTTACTATTATACACGTTAAGTAAATTTTAATATAAATGCATACAGATATAATAATTGCACACTCAGGTACACAATAATAACTGACATAGATATGGGTGAATGAGACATTGTGGTAAAGACGTCTGCCACATAACATGGGTGTTACTGCTAGAAATATATTATTGCATCACACCTGTACATGAATATAACATGAAAATGGTTTGTTGGCAACCGTTTGACACGTCAATGTATGATAATATTTACTCACAGGACACTTAAATTCAACGGTTTCATGGTTTTGCAAATTAGAAGATAAGAATTAAAAAACTAAGAATTATGACATTTGTTAAATATTACAAAAACAAAATAAGTTTATTATATACACTGTATATGATATTTCTGGTGAAACCACTAATTTCATTAAAAACAACTTGTACCACTTCTACTTTCTAAGGACAAAGTTAGTTTATGCATTAAAATACTTCTATCCTATTCCTAAGTACAATTTTGACTCTAAAAGCTAGCATCCAAGCCCCCAAATATCCTACTTGATCTGCAAACATTGCAACACCTTTCCATTTCACAATCCTACATCTTTTCAGAACGAACCAAGACATTCTTCTGTATGCAAATCTACTTTCATCCTTCTAACATAAATCTTCCAAGTTACACAGTGTGAACCTGCCTAGTCAGTGTAAACAAACATCTCTCCTTTGAACACAGAATGCACTTAAATCAGTTCACAACTTCTTGCATACATTATCTGATCATTTTCCTGATCAATGACACATTTCATCACTGCATGGTTCAGTGGTCACCAAAGGGTATCTACTAAGTGACAGTCACTGAATCATGGCCCCAGTGTGTCTTGTGAACCCAGTCACAAGAAGCGTGACAAGCATGACAGTGACCTCAACCCTCAAGATTAGGCGTGTCAAAGACCTGTAGCTTACTCAACTAATGGCTCATCTTCCAACACTAGTCACCACTGACACTCCCCTGAGAGTCCAGTGTATAGTGAGTCTACAGGGCCAAGTATTCCTTGACCACAATGACTGACCACAATGTCGCCCTGTAGCCAACATCAATAATGCCTCTTGACAATTGGTCAATGTAGGATTGGTCAGCCCAAATACCCACTCAGTATCCACTCAAATACAGGGCATTTCAACACATTACACAAGCTTTGTTCTTGCTTTGTTTGCAGTCCCAACAAAGGTCTGAGGTAGATAATCCTTCCATTGTTAATATTTTACATTGTTGCATTTAGGAAGTGTTCCGAGTTTTCTATCTCCCCGACCCCCACCCACCACCTCATACTGAACTGGTGTTAGAATTACATAACATTGTACTTGTATAATTCACTGAACTGTCAAAGTATGATAGTATACTTTACACAAAGTTCAGTTTTAACACAGGCAATTTAACCTGTCAACAGGATCATTTCTATACCTGATTAATTAAATAAAAATGTATATACTTAGTCCAATATAATACAGTAGTGTATTGCATTGAAAGCAGTTGTCTGTTACTTATGCTCATAATTCATTTAAATAGATTTAACAAGATTTAACAAGACTGCCACCCAAAGAATTAACTCTAGGTGGCAGGTGGACAAGGAAGCCCTTTGGCTTATCGAGAGTCCGACCCTTTTGTCTATGTGTATCCCGCCATTCTGAGAGAGATTGAATAAAGAGTTTATGAGTAAAACCATTTCCAGGTAAAGTTTATTTCTCCATTTCACAGTTTCCTTCATAATGGTTAAAAAAATAGATGTTTTTAATGTACTAATCTTGATCTAATCTAATTATCTATTCCAAGCTTCACATACCATGGATATGGTGGGCCATCATTACTTGTTGACATAAACCATCTATATGATTGAACATAGCCACTAGCACAAACAGCTACATCTATACATAACATCTGATCTGATGAGTTTGATCATTAAATCATGTTATCTATTCAAACACCTTGATGTGTTTTATTTTTTAATGAACCATAATTTTTTTAATAATTTGCCCACTGCCTTCTCATTTGAAAGCTTCTGAATAAACACCATGTTTACTTTCCGTGTTTACTGGCAAAGCCGATACTACTATTTCACAGACGACTGTCAAATTATATTTATATTAAAATAATTATGGGTTAAATTAATAAAACAATTTATTGAAATAAATATAATTCATATTACCTAACATGATTTCACAATAAAGATTTCAGTTAATTAGCTGAAGTAACATGTACATTTTCTGCTTGCTAGTAATTTATATAAGTGCTAGCATTTTTGTAGTGTGCACTAATAATATTTTATTTTTCCTAAATAGCTGGTTGTCTTGCACATGTAGCTTAAACAGACCTGTTCCACTGAACTAAACACATGTGTTTATATGTTTCCTTATAACTCTTCACACATGAACAGTAGATTAGTAATCCCTAACACCAACGGTGGACAGAATAAAACCTGTTCTTTACTAACAACTAGAGCAGATCATTTTATTTATATTATTACCTAAACATGCGTGCCATAAGACGTACTATAAATATTTAACAGACAGGCACAGTTTAGGAATAGTTGACTTCACAAATACGGGAACATGCACTGATTTTATCTCTAGTGCCAAGTGTGTAATCATGCACGGTTGATTATTTCAGCAATGTTATCATGCAGTGATTTCCTTGTTTGCTGGTTTCTGTGTATATCATTAGTTCCATTAAGATTTCAATATCTCTCATATTCACTGCCTCAAGTGACTTTACACATTTTTAAGTATGACTTTCAACAAAGCGACCTGATATATTTTATGACTCACATAATGATGTGTTTAAAAGCATGACAGCAGATTGTTGATCTTGCAAATAAATGATCAGCTTATGAATTTTTCTCTGATGTTAACAAATTTATTACAATGATTCTAGTAGTCAATATTTGCTAAAGTAAAAGTTTTGGTTCAAAGAATAATGAACATAAATCACAAGAATAGAGTTAGTGGCTAGTTTTAAGAAACCCTGAATTAAATAAACACGTTAAAACATGTGCATTTCAGACTTTTTTCTGGAATTTTTAATTTCTTTTGTACAACTACAACTGTCTTCAATATACAGATTACATATTAATGTAATTTTACAGTTGAGTCAAATTACCTGAATATCTCCAGTGAGAGCCGCATATCCTGCTAAACTACTACCTTGCGATTTCCTCTGCCAAATCAAATTGCTCAATGCGGTTTTGCCCGAGATAAAATGACCAAATTGCGACATCTGCTTAGCACAGGCCTGGACAGACAATATTTGTTTTACTGGTTAAGTCTAACAGTATCTCAGTGTCAGCTTACCGGCATCTGTCTTGGATATCGGCTATGCTTAGTAAGCTATATATCATTATACAACACATACAATTATAACAAATTTATAAGAAACAAGGCCATTGTTCATCTTTTAACATGCTCCAATTTCTAAACCTACCCAGTACACTACCTGCACTGCTCAGAAATACCCACCTTTACCATATTTGGCATTGCATGGGGGGTTGAGGACCCTAATTGGGACGCATCAATACAAGTATATTTTGCTGTATGCTTCTACAAGCAAAATAATTTTATTATCACCATTTACTTTAAAAGAACAATACTACAGACCAGTTTTCCTATCCATCAGTCAATTTTAAAGAGCATAATTTATTATAACAATACCCTGATTTCAGACTTGCCAATCAAACTGTAGACCAGCCCAGTACCATGGGACAACGTAAAATAGCATGAAATGCAGCTGTTAGCAACATGTTTACTAGCAATACTGGAGCACCCACGCACTGGCCTACGATCCCAAGCAATAAATAAAAAATACCTTATGCACACCCCCCTGAAACTACAGCCTGCACCACGTCAATGAATTCTACGGGTGGCCACCGTTCAACTTGTCTGTGAGGAGTCAGACTAGCATGGAGCCATGACAAATGATAAACAATAATTCTAAGTAAACATCCTCTCGCAAATAACACACGTGATCTGTTCATTCATCCCACTGCTGCCTCCCCACGTGGCTGGGCACTGCTAGTTCCCCCTGGTGATCCGAGCGGAAGTAGAGTTCATGCATTTGGCGGGTTTTTTCTCGGGATATCCTAGACCACATTGCCAGAGTGAGGCTACAGCCAGAATAGGGTGAGAAAACCAGGGCCAAAACAAATGACTTGGTTATCTCAGTCGATAGGTCAAGGTTAGGGTAATGACACATGATCTGGTTGTGAAGGGTAAGAAAGTGCTGGGTTTATAAACACAACAGGGCACACTGGCATAGTGTGACACTGACATAGTGTGACACTGGCATAGTGTGACACTGGCATAGTGTGACACTGGCATAGTGTGACACTGGCATATTGTGACACTGTCATAGTGTGACACTGGCATAGTGTGACACTAGCATAGTGTGCCCCGCCACTACTGAAAAGAAACCAGGCACAGGAAGTGTCAGAACATTTCTTTACAATTACTGCTTTCAGTGGGCATGTAGTTTCTAAAAATAAACCACTGTCAAGAAGGAAACGGGCATCATAAGTTCAACACAGTTTATTCAAATTTAATGCTGTAAGCATTTTAGTAGTTTTTGTCATTATACAATTATATTTTCTAAGTTAAGTTGAATTTCGAGGCTCATTCCATTAGTAACGCAGCATTATCTGATCATCGGTACCATCTCCCTGTTGTTCTCATTAATACAGCTATGTTGAACGTCATCGAAACCACCAACGTCTGTCAGTTGTTGAAGTGCTTCAAAGGAAGTGAGTTTTTGCTTAATGTTATCTACTTATCTGCTGCTGTTTTTATCATTTCTACAGTATACATATCTTATATTGAAATCTTATTGCTGATAGGTCATTTTTTACTCACTGGACAAGATTTGACAAATAAATGTGATTTAGAGCTACCGAACAATATTTTACAACTTGTGATATATATATATATATATATATACATATATATACGTATATATCACAAGCTTTTTTTGCTAGACAGTTTGCATCTTGGGTGTCAAACTGTCAGGGATTCATCTCTTACTACAGAAAGGTAATGTAACGCTTTTAGTTTCTCAAAATTCACCCCACTGTTAATCTTTCTACAAACAATCAAATTATAATTGTTCAAGTTACATAAACCTCCCCAAAGTGATCAAAGCCCCGAATTATATAAAATATAAACACATGAATACACACAGCACGGACACATACCACAGTAGGTTTTACAACTAAACACAATTAAAGTTGCCCTCCAACAGGATATAGGTTTTGTGTAGAACGGGATAGTAGGCCCACCACATAAAGTGTGCCCTAAGTGCAGTCATAGCCCCCGGCAGTACGCTGTGGTTCAACCTGTTCTCTCCGACTCATATTACTCAAAACACATTTCAAAATACGCTTTCTTGGTACACTGTTTAAGTGCAACTTCTTCCTGCTAATTTCATTGACAAGAAATCACACACTTACAATACATGTACTCATTGCTAGAAGGTCCGTCGCACTATTTTTTTAAAGTATGCAAAAAATTTTTAAATTCAAATTTTCTTCTTATCACATCTATTAAAGGGTGGTCTGTTCCGTTATATCATTATTAGCAGGACATTCACTCAATCAGTTGTATGTACCAGTAGTCACAATTTGGTCAGGAGAGTTGCAACAAGCCAATGTCGAAACAATAAGTGCCAAAAACAGTTGTTCAAAAATTTTATGTTTTGTTTACAATAATTATGAACATTTCATGGATGCGACTTTCAAACTGCAGACACTTTTTGGGGCTTATCAATTGCAATTTGGCAGGCAGTATAATTTTAATAGGTTTATTTTAGTATTAAGAACAATATATTTAAATAGATGTTAATAAACAAGGAACAGTCAACTGTACTTCTATTTCACTTAGTTATCTTTCCGAATTGCAGAATTAAGTGAACTTAACAGTTTTGTTACGAAGAAAATTTGAATCAAATTCATTTTACTAATTTGATGAACATTTTCACTGATATAAAATTTATCATAATTTTATATGTTCACACAGCAGCACAGTTTAATGCCAACAACTGTAATATTTGTTGGCGATGTTTTTTAATGGAATGCTTCCCTTGTCTCTTGGTAACAGTAAAAGACGAAATGTAAGACTTACTTTCTCCGATAATGTTGCATCAGTTCCGTCACTAGAAGACAGAACTCACCGAACGTCACATGATCTGCGGGTGTTCTTCCCGAGCAGTCACATGCGCAGTGGACCATCTCAAATACTGAAACAACAGTGAACAAACCCTGTATTTAAACCCTCCCCGACTCATCTGAAACGCGAATGATCAATTTTTTGCAGTAATCAAAATGTCACGTGTGCTTACTTCATCGTTCGGCCGGCATCTGAGAATTTTATAAAACCAGGGTGTGTGTGAGTTATTACCCCGATCCTTGCCGTGTTAGATTAGAATGAGGTGCAACTGTATCTGGTACTGGTTTATAAAAAACTAAAAATAACCACCTAACTAATAACGTCTGATCCATCATGGTTTGAATTAAGCTAAGCGGAAAATTCCAAGTATTTTTCCTGTTTACTGCATGTTTACCATTGGGGAAACTGCAATGTATTATATAATCATATATACAGGATCTCTACAGGACAAATCTATAGAATGTAACAAATATTTATGAAAATATGTGTCATTGCACAATATCAAAAAACAAAAAAGTGCTATGCATGCTGCATATAAATGTCTGTTTTCAGTTAAAATTAAAATATTCAATGGGGATATCTTGAAAGATTAAACAAAAAGATACTTATCGCTGGAATGTACAGGATGTATACGTAATAACAAACAGAAATTGTTTTAAATCAAAAAGTTACACCAAACTGTTTACTGTTCTGTAAGTTTTATATATGAACAGTTAACTGTTTTCAGTTAAAGTTGAAATATTCAAAGGAGCAATCCTCAATTTACTAAGCATAAACTAAGGAAAGTTATAGCGAGAATTGAGCAGACCTTAATTATTGCGGAAAAGTATATGAAAAATTACTTTAAATAGAAAACAACAACAACTTTGTAGACAAGTTTTATCAGTGATTAGTCAAGTGTTTTCAGTTAAAAATCAAACCTTTAATGGTGCTATGTTCGATTTGTTAAATCACGAGCAAGGATAGACACAGCTTAGTGAAACACACATGGCAAGGTGTACAGTCTCGTACTTACTCTGTGACTTTGACGGGAAGATACCGATGTCGTTGAGTGCTAGTCTGATCTCTGGCAACGTGAGAACACTCTTGTTGCCTGTGTGCAGCACAAACAGGTTCCATAGTTCCCTGAAACACGACCACACAATCAGTATCCTTTCACTCGGCATCACTGGACATCGCTGGATAGACGCACACACGACTGCTTTTTTCTCTCGTTCTCGCATTAATGCGTTACTTGTGCAACGCGGCCACCGCCTGTTGAATGAGCCTAGCTGCGCAGCTGTACCTGGTATTTTGCCGCATCGACATAAAAGCTTGGCCACGTTCACACCTGATGGCTCAATGCAGTCACCACTCCTGCCTCCCAAGGTTCAACTAGTCCGGTCAATCCCACCTCCCGTCTTTATCCCCGCGGCTACGATATTTAGGGAAGAAGGTGTCATGCCGCAATATTCGTCTCATGTGCCGGCGGCGTAAACACCTGGAAGCTTGAGGAAGGTACCCATTATGTTAATCCACTGGGAGTGACCACACCACACCCCTCCACCCCTGGGACCCCTTTTTGCCAAGTTTGTGCCCCGTCAATAAGTTGGGTGGATTCCGAATGTGGTGCTGCCTCAGGTATTGACGTTATAAGGTAAAGTGCAGTATTTTAGTTCTTAGGACTCTACACTTCTCCTCCTAGCATGTACCTTGGAAATGTATATTTGTTTCAATAAGTCAAATGCAAAGGAAACCAATTGTGGTTTAACTTTCACTGAAATCTACTAAGAAAAATGTAAGCAATCAACTAGTACAGCTGGAATTAATAATACAAACACCACTGATCACAGTGCAATTAATAATTAAAAACAACATGGCTGCCATTTTTGCAAAACAACAGCCGCCCGCCATCTTGAATAAAATCACAACAAACAGGATGACAACAACTTGTCTAACTGCCCTGACCCCGAGAGCGTGGCACTGTTGCCATATTTCTTGGCAACGGAAACATGCGTGCCCTCGGAACAAAACCCTTCGTTAACCCCAGGTCTAGCCGACAATCGCCCCCCAACAAAGGTAAGAAAAAATGCTGTTACCACTTATCTGTCAAAGGTGCCAGCTTGATGTACTCACGCCTGGCGCAAGACAACTGAACGTAGTCTGCTAAAAACTAGGCACGTGTGGTCTGCCAAAAACTCAGGGCAGCTGTGTTTATATAGAGACGAGACAGCATGGCTGCACCTTGCTGAAGCATTGTAGCCCCACGGACGCCCACGCTTTGCTCAGCAGATGTGGTGTGAATATGCTCAAATTGGTTGTGTTCATCGCGGGTCGAAGACAGTAAGCCATCAGCACTGATCTTATATAGCATATCGACACGTGCATGAAAATATCTGCCTTGATTTCCACCATTGTTACATCAGTAACTCTCATTGATCAATTTTCTAATAATCAGTAGCAGTTAATCTGTTCAAGTTACTTTGTAATACTTATACTCGTAACTTTCTTTTATAATTTTCCAATTTCTAGACAAAATATTAACGTTTGTAACTTTCTTTTATAATTTTCCAATTTCTAGACAAAATATTAACGTTTGTAACTTTCTTATATAATTTTAAAATTTCTAGATAATATGCTCATATCTTTTGTTGTTGTAACTTTCTTATATACTTTCAAATTTCTAAACAGCATAATCACAATTGAAACTTTCTTATATAATTTCTATCAATAATCTTTAGTTCCAGAGTTAGGAGAGACTTAGACTTAGGAGGGGATTTCTATTGATTGTAATTGTATGATTAAATGAGAAGTTGGGACAAAAATTATATTTGTCTTCACATCAACTATCAGTAAATAATGTGAATTTCCGCCTTCCTAACAATTTAGATGCTCAGAAAGTACACACAGCAGAAACTGTAGAAGATATACACCTACTTGTTCTATTATTTCAAAATTTACTAAAAAAAACCACAGTTCTTCCACACTCTGGATTGAGCCAGTGCTTCAAATTACTGATAAACACAAAGTTTAGCTTTAGCTAGGTCTGAATTTGCAGTTTTATGCATGCACTGTGATATTTTTGTGGAATTGAACATGGTGAAAAGAAAGTATTGTGTCAGCATGAGGGAAATAAAAGACAGAACGTGCGTTGGAGGGGTTATAGCTGCTAGTCATGCCAAATATTCACTGCAGCAATTACAACCTTACGCGTTACTCTTTTTTAGGGTTATTTATTTTCTCGGGTCTGCTGGATACATATCTTACATGCCAACATCGGGACAAATCACATCGATATTGTCATTTGAAAGTTTCCATTTGCATGACATGTTGGCACAGAAAATATCACACAAAACCTACCAAACAAGATTAGAAAGTTAAAAATGGACGAATCAAACAAATATCACACTACAATAAATCAACTATTGTTACGGTTTAAACAAATTAATTTTGTTTGATATATCAAGTAGATCTATGCGTACCCTGGTGCCACAAATATGTATCTATTAATTTATGCTTTGCGTCGATAACATTTTGTGGGTGTAAATGTATGGCATTAGGGTCCTATACAGCACAGAAGCTGCAATAAAACAAGATAGGCACACATAGATAACAGTGTTAACACTGGCTCACTAAGCCACTATCTCCAGACGCAAATTATACACATTTCTGTACTACTACTATTATTCCTGACCTTTGCACTGTACAATCTTATACAATAACCAAGTGCATCTTCAGTAATGCAACAAAATGTGATGTTTATCATTATGTAAATACTGCAGATAATAATAACAAACTCTTCCATGGCACCTAAATCTTCCGACACCCGAGTTCAAACATTCACAGAAGCAACAAGCATGAAACAGGGGCACACAAAAGTCATCATTAGACCGATAACGATTCAGGGTGGAAATGCAATTCTGAACGTCTTCAGATTCTGCAGAAGGTAGCTATAGTTTCAGAATATACTTGACTGGCTGAAGAGTTCAATCCAGATGTTGGGTGCAGCAACAGAGAAAGTGCAATTACCCTCATTTGTGCACTTGCATATATCAAAACGGGACCAGAATAACATCAAACTTTTTACAGCAGTTGACTGTTTTAAATAATTAAATTTTAATATGTAAAATAGCATTTTGAGATGGCCCCAAACAGAGCTGGAATTGCTTTAAGCGCCTGAAGACTGACTATGACTCACTGGCAAGGGCATAAAGTTTCACTAAAACCTTCAGATCACTTCAACCAAAGTGAAAGGTGTCTGAAACAGGACAGCCACTTGTGTACGGGTTCTGGGGGTGGAGATGCAGGGCACAAACTCTGACCCCTCCACATGGCTCCCTCTCTGTACCCTAAGTGACGGCACTAGGGGACCTCCTTGTACTAATCAGCAGCCACAACACAGACACAAGTACACAAAAACCACTGGGTGCATTTCTTCCCGGACACATGTAGGTTACTAAAACAGTCTCTTTTAAGGTCTCTTTCCAGTGGAACTTGCCAATTCCACCTCCCCCACCCCCCCTACTCCCCTCCCCCTACTCCACCTCCCCCACTCCCCCTCCCCCTATTCCACCTCCCCCACTCCCCCCTCCCTCACTCCCCCTACTCCACCTCCCCCACTCCCCCTACTCCACCTCCCCCACTCCCCCTACTCCCACCTCCCCCACCCCCTACTCCACCTCCCCCACCTCCCACACCCCCCACTCTACTCCACCTTCCCCACCCCCTACTCTCCCTCCCCCCACTCCCCCTACTCCACCTCCACCAATCCCCCTACTCCACCTCCACCAATCCCCCTACTCCACCTCTCCCACACCCCCTACTCCACCTCCCCCACACTCCCTACTCCACCTCCCCCACTCCCCTGTCCAATCATTGGACTCTTCAAAGGCACATAGCAATGTGAAGAATGCACTGACTAATAGACCTGATTCGAATTACCAATGTTTCAGCTCAGCAACGGTTTCACCTTCCAACAGCAGAAAGCATCGTTTATGAAATCATGCACTGCATATTTGATTAATTATACAGTCATACAGTTGGATCTAGTGATAGCATCTACGTGCGTGTGTGAGACTGGGTCAGATCATAACCATGATATAGTTTCACATGCTTTCTTGCTATACGTACGCACTGTATGCTGGTTAAGCTAAAATCTGTAATATTTTCTTCACACTTTCAAAAGTACCCATAAAAAACAGATTATTTATATTCAATATAAAAAATACAAGCCAAACAGCAAAATACAACTACAACTTTGAATCGTTACATGAGTCACACTTTCTGAACTCCAGCTTTAACAATCCATATGTTTTGCTCATTTTACATACAAAATGACACCCCCATATTATCTTGATCTACAAATAAACAGATAGCAACCGTAGATAATAAGCAACAGGTATGACTAGCAGTACCTCTATAAAAGTAGACCCAGAAAGTGTCTACCGAAATGTGTCGCACTTGAAAGAAATGAAAGGAAAACAGTATATAACTTTGGCCACTACTAGTCTATGACACGGTTAAAAACATAACTACTCTCTGATAAGAATGTAACATATAACTGGGCCACCCCACATGATCCGACATTCTTAGCTCTTCTGTCTTCCGACACTTCCTCATGTTATGTAACAAATTTAAACACGTATCTGACTTCACTGTCCGATGTCACTACCCATAGAAGACTTCTTGTTCATCTGCCTTCTGGAGTTTGCTGCTTTGGATAGCAATCTTATTCAATACGTCCACAGATTAACATAAAATATAAAAAAATACCCATTGACACCCCCATGTCTAACACCCAACCACTGGGGGTATACCCTAGATCTATCACACAGTAACAGCTCATCACCCCAAACACCCGACATCATCTGGTTACACATCACCCACCCCCACACCTCATGGGTGCCCACAAAACACAACCACCCCTCTCCCGTCCTGCCTCTTTCCCTGTCCCGACACCCCAATTAGACACCCACCTTGCACAGGATCCATGCACCGCATCTTTGCTTCCAACCAAATCCACTAGGAGCTCTGTCAGCTGGATGACAATGTTAAGTGCGGCATTAACCATGACAGAGGAGCAGAAATCACGACGAGTCAGGTCTGTTCTGCCATTCCAACACACACGCCTGGTTTTATTCCCCGCCTGCGCTGTGGTGACACCGTCATGCCGTGTGAGCAAGCCTGGCCCACTCTCGGTCTGACATATGTACAACAGTTACATTATCAACACGAGAACGGGCCCACAGAAGAACTTACATTGGCGTCACGACGCCATTCATTGCCCCAACGCATACGCAGGTATGAATGACTCGCCGCTCTATTGATACAAACATAACCACGATTTACGTACGAACACAGAGACAACAACAAAATATATCTGACTAATCATGACAAGGCGTCATGGGATTAGACGTAGTCTTATCTCTCAGTCACGATAACAATTGTTGCCAAATTTAGACGTGGAGTCTCTTCATTATTTTTAGTCATTTCAATTTCAAGAATGATCAGTGCGTCGTTAAAAATATCCATGACACGTTATATATTACAGCTACAGCATATCACACATGATTACAACTATTGTTACCAAACTTAGATTTGTGAGTAGCTATTTTAATAATGTTTTACTTCCTTAAATAGTTCATTATTAATTAAAAATCCGATATTATGTAAGTTTAAACTTATCACAGATTCATGACAATAAGTGTTGCTAAATTTAGATCTGGCAATTTTTAAAGTAACTAATTAATCAAGTGCTGCAATTTTAGAAAGTACACTTTACGCGATAATTCCTTGGCAAATCGATGAATCATTATGCAGTCTTATTCCAACAAAGAAGGTTACTTCTTATATAGTGTGGTAACTAGTCCACAGGACTGCTCAAAACAGTACACTTCACCATGTGGCAGATCAACTCATTCCAACACCATCTAACTGAGAAGCATTCAGCCATGCTGCAAGTACTGTGTTATATTATTCGGTCACATACATCCACTATTTTCTGTAGCCAGGAATTAATTCATACAGCTCTGAGTGAACATGGAGTGAACATTACTTATAAAATACAGCAGTAACACGTTGCGTAGCAGTAAGTATGCATTTTTGTTACTCTCCTTACGCCTGTCAATCTAGACATCCTGTCAATCTAGACATCCTGCAGTCGGTTACAACACAGCCACATATTACAATAAATAACATCGGCTATCACAGAACACCTACACTCAACTGTCTGCATTCCACGTTACATATCTACGAGACACAACCACTCACGTTGTCGCGCTTACATTTATCCGGGCATTAAATAATATCCGGGTGATGTTTCTGCGCATGCATGTATCTAGGGGAATGTATTTAGCACCAGCTACGACTGTCGCGTTTTCATTTATCCGGGCGTTATGTATGTTTATATGTATATTTATATATAGTCTATATATATATATACATAAATTATCAGATGTTTGCTTCCCACAGACATAAACAATTCCTGTCGTAAAACGGTTTCCTCTCCATGCACACGTCACGTGACTTACTCTTATACTTGGTCACAAACATGAAACAGCAAATTATAATTATATACTCTAACTATAATGCTTGTATTACGACAACAAATGAAACATATTTAACTACTGGATATTATTTATCACTATTTGATCTACTGGTGCCAAATATTATGCCTTACATTTGCACATAAACACCACCCAGATAAAATTTAACGCCCGGATAAATGTAAGTGCGACAATGTCCCTGAATCTCCTTCATTGTTTCAAAAACTTATGCAGTAAAACACTACATCCCCAATTTCAGTGCATAGTGCATTCTATTTACTGTCTACCGTTCTCATTTATTCAGTCTTGGAATCCGCAATTTCAAATACCCTTTGTTGAATTTCTGAATCTCCTTTCACATTTGTGTCAGTAAACAGACAGGAACAGAAGTATGCACTGGTCACAGTGTTCTTTATTACTTTACACATCCAGTTGACACTTGACCTGCTGACCTGGCTTGTTCTCTTACCACAAACAGCTGTGGACTCTGGACAACTGCCCTTCCCCATTTTGCCAGCCCCCCTTGTGTTTCCTGTGCACATATATTATATGCCATTCTGAAATAATTCTGCCAGTTTGTTAAGATACTTGGAACTATATGTCAACCCCCGCCTCCACCCCAAAAGCTGTCTATATAATTTAGATGTACAGTATACTGTCACTGCTAGGAACTTGTTGAGTCTCGATCAAGTGATTTCAGACTTGATCAAACTATTTCGATGCATAAAAAGATGTTCCGATAACATCAGGATATATTCTTTAAGTCCACTTTATATTATATTGTACAATCTTTATAAAATATCGAAAATATAGATATCCATATAAAAGGACCATATTCCAGTTTGAAGGACAACTTTTTAAAATGTTCCTCATTTTACATACAAAGACTTCACTTGTATTCGCAATGTGCTTTTTACAGTGGTGCACTATTTCAGGGAACTAATTATTTCCACCACAACAATGCTGTATTATGGGCAGTTTGTGGACGGAAGATCCGTCCGAGTAGGCCAGAAATCACGAGAACAAACACTAACTCTTCACCGTGCAAACACATTTTTTAACATAATCACAGGGAAGTGGAAATGTCCACATTTCGTAACTTAAGGGTAATCCAGCCACACACCCCATTGGTCGTGTTCCCCTTACAAGGATACCAAGCAGCCATTGTTCCTGCGAAGATTGTTGATTTCACCTTGAGCCGGTATGTTGCAATGACCAACAGAAGAACCACACAATTTGATATTCCTCTGTAAAGTACTGTGAGAATGTCTGCTTGACTTTATAACAATATTAATATAATAACAATATTATATGTAGAGTTTAATTACACATTTGCAGCTCTTCACCGTGCAACCACAGTGAAATGAGAATCCTCTAAAATGTGTCTGGACACATAATCATAAAAACAGGCAGCATAAGAGCATTGTCACCGTTCATTCATCCTTACTTCTGAAACCCCTCCAAACTCCTTGCTATATCCTTGTCATCTCCATCATCCCAATTTCTGAAACTCATGTCCTGTCTATGTTAGTCTCTCCTCTCTCATTCACTCTACATGTCCTGTCTACATCAGTCTCTCCTCTCTCATTCTCTCTACATGTCCTGTCTACATCAGTCTCTCCTCTCTCATTCTCTCTACATGTCCTGTCTACATCAGTCTCTCCTCTCTCATTCTCTCTACATGTCCTGTCTACATCAGTCTCTCCTCTCTCATTCTCTCTACATGTCCTGTCTACATCAGTCTCTCCTCATTCATTCTCTGTACATGTTCTGTTTACATCAGTCTCTCCTCTCTCATTCTCTCTAAATGTCCTGTCTACATCAGTCTCTCCTCTCTCATTCTCTCTACATGTCCTGTCTACATCAGTCTCTCCTCTCTCATTCTCTCTAAATGTCCTGTCTACATCAGTCTCTCCTCTCTCATTCTCTCTACATGTCCTGTCTACATCAGTCTCTCCTCTCTCATTCTCTCTAAATGTCCTGTCTACATCAGTCTCTCCTCTCTCATTCTCTCTAAATGTCCTGTCTACATCAGTCTCTCCTCTCTCATTCTCTCTACATGTCCTGTCTACATCAGTCTCTCCTCTCTCATTCTCTCTACATGTCCTGTCTACACCAGTCTCTCCTCTCTCATTCTCTCTACATGTCCTGTCTACATCAGTCTCTCCTCATTCATTCTCTGTACATGTTCTGTCTACATCAGTCTCTCCTCTCTCATTCTCTCTAAATGTCCTGTCTACATCAGTCTCCCCTCTCTCATTCTCTCTACATGTCCTGTCTACACCAGTCTCTCCTCTCTCATTCTCTCTACATGTCCTGCCTACATCAGTCTCTCCTCTCTCATTCTTTCTACATGTCCTGTCTACATCAGTCTCTCCTCTCTCATTCTCTCTACATGTCCTGTCTACACCAGTCTCTCCTCTCTCATTCTCTCTACATGTCCTGTCCATCTCGGTCTTAGAACCAACTACCTTCATTTTCAACCACTCTTTCACTCCTTCTCTTAATCCCCACCATCCCTATATATCTTCCATTGTCACTCCACAAACCCTCCTCTCTCTCTCTCCCAACTTTGACAACTCTCCCAATTTTATGGAAACCGTACTTCATCCCATATTATGCCTGATTCGACACTCCCTGAAACCAAGCCACTGTACCGGTCTGGGAGTAAGTTCTGGTCTGAAAGTAAGTTCTGGTTCGGTTTTTGTATATTGTGCATGTTCAGCAATGTTCACGCGGTACACCAAATGCAACCCGTCATGAAAAATGTTACCTCAGGTGACCAAAAAACTTTGTCCCCATGCCAGAAATATGCTCCGATTGTCTTACACTGTGGTGAGCAACGTGACTTCAGGTGACCGATCAACTTTGACCCCTTGCTCTATGCACGTGGCAACTGAGTTACATAATAAATAAAAAAAATTTTGCTGTAGCGACTGTTACTCCACTCCACCTATGCTCCCCTACAGTGCTGAACCGTTACTCCACTCCACCTATGCTCCCCTACAATGCTGAATCATTACTCCACTGACCTACATGCTCCCCTACGGTGTTGAACCGTTACTCCACTCCATCTATGCTCCCCTACGGTGTTGAACCGTTACTCCACTCCACCTATGCTCCCCTACAGTGC
Source organism: Paraescarpia echinospica (assembly GCA_020002185.1). Taxonomy (NCBI): domain Eukaryota; kingdom Metazoa; phylum Annelida; class Polychaeta; order Sabellida; family Siboglinidae; genus Paraescarpia; species Paraescarpia echinospica. The sequence continues at coordinate 50,850,070 of CM034542.1, forward strand.
TGAATAACGAGTGTACATCTGTGTGTGACCAGAGCTGAATAATTGGATTTGATCACTTGTCTGATTACACATTATAATAAACCATATTTGTAGAAATGTTTTTTACAGTGCAGTATTATGCAAAAGGCTACGTGGTTTTGATATGTGTAAATGAATTAAATTTTTTGCATTTTATATTTTATTTAATAATATTATTTGAACTGTTACATCACACATAACTATACACGTTGACATGATAATACATTTTTACTTATGTAATTCGTGATTGTGTGACTCATTTCCATATATGTATAATAAAAAAAATAGCTGAGTTACCTGGAGTTATGTGGGGAATTTTTTTTGGAAATGATGACCTCAAGATCCCCATCCTTCGTACGAATTTGGAACCATCCCAATGAGCCTGCTACACTGCATACAAATGTCAGCCCAATATATGCAAAACTGATGGAGATAAGTACCATTTTAAAATTGTAACCCCCAGACTCCCACCCCGGACGAATTTCAAAACAATATAAATCTACGAACCATCCCAATGGGTCCGCTAGATTGCACAAAAATGTCTGCTTCATACATGCAAAATTGGCACAGATAAGTGCCATTTAAAAATTGTGAACCCCACCCCTGGACGAATTTTTGAAAAAATCTACATCTACAAACTACCCCAATGGGTCCCCTATATCATACGCAAAATTTCAACTCTGTACATCACAATTTGACATAGAAAAGTGTCATTTAAAAATGATGACCTCCCCGAGACCACGACCCCGGAAGTATTTCGAAAATATCTACATTTACAAACTACCAAATGGGCCTACTAGATCATATACAAAATTTCAGCTTCATACATACCAAACAGAGATGTCATTTTAAAATGTTTACCCCCCCAGGATCCCCACCCCTGACAAATTTCAAAAAATCTAAACCTATGAACCACCCCCAATGGGCCCGCTAGATCACTCACAAAATTTTAGCTTCATACATGCCAAACTGACGGAGATGTGTGTAATTTAAACAATAACAAAACAAAGCGTATCATTAAGGCAAAGTATAATATAAATGGGTCATGCATACTTTCGGCAGGCAGGTTTAAGCTTCGTACACATGTGCAGGTATACGTAACATGTGCAGGTATACGTAACATGTGCAGGTATACGTAACATGTGCAGGTATACGTAACATGCAAAACAGAACAGGAACTTACTTTCGCTACGTGTATAAGCGGGCCGAAAGAAGGCCAGTATACCACCCTTCCCAAACCCATCCCCCTGTCTGTATCTCATCTTCCCACTTCCCCAGGGCGTGTGAACATGGGACCATGTGAATAGCAAAAAAGAACATCACATCAAAGGCATGACAATCCTCCCTTGTCTCGATACATCAACTCTGGGTAATCAACACAAGGTGGCGATTTATTGCACTGCGCACAAAGACCGGCCCACGACCCAAGTCAAAAAGGTTTATTCTCAAACAGTTGATGAATTCCATAGATTTATCTAGAGACCCATCCACCTATATTGTGGACGGACTAAGTTTGTTTTGGACGGGTGGAAATTTGAGCTGAGAGGCAAACAAATATTGTTATTATATATTAGTGACTCCCACTGTTATTTTTGTCCATTATGCTTTAAAAATGTGTGTCACCCTTGTGTATTATTGTATACATATATATATATATATACATATATATATTATAATATATATATATATATATATATATGTCTAGACTGGATTGTATGTGCGCACATGGACGTTCATATTTACCTGGGCTTATAAAAATTTGATCCTGCATAAAGGCTTAATAAAAACAGGCCCACAACCTATCTCATCTAGTTACATAAAGAACTATATTATGTATTAAGAGTGCGTGTGTACATCTACATGACCTAATGTGTACGCATCGGCCACCTACAAGCAACAACAATGAGAGAGATGACGAGATTACTGTGGTGGTCTAGCAGTGACGTTGGCTGACCGCCACCAGGTATTCTAGGCCCCAGCCATCATATCTTATACAGCACCTTACCTGGCAGCTTCTGTGGCCCACAATGGACTCAGTGAGAGTGACAGAGAGGGGCACATGTGCACATAAAAACACACACACGCACGCATCACACCTGTCAGATCTCTTCTTCTGACAGCAAACTTACTAAGCACCGTTTTTCAACCTCCTGTGACTGTCAAATAAACCCCACATTGTGACTTCCTCTTATGTAAGTAATAAACTGATAACATTCACATTCAGATTAATTCAGATTCAATACACACCCTTGCAATGGTTGTACACGTGCCACCAAGTTGACTGATCAAAATCCTCTCTAGAATGAGTGTTCACTGGATAAATATGCATACACACATACACATGTACTTCAAAATGAATTTACTTAATACTACAAAATACTTGAGTGACTGCCCCAAGACCCCCTGCATTATGCAAATCTGTACTATTTTAGACTGCATCAGCTTGCAACTGCTCTATTTTAAATCTAAACACTTGCAAGCCATTAAGTTCCACAGAGATATATACGCATACACATATGCAAATGAAAATTATTTAGTATTTAAGTCAGGTCAATTTATGAGAAAGAATGCGGGCAGTCTACCAAAAAGATATCACCCCAGTACAAAGGAACCAGAGGAAGAACAGTACAGGAGCTAGACCTCACCCCTGTACAAGGGAACAAGGAGGAAGAACAATACAGGAGCTACACCTCACCCCTGTACAAGGGAACCAGGAGGAAGAACAATACAGGAGCAACACGTCACCCCTTTACAAGGGAACCAGGAGGAAGAACAGAACAGGAGCTACACCTCACCCCTGTACAAGGGAACTAGGAGGAAGAACAGTACAGGAGCAACACGTCACCCCTTTACAAGGAACCATGAGGAAGAACAGTACAGGAGCTACACCTCACCCCTTTACTAGGGAACCAGGAGGAAGAACAGTACAGGTGCTAGACCTAACCAATGTACCAGTGAACCAGGAGGAAGAACAGCACAGGAGCTAGACCTCACCCCTGTTCAAGGGAACCAGGAGGAAGAATAGTACAGGAGCTAGACCTCACCCCTGTACAAGGGAACAAGGAGGAAGAACAGTACAGGAGCTAGACCTCACCCCTGTACAAGGGAACAAGGAGGAAGAACAATACAGGAGCTACACCTCACCCCTTTACTAGGGAACCAGGAGGAAAAACAGTACAGGTGCTAGACCTCACCACTGTACCAGTGAACCAGGAGGAAGAACAGTACAGGAGCTAGACCTCATCCCTGTACAAGGGAACCAGGAGGAAGAACAGTACAGGACCTAAACCTCATCCCTGTACAAGGGAACCAGGAGGACAAATAGTAAAGGGGCTAGACCTCACCCCTGTACAAGAGAACCATGATGAAGAATAGTACAGGAGCTAGACCTCACCCATGTACAAGGGAACCAGGAGGAAGAATAGAACAGGAGCAGAATTGATGTTAAATGAAGTAGGAAATATGCTATGTTGTGCCTTTGAAACTATAATGGCTAAATAACTGCCAAATCAGCTTTAAAACCATTCACAATCAGGAGCTATACCTCACCCCTGTACAAGGGAACCAGGAGGAAGAACAATACAGGAGCTACACCTCACCCCTTTACAAGGGAACCAGGAGGAAGAACAATACAGGAGCTAAACCTCACCCCTTTACAAGGGAACCAGGAGGAAGAATAGTACAGGAGTTATACCTCACCACTGTACAAGGGAACCAGGAGGAAGAACAATACAGGACCTAAACCTCATCCCTGTACAAGGGAACCAGGAGGACAAATAGTACAGGAGCTAGACCTCATCCCTGTACAAGAGAACCATGAGGAAGAATAGTACAGGAGCTACACCTCACCCCTGTACAAGGGAACCAGGAGGAAGAATAGTACAGGAGTTAGACCACACCACTGTACAAGGGAAACAGGAGGAAGAACAGTACAGGACCTAAACCTCATCCCTGTACAAGGGAACCAGGAGGAAGAATAGTACAGGAGTTAGACCACACCACTGTACAAGGGAAACAGGAGGAAGAACAGTACAGGACCTAAACCTCATCCCTGTACAAGGGAACCAGGAGGAAGAATAGTACAGGAGTTAGACCACACCACTGTACAAGGGAAACAGGAGGAAGAACAGTACAGGACCTAAACCTCATCCCTGTACAAGGGAACCAGGAGGAAGAATAGTACAGGAGTTAGACCACACCACTGTACAAGGGAAACAGGAGGAAGAACAGTACAGGACCTAAACCTCATCCCTGTACAAGGGAACCAGGAGGAAGAATAGTACAGGAGTTAGACCACACCACTGTACAAGGGAAACAGGAGGAAGAACAGTACAGGGCCTAAACCTCATCCCTGTACAAGGGAACCAGGAGGACAAATAGTACAGGAGCTAGACCTCATCCCTGTACAAGAGAACCATGAGGAAGAATAGTACAGGAGCTACACCTCACCCCTGTACAAGGGAACCAGGAGGAAGAATAGTACAGGAGTTAGACCACACCACTGTACAAGGGAAACAGGAGGAAGAACAGTACAGGACCTAAACCTCATCCCTGTACAAGGGAACCAGGAGGACAAATAGTACAGGAGCTAGACCTCATCCCTGTACAAGGGAACCAGGAGGAAGAATAGTACAGGAGCTACACCTCACCCCTGTACAAGGGAACCAGGAGGAAGAATAGTACAGGAGTTAGACCACACCACTGTACAAGGGAAACAGGAGGAAGAACAGTACAGGACCTAAACCTCATCCCTGTACAAGGGAACCAGGAGGACAAATAGTACAGGAGCTAGACCTCATCCCTGTACAAGGGAACCAGGAGGAAGAACAGTACAGGAGTTAGACCACACCACTGTACAAGGGAACCAGGAGGAAGAACAGTACAGGACCTAAACCTCATTCCTGTACAAGGGAACCAGGAGGACAAATAGTACAGGAGCTAGACCTCATTCCTGTACAAGAGAACCATGAGGAAGAATAGTACAGGAGCTAGACCTCACCCCTGTACAAGGGAACCAGGAGGAAGAACAATACAGGAGCTAGACCTCATTCCTGTACAAGAGAACCATGAGGAAGAATAGTACAGGAGTTAGACCTCACCACTGTACAAGGGAACCAGGAGGAAGAACAGTACAGGACCTAAATCTCATTCCTGTACAAGAGAACCATGAGGAAGAATAGTACAGGAGTTAGACCTCACCACTGTACAAGGGAACCAGGAGGACAAATAGTACAGGAGCTAGACCTCACCCCTGTACAAGAGAACCATGAGGAAGAATAGTACAGGAGCTAGACCTCACCCTTGTACAAGGGAACCAGGAGGAAGAACAGTACAGGACCTAAACCTCATTCCTGTACAAAAGAACCATGAGGAAGAATAGTACAGGAATTAGACCTCACCACTGTACAAGGGAACCAGGAGGAAGAACAGTATAGGACCTAAACCTCATCCCTGTACAAGGGAACCAGGAGGACAAATAGTACAGGAGCTAGACCTCACCCCTGTAGAAGAGAACCAGGAGGAAGAATAGTACAGGAGTTAGACCTCACCACTGTACAAGGGAACCAGGAGGAAGAACAGTACAGGACCTAAACCTCATCCCTGTACAAGGGAACCAGGAGGACAAATAGTACACAAGCTAGACCTCACCTCTGTAGAAGAGAACCATGATGAAGAATAGTACAGGAGCTAGACCTCACCCCTGTATAAGGGAACCAGGAGGAAGAATAGAACAGGAGCAGAATTGATGTTAAATGAAGTAGGAAATATGCTATGTTGTGCCTTTGAAAGTAGAATGGCTAAATAACTGCCAAATCAGCTTTAAAACCATTTACAATCTGTGACTCACAAACATACATATTTCATATTTGGGTGCCTCGACACAATTCTCAGAGTGAAAAGAATTGCTTCCTTTCAATCTAAAAACCATTAAAAACACTATACACGGAATAGGTGTATTTATAAATGAGTGGAACACATTAATCTATCAATCATGTAACTGATACTACTGTAAATATGTATAAAAACTGACAAATAATTGATATTGATGGGAAAATGATTGTTGGACCCTTGATTAGCCACTGGCTTATTGTACCTTTGTCATCTATAGAGAATGTTGCTTTGGGTGGTAATCTTGCGAAATCACGACCCTTGATCTACCAACTGGTGATATATTAAAAAACACAAATGTAATTACAGATGTATTTTGTTATTTATAATATCCACCACTATCTATAGCCAGGTACTCATTCATACAACTGTGTGAACGGGAGCAACACAGAGTGAACGAACTTGCCCAAGGTTCGACACCGCATCACAGGATTCAAACCCGGGTTGTATTGGTAGCATCTGAAGCTCTAGCGACTGTACCACTGTGCTCCAAAACCCAATTCCATCCATCTGCTGACGACTTTCACCCTGCGCACGATTACGAGATTGCTGCGCCATTGAGGTTGAATTCTGAGGATACTGGCACAAAAGAATGCTATTATTATAGAAAATAGACTCGGGTCCATATTCCATTAAATGGATTATGGACCCCCACTATAGAATTTGCATGCCAAAGGACACTTCAGTTGATATGGTTTTCCTTGATCATATGCAATGTTATTTTGTAATTTATTTTTCATGAATAATGCACTCATTATAAGCAATGTTGCCCTTGTTCAGTGTGGCATCTATTTCTTCTGGGAAACATGTATGTACGAACGAACAAACGAACGTTTATTCAACAACAACAACAACATAACACATGCACAGTATGGTGCCCTGCTGCTGTTGAAAGGACACAGCTGAAGTCAGACTTATGTGTTGCTAGGCCCTTCTCAAACTAAAAAAACTAAATAAATACAACACAAATTATAAATAAATTACAAAATAATATTCACAACTCATATATAAACTTGTTACCATAGTGCTTGTGTTACTAATACATGGGTTTAACTAAACATCATCTTCAATTAACAATTCATAGATATGTAGAAAGTAATGACAACTTGAATGCTTTTTTAAATTGTGTTAAACTTGGAATCTGAGTAAATTTATTTGGTAAATTGTTCCACGTTTTTATACCCTAGCCGGTGAGTGACAGCAGTCGGAGGGTGGTGTTTGTCTTTTTAACACAGAACAGTTTGCTTTGTCTGGTGTCATGTATGTGTTTGCTGCGGTTGGTTCAAATAACGCTTGAACAAGACCATTTAAAGAATAGTTGTTTGCTTTATAAAGTATAATCATAGTCTTGTATTTAACTAAATCATGAAATTTTAGCACGTTTGAGAGATGGAAAAATACAGATGTATGATCATGGTAATTCAGGTTATAAATAATCCGTATAGCTTTTTCTGCAACATAGAAAGTTTTCTGAGTCTAGATTGATAAGTATTTCCCCAGATCTCACAGCAATATGACATATGTGGTTCAACAAGTGATTTATATAATGTGTGTAACGCTTGACAATCAAGAACATGCCTAATTTTATACAAAACTGCTATGCTTTTTGATTCAACCATTTTTATGTGTTCTCGCCATGTTAAGTTTTCGTCATTGGTTATCCAAGGAATTTTTTATATGATACCTGCTCAATGTTTGTTCCATTCAAAACTATATTCACATCTGTTCTAGGTTGTTTTTTATTGTTAAACATTATAAAATGTGTTTTGTTCACATTAAGCAATAATTTGTTTGTTCGGAACCACAGGTCTGGTTTTTTTAGTTCGTTGTTAACAACAGTGCTTACATCATCTGTGATACCAGCGGAATAAAAAATGTTTGTATCGTCAGCAAACAGAATAATATCAAGCAATTTTTAGACTTCACATATGTCATTTATGTACAGAATAAATAATAACGGGCCAAGGTTTGAACCTTGCGGGGCTCCACACTTGATTTCCTCTTGTTCTGAGTTACTGTTGTTATAGCATACATATTGTCTACGGTTGGTTAAGTAGCTTTTTATCCAGTCCAGAGCCAGACCCTTTATTCCATAGCAATGCAATTTACTTAGCAGTATGTTGTGGTCAACAGTGTCAAAGGCTTTTTTTAGGTCGATAAAGATCCCAATTGTGCTTTGGCATTTATCCATTGCGGAAGTAACCTATTCGACAAATTCTGTTAAAGCTAGTGAAGTTGAATGATTACTTCTGAAGCCATACTGTCCATCTGTCAATATGCGTTGTGTTTCAATGAAAGATGTTAGCCTTTCGTTGAATATTTTTAAAAGTATTTCTGAAAATTGGAATAAGAGAGATATAGGTCTATAATTAGAAAATTGAAAACGATCTCCTGACTTAAATATAGGAATGACTTTTGCTAATTTCATATCGTTTGGAAATGATCCGCTTATCAATGACCTGTTAAAAATGTGGATTAAATAGGCATCACAGTTTGCGAGTGTCAGACGATTAGCCACAAACAATGGCTTATTGTTAACGCACTTGAGTGGACACCACTTCAGCTGCTATTGTTCGCCGTCAATGTGTCCAGGTGAATGCTATGATTCCGTGTCAGCGAAGGTGAAATTTCCCATGCCGTACTGTCCAGATGGGCGATATTCTCAGTGCAACAGTACAACATCCGAAGTAAATATAAAAATGTTCACGTGTTTGGCTGTACAAGTTGTGAATTCCTTCACAGATATGAAGATTCACTTACTCACCTGCGCAAAACTCAATCTTGATATTAATCACACGCATACAACCGAACAAAAAACACAATTTGTTGCGGAGCTCGTAACACACTAATCTAACAGTACGAGACTCGAAAATGTAGCTTAGAGGTTACTTTTTTATTTACAAATGTTAAGTTATTAGGCAATTTATTCAGTATGAATATGCATATAATGTACTTAAAAATGCTGCGTTAGATGTTGTTAGAAATGGCATAAATATGACAACGTTTTTACATTTTCTTTCTTTCTAAGTGTTCCAGTTAGGCCTTTTCAAAAGGGCGCTGCGTCCTGTCCTCATTTTGATGCACCCCATGCCTTTTATTTTGTGCCCTGTACCTTTTTTGGGTGCCCTGTGCTTTTTTAAGCGCCCTCCAAAGTGTCACCATTGTGCTTGTCCTGTCAATCATCATGTCGTATAATCGTTTTTAATGAAAAAACCTGGACAAACTCATCCATAATATATTCATATTCTGAATTTAAACCACCATTTTTTATATTTAATCAAATTTATGCAAACAGATGTTTTGGAAAGATGTTTTAAGTGAAATAATTACAATTTTAAAACGGCAAAATTGTGTTACCGTGAAGTGTTCTTTTTATAAGAGCATATATGTGAGAGAGGTTGATATATATTGTTATAACTCAATAATGTATTTTCTATGGAGCGGTCAGTATTCTATACGACACTGTGTCAGAAGAAATTAAATTGTCAGCGGGAACGATTTCTGTTTTGGTTTGTCGCCCCGTGGGTGGGGGTTGTATGTAAACTTGTATCAAACACAATCATCATCTATCAAGCAGACATTTTCTTACATATGTATCCCATGTGTGAATCCATCATCTCCCCTTCACATCGACAGGCCATACGTCATCTCAAGGACACACCAGCCTCCGCAATCGACAGACATATTATGACTCAGCTCCAAATCTGAGCATCTGACAAAAACTGAACTAGGTCAGCAAGAGACATATAGGCGGATGATAGTTATCTGTGGATGCCTATAAATGACACCACATCGCCCACTCACTCCATTCAGCTGCTCTGGCGTAATTAACTTTCAGGATGTAGGCACATTTAACACTTTAGTACTCGGATCATCCACATTATGGCTCAGCGAGTAGAGATGAGGCCGGGAGATAGATCTGTGTGTCTGCTACACCAATATGAGAGAGAGACCAACATCATTTTGTTGATGATTCTGTCGTAGTTTTTTTTAGAATGCGTGAGTCCACAAGATGTTTTTTCCATTTATCTGCGTGGCATCTTTTACTACCTATGGCATAGACACCAGATAGAAGAGACCAATGGCTTATAGCGCCTCTTCTGAAAGAAACAAACAATGGAGGGTGAATGAAATTGCCTAAGTTCCGACAAGGCGGCCAAACCAGTACCGAACCAGGATTGAAACCTTGGTTCCTCTGAACGTCAGTTAATCGCTCGACTCTGTGTCCCACAACTTGGTTGCTTAGTAATGTATGATTTCTTTTGGATAAATCTGCATCTGCTATTACATTGTTGCCTGTCTCATCCATATATGTATTAATACACTGACTTGGGGGAGTGTAAGTGAATCTCCTCCAAGGTAACAAGGTCCACTCCCCTCTCTCTATGTTCACTTCCTTCCAACACTCACCTCTCATCTATGTCTGTATTAATACACTGACTTGGGGGAGTGTAAGTGAATCTCCTCCAAGGTAGCAAGGTCCACTCCCCTCTCTCTATGTTCACTTCCTTCCAACACTCACCTCTCATCTATATCTGTATTAATACACTGACTTGGGGGAGTGTAAGTGAATCTCTTCCAAGGTAACAAGGTCCACTCCCCTCTCTCTATGTTCACTTCCTTCCAACACTCACCTCTCATCTGTCTGTATTAATACACTGACTTGGGGGAGTGTAAGTGAATCTCCTCCAAGGTAGCAAGGTCCACTCCCCTCTCTCTATGTTCACTTCCTTCCAACACTCACCTCTCATCTATATATGTATTAATACACTGACTTGGGGGAGTGTAAGTGAATCTCTTCCAAGGTAACAAGGTCCACTCCCCTCTCTCTATGTTCACTTCCTTCCAACACTCACCTCTCATCTATGTCTGTATTAATAAACTGACTTGGGGTAGTGTAAGTGAATCTCTTCCAAGGTAACAAGGTCCACTCCCCTCTCTCTATGTTCACTTCCTTCCAACACTCACCTCTCATCTATGTCTGTATTAATACACTGACTTGGGGGAGTGTAAGTGAATCTCCTCCAAGGTAGCAAGGTCCACTCCCCTCTCTCTATGTTCACTTCCTTCCAACACTCACCTCTCATCTATATATGTATTAATACACTGACTTGGGGGAGTGTAAGTGAATCTCCTCCAAGGTAACAAGGTCCACTCCCCTCTCTCTATGTTCACTTCCTTCCAACACTCACCTCTCATCTATATATGTATTAATACACTGACTTGGGGGAGTGTAAGTGAATCTCCTCCAAGGTAGCAAGGTCCACTCCCCTCTCTATGTTCACTTCCTTCCAACACTCACCTCTCATCTATATCTGTATTAATACACTGACTTGGGGGAGTGTAAGTGAATCTCCTCCAAGGTAACAAGGTCCACTCCCCTCTCTCTATGTTCACTTCCTTCCAACACTCACCTCTCATCTATGTCTGTATTAATAAACTGACTTGGGGTAGTGTAAGTGAATCTCTTCCAAGGTAACAAGGTCCACTCCCCTCTCTCTATGTTCACTTCCTTCCAACACTCACCTCTCATCTATATATGTATTAATACACTGACTTGGGGGAGTGTAAGTGAATCTCCTCCAAGGTAGCAAGGTCCACTCCCCTCTCTCTATGTTCACTTCCTTCAAACACTCACCTCTCATCTATATATGTATTAATACACTGACTTAGGGGAGTGTAAGTGAATCTCCTCCAAGGTAACAAGGTCCACTCCCCTCTCTCTATGTTCACTTCCTTCCAACACTCACCTCTCATCTATGTCTGTATTAATACACTGACTTGGGGGAGTGTAAGTGAATCTCCTCCAAGGTAACAAGGTCCACTCCCCTCTCTCTATGTTCACTTCCTTCCAACACTCACCTCTCATCTATGTCTGTATTAATACACTGACTTGGATAAGTGTAAGTGAATCTCCTCCAAGGTAGCAAGGTCCACTCCCCCTCTCTATGTTCACTTCCTTCAAACACTCACCTCTCATCTATATCTGTATTAATACACTGACTTGGGGGAGTGTAAGTGAATCTCCTCCAAGGTAACAAGGTCCACTCCCCTCTCTCTATGTTCACTTCCTTCCAACACTCACCTCTCATCTATGTCTGTATTAATACACTGACTTGGGGGAGTGTAAGTGAATCTCCTCCAAGGTAGCAAGGTCCACTCCCCTCTCTCTATGTTCACTTCCTTCTAACACTCACCTCTCATCTATGTCTGTATTAATACACTGACTTGGGGGAGTGTAAGTGAATCTCCTCCAAGGTAACAAGGTCCACTCCCCTCTCTCTATGTTCACTTCCTTCCAACACTCATCTCTCATCTATGTCTGTATTTATACACTGACTTGGGGGAGTGTAAGTGAATCTCCTCCAAGGTAGCAAGGTCCACTCCCCTCTCTCTATGTTCACTTCCTTCCAACACTCACCTCTCATCTATGTCTATATTAATACACTGACTTGGGAGAGTGTAAGTGAATCTCCTCCAAGGTAGCAAGGTCCACTCCCCTCTCTCTATGTTCACTTCCTTCCAACACTCACCTCTCATCTATGTCTGTATTAATACACTGACTTGGGGGAGTGTAAGTGAATCTCCTCCAAGGTAGCAAGGTCCACTCCCCTCTCTCTATGTTCACTTCCTTCCAACACTCACCTCTCATCTATGTCTGTATTAATACACTGACTTGGGGGAGTGTAAGTGAATCTCCTCCAAGGTAACAAGGTCCACTCCCCTCTCTCTATGTTCACTTCCTTCCAACACTCATCTCTCATCTATGTCTGTATTAATACACTGACTTGGGGGAGTGTAAGTGAATCTCCTCCAAGGTAGCAAGGTCCACTCCCCTCTCTCTATGTTCACTTCCTTCCAACACTCACCTCTCATCTATGTCTGTATTAATACACTGACTTGGGGGAGTGTAAGTGAATCTCCTCCAAGGTAACAAGGTCCACTCCCCTCTCTCTATGTTCACTTCCTTCAAACACTCATCTCTCATCTATGTCTGTATTAATACACTGACTTGGGGGAGTGTAAGTGAATCTCCTCCAAGGTAGCAAGGTCCACTCCCCTCTCTCTATGTTCACTTCCTTCCAACACTCACCTCTCATCTATGTCTGTATTAATACACTGACTTGGGGGAGTGTAAGTGAATCTCCTCCAAGGTAGCAAGGTCCACTCCCTCTCTCTATGTCTACCTCCCTCCAACACTCACCTCATCTATGTCTTGTGGTTAATACACTGACTTGGGTGGGAGTGTATGAATCCCTCCAAGGCAATGCAAGGTCCACTCCCTCTATGTTCACTCTTCCCAACACTCACCTCTCTTTACCTCCATGTCTGTATTAATACACTGGACTCTGGGGAGTGTGGGCACCCTCCACGCAGCAAGGTCCACTCCCTCTCTATGTTCACTTCCTTCCAACACTCACCTCTCATCTATGTCTGTATTAATACACTGACTTGGGGGAGTGTAAGTGAATCTCCTCCAAGGTAGCAAGGTCCACTCCCCTCTCTCTATGTTCACTTCCTTCCAACACTCACCTCTCATCTATGTCTGTATTAATACACTGACTTGGGGGAGTGTAAGTGAATCTCTTCCAAGGTAACAAGGTCCACTCCCCTCTCTCTATGTTCACTTCCTTCCAACACTCACCTCTCATCTATGTCTGTATTAATACACTGACTTGGGGGAGTGTAAGTGAATCTCCTCCAAGGTAGCAAGGTCCACTCCCCTCTCTCTATGTTCACTTCCTTCCAACACTCACCTCTCATCTATATATGTATTAATACACTGACTTGGGGGAGTGTAAGTGAATCTCCTCCAAGGTAACAAGGTCCACTCCCCTCTCTCTATGTTCACTTCCTTCCAACACTCACCTCTCATCTATGTCTGTATTAATACACTGACTTGGGGGAGTGTAAGTGAATCTCCTCCAAGGTAACAAGGTCCACTCCCCTCTCTCTATGTTCACTTCCTTCAAACACTCGCCTCTCATCTACCAACTGGCAAGACATTAACAAAAAACAAGTTATTTAGAGTCATTTACTTTTTTCAGTGAACGAACAGAATGGCGAGGCATTCACCACAAGGTACCAGTAAAAATTAAATAGTCAGCCAGAACAAGTTTACAATCAAAATACTGTAAAGGTGATAAGAGCTGCCCTTGGTTTGTTGCTGCATGGCTGGGTGTAATGGTGATAAGAGCTACCCTTGGTTTGTTGCTGCATGGCTGGGTGTAATGGTGATAAGAGCTGCCCTTGATTCGTAGCTGCATGGCTGGGTGTAATGGTGATAAGAGCTGCCTTTAGTTTGTTGCTGCATGGCTGGGTGTCATGGTGATAAGAGCTGCCCTTGATTCATTGCTGCATGGCTGGGTGTAATGGTGATAAGAGCTGCCCTTGATTCGTTGCTGCATGGCTGGATGTAATGGTGATAAGAGCTGCCTTTGGTTTGTTGCTGCATGGCTGGGTGTAATGGTGATAAGAGGTGCCCTTGGTTTGTTGCTGCATGGCTGGGTGTAATGGTGATAAGAGCTGCCTTTGGTTTGTTGTTGCATGGCTGGGTGTAATGGTGATAAGAGCTGCCCTTGATTCGTTGCTGCATGGCTGGGTGTAATGGTGATAAGAGCTGCCTTTGATTTGTTGCTGCATGGCTGGGTGTAATGGCGATAAGAGCTGCCTTTGGTTTGTTGTTGCATGGCTGGGTGTAATGGTGATAAGAGCTGCCCTTGATTCGTTGCTGCATGGCTGGATGTAATGGTGATAAGAGCTGCCTTTGGTTTGTTGCTGCATGGCTGGGTGTAATGGTGATAAGAGGTGCCCTTGGTTTGTTGCTGCATGGCTGGGTGTAATGGTGATAAGAGCTGCCTTTGGTTTGTTGTTGCATGGCTGGGTGTAATGGTGATAAGAGCTGCCCTTGATTCGTTGCTGCATGGCTGGGTGTAATGGTGATAAGAGCTGTCTTTGGTTTGTTGCTGCATGGCTGGGTGTAATGGTGATAAGAGCTGCCTTTGGTTTGTTGTTGCATGGCTGGGTGTAATGGTGATAAGAGCTGCCCTTGATTCGTTGCTGCATGGCTGGGTGTAATGGTGATAAGAGCTGTCTTTGGTTTGTTGCTGCATGGCTGGGTGTAATGGTGATAAGAGCTGCCTTTGGTTTGTTGTTGCATGGCTGGGTGTAATGGTGATAAGAGCTGCCCTTGATTCGTTGCTGCATGGCTGGGTGTAATGGTGATAAGAGCTGCCCTTGGTTTGTTGCTGCATGGCTGGGTGTAATGGTGATAAGAGCTGCCTTTGGTTTGTCGCTGCATGGCTGGGTGTAAGCTAGTTTTAGAATAATTTCGCAATTTTTCAAACTTACCTAATATCTCCTACATTCACATGACACCCTTTTCTTAATCATTTCATCTTGGATATTTATTAATTACACCCTTATTTTCTATAGACTATACCACATATAAAATTTATTGAACACTGAGTAATATATTTCCAGTAACCTTATCACATCACGATGAGACATCCATTATAAAATGAGAGTTGACATCCACCTGAGATAATTATCTTTTGTGGTTGACTTTGTTAGTAACTGTTCTACATGACAAAGTCACAGAAATGGTCCCTTTTTCCAGCTGGAAAATTCACAGATGTTATCAATCCAAGTCACCATACATGTTTAAACGTGCGTTCTATAAATCACATAAATTACTCATCAGTGGCCCAGGTCTCGATGCCATTGCGCAACACTTGTCTTCAACCACAAGCATTCTGCGACTGCTACGATTTATTCTATACAACCATTTTGATCTATGCTCGATAAGAGAAGTTAACAATGGATTCCAAAACAAAATTAGTTGCGGTAGAAGTGATTTATATGTGTAATATTTAACGGGAACAAATCAATAGATATATATATATATATAATTAATGATTTGAGTACCTTATGTTTATTTATTACACCATCGCTTGAATGGTATTAACACAAATTTGCAACATCTGACTTTCAATGATACGTCATGAAATTACAAAATTTCGCCAAACTGATTACAGTAGACTTCTACAATAATTATTTTGTATTGATGCATTGCAAGATCCCTCCAAATCACTACAGTTATTCTGTAAATATCTGTTTTTTAATATAGTAAATATACCGTCTGCAAAAATATAGGAAATCTATGAAAACGTGGTTTTCCAAAAAATATCACACTAATTATAACAACCAAAGACATTTTACTTGCACATTCTAGGTATTTTGCCTTGAACTATTTTCAAGTCAGACTGACATTCTGGCAAGGAAGTTGTGAACTAACATATCAGTCATGAAGGTTAGTACTTAACTAAAGCTGTGGTATAAATGCCAAAATGTCTTACATTCCAAAATGCAAGCATTGTCTTATTAGTCATTCAGTAAACAAGGTCAGCTGGGCATTATTATGTCAAATATTTTCAAGAATTACAAAGGATCAAGCAGCCGTAATCTTTCCTTATCAGTCACACCACTAGTTCCTGATTAAGGCATGTTGCGACACAAAGTAAATCAAAGTAGGCTGCAGATTTTAAAAAACTGCTAATTAACATGTGCGAACACTGTGCCCACATGTCAGTCATACTTGACTAGGATTTTATTACTACACATTAGTAATGATCAGTTTAACAGACAGGTCCACCTGTTTTTGTCTCACCACAAGTGGAGGCTTTGCAGGTGTCCAAGTACCCTGCCAAAACAAGCATGCCTGCGTGTCAATGTCACCTTCACCTTGGTGGTTTTTATTCTGTTATGTCCCAACATACACTGCCATCGATCACTGCTGCCCCTCCATCATTCCAGGCAGGCACATGCAGCCACATAACAAAACTTGGCCTATGTATTTACAATGTTTAACAAAATTTGTTAAACATTGTAAATACATAATTATCACTCCTGCAGCATGGTAATCGTGTGACAAAACAGTAATATGATACTATTTATTTATTTAATGTCACCTTCACCTTGGTGGTTTTTATTCTTATTTACAATGTTTAAGGTAGCAGGATCCCTTTTGAACTACTTTTAACACCATATAATATTGTCATTAACTTGATGTACCATAAAATAGCACATGGTTTAAATTTTGTAGGAAATTATTTTTTTGGGCATAAATTATGCTAATTAGCTGACAATATGGCTGCCGCGACAGTCGAAAGGGGCTCAATTTTCAAACATGATAAAACTAACTATACACAGCAGGGATATGAAATTAACAACAGTCAAAGATAACACATAAAGACATATTCTGAGGGAAATAGATATTACAAAAAAGAAATTTAAATATTTTTACAACATTTATATAATTTTTTCTTATATTCTAGCGCCTAATTAAATATTCGTGCTTAATAAAAAATCACATGCCACCATTTAAACACAAAATCGTTCCATTATTCCTTAGTCAATTATATAGAAACAATGCTGAAAAAATCAGAGCAATATCTTTAATGGTGTTGGAGATAACATGTTTGAAGGTAGAACACATTCACGAAAAAATGATAGTTGAGTAAAATGCATTTAAAGTTTTGCACTGCAATACGTGGCTATGGAACATCTTCACTAATTAGGGTTTTTTCTTCTAATTAGAGGCAGTGGGTGGGTTTTTGTCATTTTATACTTGTTTAGCAATAATTGAGCTACAACTATAGTGCATTTAAAAAATATGTACAAATTCAGAAAAATCACATTTTTAATGGGATTCTGCTACCTTAACAAATTATCACTCGCAGCATGGTAATCACGTGACAAAACAGTAATATACTATTTATTTAATTTGAATTTTTTCTTACCAAGACATTTCCTAAAGAATATAACCACAAATAATTTTTTTTTACAAAGGCTTCCAAGGTCCACTACTTCTGTCCAACCAACAGATTTTATCTCAAATTCAAATTGAGGTGTAAAATATACATTTAGTATTTTGCATAAAATCTTTGGAATTTGGATGCGTGTCAAACAAATATTTCCAGAATATTACCATTGTCATGACAATGTACTTTTGATTACACATTAAACTTCCCTTCACTAATACAAATTTGTTGACTTTTCTCTAAACTTGAGAACATATTTGTCTTCTTGATTTTCCCCTGAAAGAGTATGAATTACTGAATAAGTCTTTCTATTTTTAACACACCTATTAAAGATAACTTCAGCAATTCAGAAGTAGCCTTCTTCAGGAACTGGATTCTATGACTTTGTTCTTCTTCTGCTCACCAGATGCTACAGTACATATACTGTCCCAGAATGCAGTTCATGAAGAGGACAACCAATGGCTGCTGAAGTGAGATAAATTTCAGTTACAAGTTTTATAAAGAAAGTTTATTAATATGTTTATTAATTTGTTCCCCCAACTTCATAAACATTTTCACCAATGTAAGAATCATGTTTAAAAAGACATGCTAATCGACACAATCAAATAGAGTTTATTAATTTGTTTATTAATTTATTCTCCCAACTTCATAAACATTTTCACCAATGTAAGAATCACGTTTAAAAAGACACGATACCGGGTAATCAACACAATCAATCAAGTATCTCCCGTTATAAGCTACAGCAGTATCTTTACACGACGGTTTCACTCACCTGGAAGAGTCAGGTTGGGTGTGGAATCTGAGCAGAGCAAAGATACCTTGGATACGAGAGAGAATTGTTCTCCACATGTTTCGAGTGAGAATACCCCAGTGCGATAATGACCAACCACCCACCAGATTACCTTTTATTTCCTCGACCAACAATAGCGACACACTTCAGTTGTAACCTATATATCCTGCTGTCACCTCTGACACATCACAGCCGAACACTGTACATAGTATTAAACATAACACATTCATAGTTTCCGTGTTCACTGTCGTTAGTCTGTCAGATAATAATCACAAAATGTGGCAATCTGATGTCTCACTTAGTCTTAGTGTTTGATTTTAATCTTGCATGAAAAACACCCACTATGATGCACGAAACCAGACGTCTGGACAAGGTTTCACAACACAGATCTTTTGATAACACATTTTATTTTTGTTATGTTTCATTTCTCAATGTATTTTTTTTCTCAACATATGTTAATCCTCAACATTTGTTATTTCCCAATGTTTATAATTTATTTCTCAACATTTATCGTGTTGCAACTTTCTGTCCAATCAACTAGTGTCAGCGGAACTTTATGACAAGCGAACTGTACCCTAGGTGAATGGTAGTGCCACCTGTGCCAATGATTTCTAGTTCATCCGGTGGCCAGTGGCCAAACTACTTTGAACTTGATAATTACAGCTGGCAGTGCGCCTGGTCCGCCTGTTATCTCCACTAACCAGAAAATTTGGAGCCAGATAATTCAGGGTTAGACAATTTGGCTCCGAACAATTTGGCTTTCACATAGTTTTGGCCAAGTTAAAATTGCTGACCTGCCTCTTTGACGTATAAACATAACCTTTCACCTCTGAGTGCCGGACTAAAACCCCAGCTAAACTGGTTTATTGTGTACACATATGGATTATCAGAGTGTTTCTCTGGACACCTGTTTTATGTAGTATATGCAGAAATATATGGATCAGTTGTCGTATTTTTTCATGTCTTAGTTAGGTAAACACAACCCCTTGCATTTGAAAGCAGAACAAAAAACACAGTTAAAATGTACACTGTATTTTTGTGTAAGAATTATTGGCATACTTCTTTGTTTGGGTGTTATAAAATATAGACGTACTCGTTGTATACATCCTCATGTATACGTTTCTTTAGCATGTAGACACAGCCTTTCATCTTTTAGAGCAGAACCACAATAAGAAATTATATATTATTATATGTGTGAATAACCAGAACATTTGTAAGTTTACGTAGTACATAAAATTGTCTGTACATTCATCCATATAACATAAATTAATGATTGGCCAATACATGTAAATCTATCTTTATTTCTTTCACTGTCTTGCAGTAATACCAGTGTGTTAACATTATACAACATTTATTAAAAACTTTGGAAGTCTGCAGCTGTTTTGTTTATCAATGTATTTCTTCCAGATGGAGTGCTGAATTCAAGTGCAAAAAGGTTGTTTTGCAACATACAGACTGAAGTGCTCCCAAAGTGGTACATAGGTCAGCGGTAAGGCGCTTGTAACTAGACATGTGAATGTACGGTAGACAGTAAATGACACCATTTGCTGTGTCACCTGGGTATTACTCTGCTCACTTTGGTCTGGCCTCTCTTCTGCCAATTGGCGATGTATTTAAACAAAATACAACGATACTTATTTAGGGCTATTAGCTATTTGCTACATGCTATGCTTTTTAGGGGGCATTTCTTCTACATGAGACAACTGAGTAGTGATCCACTCTCCAGATGTCGTCACTGTGGTTGAGATAACTGGTGCCTTTGATGTGTTGTTTCACGGGTGGTGTTAAACTATAAGCTAGTATATGGTATTAGATGTCTTGAGGTTGGATCTAACAGGGATAACTGTTGGGATAGATTTTAACTATTGTAAATTGTGAATCAGGTAAAGCTGTATGTAAATGTAATTTATAGTGACATTATGTGGCTTAAGTGTAGATAGTTGTTGCCCAAAATAATAAATATGTGACTAACGCTGATGTTTGATAATTGTGTTGATGTTATCTCGGTAAATAATCAAAATTACAAAACGAAATTGAAATGCGTGTTTGCAAAAATTGTTTTGTGTGGCACAAGCAGCCCTGGTGATCAGTTTGCCAACTATCATTACTATCGATCAACGATAAAACATACATTATCATTACATAAATTATTTTGCGAAACATTAATAGTTTTACATTTTGCTACACCCTTAGTTCAACTGGTCCAGTTAGTCCTCTGAACCATGCTATGGTGTTCAGCAGGGACAACTTGTCTTGTATTGTAGATGCCTTATCAACTTAATGACAACCCCACTCCCACCCACGCTTTGAAAAGGTGATTTTCGTGACTTACCATTCCATTCTTCCAAACAACTCCCCTCGCACCGGTGTGCAACAATAAATCATTTGTCATCTTCAAAATCTTATATAACAACCTATACTTTAATTCTTGTTTACCAATGATATTTACTCATGGCAAAGCCAAAGGCCAGAACCACACCTTAAAAGGGCGCATTAATTACTTGTCCCAATACACGGCTTTGCACAGTCAGTAAATAAATGTTTCAACACACTTATTACTGAGTAACTTAGTAAATACCCCCCTTGAGTGTATTCCAGGTGTCATTCTTTCTTGAATTTATTCCCCGTATGTCAAAATGTAAACATATAAACTGCCACCGAAATTAATCTTTTGAATAAGAAATCATAAAAACACTTGTTTGTAAACTACGCTTAATTAAATTTCTTAATCAAATGCAACCATGAATGACATAGCGTGGCTGCAGCTTATAATTTAACCCCAAATAAATAACCTTATTACATGTGAACACAAGGGTGAATCTGATATTTCAGCTTAGTAGTCCACGATATGCAAGTTTGATTGGATGTGATGTAAGCATTTGTTCACAAATTATACCTGTTACTAATAAACATTATTTGGCAGGGTTTAGAAATAACTAAGTTACATAACACAAAACACATGTTAGTTTTTAATGCTTCAACATTTTTCTGTGTTGACTCCTTGTAACTGACACAGTCTCAATGTTGCAATATGTACTATGCCAATTATCACACTTCCAGACGTGATGTTCAATAGATACCTTCCCAAACCTAAAACAGATATATGTGATTCAGTATGTTTCAGAGGGATACTATACATTTTAGTTTACAATGTCAGCTCTGATCATGTATGGATGATCTTCCAACTTAATTGTGTTAAATGAAGTGAAGAACACAAATATGCTGTCTCATTCTTTCATTCAAAAACTGGGACAAAGTTCAAATCCATATTAGTTTGAGTAAATCAGACAAATTCTTGAAACTAGTAGTACCATAAAGCTGTGTGTGTACGACTGAAACGATTCAACTTAACGCGAGTACGTTATTGTATAACATTTCCTCATAAAACTAGCAATGGACTTATTCAAAAATAAAATTAGAAATGTTTATCTCAACTCTTGTATTAACAAAACAGAATGCATAAAAAGAATTATATTCACACATGGTTAAGTATTCACATTGCATTTTATGTAGAAAAATTTGTGGGACATTACTTCAAATTCAAAATCAGGTTCTGAACAATACTAATGGAATATAAGAAGATTTCTTCAAAACTAATAAATATGAGATATGATAACAGACCTGTAGCATGGCTGATTTTGGGAGGTCACATTTTTTACTAAAAAAACTCCCCGTTGAGACTTCCAAGTGCTCTCCCCTTGAGGCTCCCAAAACCTCCAACTTGGGACTCCAAAAAAAATCCTGGAGACCTCGAGCGGACTCTTTTCTCTCAAGTGGAATTCATTTTGCCTCCACAAAGGGGAGCCTAAGCACACATTGCAACACCCCAGCTTATGCACCTGGATATTGAAGTTTGCACTGAAAATAAGATGTATGTCCAAAATGAATCGTACTAAAGTGCTTCAACATAAATACACGTAAAGGCTTAGATACCTGTTTTTACCTACAGCAGAACAAGGACACAGTGACAGAGTAGTCTGAGTAACGACCTACTGCTGGCAAAATGTCGGTCACATGGTAAAAATACTTTTTCAGCGCTAGCTGCCTGAGTGCAAGTCATGTTTATAAACAAGTAATGGATGTGCTGATATTTCACAATATTCTGCTGCATTCAAACCATTAATTACTTACATACATAGATGTCATCAAGATTAATGTTAAATGGCCCTAAGTACCCAATGTACAGCATATTGGCAGTGGCATACACCTGAACAGTGTTCTATTCTTGCCGATAATTTAATAAGTAATAATAAGAAAGCAAAATATTAACAGCAGTCATTTACGAGCAGATCGGTGAAATGGGTCAAAAACAGTAAAATGGTCATACCTATTACTTACTGGGATTATAGCTAGTTAAAATGTCAAAAACTAAATTCATAACTTACAGAATTTTATATATATGTGTGTACTGATGTGCACCACTCACGTTATACAGAACAGATGGTTTAGTTAAATATAATTACATCTCACAATACTGCTACATACCAAAATATGCTTGAAAAAGCCATTATTGCACACTCGATGGCACTTGCCAGTGTTTATATATATATGCATAAAAACTTTAATGAAAACAGTGAAAAAAGGGATGTTTTGTTCAATAATTAAGCAATGAACAATGATCACGATTCAGGTTGGTAAAAATATATCATGAACAATATAACATGGAATATTTGTATGATTAAGATACACAAACAAAAATGGTTTGAATGTACTTATATATTAGTGTCAATATATTGCTGTAAATAACTTTGTGGTTAATGGTGCTGTCAGAGTGTTTTGGTACAGTTCTGTTATTTTAAAATCGTAAATACCATGTACACTCAAAACAACTTCTCTTACAATTTGTTTGAACATATTTGATTAAAGGAAATAAAAACAAGGCATTAGCTAAAATCCGTTTTCCATGTGTACACAAAGTTTAACCTTATATGTAACATTTGAGAACATTAAAAAAATACAGAAAAATACATTTGTAGCATAAATTCAATTTTAAATCCATCTGTGTAGGGATTCCCGCAGAAAATTTTAATTTAATGAGCTAGGCGATCACGTGGTATCGTGACGTCACATTGACCCATACTCGCAGCAGACCGACCCTTTCCATGCATTCAGAGCATGTTTACAAGGATAGCTTTTGGGTCAAAATGAGCGTCAGAATGAGTTATTGTGCAATATTCCGATGTAGTACAAACACTAGTCATCATAGAGGAACAAGCAGTTATCTTACGGGCCAACATGAATCCAATTTTATATTCAAAACAATGAATGCAAATGGGCCAACAAGTCGACTAGGTTTCGCCGTGCTTCGGCTCGTTTTTAGAATAATTATATTGAATGCAACCAACGGTAGATAATCTACACCAATAAACATACATAGCAAACATATATCATATCCAGCTACAGAAAGTAATGTGTATAATCTCATAATATCACTAGAATATCGATATATGAAGGAGGAGCTGTACAATTTATCATAACAACATAAATCAGTCAGTGAATTTCCGTCAATGTCGCTAGCTCAGTTGGTAGCCGCGTTGGTTTCTTGTCATTCATTTTACAATTGGGTGACGCCGGTTTAATCTTGACACCAAACCATTGATTTTCTTTACAATTTGTTGTTTATGTTTTCACGAAGTAATATAAACCAAATAATGTTGTATACTATGATGCACTGTTTGTAAATATTTTTTTGATTTTTGTAGTAATTATTTATTCGCCACAAAAATGAAAATATGGTAATTATATATAACAATGTTTCTAAATTTTATTTAGCCACACAGATCACAATTTGTTTTCACATATATAATTACAATATATTACCATACAATATATATACAATTAATAAATTATATATCCATTACATTATATTTGTTTGGATAAATAAAATTTAAAAACATTATTATATATAATTACCATATTTTTTTTTTTTTTGTGAATAAATAATTACTACAAAAAAAAAAAAAATTACAAACAGTGCATCATAGTATACAAAATGATTTGGTTTATATTACTTCATGGAAACATATAAAAAAAATTTTTTCAGAAAATGTTAAGTCTTAAGCGATCATAACCTTGTTGTAAATATTACACATTGCCTATATTTGCATTCTAGTACTTATTTATTTATTTCAAGTTAAAACCATTCCAATGTCAATGCAGTGGCGTACTCTGGATCTGATACCACAACAGACTGCCACGCTTTATTTCATTATTCCTTTACCTTGTTTATGCCACCATGTCTTAGCCTTAGGCTTAGGTAGGTATATCAGTATCCGCTAGGTGGCGTATTTCCTTCTAGCGGCCAAAACTGATCCATTTCTTGTGCACGAAAATGACGCCAACGCGGCGCCGCGTAAGAAATCACATGGTCGCAGAAAATACGTCGCTGCTGCTATGCAAATGATGTCACCATGACGTTTGAGCATGGAATCGACCAATGGATAACTCTGTTACATATGGAAATACTTCTTTTTCGTTTTGAGCGCAGCATTTTGTGTGTGTAGGTAAGTGAAGTTTAATGTTTTCTATGCTTGCTAAATGCGTAAATAAAATGTAAAGATTACGTAATGAAATTGCGATATTAGTGTAGATTGAAATATTAGCTTTAAAATTATATATGTTGCATAAGTGTACGTGCCTGCCGAGCAACACACCAATGTGGGCAACTTTGGCGTTCTGAGCGTACATTTTCAACAGTCGACGCCGTATCACGCTGGCGCATTTGGCGCTTTTGCAGCATTAATTAAATCCATATCCATCGCAACCATCACATATCATTGGTGTTATTGTTCATTTGTAACAGTGACAAGATCTATATATAATTAATATTTACCGTTTTTAGTTTGATATTAACATGCCAAAATTAAATGTTTAAAGAAAAATGTGTACAAGCTGACTTAATCTGTGTCTGTTGTTAGTGACGCTTTCCATATCATCGTTGTTTAAATCCCAAACCATCTCAATCTATAAAACGAATTGCTTTTACTTTTGTACTTAAAGTTATAACTAATTATTATGTAATTAACTTTTTAATATTATATTAACAAATTTATTTTTTTATGTCTTTAGTTATGACATTTCTTTTTTCATACTACACCACATCATTTCCATCAAGTGATTCAGTGTGACTTTCATGTTTCAGTGTTGGAAGATCAAACGGGTAGTCTTGATATAAGTTGTAGTTTATATTATTTATTTTGTGAATCACAACATTGAAATAATATCGATGTTGTGTGCACTAAGAACTGTGTGATAATCTACTGTTCATAACATTCTCTAGAATGTGCATACAATTCACTGTTATGCATTTCATTTCAGAATGGCAACTCAGCAATGGTCGACCGGTCGGCTCACGTTATTTTCAAAGTACTGTTTAAAAATGCAATTTTCTAAACCTACTTTAAAAATTCTGAGTTCTCTCCAAATTGCCATTTTCGTAAAGCTACTTTTCAAAAAAGTTCTTCATCAACGCACGAGACTGTGCCTAATTCAAGATGTGGGCCTACACCAATGACTGGAACTGATGCTGGCATGGGTCAGTTCTTCCTCGACAGCTGGCATTTCTGAACTCTGCAAGTGGCTGGTGTCAACATCTCTACACATCAGTTGATATGCTTGCAAGTCCCATTACATGCAAAAAGACTGCTTTAAAAGTGAAGAACATTACTGCACACCTCAAGTTGCAGTGAATTCTTAAAAGCAAGTTTCACACAAATTCACTGTTGCTACGGAAACTTCAAACGAATGCTGCATGAAGCTGATTTGAGATGATCCTCTCTCTGTAGACAATATTCTGATGTGGCTCACCATGCAAAAAATTCATTATACATCAGTTGTTCAACTTAAAGTTACAGACATAATGCAAGATTACACAAGAGTTGAAAATAATTACTAGACAAAGATTTACAAATGATTTTTACCTGCAAGACGTTTTACTCGTTATAACTACATGACTTTACAAACATTGCTGCACTGTGTAGGCCTACAACTGTTGTTGTACGTGCAGGACTTTGCATGTTGCTGTGCTGCCTGAATTACAGAACATGCTACTCTACATCTGCAGGACTTTATAATGTTGGACATTCATCCTTGGACATATGAACATTTATGCAATACATTTGCACTGCATTATATGCATCCAGTGTTTCATGAAATTATTCATGTTGCCGCTATGTTTGAATCTGTTATAATAAATGTTCTTAATATTCATTCTGTTGTAATGTTTATCCATATAATTCCCTTTAAATTTACCTGTTGTGGCATACTAATTACAGAAATGTTCATCAATTAGTCTGCATGCATTTTATTACAAAGTCGCATTGAATTCAGATTGTTGTATTAACAAATTGTTCATACTGTTAATCCTTGTTACTGAATTAAGTATTTAAAATTGTTCAACTAATTAGAATAATATTAAACTAATTATGTAATGCATAATTGGTAACATTTCAAGTTGATCTATTAACAATTTCTTTCATTCTTAAGATTGGTATGCCCATTTCCTAATTAATTGTAGGTCAATCATGCCATTAATCCCCGTAAATAGGTCAAATAAGAAATTAGGTTAACTAATTAGGTCATCAACAAATTATGGATTTTAAGAGGTAGCAGTCATAATATATTACAGTCACTGTATAAACTGACTGACAGAGTTCAACCTATAATAGGCCTTTTCCTACCCGATTTATGTAATTAATAACGGTAAATAGGTTAATTATTAAATATAGGTCAATTAATAAGGTCATTAAATAACTAATTTCATAGTGTGCTATAACAATATAATATATTAACAATCTTCAATCCTCTAATAGTTTAGTAGGCATTTCCTAATTAATTACATTCAAATAATGCAAATAATCACAGTAATTAGGTCAAATATACAATGAAGGTCAATTAATTAGGTCAAGGTCAAATCATATCAATATGATTTTTTGGGTCACATAACTTCTTATTTTGCATAAATATCTTCAATATACACGATTTTTTGGGTCACATAACTTCTTATTTCGCATAAATATCTTCAATATACACAATTTTATGGCCGTTTTCCTATATAATCAAATGCAGTACATCAAGCGTCTGGGGCCAGTTTGGGCACAAGAAATGGACTGAAATTCAATACCAAAAAGTGTTGTTTTCTGAGAACAAAAAGTGGAATTACGTTGGAAATAATGAAGATATCAAAAAAATTCAAAAACTGTCATAAACTTCATAACAAACTCTATCTTGTGGAACCATTTAATTGAAAAAATAGCGTATTTGAATTTTTACCTGATATACCTAGCTTAGGCTTACACTTGGCCTGGGTTACCCAGGCAACCTAAATTATGTTTTTGTTTTGTTAGTATTTATACCCAAACCAGCCTTAGTCTTGATCAATAACACGATGAGAAATACTCAATTGTATTTACAGCATTTCTGGATATATTCACAGTTACAACACCAGATAAATGTCATTCGCAGACGGAAATAAATAAATCGATAAAGTCAAGTTTGACAGAACGCCTAGGCTCTCTGACAGATCCCCGCTTGCGCAATCAGCCGGGCGATAATATAACCAGCAACGGTCACCGACGATGACAGAGGATAAGGCAAAGACAGAAAAGGACGAACCTGGTCGTACTTCCCAATATATCTGGCTCGGGGAGCATGAGTGAGGGTGAGAGAGGCGAGGAGCGGGCGAAACGCGCACTCCTCCACCGCTAAGAGCCGCAGCTATCTTCCGCCATCCTTCCGCTCCATCCGGGGCTTTTCTGTGATGACGTCAATCGCGAGAATGGGAAACCCCACTTGTCGGTGTTTACGACGCATTTAGAATGACACTAACGTACCGAATATAGTCCCCCTTCGCTACTATACGGTTGATAACAGTAAACAGTGGGATTCCCGAGCGGCACGAAAGGTGTATATGGCGCGCCGGTCGTACAGTGACACATTTAAATGAGACCGGCTTGCACGAATAAGTTGTGCAGGCAGCGCGACTGAACTAACAGCTCGAAACATGTTGGAT
Source organism: Paraescarpia echinospica (assembly GCA_020002185.1). NCBI lineage: Eukaryota > Metazoa > Annelida > Polychaeta > Sabellida > Siboglinidae > Paraescarpia > Paraescarpia echinospica. The sequence goes on from CM034542.1 coordinate 50,878,598, forward strand.
GCTGAACCCAGATGGCTCCCCGAGTCTGACACTGTACTAGTGTTTGGCGCGTTGTTAGGAGTAAAAAAACGTTACAGAAGCCTTCAGGCATACTCGAACGCCTCCGTTTCCCTGGAAGCGAAAGGCGGGCCACATGCGTAGGGAATATATAGGCCTACATGTTGTTGTTCTCCTCATCGTTCCCCGTCTTCAGGGGTGAGGCTGGCTTAATTGGATACGTCGACATTTTATTTTGTTCTCTTCCTCCTCATTGCGCTTGCACTACTTTCTCTACCACCCTTCTCCATTTTCCTCGGTCTTTTGCTCCTTTTCTCCATTCCATTTCCCATCCCTCCAGGTCTCTCTTCACGCAATCCTCCCATCTCAGTCTCGGTTGCCCTCGTTTTCTTTTTCCTCCACTCATCTGCTTTCTTTGCCATCCGTTCTTCTCCCAGTCGCTCCACATGTCATGCCCAGTTCAACCGACTTCTCACCAACTTCTTCTTGAAACTTTCTGTCACACCAACAACCCCCCTCAGCTCTTCCACTCTTCGCTTATCTATTCTCTTTACCCCCGTAATTCTTCTGACCCAGTTGTTTACGCACACTTGTACTCCTGTTGTTTCTCTGTCACTGCTATAGTTTCTAGACCATACAGGTAGGCTAGTGTCGCCCATGCTCACCTTTCCCTTGAGTTTTCGCGATAGGTGCCTGTCTCCCATCACATCTTCTAATATCCTCCATGCATTCGCCCCTGCTTGTATTAATTCTCCTGCGAATTTCTGTCTCTGAGGAGCCATCCCCACATATATCTCCGTCCAGGTATACAAAAGTGTCTCTTTGTTTTAGTTTCTTCCCCTCCAGGTTTATTTCCAGTTATTTGCTTTGTTGCCCAACCCGCAGCACCTCTGTCTTTTCCAGATTCACTTTTAGTTTAGTCCGTGTTTGCTGAAGATATCCTTCCACTCTATCAGTTGTTCCTGTAAATCCGCTTCCCCGTCCGCTACCACCGCTAGATCGTCTGCATACAGTAGTTTCTGGAGACTGTCTTTCGTACTGGTCTTTCTACTTATCACCTCCATCACTGCGATAAACAGCAGTGGGTTCAAGGCACTCCCCGTCTCAAGCCAACGTTCACTTTGAATTCTTCTGAGATTCCAGGTCCACACACCACCCTGCCCTTCGTTTCTTCATATGTCCCTTCCACCATCCTGACCTCTGCCTCTGGGACTCTCATCCATCTCAGTGTCACCATTGCTATCTTTCTCGGTACAGTGCCATGACCTTTCTCCAAGTCTATAAAACCCACATCCATACTCTCCTGTCCCTCCAACTTCTTTACGATCAGCTGTCTCAGCACAAACATTCCATCAGCTGTACCTCTTCCACTTCTGAAGCCCTGTTGTTCTTCTCCGATTTTTCCTTCCACTATTTTTCTTATCCCTTCATCCAGGATTATCTCCAACATCTTCAGCATGTTGCTTAGCAACGTGATGCCTTTGTATTCCCCTCGGTCATGCACGTCTCTCTTTCTTTTCCATATCGAAACAATATAACCCCTGTTCTCCACTCCTCTGGGATCTTTCTCTCTCTCATGCAGGTATTCAACAATCTTCTTGTCTACCAGATTCCCACGCGTTCGGCCACCACCAGCATTTCCACTCGTACTTCATCCATACCAGTCGCCCCTCCTTTCTTCATCTTCTTCATTGCTCTCTCTACCTCTTCATTCACAATCGCCTTCACCTTTACTTCTCCCTCTACTGCACTTGGCAGATCTAGTTCTTTGCTTTCTTGTTGGTTCAGCAGAGTCTTACATGTATATGTAAGTAATTGCTGTACGTCCCTATGTGCATGGACCCGGCGGCAGACACACGCAGGGCCTATGCACCCATACGTGGAGGGTTGGCCGAAACTGACGCTATAAAGTGCAATCATGTCAGTGGTGTCGCCATTTGGTTGTCTATGAAGAATAACACTTATTTATGTAATATTACATAACATTATTCTTTTCTTGCAAATGTTTCTTGCGATGCTTTCTGTATAATTTTTTATTTTTCTATATTAAACGTAAGGTGGCTCTCACGCTAGCGACACAATTTTGTGATGTTATCACTCCAGGACACATTATATACTTTGCGTAGTATTCTGGTGTAGGAGCAGTCAAGTGTTTTCTCGAGTGTTTGTGTCAGTGTCAATGATTCACAACCACATATGAGGATCGGTTCAACCGTTTACTTTGGTGTGTCTGCGTATAGACGATCGCCATACGTTATCCAGTGCATGAACTGCTGCCCAAGCCTGGGCTTGTCTACACTGAATATCATGTTGAGAGTTAGTGTATAGGAGCCGAGGTATTTAAAGTCGTTTGCTTTTTCTGTTTGACTCCCACCTAATATGTGTAGATTAGGATGTGTACCTTGATTGATGTGCATATACTTGGCTTTGCCTGAATTGAGACAAAATCCAATAGCTTTAGAAGCACTTTTATCAGTAGTAGTTCTGCTTCACGTAGTGTGTCACCAAATATAACGATGTCATCAACAAATTCCACATCGGAGAGATGACGAGCTGGATATCTGGTGCTTCGACGCCTGGAGAGAATTAGTCCTTCCCTCTCATCGATTTCAGTTGAAGACAATGATGAATAGGTATTGGGCGAGAAATACATAATAAATTGTATAATTTCACCAATTTAGTGAGCACTGGCCTAATATTTCACTGTCGTGTGAATTGAGGTGAGCTTCACAGTTATCTTTTGTATTTTTTGTCCACTCGATTGTAAGCCCTGTGCGCGTAGCAGAGTGGACCACGCAGAGGTCCATCCACGGAAGGGTTCTGATGCGGTTCATCACGGTCCACTGGCGACCGGGAAGGTCAACTCGGGAAGATTCGTTTGTATGGCCCGGAATAAGTTTCTTGTTTCTGTTGTCTGTTGGACCGCTGTCTCGTCTCCACTTCTCAACACGATCTTCGCGGATCACGACATCGGAAGACGGGGGAAGTTTGCTGTTGAACCTTTTTTGCTCGAGCTTCAGCACCATTCCGGCGTCGACTCATGAATGACATCGGATCGGAAGACGAGGGGCAATTTCTCCGGGAGGCAGATATATGGTTCTGTCCCCACCCTGGGCCTGGTTTTTACACTTGGTCTCATGCCTGCCCGGTCCGAGTTTCGAACCAGGCTAACCACTACATTAGCCGCGGTCCCTCGTTCAGAGAGAGACCTTCCCGAATAGAAGCGCTGCGGAGGTTCTCGGTTGAAGTTGCTCCGTACTGGGAGGTCCTGGTTGTTGTTGACTTTCTTGTACACCCTCAGGGTTGCTGTGGTGCGGCACGTGTGTTGTGGGGTGACGTGGGCGAACGTAACAACCAGCAGCTTGGTGTTGACTTCAACGCATCAGAATTGTACGCATAACAACGTCAGGCAGAACGTCGCCGAGGCTGGCATGGCCTCCTTACTTTCCCTTGTGCAGGGCTCCACGTGGAATGAACTTTGACTTTATACGGAGGATTCGCGCGTTGCACCTCCAGCTGCGTGATGCATGCTAGCTTGTCGATGAGGTTGTTGTGTGTTTTCTTTTCTTTTTGTACTGAACTCTAACAGGTAGTGGTTGTGAGCGGGGCTGCGATCGAGAAGGGCAGAGTGTGACGGATGATGGATGATCTTGCCGCAGAACGCGATGCGGAGGGCCTATCTTGCCTCAGCCTTGTGACGGCGGACTCTTGATTGTACGACCGTCATTGGGTTCGGTTTTAGCCACCAATATTGGAAGTAGTTTCCACGTTCTTCGTGTAGGCGTTGTTAATGAATAATTAGCCTCTGTCGGTGTTGATATTTGGGCGGCAGACGTCGATGCAGGCGAATTTGCGGTTATTTGTTGCTGACATGTTGCCTGTGTGCAGGTTGAGGGCTTTGTGGGCTCTCTGCTGTCAATCGGTAAGCATGGGTGCAATTAGGTGAACAGCCTTTCGCATTCGGTGATGACGGCACCGTTGTTATACCGAGGTGAATGCCGCGGTACAAGACCGTGTCATAAGCTGACGATATGTCAACATGTGCAACTGATGTCTTCTTTCTTCGTTGGAAGCTACCAGCTAAGAATGTGACGTCACTTTTATGTCGTAGATACGTCACCAGTTCCGTGTCAGTTACATCACATTGTGACGTCACAGTCATTTGGGAAGTGAGGATGCGCATGTACGTATTTGTATAGATGTGAGTTGAAGACAGCTCATCGTGGTTGTCACCAGAAGTCGTACGATATGTCGGAACATAACATGAAATTTGATACCTGGATAAGAATAATTGGTTCCGGAGAATTGCAAGGACAAATAGAGTGGACAGAATGAATGAAAGACATTATGGATATCGTGAGATCGGGGTGCAGGCTGGTAAGAAGCCGGGTGATGTCGGTAGGTCACATGATAAGAATGGATGCGGGCAGAAGAGGAGCAGTAGAGGCGAAAAAACATCAGTGCCGCGGGAATAGAGAAAGACTACACGAGAGTTGTGAGTACTGCGTGAAGAGAAAGACGGAGGAAGATGAATAGAGGGCGCTGCTGATTGGGAGCAGTGTAACGGCACCTAATGCTTACTTCCTGTACGAGGGTTCAGGGATAAGAGCGACCTGCTACCATAATTGCATCTATTGCCACGGTGGTCTCCGTATCTGCGACTCGGGTGTGTGTAGGAGACTCCTATTCTTCTTCTTGTCGTATCCTTCACACGGTGTGTTGTTATTTCTTGGCGCATGTCTTAGCCGTTCCGTGACGACGTCCAGGTCTTCGTGTGTACACGGCTCGTCCAGCAGTCGACAGCAGAGTAGGTGGGGCATTGTCTTCTCCGCAGTCACATTCTGTTGACTGCGTCTCATCAATGTAGCCCCACTTCTTCAAGGTTGTTTTTGCGCGACCGACTCCGGTGTGCAGGTGATTGAGTGATCAGGTGGTCGTAATCCCATTTTGATGAGTGCTGGTGTTTCTTGCAATCGCGTTTCCCTCATGTCTATTCTGGTGCTGTTGCGCAATGAGTTGAGCGGTGTCGTGTTGTTCACGAAGCCTTTCCGAGACTTCTATCGGCACGTAGCAGGCACGTGGTTATGTAGTTGATGTTTTAGATTACCATTAAGATTAACATATAGTCGCTATCATAGGGGCCACCTTGGGGTTTGGTAGTATTATCTACCTTTTATATATATATATACTGTAATTAGTTAGTTTTTTGTATTCCATTGTTCAATTCTATTTATTCACGCGAATAGTAAAGTGGCGAGTGTGCGTGCGTGCGTGCGTGCGTGTGTGCGTGTGTGTGTGTGTGTGTGTGTGTGTGTGTGTGTGTGTGTGTGTGTGTGTGTGTGTGTGTGTGTGTGTGTGTGTGTGTGTGTGTGTGTGTGTGCGTGTGTGCAATAATATGTGTTTATGGGTTCTTACTGGTTTTTAGGACGTAATTCGATTGATCACAAAGTTACGCGTGTTTTCTGCTATTGTTTCATCATTTACATAAATTACGTTTTCAAAAATCGCTCACATTTATGTCTTAACAAACGTGGTGTACGAACATATCTGGACATCGTCTACTGCGTCCGTATGTTTGTAGCGCCGTCCCGAACATGAGTATCTTTGCTAGTAAGTCTAAAGCTCTTTGAGTAGTCCAAAGGACTGGATACTTCGCTACTGAAGAACTTACCTTTCACGTGTTGGTAGACCAAGTCTGCTTACGACGAATGTAAGGCGGGACGTTGTTGGGAGGAGAGCCCGTCATGGGGAATATACTGTTCTAGTAATTGAAGTCATTTTGGGGAAATCATTATGCATGCAGGATATATTTTTATGTCTAAAATATATGTAAACCTATCATTTGATGAGGTGTGTTGTTACTTTTTAGACTCCTTTAATACATATATATCTGATTATTCTACACGTTGAATAATAAATGAAGCCAAACTCTTGGAACTATATGAGCCAATCTACAGTAATGTGTATTTTTCAGCCGATACATTTTACACATTTTTTTCTGCTCAATTTATCCAAAACATTGTTATTATAATGGACTAAGGTATCAACCCCAATGACCAACAGTCAGCAGCGATCGATATTAACAAACTTAGCCAACTTGTTTATTTGAAAACACCTAACATCGCCGCATGTCTTGAACCATAATAGGACTGGACACGTTACTACTATGACAGAAATGTCACATTTTAAAATGAAATGGGCAAAATAATGTAAATTTTCGATTACATAGATATCAGCTTGGGAACATTAATGTACTAATGTTGTAGTATAAGATTATAATTATACTGACAGAACATATTAGGATGTTATTTGTCCAATAACCTGCATATATTGTTTCATATAGTTATGCACAGTATTTGGTAAAAACCTCTGATCAACAATTGGGTTCATGAGATCATTACTTAGGTCAGTTATTCGTCAATATAAATACAATTCATTCTACTGTACAATATCACTACATAAAAATAATAATTCTTAGCTTGTGTTATGGCTAAGACAAAACGTTATGCCTGAGACATTATTGCTATTGATAAGACAAAAATTCTTATTATTACTGTGGTGAGTAAAATTATAACATATCTACGTAATACTACATGGCTTAATCTGGTATATAATTGTTAAACATCATTGCTGTTAAAAATGTATCGCCGCCGCGCCGCATATTCGCTTATTACTGGGTGAGCAGAAAACCATTTGTCTGTCCTCCAATTGCACCCCACTTTCACGGTCGCCAAAAACATCTTAATTTCATAAAACCTCGATTTGCACCCGCCCCTGATGCTCGCTACGTGTGCCCCCCCCCCAATATTTACGGAAGGTGGTGCGTGTTTTGTCTGAAATGGAGGTTACTGGAGACCGAGAAAGTTTTTTGGGAGGCCATAGGGGGGGGTGCAAATTGAGGAAGAGATAAAACAAACATTTTTTAATCGTCGCCAATCGACTTCCGACGTGACGAGGAGAAGCTGAAGTCTTGGCAGCGCGGCGGCGGAAAATCTTCGACAGCACGCACGTACGCACGCACGCACGCACGCACGCACGCACGCACCCACATGCATACGCACACACACGCGCGCGCGCAGCTTCAGAATCCAATTTTACTTATTTGAACAAGATCGCCACCAAAGCAAACTGCTCTTGTGTGTGTGGCAAGGAGAAACGATTGACCAGGGTACACTTAGTTGTCAGACCGCTGTCGATTTTAGTTTTAAATATTTTACGAGGCCACCATTCGCAGTGCACGCCGTGCGTCGCGTCACTATGTTGCATACGGTCGAGACACGCACAACTGACTGCAGACGCGGTCTTACTGTTGTTGTTTTTTTTATCGACCGCCCAATAACGCACTCGTTGAACCGAATTGATAGATTCGACGAGGCGGCTGACTCTGCCTGCACAAAAGGGATATATCCGGGGGCCGGTTGTGGGGGGCAGAGCGAGAGTAATTAGTGGAGACAGTACGGAGGGTGGATCTGTCACGCTCCTGAGACGGGAACGATGGTGGCAGTTCCAATATAATGCTATGTGTGGGGGGTATATCCCGTTTTCCAAATGTGAATGTGGATTAGTTTGTGAGTTGCATATGTTTTATGCAATCTAACGATGAACGTTTATTTTGTAATATTATTTATGTATTTGAATTAAATATTATTTTTAATTTGCCATCATAAATATGTAAGGAATTTCAGTTAAATATAATACCAGGTTGGCTACCACGTCGGCGATCTTATACGACCTTATTAAGCGGCCCGCACTCAGAGACTCGCTTGAAACGCGGTCGTGATGCGTTTTCGATGTGTCTTGACCGCGTCTCAAGCATTCTGCGAGAGTCTCCAGCCTGTCCCGACGTGATGTGCCCGCACACCAAGGAGACGAGAATGCGTTTCGAGTCGATGCGTGCGCTCATGTGGACACGTCGAATACAAAAACAACATGGCATGATTATATGATTATGCTTGCTCATTAGAAGAAGACGGTGAACTAATCGAGTCCCCAAAACGGTTCTAGGTTCTCCCTTGGATTGCTCAGAGATAAGCATTAGGCGATAGATGCGACCGCGTTGATTGCGATTCTATGGCCACTTAGATGGCAGTACTATTGTATAGTGCAGTTGTGATTGTACTCATTTGGTGGCCAAAAAGAAGCGCCGATGGTGGGTGGGTTGAAATGACACAATACAATCTGATTTTTTGGCAATTAATATATTTCTGGTTATGAATAATGCTATTTCCTGTCCAAAATATACTCACCCAGGATATGTGTGTAGGAGGGATTGAAACGAGGTCAAGACGCGTCGAGACGCACCCAAAAATCAAACATGTTACATCCTCGAGACTCGCTCGAGACGCGCCCAAGACGCATCGAGACGGTCTCGAGACGTTTCGAGGACCCCGCACAATAAGGAGACGCTGTAGCGTCTCGACCGAGTCTTCTTTGTATATGGGCTACTTAGTTTGTGCCTCCCGTCCCAGGAAATGTTGTACTTTAGCACTTACGATATTCTGTTTATATTATATGCCTACCTATTGTGATCATGCAATGATGGCATTTTAGTATTTCTTGTTACGATAATCTTACGTTGAATGCACAAAACCCAGTGTGGTTTGGGGAATAGTTTGTTAATCATTGATATAACTATTGTATTTCAATGTTACATGTTATTTTCGTTATTTTGTTTGATCACAGGACGAATAAAGGGCTTTCTGAAATAATGGTAATAAAAATAAAAAATTGTGTTTCACCAAACCACAAATCTTTAACAGTTATACGGTTAGATAAATAAATAAATGGTTTTTACTGGGTATTAATTTTTTAAATGTTATTTTGTAATGAATTTGTCAATGGAAAAGGTCTTCTCAAAGTTTTGGTTTTAAAAAGGGTATTAAATATGGTCAGCCCGATCGAAGTCGCGTACACCATGTTTGTTCAAGCCAACGTTACCTAAACCGTAGATTGACTACGCACGTTCACACTCACGTGCTCCTTACATTGTCTTGGGTATGTTAAACATGTGGTTACGTGTCGTTAAACTGTCTCTTTTCGAGATTCACTCAAATTCGACTCATCGGCCTGTCACGAGTTTCTCAGAATTCAGATGACGCATTTGTATTTCGCGCATAAACACGTCCATATGGCCGTAAACTAATTAAACCCTAACCATTTTGTCAATTTGTTGCGGATATAGGACGATCGTTCAACCTTGTTTTTCTCTCGAATCTTCGCCTATATGACCCGGATATCAACTCATGGGAATATCTTTTAGATACATTTCTCATGCATTGGATGCATCAACTGGTTCATTATCTTCGTTGAATATCATGTATTGATATTTTCTACATTCAATTTCGTAGACAAAAGTTACATCAATGTTAGAGGAAGTCTTCAATAGTGGCATTTAGCACCATGGGTGGGCCAAAACGCCCACTACTGGATCTTCTTAGCCTCATTGATATATTTGTTCACTTATTTCATAATAAAAATTGATGGTGTTATTGGCGCCATCGCGGAAATTGACTGCATAGTTCTAAAGAATGAGACAGCGATGGTTTTGAACGTTTAATGCTGATGTGCGGTGCAGTGAAAAAGAACGAACACGGATATGTGCGGTGCACTTAATAAGAACGAACCATAGAGGCAATGAGAATAGAACGAGCCCCCATTTATATCACAAAAGCTTACTGTATTAGCTCTCTGTTTTTCTTGAGAGCTGAGTGCATGTTGAAGGAGCGCCTTCCTCGCTAGCACAAGTTCAAACTGCACACAACCCACTGCACTAAAAGAACTGGTTTTCATAATCAACAATCACTAGCCCAGTGAAGTCGTCGTCGTCTCCTACTACTTCTTCTTCTACTTCTTTTTCTTCGTCATCTTCTTCTTCTTCTATTTCTCCTTTTTTTCTTCTTCTTCTTATCTTTCTTCTTCTTATTATATTTCAGCTTCTTCTTCTACGTCTCCTTCTTCTTCATCTACTTCTTCTTCTTCTCCTTCTTCTTCTTCTTCTACTCATCCTCCTTCTCCTTCTTCTTCTTCTTCCCCTTCTTCTTCTTCTACGTCTCCTTCTCCTTCTTTTATTCTTCTTCTTCTTTTCCTTCTTCTTCTTCTACTTCTCCATCTCATACTTCTTCTTCTATTTCTCCTTCTTCTTCTTCTTCCTCTACTTCTCCTTCTTCTTCGTCTTCATCTTCTTCTTCATCTACTTCTCCTTCTTCATCTTTTTCTGCTTCTCCTCCTCCTTCTTCTTCTTGTACTTCTCCTTATCCTTCCTTTTTTCTTCTTCGTTTTCTTAATCTTCTTCTACTTCTCCTTCTTCTTCTTATTCTTTTACTTCTCCTTCTATTTCTTCATCTTCTTCTTCTATTTCTTCTCCTACTTCTTCTTCTACTTCGTCTTCTACTATCTCTCCTTCTTCTTCTTCTATTTCTTCTCCTACTTCTTCTTCTTCTTCTCCTACTTCTTCTTCTTCTACTTCTCCTACTTCTTCTTCTTCTACTTCTCCTACTTCTTCTTCTTCTTCTACTTCTCCTACTTCTTCTTCTTCTACTATTTCTCCTTCTTCTTCTTCTCTTTCTTCTCCGACTTCTTCTTCTACTTCGTCTTCTACTATTTCTCCTTCTTCTTCTTCTCTTTCTTCTCCGACTTCTTCTTCTACTACTACTACTACTTATTTTTCATATTCTTCGTTTTCTTAATCTTCTCCTACTTCTTCTCCTTTTTCTTCTATTTCTTCTTCTTCTTCAACTACTTCTCCTTCTTCTTCTTCTGCTTCTTCTTCATCTTCTTCTTCTTCTACTTCTCCTACTTATTCTTCTTCTACTTCTCCTACTTCTTCTTCTTCTACTTCTCCCACTTCTTCTTCTTCTACTACTTTTTCTTCTTCTTCTTCGTCTTCTTCTTCTAGGATTAGGTAGGATTTTATATGTACGGAGACGCGTACTAAGACGACACGCGGAATGGGGAATACCTCTGTAGTTACGTCACTTCTGGGAATCTCCTATCCGATTCCTGTGCGGATACGATTCGAATCGCTACATCGAGCGATTGAATATACCGCATCCGAATCTGCATGAACAAACTCATCCGCCTAAGTAATACTGATGGAACTCGCCCTCTCAATGATACTTCTCTACTGATCTCGATTGTATGCCACTCACAGCTATTCACCTCTGTATTTGCGACATCTCTCTTCATAATGTTTCTCCATCTTGATTCTGGTCGACTTTTCCTCCTAGAATCTAATATCTACATCACAAACAAATTGGCGGAAGTTCATATGTTGCTGATTACAACACAATACAGTTAAAACTGGTTCAGGGTTGCGCCACTTATACATAAGAATATCCCGCGTTATGGCGTGTATTTTGAGCTGGTGCAGGCAGTGGTTTATTGACGCCATACGCGTTTAGACATAACCGCAATTGATGGAAACGTCGTTTTCTTTTTTGTCGTTAAATAGAGACGTGTTTGTGTGAGGTCTGCTTAGTATGGCAGAGGCGTATCAACGGTGAAGTACGGGAAGAACCCGGGACCGTTTCACTAAGGTGAACTATGTTACTCATGAGGAAAATACATCATTAACAAGAATCCATTCTTAAATTCACGACGCCTTTTCAAAATGCAAAAAAGCCACCGCGTTATCGCCGAAGACTCTATTTCCGTGACACACCGGCGCCGTATCGCCAAGGACACTATTTCCGTGACACACCGGTGCCGTATCGCCGAGGAGACTATTTCCGGGACACACCGGCGCCATATCACCGAGGACACTATTTCCGTGACACATCGCCGAGGACACTATTCCCGTGACACACCGGCGCCGTATCACCGAGGAGACTATTTATGTGACACACCGCCTCTGTATCGCCGAGGACATTGTTTCTGTGACACACCGACGCCGTATCACCGAGGACACTATTTCAGTGACACACCGCCGCCGTATCACCGAGGACACTATTTCAGTGACACACTGGTGAAAATATTCCAGTGGGGCGTCCGGCTGTTGATAGGTTTCAGTATAAAATATCACTGTTGAAATCGATTTTAAAGAGAAAATTCGGGCTTATGAGCTCATAAAAATGCTACTGGCTCGGTAATACTTAATGTATGTGATTTAGCCATGCCCGTGATAAAATGAAGACTTTGTCTTATCCCTCATCGAATGCCATCTTGCAAGAGAACAAAAGCGAAGAGGGTGGCGCAGGTGGTTAGCAACGCAACTAAATAAAGATAGAAATCGGAAGTTTTTATCTCCATCCTTATATCTTGTATATACGTGTGTGACTGTATGTACGCGCGTAACTATATATGTATATATATATATATTTATATATATATGGTGCTATACGAGACTATGTGCTCGTTTTCTTTGTAAGCTGGCCTAATTTACCAATCCGCGCAATCTCGTGTTTACATCCCACGCGATTCATGTTTTCCGGTACAGTTGTGACGTGGGGTTGGTGACTTAGGGATTCCTGACGACAATGGCCACGTGGCAACCCATAAGAAGGTTTCCAGATGTTCATAAACCATGCACGACTTGCTTTCATCAAACATGTTTACTTATTTTTGTAAAAAAAGGTTTCGTTACGGTTTTTTCATGTACATTCAGAGAAGTTGCGTTAAAGAGGCTTGTAAACACAGCTTATTCAATAAATGGCTGGCATTGTAAAATTCACTATGGTGATTAAAAGAGGTGTTTGTAGACTCTAACTGTAATCGAGCTAGCGTAAATATGTAAGTTTGTTATGCTACGTGGCGCCCTCCTGGATGGTTTGCATCCCTTACACGTAACACGGGTACCCCAGGAAAGACTTAACGTTTTCAGTTTTTTTTTTAAAGAAATTAATCGCTAAGGGTTCGTATTCCTACTTGACACTTACACGATTATTCTCACCATTATGCGTGTTTTCTAGTAGTTTTCAAAGATCCGATCCCAACAAATCAGTGGTTAGGTTACGTAACTCGGAACACTCCTAGAAAACACACATGGCGTTGCGAACTATTGTTTCAAGTTATGTCATTTTCGTCAAACGACTGGTTCGAATACTTTGTGGATCCGTCCCATGCATCTGTATGTATGTATGCATGCATGCATGCAGGCATGCAATGCATGTATGTACTATGTAAAAGATAATTTCTTGTGTAACGCGGTATCCATTCCTGGGGACCGCTCAAAGCGCTTTACACTTGCACCTTTTGGCACATATGATGATATCAAACCAAGGTTGCTTGGTTGCTAGCCATGGATGGACATGATCATTCACAGAATTACCACTTACGTGTACGAATTAGGTTCCTACCAAGATATCCTGTCAAGACATCCTTACCGGAGGACAGCTATTTTTGTCAGCAGCTCTAATTGTAGACGTAGGCATACTTGTTTTTTTTTTCAACCCAGTCTTTGTGTTGGCACTTATATTGTGTATCCGGTAGGACGACATAACAGTGCTCTCCTATTGCCACATTTGATGTTATCCTTAGGTCTACATTGACTTTCTCTATCGTCATGACAAATGTGCGTCGATCAGCGCGTTACTATATTAAGAATGGCTTTTATAGAATTTACACTCGCTCCATGGACACGATATCGACATTATTAAAAGAAGTTCAACAACCAAAAACCGTACACATTTTACAAGGGATATTAACAATTAGGCCAACAAAAGTGTTTAGAAAGATTAAACGTGATTGAGATAGACGGCATTTACAAGATGATCTTGACAAGTTGATCAAATGGTCTGAAAAAGGCAGATTTTGGGAAATGAAAATGCCTCCACACAGGAAATGGGAACGAAGATGTATAATATGCAATAGGGGGTACTGCACTAAGTAGGGCCTATTACTGTAAAAGAAAAGGACTTAGGGTTAACAATTAGTGCTGATGTGAAGGTCTAAAAATGTATGTCTAAAAATGCGTGAGTCTAAAAATGACATCACCGGAATACAAAAATAACACATGCAAAAGTGAAGAACTGAATCCCCAAATTTGGAAATATGGACCTACGTTATGTCGAAAGACAGGGTATTAAATTACTAATCGGTTACAGGAATGTCACGAATACAGTGTCTAATTGCTGAGTTTTTAGATCGTGTTTGAGTGGGCGTTTGTTTGACAGTGACAACCATGGGTGGGGCAGAAGAGATTTAGGAAACGAAATTATCAGTAATAATCGTCTGATCAAGATATGAAAACGGTTCAGCTCATTCATTTGTAATCTTGTTTTATTGTTAATATGTTATGTATATAAATGAATATATAAATGTAATATATTAGCACTTGTGTAAAAGAACATTTGCTTGGCCATGGAAAGGGTCATAAATATAGTTTTATAGTTTCTAATGCAACTACATTAAAGTTGGATACTGTGATCGTGCATCCTATACAGACAAATTTCCAGTGAAGCAACATTCCCCATACATTATAATAATATATAATTTTCTTCAACTCCGTATAAACTTTGTTTCACATAATATTATGTAATGTTAAGATAAAACGTTGCAATCGACGAACAATTATTTATATCCGTGTGCTATACTCTTATTATTCCACTGGCCGCATCTGACGACTGTAATAAGCAGGATCAAATAAGTAAATATTATTCCTGTTGTAGTCGCTGAATAAATGCCTGCCTGCCTGCGTTTTCTTTAAAAACAGTTAAAACGTTAGTTTAACATTGAATGCTGTTGCTGAGGCGACGCACACTGACAGTGTTCAACGTGTGTATAATATATTGACCACCCCCTTGCTCGTTGCGCGCATTCTGCGTGGGTGATGATGTGCGGCCTATTAACGTATGATAATGTGTCTCTTAAAATAAACATGATCCTTTCACCTCATCGTCTGCAGCGGTTACTACGACCTCAGGCCTACGACGCACTAAAAGAACAACCACGCACTATTGCGTAATGCCATTTCAGTGCGAGGTGACTACAAAAGAGGGCGTTAATATGTACAATTCTCCAAAACCACACTACACTACGATATAGTCAGAGCTCGAACTTAATAGTTGGTATTTGTTATTTATGGGACTACACTTTTATGACAACACACTGAGTTTTATTGTTATCTTTGGTGCACGACAATTATTTTAGTGACACGTGGAATAATACAGGTTAGGTCTATTATTTATGATGTTGTGGGGATACTCTGGGTGTAGCGTCTAAGGGCGTAGCATGTTCTGTAGTATGTAGTGCGCACGCCTAGTCATCACATTGTCACAGACAAGAACCCACAATACAGAGTGTCTGCAAGCGCTCCGATGTCGACACCGATATCCTTAACCCGATCGCGCAACGCGCTCAGTCCGATTGTCCAACGAAACCTATTAAAATTATTCGTCATTACAGGGCCTATAGAGTCCGTTGGAAAGAGCAAATTTCGTGTGATGCATAGCATACATGCCAACTTGTGAGGATCCAAATGACTGAGACTTTTTCCACTCGACGACGCACGCGCGCGTCCAATCGCTCTCGCACACTCCAAACAGAACACTCAAGTAACCCATCCTGTCACACAGCATGACAAACAAGAGGCATCTAGTGAACTTATGTACATTTATATACAGAAAATGTGTGTCAACAGTGATTGGGCAATTAAGGAGGTTCCTGTGAAGCAGGTTGTAGTTCATTGTGGCTTTCTTGGACATATATGGGGCGAGACCACATTAGATTTCCCCATAGGCGGCCATTATAACGTTTCCTACATTTCCTGTAAATTTTACCCAAAAGTTTTCTTTAAATTTCTACACCATATTTACCCTCTGTTCATACACATGCTGTGCAAAATTCGTAAAATTCTCATACCTCAATTTTCCATAAACCACTTTCAAACCTGACACCCCTTCATTTCTGCTAGAACCAGACAGTGATTTGCCCTAATGACATCATACAGCCAAATGACACCTGTGTCTATACGCAGAAAAGCACAATTTGACAACTGTCATAATTTGACAGCTCTGGTACCACGCTGCAGAAAAACATAATTTCTACTCAATCAACACTATACAAGTACTCTCAGAAATTCACACAACCTGCATAATGCCATTTCTATTGGGAACTCTCTCGGAGGGTAATGGCGGACGAATCCTTAATGTGGTCTTACCCCAAATAGATCCGCCGAATACTGCAAATCTTTACAAAAGTGACACAGTGCTGAAGCAGCACATACATCCCGATTAATGGTCTAGGGAAATTGCGAGTAAGACACCGAATATTAATTGAGATGTCTTCGAACCAGGCACCCGTCTGCTGAGGAACAATCTCTACTGTGCCATGAATAACGTATATCAACAGGAACTCGGACCCATGCATTAGTTGCTGTGCTCAAAATATATGAATTCTGATGTCAGTGCCTCACTGTGTACACTAAGCCGACCTTGAAAACCTCCCCTTTGACAAATTTAGTGCAATTTAAATATTTAAAAAAAATATTATCCAATATGCTGTCTTTTTATCACAAAATCTTGAACATTTGCCTTTTTTAAGATGACATCTGTTCATAATGGGACTTCTAAACTTCACGAATTATAGACAGTGTGAAGAGAACATGTGTGTTGTTGCATTTTTGGGGTAAACAATAAATGTCACATCAAACACTCTGACAGCATCCCGGTTTCCTATTACGCACAGGTACATGCGAATTGCAGCCATCAGAGTGCTGGCCTGTCTCAATATTGACCTTCTACAAGCTCTACCCAGCCTGACAGAAATCCCAAATCTGGTGTACTTCAAACAGTGAGGGTTGTAAATCACAATTCAAACATACATGGGTGTACTGTTGCAGCCAATGGCTAGCCTGGACAAAACCTTGTGCCCTCCTCTCTTAATTTGGGGTGGTCATATTAGGGTTAGGGTTAGCCTGTCATTACAGTAGAGATCTCTGCTGAGCCAGGTTCAAAGATTTTCTTGCATCTATACCAACTGTGATCATGTGTGATGTGTTGGATAAACTTCAGCCAAACGCTATACCCAAGCATGACAGGAAATGTGGTTTCAGGAAGGGACATGCTGTGTACAAAACAAGGACGGAAAGCAGTGCCAGTGCATTGGGTGCAGTGCAGGAAAGTGGAGAAAATTTAGCTGTATGGATGCCAAGACTCACTGAAGCCGATTTCGAGCAAGTCACAAAAGTGACACCAGGTGGCCTCATCGAGATTCCCGATGCCGAAGGTCGATTTGGCGAGGCAAAGTTGCTGAGGCCAAAACACTGTGCACCCAACGCGAATGATGACGATGATGATTTGTCATTAACGTATCTGAAAGCAGACGATACACATGAGGAAATGCGCCTTTACGATAAGGGCAAGATGCAATACATGTACAATGAATGCATATTACAGCATTCAACACAGAAAAACATGTGTGCTATTCCTGAATTTACCATTGCCAGAGAGGTCAAGGTTGGATTGTGTTGGCAGTGCTGTCTTCGCTGCACAAAATGTGGATTCATGTCTGGCATTTATAAGCTGTATAATGAAATTGAGACGGGAAAACGAGGTCGTAGGCCAGCAGCACCTAATGTTGGCTTACAGGTAGGACTTCAAGAATCTACAACAGGCAACGTGAAAGGCCGACTAATCCTTACTTGCCTGAATTTACCCGTGCCAAATCGCAGTGTGATGCAGAGAACAGCCAACAAAGTTGCCACTGCAACAGCGACTATGACGTTAGCTGATCTGGCGAAGAAACGTGAAAATGTGAAACGAGTGAACAGGCTGCGTGGCCTTCCTGAGAATTCACCTATAAATATAGCAATGGACAGTCGTTACAACTCAGCGACCATCACTGGTGCATATCATGCAGGGCAAAATGCAAGCCAGGCAATTGCTGTTGCTGTAGAGAAACAGTCAGGTCGCAGTGACATTGTCGGCATAAGCATTCAGAACAAACTGTGCAGTCTTGGTGCTTCGCTGCGAAGACGAGGGCAAGACGTAACCTGTCCAGGTCACGCAAACTGCACTGCGACCCTACCAGCTGATGAACCATTGTCAGAATATACAGCAGGAGTAGACATTGGACGACAATTTGCATCACAGAATGTTGGATTACGATACGTGGTCACAGACGGAGATGCTCGCAGTGCAGAGGGCGTGAAGGCTGGCATGTCAGAAACAGCATGTGAAGTCGAACGTCAAGCTGACACAACACACCTGGAACAATCATTGTTCCGAAACTCAATGAAAGCACAATTTAGCGCGCGCATGTTTCCCGGGTCGACAGCAGTGATTAGAAAGGAACAAAAAAAAATGTTTTCACTGGATGTTAAGAATCGATGCCACAGAATTCACAGTGAAATGCAGAACATGCATGCTGGTGATAGCAGGAAAGTGGCCTCACGCATGCCACGTGTTATCGAGACGACATTAGATTGCTATGGTGGAGATTGTGGAAAGTGCAGGTTCAACTCTGTCGTGTGTGCTGGTGGGAAAAAAAAAAATTGGTGGCACAGATCTATGTACCTACAAACAGGACGAATTCACCACCTGAACATGACTGATGCAGACAGGGTCACTCTCCGAAAGCTGATTGAAATGAGATTAGGCATTCAAGCACTGGCAATAACAAAACTATGCCTGAACACTAATCGAAATGAGGCTCTGAACCGCTCCTTATCTTCGACTCTCCCTAAGAATGTGAACTTCTCACGCAATGTCACAGGCCGTGCGTGTGCAGCCATAGACCGGCTGAACTACGGAGCAGGGACATCTATCTTGAGAAAACTGGAGTTGAACAATGCTCCTATAAGCAAAGGCGGCAGTGTTGCAAGAGCTACAAGACAGATACAGCGTGAGGCGTTGTATCACAGGACTTACATGTACCGAAGATCAGTGGTGAGGCGTCTACTGTATAACAAGAGAAAACGGTTTGATGCCATCCGTGCAGCAAGACGGCGAAGAGAGGCTACAGCTCAGACAAGGGCAGATGCTCGGAAACGAGGCTACCGTAAGGGACAGCTAGACCAACAAGTGAAAAAAAAAATCAAAACAAAAAAAAGTGCTGTCAAGCCAAACAAAACAATCAGTGATCACCCATATTCCCTCCGTGACAGATCTATAGATGACCATACATACCCGTACGACATTTGACATGTGTGTGCGCTGACTGCACACCATGCACTGACTAGGCAGTTGAGTTGATCGATCAAATAATTACTTGAAACATCAACCGCAATACATACTCCTTGGATTATACCAGAGAGGAATCAACAAAAGAATGTCACACCTGCGAACACATTGAAAGACACACAGACAGACTGAGTGGATGAGAGCACTATACAAGCAGCTCAGACAGACAGCTTATCTAATGGGGTGAGTACTGACATGCTAATTATAGTTACCTTCATCTCATTTTATTACACAATTTAAAAAAATATACAAGGCGGGGATTGACCGTGGCCAAAGCATCTCTTTTCTGTAGCACAACGCCTCCTGTTATTGTTCACAATGCATGTCTCTAGGGTCAGATGTTGTACATTGACACATAGAGTACTGTGACACAGATGGCTGCAGTGCAAATGTTGAGGAATTTCTGATCTAATATGCAACATGTATGCTAGACGATGGACACGCATCACCCGCCATATATAGCTATCACCATTCTTCAATTTCACTGAAATCACCCCATAATTTCCAGTAACCCTACCCCCTCCCGCTTTCTTGATACAGCCAGTCCATAATATGCACGTCCCATTGGCAGCCGGCACTGTCCTACAACTAATTCTGTGCTCATACTCTGTTATGAAGCTGTCATCCATCTTGTCTGATGATATGTTGTCAAGGAGACAGAAAAGTCTAAAATCTAATTAGGGGCGAGACCACATTAGATTTCCCCATAGGCGGCCATTATAACGTTTCCTACATTTCCTGTAAATTTTACCCAAAAGTTTTCTTTAAATTTCTACACCATATTTACCCTCTGTTCATACACATGCTGTGCAAAATTCGTAAAATTCTCATACCTCAATTTTCCATAAACCACTTTCAAACCTGACACCCCTTCATTTCTGCTAGAACCAGACAGTGATTTGCCCTAATGACATCATACAGCCAAATGACACCTGTGTCTATACGCAGAAAAGCACAATTTGACAACTGTCATAATTTGACAGCTCTGGTACCACGCTGCAGAAAAACATAATTTCTACTCAATCAACACTATACAAGTACTCTCAGAAATTCACACAACCTGCATAATGCCATTTCTATTGGGAACTCTCTCGGAGGGTAATGGCGGACGAATCCTTAATGTGGTCTTACCCCATATGTAGCACAGTCGCGGGTGGCTCATAAGTGCGAGTGCCTGCCACACAGTTCATCTTCACTGACAGAAGGGCAGTGGTGGTGTCCTGGGCCAACTCCGAGCGATGCTCCGTGTCGATCTTGTTAACCATGAAGAAGGCCTGCTCTGAGTCGGCATTGCTGTGGGGGCATGAATAGATAAACCTTCATGACGGCTGGGAGGGTGACGAAGGGGTGATCTCCCCCTGCAGTGGTGCGTGTCGCCATGGTGGCCCAGAACGCATCCAAGCCCGCATCCATCGGTGGCAGCTCTTCGTTCGTAGCTATGGCGAACTCCAAGAATTTCGCCCGCAGTGTATCAGAATAGTCCTCCGGGAGCAAGTGTTCTGGCAAACGCTTGGCCAGAACGAGCACTGAAACACACCAAAACAAAGCATTCAATACAAATAAAGCAGGACGTTTCATGCAGTCTCCCTGAACACCAGATACAGCACTGAAACACACCAAAACAAAGCATTCAATACAAATAAAGCAGGACGTTTCATGCAGTCTCCCTGAACACCAGATACAGCACTGAAACACACCAAAACATTACAAGAAAGAACATGCATACCTTATTATGTAATGTGCTTAGTTTAGTACTGTTAGTCTGTTAACATGCCTATTTTATATAAATAAATTTAATATAGGTTGTCAGAACTGACGATACATATCAGTATGTGCCTGTGAATTTCTCCCCCAGATCTAGCCGGAGGACTTCCAACTCAATCAGCAGCTGATTGTTGTAGGGTAGTTTCTTTACCATCTTGGTCACCAGGGCAGGGTAGAAAAGACGAACGCTCCTGGGTGACAATTAACGAACAAGTTAATATAGATAAACATGATGCCGTACACAATGTTGATGATTACCTGAAGCCAACAAATTTATAAACAAAAAACTGCAACTCTTCAATATGTTTTCTCCTGCAATAATATAAAATTTGATTATCACACCATACACTTATAATAAATAGAGTCCAAAGTAGAATGACATTTCTTATTTGCAGGCTAATTGTGTGAATGGATGGATTGGCAGGCACCTACAAATCACATTTCATTCATAGGTTGTCTTCACTGTTCGCAGAAATTGATAAAAATCTAAAGAACTATAATGTGACTCATTGGAAGAAGCGAGCCCGCACAACATCGCTGATGTGCAGAGCACTCTCTGCGTCTAAGGCGTCAAATAACGTCAGTCGCGGGACACAAATCATAGTAGTATCCGTCACTAGTTTTAAAATGGAGGTAAGAACCCAACAAATGTAAAATGGAATGAAAATCGTACGTGAACCTATACCGAAATCGCTTCGGCAAAGCCGACACAGGGCGTAAGCGCTATCTTGCCTGGCCATTCTTTAACCCAACTGTCCTGGAACTGTGTTATGTATCTCTTTTTTGGTGGTGATGATTCCGCTCGGGTGACTTGTTGAACATTGCGCTTCTTCGTCGTGCGGAAATCAGATCTCGAATGAGCGCGCACTTTGCCACGAGACCAGGATGTAGGTCACGCGTTCGCGAGAAAAACAAAATGTCGAAACGGAATGAAAATTTCGTTCCGGTTATTTTAAATTAAAAAAATTCTACGCAAATTTTGTTCCGCCGTGACCGTCAAATGACGGAGATTTTCGTCTCCGTGCAGGAGGTTTTCAGCGATGTCGAAATGACGGAGGGTTGACATGTATAAATAGGCGGATCCAAGGGGGCCTGGGGGCACGTGCCCCTAGACCTTTTGAATGTACCCCCGTTACGTGTCCCCCTAGACGTACTGACAACGAAAAATTCAAACAGCACCCCTCCCGCCGTCTTCCGACACGACAGTGCGACTGCGGTGTTGTGCTGGAGCTCCGGCTCAGCCCACCCAATATGAATTTGGTTCGGCCGCCAGTGTTTTTGCGAGCCCCTGGGGGGTCCAATAGGAGGTTCTGGGTCGCCCTAGACTACACTCTCAGGATCCGCCTCTGTGCTGTGTGAATATTTAAAATTTCATGATCATATAAATGTGGAAAGTAAACGTTGTCTGTAACACTGCACGACATCTTTTAATTAAATGCACAATCGCTGACGGGTGACCGCATTTAACTGATCAACGCACTGCAACGCAGTAGCCATTTTGACCATACAAACATCATATATATAATATATATATATATATATATATATTACTCTATCTACATTTGGTCTAATAGCAACATTTCAAAACCAGACGTATTCAACATTGAGTAGTTTGCGTGTCTTTTTCTGGAAGAAAACCTGGATAGGAAATGTTCACGAGTTCCATACAAGAGTTCAGATAACTGTATATGTTTTTGGAAGTTTTCTGAAAATTTTTGAAAACACATTTTTGCCGTTATTGTTTACTTTTCTCCAGGAACACAACAATGACCACTGACGGTCAAAGTAACTATGGTGTTTTCCCGTAACCTCCTGACAGTATACCGCGGAACACGGCCGCCCTACAGTCCCCGGCTAACAAGGTAGGAATCTAAGCGAATGACAATTCTGATTTACAACCTGGACAGGTCACGTTCATTGGCCATGGGTGGCAGTTGTTCTAGGAGAGGAACAACTTTGTTGTTGGACATATCAAACTCATTATTCTCCGTTTGGACGATATCAAACGCATTATTCTCCGTGAGCTATAGGGGCGGGAAAACACGCAAGTCAAGCCCACACACTCAACTACACGGGCATTGCATGTAAGACTATAAATAAATGACCCGTAAGGGTATGTATAATGTCATTCTTTTTATCACTGTCGGCTACTGAAAGCGCGCGCCCTAACCTTTGGCACTAGCGAGAATTCAGCAAGTACATGGAGAATTAAAATAGCTTTAATAATCTTAAAGAAACAAAATAATAAATATGCATAAAATGGTAGAAACTACACATGTGCACAACAACACAATGCCAAAAAGCGGGATATTTGTCTCTACTTACAGTAATTGTTCAAATCTGCTATCCGACAATTGTTATGGGTGCAAGCCATTTCCCCTTCTCCCATTAACGTCCAGCCCAGCAGTTACTCACTATGCAACGTACACTATTCTATGATCAATAGTTAAATAGTTATTTCTACCAGCTATAACACCGTTACCATTCAGTTTAAACATGACCTACCTTTACAACGGGTTGCGGGTGAGATGCTGGAGCCAGCGGAGTTGCGAAAAGGAGTGATTGCACCAAATTAGAAGACGTCTAAACCAAATGTTGACGCTGCCTAGTGCTCTACAAACTAGACCTCCTACTGCACGGAGAGAGCAGAGAGGTAGCAGGTCGCAAAACAACCTTCAAACAACGTAGAAGGTATTCTTGGTTGGATTCGTCGTTGGGAATTCCGACATCGCTCAATCAAATGCTTCCAAAAATGTCTGCACTGTCTCCGACAATGCTGAAAATCGGCTCGGAAAAGTGCAGCGTTGTCATTGCCAAATGTTTGCGACAACTTCGACAACGCCAAGCGGTGTGGTAAACGAAATTGTAACGAAGCAGCGAAGTCAGCAACTCGACCACTGAAGACGGTCTGTAGGCTGTCCAGCACATTGACAAACACCGGGTTGGCATCTTCGATACGCGCATCGTCTTCGCCGAAAACAATATTTGGTGAACTTGAAATGTAGAAAGAGGTCTTTTTTCGACATGAATTTTGAAAGGCAACAGCTTCGCACGTGTTGTTAAACAGCTTTTGTCTTCCCTAGAGCAATACATTTAAAGTGTTTAAATGTCAGAATATGAGTGTCAGAACGCAAAGCTGAACTTGAAACTCAGAATCTTCTAGCTGTGCGATCAACCCGATAGTTTCATGAAGGAAACTCATAAAAGTATCGTAAGTCTTTACCTCGCCAGAAGCGCTCCATGGCTCAGGACATGGCCATTTTATGTTGTTCTTAACAATTTCCAATTCTTAGCGAGGGTCTCGCGGGCCAGCTGGAAACCGTCCACGACCCAAAACAAACAAACCCCATTGACGTTCAAGCAAAACGGATGGGAAACCTCTCTGGACCCGCGCCTAAAAATAGACATAAGCAAACACCGGCAGGGAACGTATGACGGGTTATTTATGATCAGATATATTATTGATAGATAAGAACACTCCAGATGGATGCACCATCTGACATAATACGAAAGGAATTAGTATTTAGACAGTTGAGGTGGGCGGAAATTCAAATATTTGGGGCGAAGTAGATATATACCTCGGTGGTGAGAACGCCCAACAACCAATCGAGAGAACTGTGATTCGAATCCACCTACTTCCATTTCGAAATTTTGACAGTTTCCTTCATACCGTTTTTACTGTCTTTGGGAAGTAGGCATCTGCCCTTCTACTTGGCATATGTACCACGGGGAGCAAAATATCACATACACGTTGAAATAACCAGTCACTGACTCACCGAGCCAAAGGTGTCGATCTACAAAAAGCCATATACCTGTGGACGCTGCATCAGTTGCCAAACTCTTGCTCTGATATTGCAGTAAGCGCCAAGAGTGCTGAGACTAGGCAGTTACTAATGCACGTAACACCACTCGTCACTAGTATTATTACTAGCAAATATGCCCGTCGATCACACGTATGTGCGTGTGTGCGCGCGCGCGTGCGTGTGTGTAGATGGAAAAGATAATTAAGTTGATAGTTTTGTATGTTTCGGATAACTTGTGTACATCGCACTGTGATAGTTGAGAATGAAAGCAGGAGCCAAAACACGAAAAGAATTATGTAGACATTGAAGAACAAATTGAATGGAAGCGTCGCGACGGGTGCCGTCCTAGTTAACACAGCCAAGGTGTTTGTTCCGTTACCGGATATCATCCTCTCAAGCAAGGGGTGTTAATACTTAAATACTATCAACGAAAAGTTCGCAGAATCCTTGTACGTCGTCCCACTTGTTGTCTGTAGTGGGGAAACCACCCAACTTCAAAGGCTGGTTCACGCAATAGCGACTGTAACTGTTTCAGGCTTAACCAACACAATGTTTCTGTTTTCTCACGTTAGGCATTTATTACACAGTTAGGAACAAACAAGGGCCATTTAACAGTAGACCATGTCATATACATTTGTGGAAAACATGAACCATTGATACGTGTGTAATTTTATTGTACTATATATATATATATATAGTATATATATATATATATATATATATAGTATATATATAGTATATATATACTATATATATAGTGTATATATATATATTTAGTGTATATACCTGTATATAATTATATATATAATATTATAGCACTTGTATATCGATCGAATGTACGTAGATCGAATCCAGGTTCGAATCATGTGCAGCCGTGTCGAACATTGGGCAAGTTCGTTCACTCTACGTTGCTCCAGTTCACCCAGCTATATGAGTACATGGCTATATGTGTACGAATAATCTTCGCGCATTAATTCATCGGGTCTAAACTGCGATTTGAGAACTTCACCATCTAAGCGTTTTACCGAGTTACTGCATCGACATCGCATGGTTACTGTCTGAACTGATTGGTGTCAATAGACAGTTGGTTTCCTTATTGCATCATACTGTCTATATAACCTATAGTATTTATATATTGAAAAATGATAACGTAAAAAATTATGATTAACTCATGTCGTCACTACACAGTTTACACTATCGCTGTGTAATGTTTTATTAAATATCACAAGGTGCAATTGTATTGGTCATACGTGATTCTGATTCTGCTTGTAAACAACTTCATTTTATGGAGACTGCATAATGATAAAACGTCGTCACTAATATGACATGAACACGCCGATGTTTCGGCGAAACGATTGCTGTCGTAGTGTTACGCGCTTTAGTATGACCTCATTATACTAGAGGTTAGAGTTCAGTTGTTCACGTGTTAGGCTTTGATTAAACATCCATTCCTTCTAACGTGTCTTGTAGTAAACTGTCATATAATGGCTATTATCAGTACATCCAAACAACACAACAACATGGTGGCAGCGACGAGAACAAACTAAGGGCGGCGGTAACGTATTGACGCTGAAATCGTGAACTTTGAATCACCTGATGAGTGAAAAATATGTCTATTCGCCGTGCCTGAAATTTGTTCAAAAGAATCACGCGCAACATGAATGACGTCACTCGACAGCCGCGTCGGGATCAAAGGTCACGTCACATGCAAATGGACAGCTACGTGTAAACAACAGAGACATTCAGCCTTCTGTAATTTTTGCCGGGACTCATAAAAAGCGGTCTGGCTGGCTAGCAATTGAACACTTGCAGTCTGTTGTTATAGCTAGGCATATAACCCATATTGCCATAATTATAACTGACCGGGGCTCATTAAAGAAGCCTGGCTGGTAGTTTTAAGCTACACAATTTATAAGACACACAGCTAACACGCTACTAGTAGGCGCGAATTGGCTAACAACAACAGCGAACATGGATCACGTACCAAGAATGGATTGGTCAGTGGAAAATCAAGCAGAAACATTCAAGTTATTTAAACAGCGACTTTAATTATATTTCAAAGCAAAGCGAATTGCGGAAGGAGAACAAGTAGTACACATTCTACTACAAGTCGGCGATGAAGGACTACGCCGATACAACTCTTGGAGCCTCACAGAAGAGGAAAGGAAAGATCCTACCAAGATATTCGCCAAATTCGTTGAACAATTTGAGCCGTGTGAGAACTATCGCATCCGCCGGTTACGACTTGTGCAATACCGTCAAAGGCCAGAAGAAAACTTAGATTGTTTCATAAACAGATGCAAGTTGCTAGCTCTGAAATGTGAGTTTCAAGATAACGAATTGAATGAGCGACTCATTGAACTGATCATAGCTGTAACGCCAATTCCTGATTACCAGAAGGAATTGCTTGGAAAAAACAAGAACTACACACTGGACGAAGCAATTCAGTTAGGACGAGCGTATGAAGCGAGTGCCTCCCACGTCCAGCAGATTCGTGACATGGGAACAGTGGCAACAACTGCGGTGCATAGCTTCATACGTGGTGCAAACTCATCCGCCAAATGTCGCAACTGTGGTCAACAACATCCATTCAAACCGCGTGAAAGTTGTCCAGCGTTTGGAGTCGAGTGCAGAGCGTGCGGCAGAATGAACCACTGGGCGAAATGTTGTCTGACTAAGAAAAAACAGCATGCCAACAACATCACGCCACATCAGCGCGGACGTTCGAAATCCAGGAACAGGAACGAGCATCGGCAACGACAACATTCGTATGCAAACGAGAAGTCAATTCATCAAATGTGTTCCAATGCACAGGACACTAACACACGTGAGCAGTCATTTGATGCACTCAGTTTTCATGATGTGAAGGTGTCAGCAATGTGTCTCGGACAATATAATCGCGACGAAGCCTATGCGCAGGTGCAAATTAAACTGAGCAATCGTCCTGGCATCCACAATTTGAGCCTGAAAGTGGACACAGGCGCACAAGGCAATACACTTCCACTGCGAACATTTCGACGCATGTATCCGGACAAGTTCAATGCTGAGTGGTTCCCCGTTGATAACATCGTCGCAGCAGCAAGAGGCGCACGATTGACGGCGTACAATAGCACGTCCATCACATGCCATGGCGTGGTTAACATTTCATGCAGCTACAACAAGTCGGCATGGGGTGACACTCGGTTCTACATCGTTGATGTAACCGGCCCTGCAGTGATTGGTCTTCAGTCGTGTGAAAAGTTGAAGCTGGTGACTCTACATTGCACCATCAAGACGCACTCCTCAACAGAAGATAGACCTGCTACGGGACAATCAGCTGTCACTAGCACAGCCTCTATAAACAGTGTTGGTGACCTCACTAGAATGTATCCAGAACAGTTTGACAGAATCGGCTGTTTTCCTGGTGAAGTGAAGTTGGTGGTGGATCCCGCAGTTCCTCCTCGCGTGAATCCTCCAAGAAAGACACCAATTGCGCTAAAAGATGCTATCAAAAGCAATCTTGACTCCATGGTGGAAAATGACGTCATACGCAAAGTGCACGAGAATGAGCCAACAGAGTGGGTCTCAAGGCTGGCATATACAAAGAAGAAAGATGGGAGCCTAAGAATATGTTTGGACCCCAAGTTCTTGAATCAGGCACTGAAGAGACCGCACCCAAAAATTCCTACGTTGGAAGAACTTAATCATAAGTTCACAGGAGCAAGATATTTCTCCAAACTTGACGCCAAAGCCGGATACTGGGGTGTCCAGCTTCACAAGGACTCTCAACTCCTCACTACGTTTCAATCTCCTTACGGTCGATATGCCTTCAAGCGACTTCCATTCGACTTGTCTGCATCACAAGACATCTTTCAATCCAGGATGGACATGATTCTCGAGCAGTGTGATGGAGCAGAGGGAATCGCTGACGACGTGGTGGTTTACGGTACCACAGAAGATGAACATGACAGAAATCTTCATCAACTCATGAACATTGCGTCGAGGAACGGGCTTGTCTTCAATTCCAGCAAGTGCCTGATCAAGGAGAGCAGTGTCAGTTTCTTTGGCCTCATCTACGGCATCGATGGCATCAAACCTGATCCGGACAGGATCCGCGATCTGCAAGACATACCACCACCTCGAGACAAGAAAGAGCTTCAGCAGTTTCTTGGACTCGACCTTCTTGAGCCCATTCATACCGAACTTGGCTGACAAGGCTTCAATGCTTCGAGATCTACTGAAAGAAGACAGCATGTTCATGTGGGGACCGCACCATCAAAGTTGCTTCGATGGTCTGAAACATCTTGTCACCTCAAGGTCAATTATCGCCAATAGAATTGGAGGTGCCTAGCGTGCTTTGCTGCTTTTCGACAACCAATCACAAGGCAGGATTAATCAGCCTATCAGGTTTTTTTTAACAAGATTTAACAAGATTGCCATCCAGAGAATTAACTCTAGATGGCAGGTGGACAAGGAAGCCCTTTGGCTTATCGAGAGTCCAACCCTTTTATCTACATATATCCAGTTGTTTTGATAGTGCCATTACGTGGCACTTGTACTAAATGGATGACAACAACTTGCGTAGGTAACGACCGCTTAAAATGAGAACACAAAACAGCGACTGTTCTCCAGTCGTCAATACAACGTTTCTTTAGTTCATGGCAAACGTCCCCAAACAATTTCACAATACATTACTCATCAATTAACTTAGGTTCTGCCTCATGTGGACAGTTCTTGAAAGTGACCAACCTTGTGTTCTCAAGAAAACACTCCCTAAATTAATACCACTTAATTCTGATGCAAATATAAATATATATTTATATATATATAAACAAATCGTTATAGTAAGTTGTAACGAAGTGCATTTACTTTGTTACACGTCACCACGGGGAACACGCGTATTTCATGTATACTGAACGTTCTTATATGCATCAGAATTAAGTGGTATTAATTTAGGGAGTGTTTTCTTGAGAACACAAGGTTGGTCACTTCCAAGAACTGTAACGACAAAAAACCAAAGTAACGAAGTAAGAAGTAGCGATACTTTCAATAACAATTACAACACAAAAGTTTGTTGTGAAAACTAACTAGTTACGCGTCAGATAGGGCCAACTTAAAACAGCTTGTATATAATTATTATATGTACACGTGTATATATATATATACACGTCGTTACATTTTCGAATGTAAATTAAAAGAAACTACGGTACTCAAAGTAAAACTACTTGTCGGACGAATTAACATGACGTAAAGAATAAACGTACTACACTTTTTATTATGACGTTATCAAATGAATTTGACGTCATAATTAATAATAAGGCATAATATATTTCTCCCTAGATGACATACACCTTGGGCGCCTACCTTTCAGACATTAGCTTACAATCCATCAGAAGAAGAAAATTGACGCCTTTATTTGTTTAAATGTCCCTTTGGTCAGGGGTTTTGTAACGGTGTCTGTGTTCATAACGGACGTTAGACGGAAGTAAATGGATCAATAAATGCGTGGTTCTTAGGGACGCGATTGGTCAATCGATGTGTTGTTGATACTTAATTTGCATTGCAAATTACGTCATACCAAACGTCATTTAGGAATACATCGGGAAACCGTTTTGTGTCTGTGTGTGGGTAGCGCCATCTAGAGGATGGGCATTTTTGTTAGTATGTGTAATTGAAAGTGCACGAGAAATTTTTGAAAAGACTAATCAATTAAGATACTTGTTAGCGCAAACTTTAAAAAAGATGTAACGAAAATGTAACGACGTGTATATATATATAATATATATACACGTGTACATATAATATATATAATAATTATATACAAGCTGTTTTAAGTTGGCCCTATCTGACGCGTAACTAGTTAGTTTTCACAAAAAACTTTTGTGTTGTAATTGTTATTGAAAGTATCGCTTTCGTTAACTTTGGTTTTTTGTCGTTACAGTTCTTGGAAGTGACCAACCTTGTGTTCTCAAGAAAACACTCCCTAAATTAATACCATTTAATTCTGATGCATATAAGAACGTTCAGTATATATGAAATACGCGTGTTCCCCGTGGTGACGTGTAACAAAGTAAATGCACTTCGTTACAACTTACTATAACGATTTGTTTATATATATTTATATTTGCATCAGAATTAAGTGGTATTAATTTAGGGAGTGTTTTCTTGAGAACACAAGGTTGGTCACTTCCAAGAACTGTCCACATGAGGCAGAACCTAAGTTAATTGATGAGTAATGTATTGTGAAATTGTTTGGGGACGTTTGCCATGAACTAAAGAAACGTTGTATTGACGACTGGAGAACAGTCGCTGTTTTGTGTTCTCATTTTAAGCGGTCTTTACCCACGCAAGTTTTTGTCATCCATTTAGTACAAGTGCCACGTAATGGCACTATCAAAACAACTGCATATATGTAGATAAAAGGGTTGGACTCTCGATAAGCCA
Organism: Paraescarpia echinospica; assembly: GCA_020002185.1. Classification (NCBI taxonomy): domain Eukaryota; kingdom Metazoa; phylum Annelida; class Polychaeta; order Sabellida; family Siboglinidae; genus Paraescarpia; species Paraescarpia echinospica. Next base: position 50,909,700 of record CM034542.1, read on the forward strand.
AAGGGCTTCCTTGTCCACCTGCCATCTAGAGTTAATTCTCTGGATGGCAATCTTGTTAAAAAAAACTGATAGGCTGATTAATCCTGCCTTGTGATTGGTTGTCGAAAAGCAGCAAAGCACGCTAGGCACCTCCAATTCTATTGGCGATAATTGACAATTCTGTACATACCTGTATGAAAATTAAATCTTCAAAACTGCTATGTCACGATTAATTAATAAAGTTAGTCTTTATGCGAAAGATTGTTATCAGGGATGGGGCCAATTAAACAAAATCAAATTAATTACTTTACAATACATACATTTTAAAATAAATTACAAATGCATTTTGCAAGAGTAACTACTATAAAATAAATCAGACAATACTGTCTAGTCTGGTGAAGCTTGAGATATAAACTCTGCAATTAACTGTAACTGGTATATCTTCAAAACCAGACTTAATTACATTGACATCATTTGCATCTAATCATGCAGAAGGTGATATTACAATTAGGTAATTGAACCTAACGTCCTGGTTATTACATGTACAGAATAGTCAAATGCTTTCCAGTATGGTTTAAAATTAAAGCTGGTAAGTGACCGATTCAAAATGTCAAACGAAATAAAACAAGCATTTCATTTAGCATATTTATTTATCCAAGCCAAATGCACGGTACAAACACAGAATGCTGTGTATATATTCTGTTTAGAAAAATAACTTAATCATATCCTATACAAGAGCATTCAATTCTGACAGGAATATCATGTCACATCTATGATGATAAATCTGCAACCATTTGTCATGTAACTACTAAAGTGCCTGCAGATACTGCACCTTTGTACACACATACATACAAACACATGTTGCCAATACATCAGCTACATTTACATGTACAAGCCCTTTATTGCATACACAGTGTTCCCATATCATAATAGGGAACCCATCTGACAACATGACGAAGAAATTTACTCAAGTATGCATGATCTTACAATTTTTGTGACATTTTGATTATGCCTTATTTTCACAGTTTCACGCAACATCAATAAATCACATGAAAGTTTCTATCTCAAAAACATTTGATGTTGTGCATCTAGTAGCCCACACATGCCAAAAAGCATTATGCACATAAGCTCTTTATAATGCTGTTTATCATTGTCTTAAATGATAATCATTATTTCATCATTGACAGCAGAAGAATCATATAAATTGATCCACCAGCTTAGTTTTAGAACAGTATGTACTACACATCGCCGAAATGGCAAAACAAGGCTTAAAGCTTCAATCACCTCACTTTTACCTGTCAATGACTTCAATATATATATTTTGCGATTAATAATAATTGACAGTGACAACCCTCCACTAGCACCCAAGGTGTAGGCAACAACAAAGTGCCCCCCATCAAAGGCTAACAGCACACACAGGCCAATAGAACCAGTTACATTTGACATTTCCTGGACGGGTCCACCACAAAGACAGATTTAGGAAATGGAGAGGATGGCAAGGTAGAATGATGAATGAATGTTGTGGACCCCCTCCCCCACAGAGGAGCAAGGGGAAAAAAAAGGCCAGGAGGGAGGTTATCGAAAAGGGGTAACAGCAAGGGTGGTGCATCTATACAGGAACCACCCTTACCCTTTAACGAACCGGGTCACTGTGAAAAACACACGTAATCAATCTAATCAACAAAGCCACAAACGAACCGTGATATTTATATCTTCAATCCAGCAAGATACACATCACTTCCGCATTACAGCAGACCCCAGAAATAGCCCAAGTAACAGTTCTGCGTGTGACAGCTGAGCTCCGATGCATCTGGCTGCCCGTGATACTTGCTGGACGCTAACCAGGAACTCACGAATCAAGTCAATGACCTTAATGGACTAGCTTTACTGCGATATGCTGGTGTAGGCAAAATTTGGAGCGGACAGGTGTCAGGGAAGGGAGGAACGGCAACGGATTGCCCTGAGTGTATCAGAGAGTCAATAGCTGGCCGTTGAGTGCAACATAAACTATGTTAACTCATCTCAGCTGCGATCTGGTGCCGAAGCGATTGTTGCGACATGCATTTGATTCTCTGTGACCACAGCCCAGCCACACTGTCTCGCACGGGGGTCGCATAATTCTTTCCTGGATCAGGTGGTTGCCATATAGCCAACGTTAAGGTAATTAAATCGCATTGCAAGTGGCATTTAACTGGTGGGGGAGTGTTCTGTTGGTATAGAGGGCACGACTGAGGGTGACGTGAAGTGTCAATGGTTCGGTGTGGAAGGACTTTTATGTAACCAGGGTCATTTTTATAAAACAGTGATCAGCCCAACAGCCGACGGTCATAATGATGACATTATGAAGGATCACAATACTGAATGACCTTTGGGTGAATCGTTTGCTGTGAATTGTTGTTTTCATTAACAAAACGTGCAAGAATTGCAGAAAATTACTTTCTGATTGAGGTTCAGTTATAAAGGAATCAAACACTGGTTGACTTTTGAAAGAATTAACTCCCAAGATGCGTTGTTTTTAATGACAAAAACTGCCAGAACCACCAACAAAATGTTGTTGCTTTCGTGTTTTTTACAGTAAACTATGCATAAATTTATGATTAATCTGCAACAATTTACCTATTAACGAATTCACCCTGTTACACTGTTGTAACAAACTTTACGAAATGCACTCAAACCAGGTACACCTGATGAGACATCCAACTCCCGACACGTGGCATTTGCGGGTCCTTTGAAGTGGAGCCAAAGATGTTAACTACACTATATATAGCACTATGAATACAACATACTTCCTGTCAACACGTTTTATCATAAGTGAGTTTCTGATATAGTGCTCAACTATGTGACTGTTGTGGAACCGGTATCCAAACTATGTGAGAAAACTCTCGTCATAGAAATAAGCCAGCAGCATGAGAATTGAAACACCTGTGCCCTACAGACGGAAATAGCAAAATAATCGTGTCAAGACAAAAATAACTCCAGGAAGCTGGCCAGTTGGAAGTAATAGTCTTACGGTGTCACTCTATATTATATATGTGTGTATATATATATATAACATATTATAAATGTTATATAGTTTATATCAATTTACATATTAAATATTCCAGGGCTAAATGTGACAACCATAAATTCGGAATGGGCACAATTTCATTGTAATCTACTGTAAATATGTCAGCCCTTGCTACCAGTAGGTTTGACTTTAGATTCTCAAGATATTCCAGTATCATGTAAAAGTTTTATTTGCTGTTTGAGGATGAAACATATAAGTGAGGCTTTCAGTAAAACAACCAACATATATATATACACTGCATCATAACTCTGACAAAATAGTCTATGAAACCTGTTAAGATATTTTTGCTGCAATGCCAAAGTTATTTATTAAAGCTACAATGATTGCAAATTTTCAAAGATCTCAAACTTCCAACTAATGAAATCTACATAAAACTCCTTTTATTCACATGAGAATGAGCCCAGTAATAGTTGCAAAGATGTTTATGAACAAAGATGTGTCAGAATTCACATCATTTAATATTATTTACATCGCTATACTATCTGATTGCATCATGATGTTGCAATGGCTAGTGGTACTTAAGAAATCACTTTGAATAGCACCAACATAAGGTTATTTATATCAACCATCTATCATTGTAAAAAAATTCGATCCTATTTTGGAATATGCTACATATCAGACCGGGGTGAACTGATGTTAATCAATTTTTATTTGCACTACCTTATAAATGGTCAGACATTAAAGCATTGAAACATTACTTTATTTCAACCATTGCTAACAGCCATGATATGAGTAAATCAACTCTACCACGCTTGTATTTTTCTGAAAATTTCCTCTTTATACATTAAATGTACAAATCTTATAATTTTATTGTGAAATCAGGTTATCTAGTGTCAAGGTCTACCATAATTATGTATTTTAAAGTCTCAACCCTGCAAATGTATTTCAACAGACCACACAATGTTATAATTCAATTGGACCATTGTTTCATTTGAATATTTTGCCCCAAATATCGTGTTTACGTCGCATGTTAAATGCCAGATCATTATCCACAACCTGGTACCAATCAAATTATTTTAAAAACTTGTGATTCAGTAAAACATCTTTGGGCAATCAATATGTTAAAAAAGACAGAACAGTATAGAACATTGTTTTACTATAAAAATGATCCCACTTAAATGTTTATTTCTGGGTATTTGATCCCATCTGACTTTAAATGTTTATTTCTGGGTCTTTGATCCCATCTGACTTTAAGTGTTTATTTCTGGGTCTTTGATCCCATCTGACTTTAAGTGATTGTTTTGGGGTCACTGATCCCATATTTTGGAGGACGCATATGTTTCATGATTTGACCCCTGAGGATGACTCCATCAATGGCCAGTCTCATGCCAAGGTATAGGTGTCGCTTATGAAGACTGATCAAAGAGAACAGACATAGGCAGGTTTATATAAGACAGCCACGAGGTGGGAGGGGAAGTATTGGGAAATAGGGAGGAGAACTGGGAGGCTGAAGGCTAAATGAGGGATCAAGAGGAAGCCGCACCCACATCAGGGACAGGTGAAACGATTAATCCTTCTCCCGCAACACTGCGGGGGGGGGGGGGTCAATGGCGATAATAATGACGTCTAATGAATAACCTTGCCCTCGTATGTAGTCCAGCACCTGTTCTTCCTGCAGTGTGGAAGGAGCGGACGTCAAAGGTCACCCGAGGTCATGCCTGGTGCACTCAACATTATTACCCTGACCCAACCTATTATTACTAATTAATTAACAAGTGTGGACGCCACAGCGACGACGGTGGTAAGCCTCTTTACTGGTTCTCGCCGGCAGAGCTGATCTCACCGGTTCTCGCGGTGTGGACAACGCTGTGTGGTGGCGGCACTCCCTACGAGGTACACGCCGCTCCCCCAAGCCTTTTCACAGCCTCTCACAAACACAACAAGTCCGCACAACATGTAAACAAACCAAGAGGGATGGTGGCGGCTATATACACATGGCACATCGCTGAGTGTGGGGGATATATGTTGACTTGAAAGCAGTATACGTCTGACTCAGTCAGCTGCGGTGCGTGTGACAAAGCATCACACACTAATATCAAGAACATTTGGGCGGCCGTAAATGCACAGAATACACATGACATCATGTCAACACTGCATGATAAAGCAGCTGGATTTGTCGCATCATTGTTCATTTACATATTCACGACTACTGCATATGTGGACGTCCTTTAGAAGGCGCCACTGGAAGTGTTGCATTGTGGGTAAGGAAGCGATGGCAACTCCACCCTTGTCTGTCATACTAACACTGCCGGCGATCACGTGGCTATACAATCGGGACATTGAACTTTGTCGGCGTGGGCCGTTCGTCGTAGGGACTATATCCCATGTTCTTGCGCTGGAGAAACATGTGGATCTCGCGGAACGCAGGTCGACTCGTCTCGTCGTGGTTCCAGCACTCCTTCATCAGATCAAAGATCTCCTTCGGACAGTTTGTTGGCCGGATAAGCCACAGTTCCTGACCGTCGTTGCGGTAGTAGTGACCGCAGTTCTCAACCACCTGCTCATCGCTCAACTGGTCAAATGGCTGCTCCCTCGCCAGTGTCAGGATCTCCCACAGCGTCACGGCAAACGACCACACGTCACTCTTCGGCGAGAACTTCCCCTGCAGAAGTGTATAATGAAACTTTGTTAAACAGCAGCACGCATACTTTCTTATCTTGTAATTTTTTTCATATTAAAATTTCAACAATATTCCGGATGTTTTGAAGTTGCTATTGTGTGCTCAGAAATGAAGGGCATAATTGAATTTTTTTTATTAGTTTCAGTGATCAGAAACCTCCCACAACCATTAACACCCAAATAAAAAATTTACGATGAAAAATTGTATGTCCTTCCAATTCTATAATTGTGAGAGGTACATTTATAGTACATGATAACATTATTTAGTTATTTTGTATAGCAATGTCAGAAGTCAGTAGAAGCCAAATGATGAAGCTGTCTGAGCACAGAATCAGGGGTCAAATTATGAGTTAGATCCTATTTATGTAAGTCCAGTGAACTGGAGTGCATGCTTTTTATCATGGTGGTCAGTGGTGCAGTTCTGACTGCTGACTAATGCTTCAAGTTTGCCAAACCCAGCCACATAACGATATGTAATTCAACTGGCGCCCTCTCGTGGATAGTGTTGAAAACGTTTTATTTATGCTACCTGACCACAATGTTCTCAAATTTGAATAATAAACGGTCAAATACTGGGGGAAACAGGTATAAAAAATGACAGATGTCTAAGGTGAGGTTGCATAAGTTTATAATGTCCAAAAATGTATGGCTATTGAGAGAGAAGTGCGTGTGGAAAATGGAAACAAATTTGCCAAACCCAGCCCAAAATAAATGCCTAATGTTGTATTGTTCAGTGGCGCCATCTATCGGATAGTTTTGAAACCATATTAGAAACAATGTCTGAATGTACGAACCTTACATTTTCATGTTCCGGTTCATAAAAGTGAGGAAACTATAACTTTTTTTAAATGGCTGAAGTCTAAAGGGTTAAAGTCACTAGGACACTATAGAACACTAGGACACTCACCAGTAGGACACTCTCCCAGGCCATCCAGCGGATGGGTAACACAGCCTTGCCCTCAATGCGGTAGTAGTCGCGACTGTAGAGACTCCGACTCATCCCAAAGTCAGAGATCTTGATGGTGTAGTGTGCCCCCACAAGACAGTTGCGAGATGCAAGGTCTCGGTGCACCACATTCAGAGACTCGAGGTACTTCATCCCGGACGCAATCTGACCCGCCATGTAGATGAGACAGCCATAGCTAAAATAGACAGTCAATGATGTCATCAGACGCGACACTTCATACAGAGTACAGTACAGGTACATTTGACCAAACTGAGAAAAAGTCAAAATACATTCATAGGGGTGATTTTAATTTTTTTATTGTGCATGTGCGTGCGTGCGTGCATGCATGTGCGTGCATGCGTGTGTGTATTCAAATGACACAGTGGTCAACAAGCAAATACTTTAGACAAAAACACAACAGATTATATTTTAAGTAGATATGTTTATTACCTTAATAGATGTCGATGGCTGGCACAGTAGCACAAACAATCAGACCCAGCCTTCGGACTTGTACTATTATTTGTGCAACTCCGCCACCATCTGGTTCAATTATGGAAGTATGCAATTTGCAAAGGCATCATCTTATATAGAAAAATCTGAAAGAAGTCACAAGGCTCACCTGATGACACGGAAGTTTCGATTTCGCTCCAAGGTGTTGCCCTCTTGTGTGACGCACTGTTGCAATAGTTGGTGGAGATCACCGAACTTCATGTATTCAACGATGACAGAGAGCGGTTCATCCCGTGTACACACGCCAAGTACACGCACAATGTTGACATCGTTCAATCGCGACATAATCATTACCTCCTTATTGAAGTCGGCCCTGCGAATAGCAATGATGTCGTTTAATTAAATAAATTTTATATTACAGGTTTTCAACATATGATGTCTAAAATATATACATGTTTGTATTTACAGATACCAAAATAATGGAGCAAACGTTTGATAAAATGCAAATTTTTACAAATCTCTGAGACAGTCCCAAGCACATTTATAAAAACCTGACAAATAACTGAAAATGTGATACTAATGTTTCACAATAAAAATTGCAGATATTTCCAAAACTATTGTTTTGCCATTTAGCTGTTTTCTACATTACCTAAAACATCCTCAGCTCAGCTAATTGGCGGATGATTTACGAAGCACAGAATTACCACAGAAAACACATAACTTCATAAACGATCGTTTAACATTTGTATGAACTCTTAATCTCTAAGAACCCATAACCTGAAAGTTTGGTGCCAGAGATGCAAGGTGTCTAGTAGAAAAAACTAAACATACATACGTGCGCCTGCTCAGTTAGAGATAGATGTTTCTCCCATGTCCCCCCCCCCACCTACCTCGCCTGGTCGTCGGCGTCCCTGCGCAAGGTCTTCACCGCCACCACCATGGACATGGCGCCAGTGCGACTCACGAGGAAGTCATCACCAAGCAAGTCTGCGATTCGCTGAGCCTCACACAGATGAACCTATTACAGACAAATAAAAACAATTATTGTTTATTATTATTATACATATATAATCCCAATGCTTATTTTTATTATCATCTTATGTAATACAAGGAGTGTAATATCGACAGAATACATTTTTTTGACATTATAATTTTGTTGGAAGTCATCGCATCCCAGTGACTTTTCAAAAATTCACTTTGTCCAAGCATGTGTGCTATTCGGCCACCGTTTTGGACAACTACACTCATTCTGCGTAGAATAACAAAAAATTGCACTTCTTTCTATTATCAACAATCAAAAACTGCATGTTTTGTTCTAGCCAGAGAAACAAAAAACTGTGCGTTTATTTTTATTTATCAACAATAAAAAATTGCGCATTTTGTTGTAGCTAGATAACGAAAAAAAACTGCACTTCTTTCTGTTTATCAACAACTAAAAACTGCACGTTTTGTTCTAGCTTGTGGAGACTTGCGATCTCACCTCCCCAAACTGTCCCTCTCCCAGTTTCTCTATGAAGCGGAGGTTCTCTCGGGGAAATTCCATCACAGAGAAGTCGTCTGTCCACAGCATGTCCATCCCGGTGGGGGTGGAGTAGACGCTGTTCCCGCTTGCTCCCTGCAGGCTCACTTCTGGCACGCACAGGGAAGGGGGTAGGGTGGGGGAGACAAGCCCAGGAGGTGTTGTCTTCCCCCCACAGCCCATGTAGGAAGACTTGGTGACGTCAGGAACGGCGTACTCCTGTGACACGCCTGTGCTGTCTGTCAACACAAACGACACGTCATCGTCAGTGGGTATGTCAGAGGTACTTTAGATTACAGACATATGTGTACCTTAAACGGAGTGTTTCTGTTCTTTTGATAATAAAATGAGGAGATAGAGTATAAAGTAGATCTATTATAACATACTGACCACTGTAATATTTGTTGTTGTTGTTAAGTGTTTGGGAGGACACAGCTTGTTTACATGGCAGTGGTTTCTTACGATGTAACCAGTCAGATTCAGGCAGCATGTCGCTTTCGAAGGCGTTGTTTCAGGCATGAACCCATGATGGCAGTATAATTTTATTAACATTAGAAGTTCTGCCATCTTCGGGACACAACCTTCCTTGAATTATCTTATTATTGATGGATCTAGTACATTATGATTTGCCTTCATCGCCATCAAAATTAGGCACATGATCTCCGTCTCTGCCTTGCCAAAAACGTTGATAACATTAATATACGTGTATTACATGACTAATATGGCATGACAAGATTAAACATTCCTGCATATACTCAACCACATGTCCAGCATCCATTTTTGATGGACTGACGGACCATGTTGCTAGGCAACAAGACATGTGATTGATACATCAACTGCGTTCTATCAGCACTGAGAACTCACCTGACAAATCGGGTGTGTCAGGAAGCTCTGGCAGTTGTCGAGCCTGGATGACGTCAAACGGTTCCCGATATGCACTCCCATTCATCTTCTCCGTTAACTCCTCACAGGTGGAGACACTGGTGTAGGCGCCGTTCAACATCTTTGGCGGTGATGTCAGAGTTCGCAGGTCGTTGAGATTCAGCGTGATGTGCTGCTTGGCCTTCGCATCAAGCATCTTGTTGGCGTGGTTCCCGTTGGCATTGTACTTGTTCTTGCGACGTCGAACCACAAACACGAAGATGAAGACTGTGATGAGGAGGAGGATGAGGGCCGCCAGACTGCCCACAATGATCCCGATCAACTGGTCGTCCAGAACCTTCGCTCCAGAGTCAGAGTTGACCACAGTCTCCGCGGATTGCGTCGAACCTGCACAATTAACAAGTACAGTCGAACTTTGCTTTACGGTCACCTCAGTAATACAGCCACCTCGCAATTAAGGTCACCCTAGGATAGTCCATATTATTTCTGTGACAGCAAAGAATAAGAAATTAGTCCTGCTAATATGGTAACCCTGCCATTCAGGCCACTTTAGCCCAGTCCCAAGGGTGACCTTAGTAATGAGGTTCCACTCTATCCAATCCTTAGAACTGCTCAGAGTACTTTACTCTCTACTCCTTGGCAGACCTGTTCAATCGAACACCATTTCCACTTCTCTAGGAAGCATTCAGCCATACTGCAATTAATGTGCGAAGACTATTCGTACATCCACCATTGTCCCTAGCCAGGTATTCATTCATACAGTGAACTGGAGCAATGTAGAATGAACAAACTTGCCAAGGTACAAGTGTGGTTTATGACACTGTCTTATTGGGAAGGTAAAATATAGAGACATAAAAAACCTAGAGTAGACATTTAGAGATAAGGATTAAACAAGTCTGAAGAAAAAACATAAACAAACATAATGTATACAATGTGTGAACACAAGGTGTGTAAACAATGTGTAAATAAACAAGGTGGAATGAAACAAGGTGTAATCAAACTCTGGATTGAGATCAAATGCAATATTTACGTTAAACTCAAATATTTGTCAACTCATGTGATTACTGACAACTCTGGTACAATTTTCATTCAGGAATTTACAACCATTGCCTTTAAAACCTCTATACAAAGTGAATGGAGATCATTATTTGACATTTCTGACTGGCTGTCAACTTTTTAACCAGACAAATTAATAATAATTGATTATAAAATTCTTGTAGCATCAAGAACTTGAGTTCAGAGGTGTAACAAACTAGACTCATGAGGCAGTCTACCATGAACAGAAGCCATCATTAGAACAAGACACCATAACAGATTTAGTGTGGAAAAATAATTCAGAACAAAATAAATATGAGTTTAAAAATTTAATTATAATTTTGAACGGCACCAGTGACATCAGCAGGGATGCAGTGGCGCCCTCTGTGGTCCTACCTGGGGTGAGAGCGTGGCGGGGAGCGACGTCCACTTCCACGTATTTAGGCTGCCCGTGTGGGCCGACAGGCAGAGGGGACGTGACAGTAGATGGATAGCCTGTCTCCTCCGAGAAATTACCAACTGCAACAACTGAAAAATACACATCAATGAAACTTATAATTATGTAACTGCTTGTGTGAAAACATTACATAACAATAAATTAATTTTCAATATTTGTTTCATTCAAAACCAGCACAAATGGCAGAATTTATTCCTGGTTCAAGGAATCTTGTTTGTCATCTTTATTATCTATAATTCCCGTTTTAGTTATTTATTAATATGATAGACAACACATTGACTACTTTTATGGACAATAAAGTTACACAATATTTTAGTTTCAAGTTGAAAAATGGCTTGGCATTCTATATTCACCAAACTTTCAAGACAAATCTGTTAAGAATATTCTTAATAGAGAAAATATTACAGGAAAGTAAAAAACTGAAACATGTGCAAAACAATTCAACCACCACCACATTATGTTTTGGCAAACTGTTCTCACATTTTCAAGAAAAATTTGTAGAACAAATTCAACAATACAGCAAAATACTGCTCACAAAAACCAGAATTATTATTTTTTTAAATAGTGTATAAAACAACTGCACTTACTTGATTCGAAGCTGATCTCACTGATAAGTATCCATCGGGCATCGAAGAAGAGCTGAAGTTTGACGTAGCGCCCCACCCTATGGGGGATGGTGATAATAGCATTCCGTGGGAACTCCATTAGTGTGTCACGCATGTAGTGGAACACCACGGGGTTCGGGGGGTAGTACTGCCCCCTGATACTAAAGTACAACTTGGCCATACGGAACACGCGTACGTCCTTATTGAACATGTTATTGCAGTGGATACGAACACTGCTGAAGTTTCGCACATGAGCAAAAGTCAACACGATCTCGATCGGCGGTCGATCGGCCGTGTCGTTCTTCCAACCGACCCACTCATAGCCCTTATGGCTGACATCAGGGGGTGCTATGCGGAAGTTCTTGTCACCGATCACGCCGTCGATGAGTTGGCCAAGACCCCCTGACAGGTAGTGCTCCTGAACCTTACCGTCGTACGTGAAGTCAAACAGGTCGATGTCTGTCCCTCGCCGGTTGCCCTGAGGCATGTTGTAGGACAACAGGTCGGCTGCAGGACAAACAGGACCATTAATTACAGCCGCTGGAAACCACAGAGTTCCGACTAAAAAATGCAAAATTACATTTTTAAATGTTTTATAATTGTTAAGAGGGAATCAGGAGAACAGCAACATATGATGTTTACTAGAAATAGAAGTTTTGTATGTATGCACACATAAATTACATTACAATGGAACCATGTGACAGAATATTCAAATTTGATGGATTTGCTCCTGTGTGAAGAAGAATAAAAATGTTGAAACTGAGGTTAGCTGTTGAAAAGTGAGGTTCTGATTCACTCACTTGGTGGCAGCACTAAAACTAATTATTCAAATATACCACTAGATGGCAGCACATAATCCAAATTGCAACAAGGAAATCTCTCTTAATAATGATGCATGACCCTTATTTTGATATGTTGTCAAAAAGTTAGGAGAAAGAAAGGTGAACATGAGGCCAAAACTGTTTCTTGTATGAAAACATAATTATGTAAATAGAACTGCATGACATCAATGACTCACGTTTCCAGACACATCCATAGATCTCGACTCGCATGCACAGCGTGCGTTTGTGCGTGCTGTAGGGAACAATGCGGATCTTGCGGGCCACAATCGGAGGTTGTACTTCACGCAGCTCCGCGATGTACGTGTTACTGTTACCAGTGAAGACCTGTGACAGCAAGACAACAAATTTACAGCAAGACAACAATGTTACAGCAGACAACAATGTTACAGCAAGACAACAATGTTACAGCAGACAACAATGTTACAGCAGACAACAATGTTACAGCAAGACAACAATGTTACAGCATACAACACTGTTACAGCAAGACAATAATGTTACAGCAAGACAATAATGTTACAGCAAGACAGCAATGTTACAGCAGACAACAATGTTACAGCAAGACAACAATGTTACAGCAGACAACACTGTTACAGCAAGACAACAATGTTACAGCAGACAACACTGTTACAGCAAGACAACAATGTTACAGCAAGACAACAATGTTACAGCAGACAACAATGTTACAGCAAGACAACAATGTTACAGCAGACAACAATGTTACAGCAGACAACAATGGTACAGCAAACAACAATGTTACAGCAAGACAACAATGTTACAGCAGACAACAATGTTACAGCAAGACAACCGTGGTACAACAGGACAACATTTTTACAGTCACCAGGTGTAAGACCCAAAAATAACATTGCATTACGGTAAATATATGTAACTTAGCACAGTGCTACAGCAAACATGTAAATCCTCAAACAATACAATCGTACAGCAAACATTAGTTACACAAACAATATTATATTGTCGTATTGTTACATGTACACACAACAGCAATGCTGACACTATGGGAATGTCACTTGGAGTAACACACTGTCAAGTTTTCATTGTTAGATTTGTTGATTTTTAAGCTATATTCTTGTCAGGAAAAATTTGCCACACCTTTTGTTGACTGGTCGTGCAACATTGCATTTTCACAATGCAGATGAAGTTACAACAAGGATAAGTTATTACGAGTGTAGGAAGGTAAGTTTTTATACAATGTCATATCCAGTATTTAGGACAGTTCAAAACACCTTACACTTGACTCCTGGCAAGCCTATTCATCCCAACACAAACACTTGGTCCAACTTCTCTGGGAAGCATTTACTCATGCTGAAAAAAATGCTCAAAGGCTACTCATTCACAAACCACTGTCTATAGCCTTGTACTCATTTCAACAGCTGAGTGAACTGAGACAATGTGCCATGAACAGAAATACCAAAGCTTAGAAACAACAGCATGTGGATTCCAGCACCAGTCCTCTTGACTACGAGGGTTATCTGTGAGAGCACTACGACCGTGTCAAACTTCAAAAACTGTAAAAACTGTCTCTGGGGTCACTTGGAGGATATCTAATTCCAAAATAATTAATTTATCGATCCTAAGAATGTAAAGCAAACTTTCCAGTGGACTACCGACATGTAACAGGTAAGAGGCAAATTCACACGGAATAATATTTACCAAGATATTTCACGAATGGACCTCAGGGAGTTTTGCCCCTGTATTTATAGAAAACTTGGGTTACAAATTCACAAATGTTTCAAGAAATATGGGCCATGGAAACTAGGAAAACAACGAAAGATTTGTTGATTGACATCCACAAAGGTGACATCCAGATTAAAGTAGATGACAGGTCAGACTTCTTGAATCTGTCACATTTCGTCACAACCAAGTATTTCTGTAAGCGACAAAGCTCTTGGGTGATAGTGACCTTTGAGTCTATGCAGTATGCACATGTCACAGGTGGTGCCTGTTATTTTTGGAGATTCGTTACAAAAATAAATGTTTATTTTTGTCCGCTGTCTATATTTGCCCAGGTGACATTTAACCACAGGAAACACGTCAAAGGTCATTGGGTGTTATTTAAATTCTGTGAATTATTTGACAACTGTCTTCACAGTTTTGCAAAAAGACTGCTACTATTATCTCATTAAATGTCTACTTTGTGTACTAACAAATATAAATATTTAATGCATGTACTAATGCTAAATTAAAATGTGGACTTTAATCTATGCTAACCTATTTAAGACTACGAATAACTAAGTACGTATTTTAAGACTCACTCTACACAGCTGCGGCCAAACCTGACTAATTACTTACTAAATATGTCCATAAAAAGCAGTCCAGATTGATTAATGGCCTGTAAACTTTCGCAAAAATAGAAAACTGATTAATCGGCGACAAATTTCCTATGCACCCTGCCCTATTCTGAGTAGTATTTTCAAAAGCTGCATTGATGGATGATCAACTTGCAAGAACGTAATACGCCGGACAAGAAAATATGGATTTTCTTTCTTCACAATCGCCAAGCATGCTCCAATTAATATGTCCAAGTTTTCTATTAACAGTGGTCAGTACATGCAGCAACATCGTTTCGGGTCAGTGTACACTGAAAAATAGTTGTATAAATGTTATGCTCTTGTGAGAAGCATTAGGCTGCTTAGGATGTCCTTGTGGCTGGATGCCGACCAAGGCCAATTGTCGAAGGAAGTGAATGACCATAGAACAGTTGATTGGACCAGGGGCCTGTGAGGAGATGATTGGACCAGGAGCCTGTGAGGAGATGATTGGACCAGTGGCCTGTGACATGATTGGATCAGGGGCCTGTGAGATGATTGGACCAGGGGCCTGTGAGGAGATGATTGGATCAGGGGCCTGTGAGATGATTGGATCAGGGGCCTGTGAGGAGATGACTGGATCAGGGGTCTGTGAGGAGATGACTGGATCAAGAGCCTGTGATGAGATTATTGATTCAGGGGCCTGTGAGGAGATGATTGGACCAGGGGCCTGTGAGGAAATGATTGGACCAGGGGCCTGTGAGGAGATGACTGGACCAGGGGCCTGTGAGGAGATGATTGGACCAGAGGCATGTGAGGATATGATTGGACCAGGGGCCTGTGAGGAGATGATTGGACCAGGGGCCTGTGAGGAGATTATTGGACCAGGGGCATGTGAGGAGATGATTGGACCAGGGGCCTGTGAGGAGATGACTGGACCAGGGGCCTGTGAGATGATTGGACCAGGGGCCTGTGAGGAGATGATTGGACCAGGGGCATGTGAGGAGATGATTGGACCGGGGGCCTGTGAGGAGATGACTGGACCACGGGCCTGTGAGATGATTGGACCAGGGGCCTGTGAGGAGATGATTGGACCAGGGGCATGTGAGATGATTGGACCGGGGGCCTGTGAGATGATTGGACCAGGGGCCTGTGAAGAGATGCACTTATAACGATCCTAAATTGGCATTTTAAATTATAAACTGGCAACAACGTTAATGTTTTTGATACAGTTTGCACATTTATATTTGAATTAATGAATGGAAGTTTATTCAGCATTTTATTAATATCTTGTGAAATTCAACTCTGTTAATATCTATCAATAAAACATTTATTTACAATCACTATGGCTATGCAGTACACATGTGAACAACATTCTTATAATTAGTACAAGTGCTTTGATTCCTCCCTAACCCTTTTGTATGCTCTGTGCAAATTGATCAATGTCAACAGTAGTAAATAACCCTAATGACTACGATGATGTCATTACTCAACGAAGATAATGTACAAATGTATCTTTATGTCCCACAGACCAACATCAACACACCCACCCGACCAATTAGAGGCATCATTAAAATTTAGCTTTTTCACATATACATTTTATGCAGTCGCCGTCGTATGTATCCATCACCGATGACACTTATATGGCACCAGTGACATTTGTACACTTCCATCATCCACCCATCCGTCAAAACCGATTTCTGTTGCCACTCGCTAAATGTCTTCACGGGAAACCGAAGTCACATAAGACGTTTCCCCTCAATAACACCTTAACACCCGCACCGTGAGAAAGACGTTTTTCACCCTCTGAGGAGCTACCAAAACACCCCCTGGTGTCAAGATGGATGTATGTTCGCTCGGCGTGACCTTACTAAAGTGATGGAAACATATTCGGTCCTGTTTGTGAGATCGTAGTGAAGAATTACTGCTGACGCTGAAATGACACAGTTCTCACATATATCTTCACTTGGCCTGGGCTAGATACAGAGCAAGATCACAATTTAGTTTTGGACATCGGTTGATGAAATCTTTGAACACATCTGTGTCATGAATAATCGACTTCATTATCTTAGCTACATTCTCCGTTTAAATTCTTTATGTAACTGGTCTCTGAAAAGTTTTAGCCATATTAGCTGAGGTCATAAATATGGGCGTTACGCCCCATTTGTGGAGGCAAAACGCCTAGAGATGGGTGTTTTGCAATGTAATTTTGTTAATTTTTGACTTCTCTCACATATTACCACAATCAATACATTTATATTATTTTATAAGCATATCTACTAGTAAATAAATCATACCAATCACATCCCTCTTTGGTAAGGAGGATTAAATATATGTACCGGAATAAAAATGAAACACAAACTTTAATATGAACAGCTTTAATACCACATATTTTATTTCAACTGCAACTGTTCTTTAACTGGATGGACAAGACAATATGTGGCTATCACAAAATTTATACTTTCTGAGCTTATTCCTAGACAAAGGGTTGGTGTTACGGCCTCAATCCTTGGTATGTTACCCCCTCCCATTCAGTCTCTTCATAGTTCTCATTATTTGACACATATACAAGAAATGTTTCCACTGATGTGAATATAAACCAACATAACCTCTATACCATAGATTATAAGCAACATAAATTACCTCCTTATTGCCTGTTATTGCCATCGATGCGAGGCAGTCTTCACTCATTTTTCTAATAACGAATCTTATTTGCTTTATTAAAAATCAACCGTCCTGCCTTTCTGTAACAATGTCAGTGTATCTATCGAGTATCAACATTTCTCCTGGCTCCACCACGCTTATGAAACCGTGACAAATATATTCACTATTCATTACTAAACAGTCTAAATAATGGTGCATTGACACTGTCTGGCCCGAGAACAGCACTATCATGTCAAAGGCACCAAACAAGACCCATATATCTTCCATCTAGCGAAAAACATGACCATAAATGCCACTGCTTAACAAAACAACACCTGACTCTCTGCAGGACATACCCACCCATATTACAGAAACTCATGTCAACTAGCACTTGTCTTGCAATAAATATTCCAGTTTTTGAATTTCCACAATGACAGATACAAGAAAAGTCCAACTGAATTTCACATAACTCATTGCAGAGCCAGAATACATTTTTGAACGTGTCTCGGTATCTGTCAGTGTATACTGAAATAATTTTTATTATACTACCTACATTATTTGCATACAAACGCACACACGCTTGCACACAAACATACATCTATTTTTCTTGTTGAAACTTCATCATTTTTTAACAATCCTGAGTAAACAGCATTCTTCTCACACGTAAATAAAGATAAACCCATATTGTGAATCTGTAAATACCCACAATGCACCTATCCAAACAATACCTGCATCGAGAGCAGGCAATATGCAGGCCATCTGTAACCTCGTAACAGAATTCCGGCGTTATACTACGAAATAATCACATCTGACACGCAGTCTTTGCTGTGCACATGAATCTGCCCGGAGAAATAGCTCGGGGAAAAATCCAATTACTTCATGCGCGCAGATTGGCTTAGGGGGAGATGACACTGGCGATTTCTCCCAATCTCTGCCCCTGCCCTGCTCTCAGGTGCCTTCACTAGGGAAACACATAATTACGTCCTTCATATTGGATTTAGATGCCCTGCGCGATACTAGTGGTCAGACAGGTCTGGTCTGTCTGTGTGGCCACACTTAGGTTTGGGTTGAAATCGTCACTCGTGAGAAATCTTTGATTCTTGTCATAAGCTCATCACACTGATAAGGACTCCATAAACAATGACTTGTCTCTGAGTGAGTATCTTGATTGTTTCTTGCGCACACAGCACAACACGTTTCCAGTCGGGCTTAGGGACATATCAATGTTTATACTGCAAGGTTGTTTGTTCCGTTTTTTAATAGTAATTAATTAAATGTTTTAAGATTAGAATAACAAATGCTAAAGGTATACAGCATCTTGATTTTTGTTCAGAAAAAAAGTAGGATCTGACAAAAATTAACCAATAGTCACGAACGAATAGTCTTTGAGCAATAAATGCATCATGGCTGAATGTTTTCCAGTGATGTCAAGATAGTGCTTGGTCTGCCACGGGTGAATTGTAAGATGCTTAGAGAAGTTCTAAGGGTCAGATCAGCGAAGTTCACCTTTTTATTAATTAACAACCGGTGCCATTGTAATGAAATCTGAACTGTACAAATTTAACTTTTGATAAGCTTCCTTACCCACTTGCCATCTGGGGTCTTGCTCCAGATTGCAACCTTGTTAAATGTTGTTAAAACCCGACTGGTTTAAACACCTACCTCCTGGTTCTGTCGGTTGCGGAAACGGAACCACGGTCCTCCTTCTTCCCTCTGATAGTCCACAACATAGGCCTCTGCATACTCCTGGCCCTGTGGAACAAAAACAAAGGGTTAAAATATGGTGTAGAATGGGTTAAATGTGTGGGAAAAGATTAAGTGTGTGACGAGGAACTGGTTAAATGTGTGGGGAGAAAAAGGGTTAAATGTGTGGGAACAGGTTAAATGTGTGGGGAGGAACAGGTTAAATGTGTTGGGATGAATAGGTTAAATGTGGAGAGAAGAGGTTAAATATGTGGGGAGAAACAGGTTAAATGTATGAGGAAGAAGTTAAATGTGTGGGGAGAAACAGGTTAAATGTGTGGGGAGGAAGAGGTTAAATATGTGGGGAGAAACAGGTTAAATGTTGGGGGAAGAACAGGTTAAATGTGTGGGGAGGAACAGGTTAAATGTGGGGGGACGAACAGGTTAAATGTGTGGGGAGGAACAGGTTAAATGTCTTGGGAGGAAGAGGTTAAATGTGTGGGGAGGATGAGGATAAATGTGTGGGGAGAAACAGGTTAAATGTGGGGGGAAGAACAGGTTAAATGTGTGGGGAGGAACATGTTAAATGTGGGAGAACGAACAGGTTAATTGTATGGGGAGGAACAGGTTAAATGTCTTGGGAGGAAGAGGTTAAATGTGTGGGGAGGAACAGGTTAAATGCATTGGGAGGAAGAGGTTAAATGTGTGGGGAGGAACAGGTTAAATGTATTGGGAGGAAGAGGTTAAATGTGTGGGGAGGAACAGGTTAAATGTATTGGGAGGAAGAGGTTAAATGTGTGGGGAGGAACAGGTTAAATGTCTTGGGAGGAACAGGTTAAATATCTTGGGAGGAACAGGTTAAATGTGTGGGGAGGAACAGGTTAAATGTCTTGGGAGGAAGAGGTTAAATGTGTGGGGAGGAACAGGTTAAATGTCTTGGGAGGAAGAGGTTAAATGTGTGGGGAGGAACAGGTTAAATGTCTTGGGAGGAAGAGGTTAAATGTGTGGGGAGGAACAGGTTAAATGTGTGGGGAGGAACAGGTTAAATGTGTGGGGAGGAAGAGGTTAAATGTGTGGGGAGGAGCAGGTTAAATGTCTTGGGAGGAAGAGGTTAAATGTGTGGGGAGGAACAGGTTAAATGTCTTGGGAGGAAGAGGTTAAATGTGTGGGGAGGAACAGGTTAAATGTCTTGGGAGGAAGAGGTTAAATGTGTGGGGAGGAACAGGTTAAATGTCTTGGGAGGAACAGGTTAAATGTGTGGGGAGGAACAGGTTAAATGTCTTGGGAGGAAGAGGTTAAATGTGTGGGGAGGAACAGGTTAAATGTCTTGGGAGGAACAGGTTAAATGTGTGGGGAGGAACAGGTTAAATGTGTGGGGAGGAACAGGTTAAATGTCTTGGGAGGAAGAGGTTAAATGTGGGGAGGAACAGGTTAAATGTCTTGGGAGGAACAGGTTAAATGTGTGGGGAGGAAGAGGTTAAATGTCTTGGGAGGAAGAGGTTAAATGTGTGGGGAGGAAGAGGTTACATGTGTGGGGAGGAACAGGTTAAATGTGTGGGGAGGAACAGGTTAAATGTGTGGGGAGGAGCAGGTTAAATGTCTTGGGAGGAAGAGGTTAAATGTCTTGGGAGGAAGAGGTTAAATGTGTGGGGAGGAACAGGTTAAATGTGTGGGGAGGAACAGGTTAAATGTATTGGGAGGAAGAGGTTAAATGTGTGGGGAGGAACAGGTTAAATGTGTGGGGAGGAACAGGTTAAATGTATTGGGAGGAAGAGGTTAAATGTGTGGGGAGGAACAGGTTAAATGTGTGGGGAGGAACAGGTTAAATGTATTGGGAGGAAGAGGTTAAATGTGTGGGGAGGAACAGGTTAAATGTGTGGGGAGGAAGAGGTTAAATGTCTTGGGAGGAACAGGTTAAATGTGTGGGGAGGAACAGGTTAAATGTCTCGAGAGGAAGAGGTTAAATGTGCTGTATTCAACTACTGTAACACGGCAGTACATCCTCCCTCTCCTAAACCATACCATCGTGAGAGACAGACATGTGGTCTCTCTGTAACACAAGCACCAAGTAGTGGTTAACCTATGGAAATTGACTTGCAGATATTGGGACAGCAGTGCGTGTATTCATTCATTCACCAAGGCAACTGCACACTGTGCCGCCCTGAGGCGAAAGTTCAGCTCTCTCAACTAATTTGCCTTACACAAAATGCATATGACAGTCAAGAAAGCAGAAAGTAGACGACATGACACCAGGCCAGGGCTTTATGGCATGTCTAGGCACAGACCCATCATTGTCCGTTACAACTGTCCATGCTTTACAGCATATGGCGGTGTAACTGGAGAGTATCAGCTATGTTACAGAATCTCCCACTAGGTGCTGGCAGTGATTGGTAACAACAAAAGGCATTGTGTTCTGTGGAGGTGATAAACATGACTGTGTTGATCAACACTGTGAAATGACTTCCTCATTGTATTTCCTATCACAAGCTTGTGGTCATGTTACCTAAGGTTTTGTTGGTGTTGATGTCAGAAATTATGCACATTTTAACCCTTTTCATTCTCCATCAACCAGTATGTGTACTTTTAGTGAAGGGTTAAACAATACCCAGAAAGAAGTCGGAATTAAATGGGTTAAATAACTACCATGTTTAGCCATGTACGTGACTTTAGTCTTTTTAATAATCAACAACTATTCAGCATAAGTAATACAGAGTGTGTAACTGTGTGGTTTAATTATCCGATAATCCTACACATTTTTTTCAAAACAACTGTTTTATGTAATCGAAAATTATGACTGATGACACAGAGCACTACCAAAACCACCACATGCCTCAAATTTACCAGGAAATGACTACAAAATGTAGCCAACATCTCCACAGTTTCCCAAACAAAGATTCCCACCTGGCCGTTGCCAAATCTTCCCTGTGTCTCTATCAGGGTGACAGTCTTCAGCACCCTCAGGTTAATCTCTAGCCACTCATACACCCCGGGTGCGATGGGGTTCTTAGGGCACCACGCCCCTCCGTTCTTCTCTGTGTGAATTCTGAAATGCACAACAAAGCACCGTTGATATATATATATATATATACTAACTGAGTTACCTGGGGAAAAAGGCAGTCATATGTAACAGACACCCCAAGCCCATCCCATATGTTTCCAGCCTACCCACATTAATAAATGGTAACTGGTCACTGGCCTAGTTGTTAGGACAACCTTTTGCCAGCAATCTCAATTGCTCACCCGTCTAACTGACGTAACCAGCAACAGCGGATGCTGGGTTGAAATTTCAGCCCGATACATACAAAACTAACGGAGATGTGGGTGCACAAACAAACAGAGAACGAACTGTTTTATAATATAGATATGTTGTATTCCTAGTTATCCAATAACTTTTGACACTCACTTTTTATAATACACTAACTTGATGGGCATTAATTTTGGCACTAAATTACAAAATGACACATAGCTCCATCTGTAGGAAATATATAAAATGCAAAAGAGGGTGTTACTTGTAAGCGTGCGGACGTGACCAACGACAGGTAGACCTGGTGCATGATAAGCGCTGAGGATTTTCAAACATCAATAACTTTAAAACTATTCAAAATGTCTGCATGCATCCAGCAACATATTTGTAGATGGGGTAATTGTCTTTATGATGATATTGAAAAACATTAAATTCTGCGGCTGGAACTCCACATACAGCCCTTTGAAATATTAAGCCACCCAACTTCTCCATCCCCTGGATGAATTTCGAAAATGTCTAAAAACCATCTCAAAGGGCCCGCTAGATCACATGCAAAATGTCAGCCCGATACATGCAAAACTGATGGAAATGTGGCTTCACATACAAACAGAGGACAAACTGTTTTATAATAGATATGAAGGATTTCAGGGCAAAATGCGATAAATGCCATTTTTTATTTCGCCCAAACCAGTTTAAACACATGTTGAGCTAGGATATTTTCTAATTTATACCAAAACGCAATAAATCCCCATGAAAAAACGTGCACAAAACAGTGTTTGTTTTCAAAACGTGACAAGCGCCATCCGTCTTTTTTTTATCAAAACGCGATATATCCATGTTCAGCCAACCAGCACCGCTGTGCCACACGTGCAACTACGCAGAGTGACGGCGTGCGCTATATGAATATACAGCGTTTTGATAACAAAATCATATAAAATCACGTCTTGCGTAACAAATGTGCAACAGATATTTCAGAGTTTGCCAGCATTCTCTGATTTTGGATTTTAAATATCTATCAACTTAATTTACAAGTTGTTATTTAAACTTTGAGGATGAAGCACAAAAGTGACTTTTTCTCAAAATGAAGAAAATGGATATATCGCATTTTGCCGTGAACCCCTTCATATATATAAGCCATATTTTCTCTAGCCCCAGTCTATTTCTTTTAAGCTACACTTTGTGTTTAGATTCTGTTAACACTGCTGAATGGTAATGGTCATATTCGTAAACAAATAATGGTCAAATTATAGTTTAAACAGTTATTTATTTATTTTAAGATAACAAAATATAAGACTGCACCTTTAATTGTGACAGAGTTGCAAACTTGCTGATTTTCTAATGTTTGAGTTTGTCTGTTTTCTAAGACATGAATTAGTCTATAAGAATGGAAGAATGTAGACTCAGGGAAATCGTTACATTCTATGGTAACGATTGTGTGCTGGACTTTGAAATCTTCTGCAGTGTACAACATTGTACGCAGGAACACAAGACTCATTTGCAGCGCAAAACAGATTAAAAACAGTGATCCAATAATAAAATCTATAAATTCACAACACAGCAAAATTCACTTTTGTTGTAAATAAATGTCTGTAAACATGATAACAATGACTGTTATAATAACGTCCTCTGCATGTACAGTGTCATAACACTGTTACATACTGGCATATGACTTTCAGTCTGGACAATTATCAACATTTTACAGTACTAATCCAGGTGGAAGGCTGGGCAGTCAGAGAACTGCTATGCTCTATACGAATAGATACAAATATCAACAACTGTGAATGACCCTTAAGCAAGCATATAATATGTTGATGTCCAAGAAAACATTCCATGAGTAATGTTTCAGAAAAAGAATACAGCCTAAAATAGTAACAACAACACCAGCTCCATTTAAGTACTTTCCATGAAATGTCGACTACTGCCAAGAAAGTCAATAGGTAAACAATTCTGATGAACAGTATCCACTACACAGGCCCTGTATTACACGTAATAATACACCCATTAAATTTCACAGTGGCTGCTCAGTATGTGATAAAGACAACTCTACTGCCATCATATGTAAAATGTGAGAATACATTGATATTTTATTAACATCTTGTTGTTATTTTCTATAATTTTTGATTCTGGCCAATTTGTATTGTAGTAAGCTTTGATCATGATGTTCTGATATGAATCATCAAATTTGACACATCACATAATAAAATATGGGTGTAACACTTGTAGTGTAATAAATAACTTGTTTACACTTGTGAAATTATAATGTAAACAATTACAGGTGTCACAATCACAATGCAAACAAGTACATAAATAAATTATTGCACTTTTGAAATGCAAACCTAATGTAACAATTTTACACCTGTAATAGAAACTAGCTTTCACATTTTTAATGCAAATATGTACATAGAACAATTTTGTAAGATCCAGAATTAAAGAAATCTCTTCAATAAATCAACTTATCAGAAATGTTCTAAGTTGTGGAAGTGGAAGCATGGCACCCTCAAAGAGAATACACATTTTAAACGGGAACCTTAACATGGGAACACATTATTCCATAAGTTCTTGATTATTTACCTTTGATGTAAGGCTAACAAAAAAAACAATTTGCTTTTTAAAATGATCTGCCACACTTTGTTTATGTGTAATTTTGTTTATACGAGTGCGTGAAACTAGTAATTATTTCCCACCAAAACATCATCATATGAACACCTCCAAGCACAAAAGGGACTGTATCGTACCCTACCACAAAATCATGTTTTCATAGGGTTTGTTTCGCGACGCTTTTCTCACAATGTTCCCGCATGCTAATGACCTGAACAATGCCTATGACGGCACACACTCGCTACAAACATAGACCAGCGCTTACTTCTAAGTGGCGGATATGGTTACCTTGACCAATTGCCTCCAGGGGCCGGGTCACACAAAGAATTGTGGGTAACCACATTTTCATTCCGATTTCGATCGTCAAAAGGCGCGTTCTCTGAACTGTTTAGGCTGAACTGGAATCTGTCCTACGATGCACATGGGCATACCAATATCATCAAGCACAACCCTCTGTTATCAGCAGTAAATGCAGCAACAGAGGAGGACAAAAATAAATTAAATCCGATACACATAATTTCTGCTAAAAAATAGTAAACAAAATTAATTTCTATCAATGTCACACTAGATTCAAAGGTCAGTGATGAAAAATATTGAAAGGTCCACCAAAATGATCCTACTACAGTGTTCTGGTATCCTGTTGCTCATATGTGAGATGCATAAATCGCTTGTCAGTCAGGTCTGCTGAGGACCCTAGAAAATGGGTATACACCCCTGTATGCTTATTGGAATGCAAAATTTGACACATTTTTGTGTCTCAAATATTTGTTAAGTGCACGAATACGGTATATCGACATGATACTAACCTTCCATTGTGTGGCCCCACACTGGCCTCATCGTAAGAGGAACTTGCTCGGATATCCTCATCTCTGATCAGCTCCAGTTGCATTCCCAGTGGACTACGACATTTGGCTGTCGACAAGAAAACACAACTCAATGTTAGATATGCACAACATGCATTAAATTAAAGGCAGGTGCAAGAGAACATTTGAAGTGAACTGGCTTCTGACGCACATTCATGTTGGGATTCACGTTTGTTTACTGTTTCAGTTATTAAGCTAACATCCATTCAAATTGTATGTTTAGCAAAATTACTGCGACTGATCATTTCACAATTTTCTTCCAAAAGTTAGTAAATTCACCATGTTATTTATCATTCAATATGGTTCCAAAAAGTTACAACAATGAAATATAGCCAAAATCAAAGATTTTAGCCAATATAAAATATATATATATACATTATAAAATAGACTAGACATGTGTAGTGAAGACTTGTTATAAAATAACACATAAATAACTTGAGAACTCATTATTATATAATACATATATCATTAAGATTGATGTGTAAAGTTTAGATAACATATTCAAGAGGTTACATAACAATTATTAAGCAACTGCCCTGCAGCAACTTCTGTAGCATAAATTACCCATGATGCATAGGGTCGCATAAATTACCCATGAGGCACTGGCTGGTGAACACAATGGGGCAATAAAGACAGCGACAAGAACATGAACCAGGAACAATATGTCAGCTGCAGAATAGGAACTACATGACAGCCCCATGTTTATGACAGCACGCGACATAGAGTAGCCATACAGCAGACATCGCAGTCACATGGTGACATTCACTGCAGACTTACTGGTCACGCCTTGGGCTGTGTAAAAACTTGCTTAACGTTTATTCAGCAGACAGCAAAAACACGTCTGTACAGCTTCAAGCGCCACTAGTAGAATGATAAATGTCTCCCTCATTCATGGTTTCAAGGAAAACGTAATGTTTCAGTCATCTTGATTTTAATACGATGGTCAATGTATATCAGACTGCTTTTTTCTTTGCATAATGTTTATTTAAAGTGGACTGGGGAAGTGGAACGAATGGGAGAGAGAGAGAGATGGAGGGAGGGAGGGAGGGGGAGGGAGAGAGGGAGGGAGAGAGAGGGGGGAGAGAGAGGGGGGAGAGACAAAGAGAGAGAGCAAGAGAGAGAGAGAGAGAGAGAGAGAGAGAGAGTGCATGAGAGATATAGATATATATAGAGAGAGAGAGACAGAGAGAGCGAGAGAGAGAGAGAGAGAGAGAGAGAGCGAGAGAGAGACAGACAGAGAAAGGAGGGAGTACAGATGGGTGGTGGGGACGGCAGGTCTGAAGCACAGGCAGAAAAAAATGAAAAACAAATTCGAGGAGCAGTATCGGGGTGAGCCTCAGCCCGGATTACAGGATGAAGAGGAAAGCATCAATGTATTCGTACGTACATAATCACAAAACACCTGTCATACAGGATTTGTTCCCAAATAAATCCAGCTGCCTTGGTTACCATTATCGGCAGTTATTTTGGAGTAGCCTTTTTCAAACCACTTTAAAATATTCTACGCTGATACATTATAATATATGGAACTCGTTAGAAATAACAGCATCACTCAAATGTGCAGAAGAACAAAGATACCACTAATTCCGATAGGCAGTGGCCAATTCTATTACGTCAATCAGAGGTTTTTTAACTGCATTATTGATTTAACGTCCACAGATAATAAATTATGCATACCTTGGTCTGCATCGTTGATCAGTGTCGTGTTGCAGATATGAAACAGAAAAAAAATTAATTCTTTCGTTAACATCAACTTTTGGAAAATATATGCAACAATCCACTGACAAGTAAACTTCAAACAGAGTGATTAACCTAAATTAACTAATATTCAGCGATTCAAATAATATTATGACAATGTTACATGGAAATATATACTCAAACAAATATTCAAACAAAAAACATGTCTTGCTATCATGACCACATAAATGACTAAAAAACACAATAAATAACTATATCACGAAAAGGTGAAAACCGAAAAAAATAAAGTTTATGATTAATTCTGTTCATTTGATGATCACAATTCCCACCATTAAACATCTACTGAACACGCATTTAATTTAATATTAAACACACACAAATTGCAAAATCACTTTAATAACTTGGAAATCTTCCTAAATTAGTAATGTGAATATCTTATTTCAACCGTTGGCATTCAAATTTAACAAGGTTTTACAGCACACACGCAAAAAATTCTTCTTTTACGATAATTGTAAGACATCCTCAAACTGACTTCATTATCAATGTGTCCACACCATCAACGAAGACCAGGCATATACCGACATCAAGGTAATAAAACTCAACACCAAAGACATAAAACAGCGAGACCACCCATGCAGCAAGACCACCCACCCTCCGAGACACGTAATGTCAATAGGATATTTAAAAACTCTGTCCTGATTATATTCAAACAAGAAGTGTGTCATGAGCAATACTACCAGTCTGGCGTAAGCCCCGCCCACCTATGTGTGCTCAGCTCCTTACAATGGGCAATTCTTGGCAATTAATAGACCCTGACGAAGCACAAAGCGGACATTAATGACTCTGTAAGGCCGCAATCCGCTCCGATTACACCAGCTATATGGCGGAGACGTAAAGATTTATTCAGTCCGTCTGATGGTGCTTTGTCATGTTGGAGTCAGTCCAAACGCACATTACCAGACTCATCAAGGTGTTTTGCCAGAAAACTCATTGTGTATCAGTAACGAGGTGTGGAGGATTCCAGCAGCAAGTTACAGTCTGGTAATGATAATAAATGTTGTTATTAGAGCAATTACAACCTTTAGTGTCACTTTATGGTCTGAGGCTGTCTAGTGCTGCTAGGTGGCAGCACCAGTGGATCAACAATTAGTCATCGTCTGCAAGCCCATATAGGTTTTCCTTCTAATTATTAATGTGTGTGCATGCGTGTGCGTACACAGGTCGTGCGTTGATGTGTATGTGCGTGCGTTTAATTAGTTTTACCTGTAAATTAATGTTACTAATTATAATGCAGCTGTGTGTGAGCGTGCTTGCTTTTAATTATTTTCATCTCAAAATTAGTGTTATTAGTTTAATCAATTTCATATTCTGTATTTTTTATTAAAATATTTTTTATATATTTTTTATATTATTTTATGTAAAGTACATCAAGTTCTTATGGAACCACACAATATAAAATAAATGTATTATTTATTACTATTACTGTCTACCAAGACAGGTATTGACCATTTTTCTTTACTATTATTACTGCATACACATTTATAGATTTGCCATCATGGAAAATTCGTCCCAAGAACCAGGAGAAACTATAGATATATATATATATCAAATTATATATACAATTGTACAGGTAAGTGTTGAAGTGATCCATAAAATGTCCACCGGGGAACAATGGACATGGTCCAATGACTTCGGCAAATAAACTGCATTATTGAACAGGCCTAACTGTAATGAATCTTGCACCTGTCAGTGAAGCGTGACCATGTAAAACCTGGTCACCAGGAGATCAAAGGAACCAGCCAGGTGTCTCGACACACTGTCACCACTAATTGACGACATGCAGGTGCATGTTCGGAAGCGGACAGGTGCCACAACCTTGCAGGTAATGGATACGAGATGACGACGACATTATGGGAAATAACATGGTCGCCCGGTGAAAGCCACGAATAATGTTAGTATGACAATAAGCACTGTGCCGCCTGATGAGAATTCCGGGAACCAGCTGCGGCGGGGAACAGTCAGTTGTTGATGGGTAATCAATAGACATCATTTGGCGGCGGCAGATATAAGTCGCTGTGGCAGGGCGTCGACTTTTTGCCCGATCGGAACTGTTGCCATATGCGGTAGCAAAAACAACAATTCCCGCAGTAGGCCATGTCTAATGCGAATTACCATCTAACATATTTTTGCGAATTTACTACAAAGTAGTCCAGTGAACGAATAAAGAAATAGATCAATATATTCGTTCTGTCTAGCTGGAATTCAATGTGTGTTCAAATGGATTTTAGTTCTGACGAACAATCGTGCATTTTCCAGGTCGCAAAAAGACAAATTACACATTTGCAAGATTTTACTGTGAACTCGCACAGTAATGAAGACCTTAATCATGCGTTTGATTTATCCATCCTGAATCATTATCTAGCTGCATTCTAGGTGTGCATTTAAATTGTTTTCACTTGACTTATTAACATGCAATTCCCTGTGAGCAAAAGATAAATGACTATAATCCACGTGTGTGTGTGTGTTTAAACGTTTTCCACTTCTAAATTACAGGCGTGCAATTTCCTGTGATGAGCAAAAAGACAAATGACTACAATATGGTAGCCGGATCACACGCCTGGCAAGCTGGAAACATTCTCAAGGCTAGTGGAAAGCTTTATGTGAGAAGGTTGGATCCGGTCATGCCATCCGGAAGGAAACGAACCTAATTTCATCGGCATTACGTCGTCCAACAAAGGCAGCAGTCACCTCTCTACCATATATATTTCTTCTATCCCATTGCCCAATCTCCCACCAACAGGCTGCAGGAGCCTGATTCAAGATGACTGTATCCCCATCTGTTGTTGCAGTCAGGCTACAATGTTTGCACAGCAGGAATGGATGCAGTGTTGTTGATCAACAGCAGGTAATAAGTGTTTATGGACCTGCAAGTGTCAAGTTAAGAGGCTAGCACTCAGGGGGCCCGGGCCAATGACTTGGGCCAGGGCCTGTGGTCACCACAGACTCCGAGCCGGGGTAACACCAATAATCCAGGGCCAAACTACAACTTGCTTAATCAGACAGATTTCAGGTGACACATATTGTACGGAATTAAGAACGTTGTAATACGTGCTCAAATTAGAATACTGAATCTACAAACGGAATAGGCAGATGCGACAAAGGGAAATAATAGCAGACCCGGGCTTTCTATAATATGAGCACATTAAAAATGTACTTTTTTATACAGCTTTGTTTGCACGTTCATAATACGGCCAGTTTAGACAGAACTGTAAATACTGTCTCTGAATGCAAAAATAACCAATTATTGTAGACTACCACTCATTGTAAAGACTACTAATCATTGTAAATATTATCAGTAATTGAAAAGACTAAGTCATTATAGCGACCGACACTTACTGTAAATACTAACATTCCTTATAGAGTCCCAGTCCTACACATATTACCAGTCTTTGAAGACTCTGTGAAGCTTACAATAACAATGATACATCTGCGTTAATTTAACTTTGGCGGAATGGGTACAAATCTCAGCTCACTCCAACGACTGTGTTTACAAATATGAGAACCAACGACAACTTCACACGATGAATGACGTCCCACTACATGCCAATCGACTAACTTATTAGATTTGCCATTAACCCTATCTCTATCCGCCCTCTTTCTGACGCCCCATTTACGCCCCTCTGTCCAGGTGATATCAGTCTTCCTCCAGTACACCTGTTGTCTCTGTCAACTGTCACTGCTGGGCCAAGCCATTGTCACAAGTGTCAGCCTAGTGTCAATACAATGTCACCACACTCTCACATTACAACTCACACATATGTCATCGCTGTACATGACTGTCAACGGGTCTGTCTCCAAACACAATCCTGACGTTATTAGGAAAGTAGCTTGTTACCGAGATAATCGTGTCTCAATTGTACACAGACGTAACTGAGTTGGTAGACAGCAGGAACTTGAAGTAATGTTTGTAAACTTATCTCCAGCCAGTAGATTTATGACTGCTGACTTGGGTTGCTGACTGTCAGCTTTGATCAACGGTGTATAGGGAGTTTAGTGCACGGGGATTTCGTCCATGATGTTGTTGTCTTGGTTTTTATCCTTGTACACTTGTTTCCACTGGATTCTGTTTACACCCACTCCTTAACAGATACCCCAGAAAATATTTCTATTAAATTAAAAATATTAATATATGTCACAAATCAACAGTGCACATCTAACATACGTGCAATCGAAACACAGTCAAATATTTATCAAATGTTAGATTTACTTCAGCTGTGATCATAAATCGGTGGATCTGCTGAAATTTTAGCAAATTTATCTCTGGCTGATACAACTCATACAAAAACTTGAAAAAGTTCACTTCCAAATACATGTCCAGGTGGAGCCACCAGTGGTGTTTGTAAAATGTCACCTGGTCAATGACTGACACGCCCAAATGTCTACCTTTACATCTACATGTAATTTTTTAGACGTGTTGTTGAATCAGTGAACGAATGGTAACATTACGCTGGCAGCGAACCAGAACACGGGCAATTAGCAGTGTATAGAAAGTGGCATTTACTGTAAAAGAAAATGTAATGAGATAAGAACGCTATGCATTTTCCCATGGGCCAAATGAAAACAGAACGACCAACCATCGCTGAAGGGGGAATTACACACAGGTAGTTTGCAAGTATGTCCTCCGCCGTGGCGTAGCTATCACCAGCTATAACTACACAAAAAGAGAGTCAATCGACCCACTGGGAATGACAGGGAGAAGGTGGCGAGAACTGAATAACACGTCTGGCGAAGGTGTAATTGAATTCTACACATCAGGAGCAAAGATCTCTGGGAGATTCCACGAAAACTGTTATTATAGCTGCAGTGTTCAAGCGGAGTGGGGTTTCATTGAAAGTGCCTGTAGGGCGGGTACACAGGGTGATTAGTAAGGGGGTGAAAGGTGCCTTTGATAACTTGTCAGCGTTATGTCACCTATTGCAACCAGTTGAATAAAACATGCTCATGAGTCTTGCCATTGAAGAATGCGGTCGGCGGCGGCTGCAGGCATGCATCAGTGCGTACATGAGTGATATTACACAGTGTGCGCGCGTGATATTGCGCAGTCTGTTGGAAGCATGGCAATGTACCAAGAAAAACAGTGCATCGTTAAAATCATGGGTAATCTAACACTTGAAGCTTATGCGTGCATGTGTGTGCGTGCACATATTTCAACCTCACATACGGATCGCACAAAAACTATTCGGCAAAAGTTGTTCCCATTTGATGTAATAAAAAAAATTATCATTCAAAAAATCGCGAGTACTACCTGACACCCACCCCAGAAGAAATTATCCATGGGCATCACTATCGCCAACACTGGCGCCACCTCGAGATCTGATCGCCAATCAATTCTCTCAGGTAGAAATTCTCTTTTAGAAAAGCATATCACATTGCAAACACATAAGTGAATAATCGTAAATAACTATCATGTTTTATAAATACATTGCCAGTTGGTAGATAGAGGTCAATAGGTCAACAAAGTAAATGACCACAGACAGGTTAGTGGACCTCAGCACCTGGGAAAAGATGCGGTTATAACGCTCCAAAGTTACCGTATGAATACATACATGTATTATGTAGATAAAATTCAACCAGCCAGAGGTGATTACTGGTTCTAGATCACAGCTGATCCAATGAGAGATAGGCTGCCAATGTTGTAATTCACTGCATTTTCATATCAGAAATGTAAAAAACATAGGTCAAATGTCAGAAACGCAGTATAAATTATACAGCAGACTAAAAGAGAAATCAAGGACCTACATCGAAGCCAACCTTAACACGGACTTCAGGGTTGTTCGTTACCCGGAATCAGCCAAGGTGGTAATAATCAGCAGGAAGTTCACTGAACAAGGTGAGTGGAATATAGAAACATTATGACTACACTGAACATCAAAATGCTTCGCAGTTAAAGCATCGACTAAGTTTTGTTTACAATTTGCAGAATAAAAATTCAAATTGCGAACAGGCATTAGGCTTATTAAATGCAATTTTGCGAGCAGTATACCTTCAACATATTTTTATATAGTCTTAATGTCGATTAGTATCAAAAACAAGAAACCGACAAGTTAGCCAATTTCCCTTTAAACTAGTTTGTTAGCAATTATAAATAACTATAAAACAGCCACAACTCTTCATTACCTCAAACTTTGTTACCCCAAAATTTTTTTAACACCACCATTTCTAACTAGCAAAGAGAGATATGCCCACATGAATCGGTAAGACATGGGTTAACTAGAAGATATCCTCACTGGAAGAGACACACCCTCCCCACCCTGTTGATCCTTGCCCCATCACAACTGATGTTATCTGACAAACTTCCAAAATAACCCTGCCTAGCCAGTGTTGACAAACCAAGCCCAGAGGCTGTCACTTCAGTTTACTACATGTGTAGGGATTTGTTTTCAGCAAGAACCAACCCACAAAAGAGCTCTCTCTCTCTCTCTACTCTGCTTCTGAATTTATTAATTTTTAAAATCCAAAGTTTACCGTCTGCATTGTCTGTACGTGTACTGTGAAGATAGCTCCCCTCTGGGTGATTTATAAAAACACCCTACTAATGTCCACACCCCAGAATGCTTGCTAGATACAAGGTAAGGTCTTGACAAGCAACTATATGTAAAGGCCTCACAGAATAGTTGCCGTTGTCTACATTACAAACTAACAACACCAGCAGACAATCTCCATTACTGCTAGTTACATGACTACGAAGCATTTCCTTTCTATACTTTACAGGTGTCACATAGAATGAGACTGGCTGTCTCTCACTGCCAGAGTGATACTCTCCTCCTAACACTGCTAACTCCACACTTGAGAGACCTTAGTTATGAAACATACCTAACAGAGTTTGGTTTGACAACGCCAGGTGATGATGGAGTAACTGAACAGACTTTTAACTTTTGAATGGTTAAGATATTGATTGTTAGAAGCAGGACGAAAGTACTCTGCCAACACTCATTTTCACTGCCAATCGTCAGTTTTGTAACAACAATTTAAAAATAAATAATAAAATAACACTTCCAGCAGAGTTTAAAAAAATCGAACACTTTAGCACGTCTGTAACTGCTGCCTTCCGTAAGTCACCAGCCATTAATAATGGACAACTGTATATTGACAGAAGACGGTGGAATACTAATTAAACATATACGCAGCTTTTTTCACAAGTGTCTGTAGAAAACATAAAATTATGGAAACTTCAGAACAATTCTGAGTAAAAAACAGCTGCTTTACAAAAATACCCAAGCTTTGTATGATGCTGGCACCAGATGGCAGCACATGTGGTCAATACAGCATTTCTTGGGCGGTTTGTTAACACAAATCCAATATAAAAGAATAGATATGATCAGTGGAAGATTTTGTCATCTAGCCCAGGGGATCCATCCCTCAGCAATATAGCCACATACTGTCAACCAGTCACCAGAAATTCAAGCCCTGTTCGTAACAATTTCAGGGTGCAAAAAATCTTAAATCCGTTCATAAAAAAGGGGGCACCATCTCAAAATCGTGTGCACTTTATTCGTCTAAACTGAAGGCAGAAATAAATTAATGATCCAACTCCACGTCCTCTTGTAGGAGAAACATTTCCGACAATTCCCAAAAATTTCCCCTGGGCTGACTCACTTGACATATGCTGGTTTCCCAACAGACAGAGTTATGGAAGTTATTTCCAGCACTGGTTCATTCTGCACTGACTAATGCAACATAAGCCGAGCTGGAAGCACTGACCATGACCCAGAGGACACAAAGGTCAAATGTTTCCTCTTAAAACAGTTTCACTTCTGCTACGGGTCTCACTGGTAGAATGTTTGAGGTTTCAGAGAGATCTCTGGGGTCACTGATGGTTGAGTACTGCAACGACTGTAAGTATTCGAACAAATAAAAATAATAATTAAATTCTCATTGAAAAGAGTCCTGATGTTGTGTCTCATTTGACATCCATGTTATTAACAGGGCTTTGTAATGTCATTGGTGAGAAGTTATACTTGATGAAAGATCACTTATAACTGGTGTACAATTGCATAGGAACTTATTTTAAGGAGCTCTGTCAACTGAAAATGTAATCTATTATATAGAAAATGTGAATAAGAAATGTTTTCAAAATTGCATAATACCTGTTACTATGTCGGAATACTACGATAAGACAAATAACACTGGTGGTGTGTATTTAGAGAGGTTCTGTCATTGTGAGTGGCCGTGGACAAACACTGAACAAAGGAAATTGAACATTGAATGGCAGCTTGTTATGTTAACACAAACATACAGACGGAACAAAACAAACATGGCAGTATGTCTCAGCACTGACTACACAGTCCATGTGGACATATAGAGATTGGTGTGTTCCGCTGCAATGTCAAAATGAGGCAGATGCTCAGTGTGTGTGTGTGTGTGTGCATGCGTGTGTGTGTGTGTGTGTGTATGTGTGCGTGTGTGCATGCATGCGAGCGTGTGTGTGTGTGTGTGTATGTGTGTGTGTGTGTGCATGCGAGCGTGTGTGTGTTCGTGTGTGCATGCGTGTGTGTGTGTGCATGCGTGTGTGTGTGTGTGTGTGTGTATGTGTGTGTGTGTGTGTGGTAATGATATTCCGGTAATATTACATGCGATGTGATATTAATAATGTATGTATTGGTATAATACATTAATAATAGTAATGCGTACGTAGTATCACGATAATGCGGTGAAATATTAATATGTGGTGTGCGTAATATTAATAATAATGTGTCATTAATGTGTGTGTAATACGTGTAATGCATCACGATAATAATAATGTGTGTAATACATCACAGCGTGTATTAATAATGTAATATTCGATAATACATCATGCATATATGTAATAATGTCGCATTAATGTCACGTGTAATGCGTGTAATGTGTATGTATGTCACGTGTAATATTACATACATCAGCGATAATAATGAGAGTAATATTAACAGAAGATTGTATACTTATCACGTATTACATCACGATATTTACATACGATAATAATAATAAGTGTCGCGTGTAATGCGTGTATTACATGCATTAATGTATAATGTGTATGTATGTATGCGTGTAATGTGTAATAATGTGTATTAGTAATGCGCGTGTAATGCATACATGCAGCGTGTAATTAATAATGCTGGTTATGTATGCGTGTAATATTAATAATATGTATGTATGCATTAATATGCGTGTATGCTGATAATAATGTAATATGCGTGTATTACATACATCACGAAGCTTATAATATAGATGTAACTTTCAATTAATATACCCAATAATGTATGTATTCATTAATGTAATACATGCATTAATATGCGTGTGTAATAATGCGTGTGTGTGCATGCATCACGGCGTGTGTAGTGTGGTAACAGTTGTATGCTTGTCGCGTGTACGCGTGCGTGTTTACATCGTGTGCATGCGTGTGTGTGTGTGTGTGTGTGTGTATGTGTGCGTGTGTGCATGCGTGTGTGTGTGTGTGTGTGTGTGTTCGTGTGTGCATGCGTGTGTGTGTGTGTGTGTGTGTGTGTGTGTGTGTGTGCATGCATGCAAGCGTGCGTGGTGTGGTAACAGCTGTGTACTTGTGCGTGTGCACGTACGTGTTTGCATGCAAGTGTAGGAATATCTACATATATTTTATGTGTACATAAACACACACTCACATTGCACACACACGCACACACAATTACCCCCCATATGCACAAGCACACACACACACGCACGCACGCATGCAAGCACACTTAATATTTCATCACAAAATTTATCCCATTTTCCTGTCTAAGGGATTTCTCGAGTAGAGATTCAATTTTGTTAATAAATTAAACCATAAATATTCCGACCTTCTGGGATTTTGACAATGTTACAACTTTCTGGGATTTTGACCACACAGATAATAGCGTAACACCTACCTACACAACTGATGCCCCCCTATGGCCACATTTCAGCCCCTTACACGCACAACCGATGCCCCCTACACCCACAACCAATGCCCCCTTAAACCCACAACCGATGCCCCCTACACCCACAACTATCGCCCCCTACACACACAACCACCAACACCGTGACATGAGACCCTCCAACAAATTCCCTGCAGGAAACTTCAACAAAGTGCATATCTGCCTTGGTTTTGTATGAAAACTGTCATTGAGCAACTCTAACTGGGACAACATTAATGTTGAGGCAGATGGGGCCTAGCATCAACATTTACACAATAACACCACAGCCAATGATGGTATATTAGTCTCAGATGTCAGACTATTCCTCCAGGGACTGAGATTAATGTGATTGAGAGCATTCAACCTAAGCAGCTTAGGAACACAGGAATGTTGTTATTACACAAAAGTAACACTGTCTGATGTACAGAGTAATAAATTGGTCTTTGGGTCTCACACAGGCAGACCGGGTCCCTTCTCGGGGGACCATCTAAAACGGCACACAAGTCAGACAAAGGGGACATAGTGCAATTTTGTGGTCATTTCAGTTATTTAATATTCAAAATTGTGCATATAGTGTGGAAATACGTTTTTACAAATGAGTTGGGATTTTGAAATGATTACACTTTCAGAACCTCTTAATTTGTTACTGCTTGTATATATGTATGTATATATATATACATATATATTTCAGCTCATCATTAGCACCTTTTCCGCTTGAGTGAACAGGACACACTTAGTACATGCATGCACACATTCCACGCATGCCGCACGCATGCGCACACACACACACAGGCATAACACTTGGAGCAATCGAGACCTTAAATCATAACATTTTTGTTTAATTATCAAAATGTTTAACAGACCAATTTCCATATCACACATTATATACAATTTTGATTAATGACTGACAAATGAGATACAAATCACACCATTTCCACAGTTTCCTTTTTGCTCATCTTTTAATGCACATCCCTTCCCAGATGGGGGATGCAGGAACCCAATGCAGCAACTTCCATCAACCATGTGTCAGATGCTTCTGCCCTGATAAACAAGATGCAGGCAGTGATAAGCTTGCTTAATTAGTGGTAATGGATTAAGCAACAACACATGGGTATCATGTGTAGACAGGGAGTCTGGAGGGGCATCACATTTAACCCCTCTCTCTCATCCACAATCAATACCACCACATGTGCTTGCGTTAATGAGGTGCATGTTTATCCAACTAGATAAGTAACAAATTCTAATCATCAACCATTTTCTGCTGATGATTATATTTTAAGTGTCAAGATTGGTGAATTAAAATTGATACTGATCCGTGAGGCAATATTTCTTTCATGATTTTACATGTATTGAAGAAGACGGAATTGAGAAAAGAGATTGGTGTTAATAAATGCTTGTAAATGAAGATAATTGAGTGCAGACAGAAATGGGCAGGACACAGAGAATGGATGTGGAGAGGATGACAGAGAGCATGGACAACAGGAGAAGTAGAGGACCAAAGCTGTGATGGAGAGACTTTGTCAAAAGCTGTCAGCAAAGAAAGCAAAGCGGACCAAATGATGCCCCCCCCCCTCCACATAGGATCTAGGGGAAGAAGAAATCACACACGAGCCCCATATCCTAAATACTGCCTATGAACCCGTGTTCGGTATTCACACTGTGAACATTCTGTGAAACTGACAAGTGGTCAAACTAACATATTGCGTCCAGTGTCTTTAGAGTGACAGTCAACAGCCATAATGACAACATCCTGTCACATAGCCCATGTCCACTCTCTGGCCACACTGGACAATGAGGAACAACAGTGGACAACCAGACCCCACACTTAGTGACACATCAACCCAGGGTTTGGTGACACTGATGTCCAGCAGGTTAGACCATGTCCAGTGGCCACATTGTCACCATTGGACAGCTGACCCGGGGGCACTACAAACAGGTACCATATGCGAGATAGGGATCTGCAGACCACACACACACACACACACATACACACACAGGAGACATTTAACTGACCAATGAACCATGAAGACAATAATATTACACAGAACTATTCCCAAGGATGTGACACACCGCTACTTAGAGTCAGCGCAGAGAGAATCGAATAAACACCACCCACGCATCAAGTATACGGGCAGAGATTCCGAATTAAAGCCGTTGGCGTGAAAAATGCATTACAGTCTTCCGTATTTCCACAAATTCAATCTGTCACCGTTTCCTGTTATCCCATAATACCAGACTATCAAGTTGTCAGAGATATTCAGCCCCTCACCCAACCTGAGCAGAAATAATCAGCGGTGCCATCTGCCAGGGATTTAACGCAATCGGCCTGTTGCTCTTGAAACATGGCTGGGACATCCTTCGCTGCTTTTAAGACACATCCAACATCGTTGATCATAATCAGCAGTCTGACGGTCATTGTCTTGGTTTTTGTCATGCCGGTGGACGTTAATGGGGCGTGATAACGCATAATACAACGAGAACTGCAATGGAATTAGCCGGGAATAAAGGCAGCGAAACACGAGCGGCGTGAGTCATGTCGGACATAATCGAGCTACAGTGCAGCAGTGATGATGTGTAAACATCGACGAGAACACTGCCGCGACTGTTGCACGACCACCGCAACAACATTTTTTTCTCTAATGACGTCTTTGCCGTGTAACAAAGTTGCTGAGGTGATACTGACTCCGACCGAGGCTCTAAGGTAACGGCAGGAGCAGCGCATGTTTTCTGGTCTGCCGCCTTCGCCAGACGCATTTAACACTCGAGTTGTTGCTGCAGCTCCCAGGTGATTTTGGTTAGTGTCGTTGACGGTTGGGTGGGCACCATTTAGGTTGTGAGTGGGCCAGCGACATCAATCCTCACCCAGTGCCGTAACTAGGCTGAATCACCAGCAGTGAAGACTTTGCACATCTTTCAAAAATCGCTGAGTTGTGTAAGTCCAATAACGCCACACACAACTGTGATAGTTTACATGTGATAACACAACCTTTAGAATGAATCCGAACCTCAAAAAACTATTCCCATACATTTATAAACAGATGCATTGTGGGATTTTATATTGTGGGTTTAGTGGTTGTAGCTTTAATTGCACACAATTACATTTGCTTTTGAACATGTTTCAGTTCAGTGAATATATACTGCACTCAGAGCTGCATTTGTTGCAGAGTTAGTCATAAAACTGACACATCCAAGCAATCATCTTACTGGTTTTTACCTATATGCATTTTAAGAAAGGCATGATTGTATGTTTGTGAGAAAAAGTTTACATCATGGTAATTATTTAAAAAAATTGTAATAAAGTTGTACAAAAGGAAGGCGTTGGCTTTTGGGTGTGCTGCTAATTACACGGGGTGTTTATAAAAAACAAGGACAGCTTTGAGACTCTCACAATGTATCTGATGCTACGGACAAGAAAAACTACTTTATAAAGGTTCCGAATACAGAAAAACAGAAAATTGGGGCTGCTTTATGATGGTCTCAACAAAATCTTCAGGAATAGCTAACACTTCAGAAACGTTGCCAGACATATTACATTGAAAGCACGCACATCCTACCAGAATGGCGTCAGAATAATATTCTGTTTCAAACTTTGTTTAAATGTTGTACAGTACCTGCAGATATATTGTTTAGAAACTGATGTGATAAAATGTTTGCTCCCTCAGTGGCTGCTCCCTCAATGCCTTCTCCCTCAATGTCTGCTCCCTCAATGCCTTCTCCCTCAATGCCTTCTCCCTCAATGTCTGCTCCCTCAATGCCTTCTCCCTCAATGCCTT
Source organism: Paraescarpia echinospica (assembly GCA_020002185.1). Taxonomy (NCBI): domain Eukaryota; kingdom Metazoa; phylum Annelida; class Polychaeta; order Sabellida; family Siboglinidae; genus Paraescarpia; species Paraescarpia echinospica. Next base: position 50,950,814 of record CM034542.1, read on the forward strand.
CTCCCTCAATGTCTGCTCCCTCAATGCCTTCTCCCTCAATGGCTACGCCCTCAATGTCAGCCGTTTCACAATAATTTTAAGGATCTTTTTAATACCATCAATCTATATGGCATATTACAGATGTATCTTAATAATAATAACAAGTTACAAGGCAGCCCAGACTCTAGCATAACAATGAAAGAGATATAACCTAGCACTGATGGCTCCTACACCAGTGACCTGCAGTGCCATTGCTCATCTGTGGTCCATGATGATATCAATGTGCAGCCAGACTGCCCCCTGGTCTCAGTGGGGCTGATATCAGCAGACACCTGTGCAGGCCAGTCTCAGGGGCAGGCCTCCAGAGGGCGCTACACCCAACAGCAATAATACCTACTGCACAATCTAATGAAATAACTCAATTTCCTCCATCAATCAATGCCATTCGGTTCTTGGACATGAAATATGTTTTCACCAATGCAAGATCACATATGATGACCGGTAAAGTGGATTACAGATTCTGCGTCAAGCACGATGGTCTGCTGTTGACCACCCTGCCATCTGGTGGTGTCGAGAGAAAACAGTCATTGTATCAAAGATCACTTATCGACATATTTCAAACTGTCAAGTGAGTTAACATTTCTCGACAGCGATAAGAGGAATTATGTTAAAAAATAACCTGCACCTGGTTGTTATTGTCTCGTGAACACTAGGAGTGGGTGCATGTTTTCTTTAGATGTTTCCGTCGGGAAACATAACCGCCCCGCTCATGTGATAATCATATCTCGAGAGATAACCCACTACTAGGGTGTGTGACAGGCTTATGTTTTTTCTGCGTCAGTGCATACACCTTTTTATAAGCTGGTCCGTTGTACACCACTGGACAATGTGGACTTGTGACAAACCCGAGATTGTGCACAACAGTTCATGAACTTTCACTAGAAACAAATTTTTTACGTAATGACACAATGGTGTGTTTTCAAAGAATCAGTCAACAGAGTAATTATACTCAATAATCATTCACTTTTTTAGTAATCATGATTGATTACAATCAGAAAACTGTACCAATACGACACACCATTATTATTTACAATACCTAAATTGTTTAAATACTTTTCTCTTCATTTTGTATCTAGAATATGCACAGTAAAGTTTTTTATTATTAACGTCTGTGATTTTTTCTTTATTAAAGTGTGTGACAATATTAGCAAGAAAGATTTCATTTATTTTGTTTTGTCAATTAAAATTACATAGTTGACTATAAGTGTAACCACGATTCTAATCACCATTACACAATGTCTTATCAGTCATAATCAATTACACTAATTGTATAAATAATTGTACTTGTAAATGTTAACAGTAATCATAATCGGGTACATCAGTAATCACCCCATATATGTCAAGATCAAGATACCTAACAAAATCAGATAGAATAGAAGTGGACAGCTGAACATATTCCAGAAAAATACAAAAATTCAAGAGCAGCTGGTCTATTTAGTGATGCAAGAGCCTGGGAGTCAATAGAAGAAACTCAGCCCAGACACCCACTGGCAGACACACAGATAACTGGACACTGCTGTCTCCAATGTATTGTCTGATATCTGAATCTGACACTTTGAACAAACACCAGGCTTCTGGCTTCATCAGTGCCTGCCATCTTTGTTTACCTTGCAACATACACAAATTACCCCAGCCCACAAAGACCCACATTCTACCCCAGTTCCCAGCCCTAATCCTGCATCCAAACACACTTGAGGGTAATACACAAGAATGCCCACACGGATTAGGGTTCTGTGAAAGGGTGGTGTACACTCAAGACCCACATTTCCCAGTTGTCAGGAATGTGGCTATCTGCAGGAAGCAATGTCACATGACACTTGGTGACAACATCAAAGAGTTGACAGAGGAATGCTGTGACAGTGTTAACTTTCAGGTGACATGATGGTGCCTGTCACATCAAGGATGGCTTCACAAACTGCTTCCTGTAGTCTGCCTGAGGGTGTCAGACATACCCTCCAACCATGGTGAATCCCAACCATATCCAATACCCACTCCAGTCACACACAAGACATTCTACTCCAGAAAAAATGTCTGGGACAGATTGGATGGAAAGAGCACCCTTTTTCCCTTCCTGTGACACTGGATGGACACCGGGTGGACATTGGATTGTCACAGTGCCAGCAGGTGCATCAAGTCCAGTGCCAGACCGGACATAAACCAATTACTCTAACCATCTTGAAATAAATGCGACAGCGGAAATGCAATGAAGAAATCTAGCTGAAGCCTCTCCACTGACTAATACTATTACAAGGTCGACTGGCCGCCGGTGTCTGGGTCAGCGAGAGTGGACACTGGCCTGCACAGCTGCACCACATGGTCTATGCATGACATGGTCTATGGATACAAAGACCTGGGCATCTTTCACTAAGGTAGTGAGCCAACAAGGAAGACGCATCATTAAACAGAATCTGCTGATACATAAAAGAAGCTTTTTTAAATGAACAAATCTGCTGATGTATCACAGTGGACACTATTTCCGTTACACATCGGTGTCCTGGCGGCGCACCCTGCTGGTGACAGTTTTCAGTATACAAGATCAGTGATAAGGAGCAAAATCTGGCTTAAGAACTCATCAGACTGTTACTGAAATGGTTCCCAGCCTGCTCTTCCCAGGGATAGAACAATCTATACCACTCGGCAATGGCATTTACCAGGGGCGTTGGGCCACGCTCCATCGGCAATATGTCTGTTAGTTTACACTGAACAGTAACGGGAGGCTAAACTTGCCTCCCTTTGTGTGTTCCTAAATATGCCACCGAATAGTCTTTTTTCCATTATTGAGCTGTTATTGTTGCTGAATTCTAACACGGCTTTACCCAACAGAAGCATGTGTCATATATAATGAGTGAGAGAAGGAGACAGAAACTGAGGACGAGTATCACGGCCAGCCTCACCCCAGACTACGGGGAGATAAAGGAGAGCAACAATGCATAGTCGAGGATATGCGCTGAAGCTTGTGGTCTATTCACAGCTGTACATTCTACTGCAAAACACACCTCACTAAGACACAGACAACAATTACGTTGCACAGTGAACTCACTAGAACTTCCACCAGCATGAGTTCTGGCATAATGTCAGTTAATGTCCGAGTCAGTCACCCTAGTCACATGATCCCTCCCATTGCAGGCCTCTAAGTTAGCATTCTCAACCAGGAGCATTGCGCTCCTAACGTGAAATATTTAGGAGCAAAATATATTTTTAAGAGCACACGTGTTGACTAATTAAAATGCAAAACTAAACATGTCTTATATAATTTTATTGAACACAATTTTCTATCAAATAATCACCACTATGTACAGCTTTCTGAATTATCATCTTTGCTCCTATACATAATGTTTTGTTGTTGGTAACAAATACCAGACACAGATGTTCAACTGGTCCTGGCCATGCATTTTACCCGGTATTTTTTATATTTTCGACCATAACAATTACTTAAGCGACTGAATGCGTTTACATTATACACATTTATTTTCACTGTATATATATATCCACACACTGGCAGGGATTCTCTTGGAATGCGAAAATGTGTTAATGACGCATTGTACGCTGGAATGCCGCATATGTTTTTTGCCGCGGGGCCCAAAAGACGAATACAAAAACGTGTCTGAGAAATCTGAGAAAAGTGTGGAGCACTTGTGTAGAATCCGGGCCCACCTCTATTTTGCCGTTATTAATTATAGTTTTGCTCAAATTTGACACATTGATGCAAAAATTAAATCATTCCACATCACCCCAGACATATTTACGCTATAAAAATATTGTGTCTTAGGCTTAGCGCATTTTGACGCCCAAATAGTGCCCCGGTTTGCTCCAGTCTGCGCTCGAACACAGACAACAGCCATGAGGACAACAAACAGAACAATGGCCTGAATGGAGTTATTTAAATCACATCTTACATTGATGACTGGACACTGAGAACAGTCTAATCAATACCGTTGAGCGCTACCTACCTCTTGCCTGTTGCTGACATTGTTTATAAGCTTTAGTCAAGCTTTAGTTTGTAACCGCCGATACCAAATTATCTATCGCCCATCGTCAACTTTCAACTTTCTTGCCGAACAAAATGCAATCTATTCATATCTATACAAAATACTATCCACCCGTACATGTACACTATATACACGTTTTTAAATTCATGTATGTTTGCTAAATATTACAATTGGAGTACATTATAAACGAAAAATTAACACTTTTAAAAGCATGTTTATCAATCATGCCTCTGTCACCAGGGCTCACGAATAGTACATTCATTACAAATGCTCCTGTCACCTCGGGTCATAAAATTTGGAAAAAAGACAATGCTATGTTCTGGTCTTACATGTAATAGTCTTACTGTATAGTATATTTTAACTGGGCTAATTTAATTGGGTGATTTTCTCACAAATTATAATTTAATTTCCTCTCAAAAGACTGAACTGATGCAATCTCCACCACAGACTGAGTGAGGCTATTCCATACAGCTGTTCATTGGTGTATCAATGAGTTTTTTAATGTTTAAGCAAAATGGTTCTTTGAATATTTTTAGTTGGTGTTCTCTTGTATATGAATCGTTGTCACTCAATGTCACAAACTGCTGCATCGTATTTCTCAGTTAGAATCTCTGTATTCTTGGAGCAGTAGACTGTAGTACCATGACCAGTCCACGAAAAATGGGGCATACCTACCCAGAATGTATCTAGTTTTGCAACGTTAGATTTTGAAAAAAAACCACAACATTTCTGAGCACTTTGATATTGATGGTTATATATTTTGTACCCAGAAATATGTAGTGTAGGCAGTCCTGAATAGAATTCAAAACAAATTAAAGAATAACGTGATTACATGCCTAATATTAAAAAAAGTTATGTTCACATTTACCAGGTTATTTACACGATCACACTATCATGCATAATAATTAATAAAATTTTAATCAACTGATTTGGGGCACATGAAATTTCGAAAAGGCACATAGTTCTATGCATGTATTTTTCCAGATAAATCCCTGCACTGGCCTACAGTAGTAACACAAGGAAAAGTATCCCCTATATATTCTTTCAGGCATTATTAAGTTGAATTTTGCATAGCACACACTACACACAAACAAAAAACATTTAGCTGGTTGGTTAAAGTTCCCCTTTCTGCTGCGACTAGGCAGTCGCACCTTTGAGTCCTGCATTGTAGTACTATATAAACTATAGTACCTGGGTAGGTATTTTATTCACTTTTACTAATACTGTCTCACTCTCACAACATCCAACCTGGGACATAATTAGAACAGATTCATGACACAGTCCCATTTCTAACACCAAATATGGCAGACAACATGGCAGAAAGATCCTGTCTCGCAATCAGTGTTCTAAACCGGAGTTGAAAAGTTGGTGGTGAGCACGGCTTCTAACTTTCTCAGCCTGTCATCTTACTCTGAAAGACGGTTGCATACATATTACCACAAATGTTTTATTTAATTTAAACAACATTTGCATTGTCAGTTTAAAAAAACTTAATTTGAGAGGCAGCACTTTTTTTAGCTGCCAGCCCAAAAGAAATATGGATGGTCTTGGGCTACAGGACCGGCAGTAATTTCAAACACTGTGTATGATATTGCCACTTATTTGTGACAGAAGTTTTTTTATGGAATTCTGCTGTGACAATGATCTACAATACAAAATCTTTTGTTATGGCAGGTTGATTGCGAAGGTTTTTTCTACAAAATCCGTTGTGATGACTGATTGCATTGCAAGACAGTGTCAGAGCTAACCTGATTAAAAGTCACAAGGAAACAAGTGACAACCCCCTGGAGAGGGCGACTAATGAAGCACACACTGATGGACAGGGCACAATACTCACACAGCTCAACGGAGCATGTAATCCTCACTGTTACTGCCATCAGACATGCCCACAGCGTAACACTAGATGGCACCACGTGAAGACCCATTGTCGTTGCACAAAGTGGTGCCTGGACCAGCGGCAGGTAGGCGGGAACTATTAATCAGGAGCAGGTCTTCTGGGATGCGGAGGATGGTCGTTGTTGCGTCTCCATCTCTCGATGATGGATCGAGTTGTGGCTTCAACGGGCCTCACGGATGGTGCAATGCGGACGGATCATAGGCACTGTAATGGAAACAGTAATTGTAAACACTTGGTACACCGCACAGTGACAATAGTTGCACTGACACCCAACTCTCCCAAGGCTCTGTTTCACAGTGCAACGCAATACAATAGATGACATTTCTATAGTGCCACTGCAATCAGGACTCCAGGGTATAATCGATTCCATGTATCAACAGTTGGTTGGGAATGCTAAGTAGCTGTGCAGGAAAGAAACATGATTAAAGGTCCTTACTCCTTTAGATTCCTTCACTAGGCAGAGTGAAATCAGCAAACAAATTCCCTATCCAGTACCACAGTGTAGCTCATTTGCACAAATTTGTTTTTTAATCTTGGTGATGTTGGACAAATTATTAAATTATATCTGTCAAGATCTGGTCACTATTTGGTGGGAAATATAGTAAAAGATAGCATAGATCTATTATGCTTTCACAAGCTACTTTATGTAATGATACAAAGCAATTAGTTTGATTATTTTAACAAATGTATGCACATTTTTATTAAACCAACTTGATGTAAAATTACAACTTAAACTATTCACACACTACAAATCTGAACGAACTTGATCCACAATGGATACATTATATTTTACATAATGCTTGTTATGTTAACTGTACAAACAAATAACGTAAGATATAAATATGTTGACATCATGCATAGAATGATGACATTTGGCATTATGAAACACTCGTGCCCAGTCAAGTATTGGATTTAAAAATTATATGTACACACATGATGTGTGAGTAGTGTAGATGACTTTACACAACAGGCTTATTCTTGGCTGTGTCAATGGCAGCCATGTAAAGCTACAAACACAATGCTTCACCATGAAATATAAACAGAAGTCTAGGCCCTTTAATGCATTTCTGGAGCACCAATCTTTCATGCGCGTCTTTCATACGAATCTTTCATGTGCATCTTTCATGCGAGCAACCAGGTGAGCCGAATCATGTTTGACAAAGTGGTCACCATGGCTGCGTCTTTGATTGGCCACACAAAGACTTGGAGGCAATAAATCATTTGTGGCCAGAGAATCATCAATGACAAGTGCATGAATCGAAGGCCCCAGCAGAGACAGCCAGAATATGCTCAGTGGAGAACACAGCATCAGTTTGTCCATCCATCAATGACACCCGCAGGCAGCACAACTAAAAAACATGCCTCTGTATGTTTTATGGGGACCCTCAGAGAAGGTATATGACAGGTGGAAAATTGCAGCTGATTTCACCTGAGGATATTTCTCACTCTCGTGGCTTGAAGGCCAAGAACAGCAGACAGGGCCAAGTGTGATAGATCTGTGCAGGTCAATAAAACACTACCCAGAATTGGGTGGGAGTTTTGACAAATTATTTTCTCCTTGTGGGTGGGGTGGGGTGTGGTGATGTTTGGGGGTGTCCATGGGGCTGGGTTCACCTGGGGATGCAGTGCAATTTAAACAAACCACAAAACAAGGTTAGGTCTTTGTGAACAGTTTTGTTTACATACCACTAGGTGTGGTTCAATATATGAAAATACTCCTCATGATCCTGTATATCTAACTAAATACTCGTGGGTATCTCATGTATAAATAATATATAAATACTCCTAGCTATCCTAATTATATAATCATTATATATATATATGTATATATACATATTCAAGGGTATATAATGTGTGTAAATATTCTTCTAATTACAATGTGTCTAACTACAGACACCTTAACATAGCACCACCGTAACCTAGGAGGGGGACATCTATCTAACTTATGTCCACCAACACCTCCCAAGAAAAATCGTGACAGAATCATAAATTGCTTACAAATTGAAAATTACAAATTTAATTGTAATATCTGTATGTGCAACACGTAGGCCTTAAGAAATGCAACGCTCCAGGGCTGCGTTCCACTCGGTCTACCGCACAGGAAGACATAAACTATACCGAAATCATCATAAATAAAACAATAAAAGTAGTAGACATGAACAAATGGCCACCAGCGCAGCTGTTTCCTGTTGGCCAAGACCGGTTCCTCTCAACAGACTTACACGGTTACACCTTGTCGTCTTTGAAATCAGTTTACCTTCGCCGAACGGAAGTGCTCAAAGAAGATGACGCACGAAGCATTTCATCTAACATTTCTAAATTTGTCTGCTGCCTAATTTATGCCCACCAAGTGAAATGGAGATTGATGATAATAAAGAATTGTAGGAGGCTGCAGCAATGGTGTATTTAGTGTAGGGGGGGGAAAGACATTGGACCATTGCATCTCCTTTGTGACAAAACTCACCACAACAAAACATATGAGCCACAATTAAAGTCATGTAGACACGCTATATGTGGGCATTCATATGTATGACTCTTATGGATTTACATGAATAGCAGATTAATATCAGTTGGTACTTCAAACGGTGCATGTTTTTTGTTACTGAATGTGTCCATTATATGGATGTCTTGTGTAGCTGCTTTCACCACTACAAGTGGCCTGGATGCACGTAGCTGCAGAAACTCTGAATGCAGTGGATTGGCCAGTGTTTGTAGCAGTACTATGGCTGTCTTGGGGCTCATTGAGACAGTGTTTGCCTACTTACCACCTCCATGTCTCTAGTGCCACTTGAGTGGCTGATCAGCAAACACCACAGAGAAGCTGATTATTACCTGAGTGTTTGTCAGTTGACTCAGCAGGCCAGCAGGTAGAGACTGAGGTAGAAGGAGGAAGGTTGGAGAATGAGAGGGGGGGGAGATAGGGTGTGGTATAAGGATATGGGGTACTTGAATAAGTGTAGGCAGGGATAGGTGGAATGAGATAAGTTTAGAGAAGAATGAAAAGGGATAAAAGGCGGATAGGCTGGGAAATTGGAAGAAGAGGGAGGGCAGAAAATGGGTGCTTAGGAAATTATAGTCCCCGGGTGTAAAGAGAAGAAAATGTCATTGTGAGAGGACAGAGTTATGGATAGGTGGGGTAGGGTGGTGACTGCCACTGAGAGGGAAAAGGGGGGTAGAGATGCAATCAAATGGGATAGAGAGAAGAAAGATGTGGAAAGAGGAATGGTAACATATTATGAAGCATGGGTATCACTAAATTGACAACTTGGTGACCACAGCACCACACCTGGGCCCCACACACCAACCCCCATTGACCAGGAGGTTACGTCAACCAGGTGAACCACCCCCAATTCACTCTTTCATTACTCCCCGCCCCCTGTTCGGAATCTTACAACCCTACAACCATAATCACTCCAAATGATGAGGGCAGCAACTCCGCCCCACCAAACACCATCTGTCCGTGTTTGCACCAGTGTCCCTACCACCAATGTTGGTGTCTAATGAAGCGTTCTGCGGAAGTGCCATTGGTGACAAGCCCGGCCCATTAACATCAGATAACCCAGCAACATTTCCTTCCCATTCTACCTGTTGTCACTGGGCCATTAACCACCCAGATAGACATCTGTGGAGCGTGCCAGAAACCTCAACAAATCTGTTATATCTAGATGCATCATTGTTGTCAAACACAACCAAGGCAGGTGCACATCACGTAAAAGACAGTCTTTTTTGTGAGATGGTAAAAGATAACCGGACAGATAAGCATATGTCACCTGCCTGAAATAAACCAACCCATCCTGTAGTTCATCAGTGGGTGAAAAGTTTATTTTAAAATTAACAACTTTGAAATTGCTGTCCTGGTCTGCACGGCGTGATGTACCCAGGGATACATGGAACACTGGCTGTGGAAGTTTGACCATGTCTCAATACGGTCCTTACCATGTGAGTCCTGTGAATTCACATACTTTGTATTATTTCATAAACAAGTACATCCAATATAAACATGACAAACTCTCACCTGCCAACACTCCAACGACAAGATAAATCACTGCCTGAACTGGGTGTCGCAGGAGATACACTCTACTCTACACAGCCTTTTCCTAGAGTTAACGCTAATCCTTTGTGATAACAATAGTAGCAATGACATTCTCAGGATGTCATAAAACTCCCAAGTTGTGTGAAATGACGCAAATTAATCTGAAACAAAATTAGCAAAAAATTTTACCTTTAAAGGCCATATCCTGGGATAAAATGTGCTCTGTCCCTTAATAACAAATGATTGATGCCCTTTCAAATGATACTGCCAAAATGTTTAAATATCGTATATGAGCATACGACATAAAAAGAGCCTTTAAATATTTAACAGGAGATTGTCTGGTCCATCACCATGAATCAGCCAGGGTGATCATTATTAACAGGCAGCTCAATGAATGTGGGAACATCACAATTGCACTGAATATCAAAGATCTTTGTGGTTAAACCAACCAGTGTCCATCATATTGTCAACAGCATTGTTTCTCATCTGACTGTTTTCTTTACATTTTGTAGGTGAAAAATTCAACTAGCAAACTCTGTTTAGGGCTGATTAAATACGATGTGGTGGTCGGTAAACCTTCAACTTTTATTATAATATTAAAAACATTACATTAATTAATTTAAAAAAATGTGGAAGGGACATTCTCTCTTTGAAAGTGTCATTGTCAGCCTATTATTAAACAAAACCGAGTGTGCACTCTAAGCGTAGAGTATACAGCATGGACTGTGTTTGGCCACCAGCAACTGACCAGCAGCTTGGTCAAACTAACCAACACACCATGTCCAATACACCAATTAGACCCTGTGACAATGTAACTGGACAGTGGTCTAATAATTAGGCTGGCCACTGTGAACACCCCCAAGGGAGAAGTGGTCACTTCAAGGACTGAGCAGAATAAACACTGACCACTGGTGGACTGCAATGGTCAGTGCAGATTGGACACCTGCAGTGACCCAACACTGCTACAGCACTGTACTCTGTCATTTTGTTAACTGAACAATAATCACAATAGGACTAATTAGCAATGGCGGCAATTATACAAATTATATTAACAATTAAAGATAAATTAATTAGAAAATATAATCTATGCAGATGCTAACAAATTCCTTCCTCAAATGATTTAATTCATCAGTGTTCAATTTGTAGTGTCACAAGTGTGTGAATCGGTAATAATTTTCATGAGTTCTGTTCAATAAAAGAGTTTAGAGTTGTTAAAATCATCAAAAGAATGTACTTTGTCAGATCAGATAACCAGGTTAGAAAGTGAACATAACAATAATGTTTTACAATTTTTTGATTGGATCCATTAAAAATCATTTTATCGTCTAACATCTTTAGAAAGAGTAATTTTAAAATGTGTACTGTGATCAAGTGCATCATAGAAGTCACTGATGAAAAGGCTCATTTGTTTGCGAGTATGAATCGAGCTGAGCACAAAAATCATTTAGGAAGAACCATTAATAAATATTATGCGAGTTGTTTCCTGAGAGATGCCAAAATGGGGGAGGGGGTGGGAGGGGTTGTGACAGATGTTGGCGGTGGGTTCTATGACTTCTATAGTGGCACAATTCTAAGAAAGAAGTTGAATTTAGAGATATATGTTGCAACAGGATATTACCTAAATTGAATGAGTGGCAGGCTTATTTCATTGTTCAAAAGTAATTGGTACCGCAGATTCCACGTCTGATAAACATTCTAAGGAATGCGGTCACCTTCTCAACATTATTTTTGTTGTATTAAATTAATATAGGTTGTGAAACGTACAGAGCTCTGCTTGGTCATATCAAATTCATTTAGCCACAAAGGACTTTAACAGAAACTACCTTTATTCAAGTGGTTCACATTATGCAAGGCTACCCAGTAATGTCATCAACCATTTGGGTAAAACAAGACTTTGCAAGGAATCTAGAAGAAATGTCCAGTAGAAGCATCATAAACAACACTTTAACAGGAGCGCTAAATGTTTATGAAGGTGAACGAAATACACTTAACTGTAGATTGTCTGGGATACTGACACAAAACAGCCACCCTTATCTATCACTCTGGACATCTGCCAATTAGATAACAGCAGCAGACGTAAGACAAGCCAGGCCATATCAAGTAATGATGCTAAATTATTAATTAATCTAATTAAGGAGCTGCTTTCCAATTCCGTGGGTGATTATTCCTACTTACAGAGACAGAGCATTGTGTGTTTTCTGTAAATCTACCATGTCTATTTCATGTGATACCAATTCCAGTATCTGATGTGCCACCACAAATCTTAGGTAGTTAATGAACAGAATGTTACTAAACATATCAGAAGCTCCATTGCAGCAATATATATCTATACATATATATATCTATAACTGGACAAGAGGATTTTTGTGACAATATGTAGCAGGAAAATCAGGTGATTCAGGTCCAGTAAAAAATAGATCCCAATAAGTTCACAGGGTGAACCGTTCACATGCCCAGGATTTGATTTCCGGTCAAGCTAGTCCTGAGATTTATCAAAAAGTCCTGATCGCATTAGAATGGCAAAGGTCAAAGGAGTCAATCAAAGATTTGTCACAACTAACCACTTCCACAGAATCCTGGACTTGAGCTGTAGGTGTAGTTTCCATGTTCAGAGTCCACATATACTGGCACATTGTTAGGCTGCAGATAACAACAGCAGGCTGACACTATTCAACTGGGATATCCTGTGAGATAAGATCTCTGGGAAGCTTCCTTATCTCTGCAGATGATTGGCAGCAAGATTAAATGTTTCGAAACCAAGACTTTCAACAGCACTGATAGTACACAGTATGTGTGTGTGAATGTTTGATGTCAAACATTTAATTACAATAAACAATTTTAAGCAAATTGACTAGGAAACGTAGGTGACAGTGCACACCTCACAAGGCACACCAACACACATAATTATATGCATTAATACATTTATTGATTGTTCTTTTATTAAAATGACTGATTACACGTGAATGTTATCTTAACTAGATTATAAGAATTGTCAACTGAAATGAAACAATGATGCAGCGATAACATCTCTAACCACCCATTTGGAATGCCTGTTTCACTGATAACACCATTTCTTGCAGTATTTACACAGTGTCTGTCACTCTGTGTCATATTTACATTGCATTCTGCTTAGCATGATTGGTGTGGCTTTATCACTGACAATTATGAGATTTGAGGCAGTGTTTGCTAGGATTCATAAATACACGTTCTGTACACAAATTTGTCTAGAAATTGCCTGTTCCACAACCTTATGCTTAAAAAATAATTTTGTTTACAAGCTGGCATTCAATCACTTGAACTTAAATCAACACAAATATGTGCTCAAAAGGAAAATAAATAAGGGACCTGTATCCTGGCGCATGTATCCTGGCGCATGTATCCTGGAGCATGTATCCAGGTAAGTCTAACCATGGACATTTGGGGGGAAAGAGGAGAAAGACAACGTTGTCAACATATAAAGACAAAGATGAATACAACAGGCAGCTAAGAAGGGTGAACATGGTTAAAAAGGTATGTAGTCAGATGATAACAACAGTTTAATATTTTTCTCACTGATCTAACATCAAGGTCACACCATACAGAGAAAAATACAAAAATCACAAATAAAACTGTTTTTTAATGTTAACTTTCAATCTTAAAAAAACATTCAATCATAACTTCTTTATTACATTTGTAGAATTGCAGTATTTCCTGGCTACTAACCCCACACCATTCTAAAGTGATTTTATCCTAGTCCTCAGCACCTGTGCCAGATTTGAATGAATCCATATATAGATTTTTAACAAACATTTGCCAAGTTTCCTGTTTTTTTTTTTTATTGGCATAGTTGCAACAAAAGGCTGCCAATCCACACATAGTCACAACTAATTACTACTCACCCCATAAGAAATACATTAAAGAAAAGGCAGGTTGTCTGTTCTTGTAGGTAATTATTTGCAGGAAGTTCACTGAATAAGCTGTACTTTGTCCCATTTTTATCAGGAACAAACGAATCAGCCAACTTCAAAACAATAAGTAAGTACCAATATTGGTTATTTACTATTTGAATATTTTTTTAATAATTTGAATATTTCACGGGTGCAACCATCAAATTGTGAACACTGTTTCAACTTAATTAAACACAACATTTATTCTAGTATTAACAACACTGTAAAAGTGGAACAGATATTGTATCTTTAAAGGTTTCATAAATAAGACAGATATAAATTATTTACAATATCTGTTTGAAATTGTTGAACTATGAATGCTGTCACCGACATGTTTCTTAGCTCTATGGTGGGCTGCGTTGTTGCGATTTCTGTCAGGAACGAAATAAATCAAGTGCGACATCTAGCTGCACTTCTTCATTGTCACAAACAAGGGAACCACACTTGTATTGTCAGTGAGCCTCATTCCTGGAGCGACACTACATGATTGATATACCAACTCTCTGATAACTCTCTGCTGTCACGTGTCTACATTTGTAAGACAATATCAGATAATAACGGCAGGTATGCGCGAGTGACTTGTCTGCCATCATGTTTGCATACCTCCAAGGCACTGATACGTCTCTCTCCTTCTTGCTCCAAATGGGCTGGCAGCTGATGGAGGATTTACAAGAACTGAGATCAGTGGATGGTGGATGCGCATGTCTCGCTGTTTTTGTGTTCATATGTGGGTGACAATGAATGGGGGTCCACGGGTGCTAACAAATACTGGAATTCTCCTGTCACTCCTTGCCTGGTGTGGATTCTCTGTGATTCAAAGCCTTCATAATGGTAACTATGAAGCAACAAACCAAGATTACCAATTATCTCCAAGAGGGTGTCATTTGGACACCACCAGTCAATACTCTCAGGTACAAGAAAGGTCCTCTAGGAAAGCAAACTGTATCGAAAACATGTAAGCAAATAACTCTAAATAACTTGTTGTTTTCTTAAATACATCGTCAACTGGTAGATCTGAGACGACTGGACCAAGAAAGTGACTGAACAAGGGAACAAAAATCCAGCTTCGAGCTTGCGGTGATAACCACCGAGCTTGCTGTGATAACCAATAGACCATTGGAGAATGCTAAGTGTAATCAGAAATGTCCTACTTCTGAAGTGTTTTGTTGTGACATTACTCCCACTATGGGACCCTCCTCCAATCCCACTGACACCCGGGGTGTCTTTCCTTCCTGTGGGGGACAGCTCCTGACACCATACACCAAACATCCTGCAAAACCCAAACAGCACATTCCAGATCTTGCTCCTAAGTGCCAGGAACTATGGCTTGTAACAGAATCTTTGAAGCCGCCTGGATAGAGCGCTGTAGTTCCCAGCTGATGAACAGTCTAAGAAATGGGAAGACTAATCTCCTGGGCTCTAGAAAAACCCCTCCTAAAAATAGGATTCACTTTGTGTGTAAACATGGGAAGATGTCAATCACCCAGGGAAGCCAAGTCACATAGACTGAAGATGGTTCTCTGCCGCTGAAGTAGTTGATGCTTCCTCATAACCCCAGGGGTACAGGGTTAGAATACCTGTTATAACATTATAATAATTAAGTATAATTTACTGGCTCATATATTGTACCAAGTATATGACAAGTTGGAATTGTGTGATTTCTGGATGAGATAATAAGGTTTATTTATTCATAAAGATACTAGAAAGTAGAACCACATGTGCTTTCTGCTTTCTGTTTATGCGAGAGAAAATAAGAATGAAAACATGGGGCAGTTAAATACATTTAACAGACTTTCATTAGAGGTTTCACTTTGTTGTAAACCCACTGAGACATAAGAAAGATGGGCGTACATTAACCCAGACAGGAAGTTATTAATTTTAGGACATAAATATGCATTAGCACATAATGACAGTGTGATCACTTCCATTGTTAAACTGTCATCTTGCATATAAACTAAAACCTGTCCATTTGGGTAAATAACTAGCCACAAGTCAGGGCAAACAGTGATTGCTCCCACAACCTCTGAGGTCCTGTCAATCTCTCAACACCAACATTTTTGATAGGACAGAGTCAACATTACCTCTGGTGCTATCAGCCTAACATGTGGCAAGCTCAGCTTTCCTTCACACCTGATAGTGGAGTTGTCTTAGTGATTGGCCTATCAGTGTTCTGTGATAGGAGAAACCACAGTTTCTTTCAGTGAGCAAGCATTTCTGAAGACAGTTGTTAGTTGATACAGAAGTGTGAATGTACATAGACTCCACAGGGTATTTATTTTTTGTGGGGTAAAACTCGCCAGTCAGTGCTTACATGGAATATGAGAATGGACGCAGGAAAATAAGACACCTCTTTACATTATGAGTGTAAAGATTTCTGCAAACTACCTGATACGGGAGCTTCATAAATGGTAATAATTTGCATAATTGGTTTCACGCATGTTAGAGAAAACTTTGGGAAGAGTGATAATTTGCCCAATTAGAAATGTTAGACTAACTCTTGGTTTACAACTATAAATGGCCCATTATGAATGCCCATCCCACAGATACTAAACAAGTAGCTCTATGTACAATTGATCAGCACCAAGTAAACACAACCAAACAGCAACCACCCTAATCACACAAGACTGACTGACTCCTTATGACCAAGACAAAACCACAGAAATGGTCATAAGTTTCAAATGAACTAACAACACTTTAATGAGCATAAAATGCTCCAAGACGTGAAAATTCTCAGTCAAACGATGACGCTATTTCACAACCTCTAAAGGTGATATTGTTATCGAACTAACTGATACTGTTATTGAACTAACCCAGTTATTTCACATGTACATTTCTGTCAAATTATTTCACCTGTAAATTTCTGTCAAGTTATTTCATCTTTTGACATTATGTATCATCCAATCTGACCTGGGCACTCTAGATACATCTAGCCCTGGGCAATGGGGGCTTTTTAATCACCCCTACCCACTCAACATTTGTGTTTTTGCTACTAGAACTTCACACTAAACTGGCCTGAGAAATCATAAACAATTCGTTGACCAATCAGAGCGTCTCCACCAGTCTGAACAGGTCTGATCATGGACATTAGGGACACAATTCCGCAGAAACAAACTTGTGTAATGGGGTAATGGGGTAATCTTGGGTGACAGGGTAGAAGAAACATTATTTTTAAAACCAGTCACTGATGAAGAATTATTAAATATTGTGTATAATTGTAAAAGTAAAACGTCTAAAGATTATGATGGCATTAATATGTGTTTAGTCAAAAGTATAATTCCTCATATTCTAGCTCCGTTAAAGCATATATGTAACTCCTCACTAGAACAAGGTGTGTTTCCAGATGATATGAAAATTGCCCGAGTGATTCCCTTATTCAAAGCGGGGGATGACCAAATTGTCTCCAACTATAGACCTATATCTTTACTACCTCAGTTTTCTAAAATTCTGGAAAATATATTTAACAAGAGGATAATGAATTTTCTAAATGCAAAACAAGTTTTGTATTTCCGTCAGTATGGATTTAGAAAAAATATGTCCACTTCCATGGCAGTAATGGAATTAGTGGAGGAAATTACAAATGCAATGG
Source organism: Paraescarpia echinospica (assembly GCA_020002185.1). NCBI lineage: Eukaryota > Metazoa > Annelida > Polychaeta > Sabellida > Siboglinidae > Paraescarpia > Paraescarpia echinospica. The sequence continues at coordinate 50,968,284 of CM034542.1, forward strand.
ATAAGGGAAATCTTACTATTGGTGTTTTTATTGATTTAAAGAAAGCCTTCGACACAGTGGATCACAAAATTCTTATCGATAAACTAGAACATTATGGTGTTAGGGGTGTTGCCAAACAATGGGTCAGTAGTTATTTAGAAAACAGGAAACAGTATGTGTGTTTTAACGGTGTGAATTCAAGTTGTGCTACTGTTACATGTGGTGTACCACAAGGGTCAATTTTAGGGCCAACTCTGTTTCTTATGTATGTTAATGACTTATGTAATGTGTCGTCACATTTAAAGTCCATACTGTTTGCTGATGACACCAGTTTTTTTGTTGAAGGAAGTGATTTGTTGGAAATGTGTACAAAAGTGTCAAGTGAAATGAACAAACTACACAAATGGTTTAAAGTAAACAAGCTCTCACTAAACTTATCAAAAACAAATTTCATGGTCTTCAGTCACACTAATGCCCCATGTGAATATAATATCTCCATAGATAACACTAATATTGAACAAATAAATTGTATCAAATTCCTTGGTGTTTATATTGACTGCAAACTTACATGGTCTCAACATGTGAATGTTGTACATACTAAAATTGCAAAGAATCTGTCAGTAATGCGTCGTGTTAAATGGTTGCTGAATGAGACTGCATTGTACACTTTGTATTGTTCATTTGTTCTACCTTATATGGACTATTGTTGTGAGATATGGGGAAACACTTATAAAAATAGAATCCAGCCATTGTATATTCTACAGAAACGTGCAATCAGAATATGCTGTCAGTTGGAGTATAGAGCTCACTCAAAGCCAGCTTTCTTTAAATGTAATGCACTGACTATTTTTGACCTGATTGATTTAAAATCCATGGTCATAATGTATAAAATATATAACAGATTAATGCCAAATAATTTTCTTTCTCGTTTTAAAGTGGTAAACACCACTCATGCCCACAATACTCGTCAAGAAAATAACTTTGAATCTAAGTATTGCAGAACAACTCTGAAAGCGATGTGTATCAGTATAAAAGGTGTAAATATGTGGAATTGTTTAAATACAAATATCAAAAATTGCACTAATGTAATTGCCTTTAAGAAAAGGTATAGATCACTACTGGTCAGTAAATACAATATATAGTACATTTTATTTTATCGCTATAATCGTATTCAAATCTTAATTTTGTATAAAATATTCTTACATCAACGATACTTATTCCTATTGGTCAATAAATACATTATGTACTCTTCGAATTCTTAAAAATATATATATATTTTTTTTTTTTTTACTCATTTGTTATACATCATGTTCAAATCCTTTTATGTGTCAAATTTACCTACATCAAAGATACTTGTTCCTGTCTGATGACTGATGTCATCAAGTCTGCATTGTCTATAATTAGTAAAACATGCTTATTAGCATGTATAAATCCTATGTTAAAATAAGGAGTATTAAATTATACTTCATGTACCTCATTCGTCAAATTATCTTTTAAATTAAGTACATGTATTATGGAAAGGGAAATGCTAACTATAAGTATTGCACTTCTTGCATTTTTTCCTTTCAACATTTCAATATATTATATACTATATTATTTTTTATTTAGTATGCATTATAGGAATTATGCTGTATATGTATGTATGTATGTATGTTATGTTGAATAAAATTCAATTCAATTCAATGAAACATGGCTCGTTGAAAGAGACTTGATTATTTATCAGGGAGTCTTATAAGGCACCCAGTCTGCCTATTGCCTATATGTGGATGGCTAGGCACTCAAAACTTGTCATTATATCCACATCAAAGATCTGGAAGCTGGTGACCAAAGACTGATGTCAAAATAACAAGTGGGGTGGAATGGTTCAACATGACACGGATGGATTGTGATCTGATTTTATGCACCAGTGAATCCATGTAATCAGACCATAGCATGGTAATCCTAAAACATGGCAGGGTAGGGTATAACCTGCAGGTTTTCACAATGGAGGGATCAGACTGAGAGCGGAACTCCACATGAGACAGAAGAATCTGAGATTAATTGAAAGCGATTTACATGAGCCTGCCCAGGTGGTGGTGGTTGGAGATCTGGTATCAGTGACTCCAGCTGACATTTGTCAGCCTGGGAATCCCATCAGCACCCCAATTAGTCCCTTACACAACCCACAAACCCTTTCCCAACCCCCATCCTTTACCCCACATCCTCACCTTTCTTCTTCCTTGACAAATGTCACAATGTTCACTGCCTTTTCTAGGTCAACATAAATTTCCCTCTCCCTGTTGGGTTTGCTGCAGGAGAAATGACAGATGCCTGCCATGGCCCTGGGGGTGCTGGGATTGCTCCCTGTGTCACATGACTCACTTGTTCAGGAGTCAACAAGGGCCAAATTTAATATTTCCCCTTCCGCCTGACAGAGAAAGGGACACGTGGGATGACTCAAGTGGGGGGGTAAACAACCCAGGTGGTGGGGATGTGGGCTGGGACATCATCTAGTCACCCACAGACTCTGGATGTAGACCTTGTCTCGTGACATTGTCTTCTGTTCATCTTATTACTCAGGGACATCTGATTGACAGGGAGAGCACTGGAAGACAGACGAGCACGGTAGAAAGAGAAGAACAAGACCACAGTTGAGATGGAAATACAGTGTCAAGAGAGATAATGAATGGGCAAGGATGAACAGTGGAGGGTGAAACAGAATGAAAGAAGATCAGGAGAGTTACAGAAGTACTGATCATTGGGAGGATGGAATAGACAGAGAGATGTGGCCCTCATGTTATTCCGGTCCCCACCCCACAAGACACAAAAGGGGAAGAAGAAATATGTGACAGAACTGTCAAAAATCTACACCATTTTCACAGAAATGTAAATTAAGACTTATGATGATGCATGGGGGTGATCTGTCATGATCAATCTCTTCTGATGGATGGCAAATTTACCCTATCAAGACCCAGTGGCATCACAGAATCATCAGCTCATCTGCCTTCTTCATCACCCATCAATCTACCCCACCCTCACCCTCTGACCTTCCTGGGCACACTAACACAGCCAATCTGCCTGGTTATAATCACCCTGATGAGATAACCCTGTCACCAGTGCCAGTCTTATCATCACCCCACAGGGGTAGGCCCCAGATGGAGTTAGTCTGGAGCCAGGGGTACTTACAGCCAATAATCCGCCCACTTTCATCTGCCACCTTACCACTTCAATTACCCCCTCATCCCAGACTATCCAGCTGTGGAGACACAGCCAGGAAGATGCAACAAGCTGTGGATACCAACAGCTGACAGAGAGAGAGGTACAAACCCGAGACTATGGATACCAATGGCTGACAGAGAGAGAGAGAGGTACAAACATGAGACTGTGGATACCAATGGCTGACAGAGAGAGAGAGAGGTACAAACCTGAGACTGTGAATACCAATGGCTGACAGAGAGAGAGGTACAAACCTGAGACTGTGGATACCAATGGCTGACAGAGAGAGAGGTACAAACCTGAGACTGTGGATACCAATGGCTGACAGAGAGAGAGAGGTACAAACCTGAGACTGTGGATACCAATGGCTGACAGAGAGAGAGAGGTACAAACATGAGACTGTGGATACCAATGGCTGACAGAGAGAGAGAGGTACAAACATGAGACTGTGGATACCAATGGCTGACAGAGAGAGAGAGGTACAAACCTGAGACTGTG